>CM046069.1:26459499-27159499 GCA_025215515.1 Schistosoma japonicum | reverse complement strand
CCAGCATTCTTCAACCCTGTCCAGAGCTCTCCTTTCCAGTCCTTCCAAGCGCTACTCACTTTGTAATACCTACCTCCGAGTTTCTGGCCTTGAGGATTCCAAGTCAGGGTTTGTCTTGTGACACAGTTTCGATAATTTCCTCAGTGTGTATCATATCAAGCCTTCAGCGTTTTTCCTTGATTTCTTCCTCAATTAGAAGCTTGGTTTGTTCTTCCATGTAGTAGGTCGTTACTGATGGTGTCGAGTCAGCGGATCTGGAGTATCTTATATAGACAATCGTTTCACAAATACCTGTATCTTTTGAATGATGATTCTTGTCGGTTTTTAAGTTCCAGCTCCAGTACAGCGGAAAATATTTAATGTTAAAGAACTATTCTATGAAATAATAGTTAAAACTACAAACAATATGTGGAAAATTCGCACTGATTAGTGCAATTTATCGAAATTTCCTGTAGATTTTTCTATTTGGGAACTGAAAACCAATGGCATATAAACATGTTCATATTGATACGCAACATCCATTTTCTAGAAATCCTATACTATAGTTGTGTCAAGATAACAAGAAAGAATGTAAACTTATTTTAAAAACAACCTCTTAACTGGTGCACAATATTTACAATGCTAATATTTCTTCTGTAAAGGCCTAGATCACTCCTTGAAGCATACCAACTTTTAAATGGTACATTTCTTTGTATGTGCATTTTCAAGTTATGATTAAATTCTATTCTTCTCAGCTGTTTGAATCACTGGTCGCATACTGGATTGTTTTGGTTTCAAAATACAATCCTATTTAATTCTCCAGATTGATTTCTTTATTTACGTTCATCCGATCAACTATAAATGTGTATGAAATTGATATAGGAGAATTATATATACATAGGAACCAAATGCAATCCAACATCTGTGGTTCTCATAGCAAGTGTTGTACGTTGCTTTCCGGTTGTCTCACCTATAGCCATTTTTCCACACTACTACAAAAATAAGGTGATTACGTAAACATTACGAAAAAACGATATTGAAATATCATAACGACTAGGATACTTAAGAAATGCCTAGATAGTTTTTATGGCAGGGAGATTAAAATTCACTAACTAAATCTCAAGTATCAAATTTTTAGGGAAGGGGAGTAGACACAGTGACTCCAATTAAACACTACTGATTAACAAGTGTTGTTTTATAATAACAACTAATTACTATTCTATTTATCTTAGCTAAAACTGAATGATGCAGTTTACAAAGTAACATAAAGATAACTGATGTTATTATTTGCTGTAAGCTTCTCACTACCTAGGTAATCCAGTCCGTAACTAGGCTAAATCAATTTGGGTCACTCATATGATGTGTTCTTTATAAATCAGTCAAGAGAGAATTTAAATCACGTAATCATGTCAGATTATGATAGTAACGAAAGACAAAATGTACAACATGAAATTACATACAGAGTCACTTTTCGTTAAAAAGCGGCATCGAACATAGAGAAGTAGTGAATGTATGTTGCTTCATATTTTATGTCCGCAGAAGTATATACTTATGTTTACTCACTCAAGAAGGTGATTAAGATCTCTGAATGCATCACGAACACATAATGCCTATATATTACTGATCTATGATTGTCAAAACTAAGTTGACAATCAAACATGTATCACTGAAGACACTAAGTGATCATTGCTCTGTATCATTAACTGACTGATGTTGAATTCCGACATATTCACTTAGTGGCACTAAACTATCTATCTATATATATATATATATATATATATATATATATATATATATATATATATATAAATTGTAATGAAACAGCAGTCCAACTGTTGCTACTTGGTTTATAAAGACCTTTCAAATGATGTCGATTCGTGATAAATGCTATCTTCAAACTTGATAGGGATTATCCTGGAGAGCGAATTCAGATTAACGTTTAAGTGAATTTTGATAATTTCAGTTTGTTTTTTTATCATATTCTGGTGGTCTTAATAATGGAATCATGCAGTTTCGACATTCATTTAACATTAAATTCGTGGTATATTAGTGAGGTCTTCAGCTTCATTACTGATAATACCCCATACAACTTCAGCATTCAGACGCACTGAACCCTGTAAATCACAAATCAGAAGCCGAAAATAATGTTTATTAAGTGTTAAATACGGAACAAAATACTCCGGTATTTCGTCTTCTGTAAAAATGAAACTTACTAAAATTTATCAAATCTGCAAGCAGTAGCTATCAGCTATTACCCAATGAGAATGCCCTATGTCAAGATTCTGGGGCGTCCTATCGAACCGTCACTAAACAGAATATCATCAGTCACTTCAAAGCTTTTGAAAGTTTCGTCGACGTTTCTGGGTGTTGTCCCAACGGTTAAAATTATTTAAAAATAACTAATAACCAGTGTTTAGAAAGGTATCTTCGGCTTACTGTTAGTAGAACCTTGAAATTTCCGCTTCATACAAGTTTCAACACAAAAATACAAGTTGAGATAGATAATAGTAACAAACACACTACATTTCCATCAGTTTGTCTTCACGACTGGCTTTTGAAATAGAATAAAACACCCATTGCACAGAAAAACAATGGTAGTCTTAACCGTCTTTTGGACAAAATAAAAAATCTCAACTAAAGGTAAGTTACGTTGATACTATTTTGTCAGTATGCTTGTAAACAGTGAATAAATATCAAATGATTTAATGAATTCGTACGATGCATTAAAAGATTCAATTCCTGAGAGGATTTAATTTTACTTTGTAGCTTTCTACAAATTAGCAATAATAATTTGATAGACCGTAAGGTAAAATTCCGATACAGTGCATTTATCACAAAAATCATAAAAGTTACTAAGATGTTTGACTTGAGGAACATATAGAAACAATTCGTGAAAGATAAGTACGACTGTTTTACTTCAAGATTAGTAATTTGCTTCTTCAGAAGTCCCATGTGATATCTATTGATTCTGTTTTATATTACACACAGCTTGAAACATGAACACTATGCCTAGAGTTGTTACTATTCTATGTATATAGAATAAACTAAAATTGTTGTAATAACAAGTTAACTTGATTTTGGTAGTACCGCAATGAAACGATCATTATTCTATGAGATTTCCTCAGTAAAAACCAATGACATCTAGTGAAAATGTGTAGCTACTGACACAAAAATATCTAGTATTAGTTTGGAATATTGGCTAGCTTATTTTCAGAAAAACTCTGTCTGAAGCCCTCTGGGGTTAACAACCCCATCCCGTAAAACAAACAACCTTGCCAAAAAAAAACGCTAACTAGTAAAAACCTTTACAACCACTTTATTTTTAGAAATGATTTTTAATAATCATCTTTAAGTGATGTTGGTTGAAATTGTTACATCTAAAGTGAAATAGCAGAATAAGTTAGTGACACAAGAGAACTCTATTTGAAATTTATCACAAAACATCTAGTTTAGATCGTCTGAAGAAAAATACTGGGGTATATTTGCAGAAAATTTGTCCAACATTTATGAAGTAGTATCTGTGACATCAGAACAGGTCGCCTTTCAAGTAAAAGTCATTTTCACTTGCTTAGATTAAAAAGTATAGAACTGACTTTTGTAGGAATAAAAAAACCACAGAATTCATAGACTGGCACTTTTGCTGTTTTCAGAAACCAACTTAATTCATAAGACGATTTTAACAGCAGTGATTTCCACTACATAAGAAAAAACATATCAGTACACAACTTATTATGGCCCAAATATATACAAGACATGTCAATCCAACTAAGCTTCATTGAGTCAGTTTTCGTCGCAGTGGAAGAAATATTAAAATCCAAGGATCATTGAATCGAAAACAGGACCTTGATATCTTGTGATAAGAGTGTTACCTAACTTCGAATTAAACTATCACAAACTACACGAAAATGCAACAATCACTACAGACTAACTTCAAGAGGTTCTCGAAGTTCTAGTTTTGTCTACAATACAGAGGTTTAACTGAAAATTTAATTATCCTGTATTTCTAATCTGATAAGTAAAATAGCTGTCGGCAATCGTAAATTCACAATGTTCTATTCTGAGTTGGATCACAGCCATACATAAATGAATACCTGTCAGTATAAACTCGGTGATATTTTCAGAACCATTTAATCACATTTGAATTACGTGACAAGTATTACCAGCCTTCTGATCAATATTAAATAATTTGATCATGATAAAAAATGTAATTGCTTAAGTAATCACTTTGAAACATGTTAATAAAATTATCAATAGTTTAGCTAAAATGAACTCAAAATATACTTTTGTAAAATTACCAAAATTAGAAATGATGAGAATCATTTAGAAGTTTAATGTCAATCAAATTACAAAAGAAAAATTGAAATGTATTAAGTACATGATACCATTTAAATAAAGGTATCTTATGATCTCAATTAATTTAACAAAACTAAAACACAATCACTATAAGTATTGTTAGTAAAATGTAACATCAATCGACCGATGCCTGTTATCCCTCGTGAAGGAGAAACCACCGACCAGCATTCTTCAACCAACTGTCCTGGGATTTCGATTCCGGTTCATCCCAAGCGGTACTCATTCTTTTCATGTCTGCCTACAATTCCCAGCACAATGTGTTCGTCGTTCTTCCACGTTTCCTCTGGCCTTGAGGATCCCAAGTTAGTGCTTGATTGTGACGCCGTTTGATGATTTCTTCATAAAACTGGCCTTTATTGTTATTGTTGCTATCGTTGATGGGCACACAGCACTGCATGATATTCATTGTGATTGATGCTTTGATAATTATAGGCCCTTGAGGTTCCCACACTATATGTGATTTCCACGCTCCTTTGGACAACATTAGTACTACTCCTTCTGCATGCGAAGCCTTTTTTTCATGACCGGAATACAACAGTACTATCCCCTCTCGACGCTAACCTGTCCTGTCCAGCTTTTAACCAGTGAATTTCACTCACTTCAGGTTGTATCTTTTCGTTTCCGCAGCCATTTGGATTCTGGTCTCCTACATTGTGAGAACATTCCATGTACCTATATTAATTGTTGCTCTGGTTGTCAGAAGGGACATCGACCTCGTAGCATCTGAAGTAATCCAGTTTCCAACTTCCAGGAAAAATCTTAGATGAATTTTTCTGGTTAGCGTTTTTATAAGCAAGGTTGTTGTCTAGGGGAGATAATATAATATGTAACATAACAACCAAATTTTTTAGCATCTTACAGTGTTACAAAATCAATCAGCAAACGTATCAACAATGATAATGAATAGGTAAATTCAGTGTTGACAACATGAGTTAGAGAAGATTCACAATACGTAAATATCAGCTAAATTTGCAAGTAGTCCTCATTATGAAGTTAGGTTATCATTAAAAACCCGAAAAATTTAGGCAGATATTTCATCTTAATTTGTGAATCACTCATAGTACACATGTTAACCAAAATGAGATAAAGTTAAAGACATTCATATCTCAATTATTGATTTGACTCATTTACCAAGTAGAGATTTGAGTACTGGATTCTCAATCATACTTTATGTATGAGGGCTGCCTAAATCAAAATAAAAGATACTAAGGAGTAGCATGTGAAAGTTGAAGAGCAATTCAGGGGTTCAGTTAGTGGGATACATCAGTGATTATCGATTGTTATCCATGAGATCTGTTGCACACATACAATGTGACTGGACTAGAAATGCTAGTAAGAAATAGTATGGCCAGAAATTCCGACCAAGTAGGAAGTGAGTCATGTTCAGTGATCAGTAATATGTAGTGGTACTCTCTATGAAAAATATCAATATAGATAACCAGATACATTAAACAGTAAATGAATATGATTTTATTTTGATGGATAAAATTATGTGTTGAATGCTCATTTCGTTGATCGAGTCGGTTGTTAAGATTGTTTAAAATAGCAGTAACCATAATTATTGTCGAAGTTAATTTTGATAGAATTTCATTCCCAGAGCTGAGTAATTTCTCCAAAAGGTAATCTTCTACAAGTGGACAACAATACTTTCTCTATGAATATCTTCATCAGCATCAAATCAATCACTTATCAAGAATGATGAGCAATAGCTGAACAAAGTGAAGAGAGGACGGTACACCTAGTGATCACTGATGTACGTTACATGAACATATCAGGTTTGATCAAAAGAAATATCTAGAAACAATACTCACCCTGGAATTGTGATCGTGTAGTTAAACCACCCAGCTCAAAGAGAAAAACTAAACCAAAATAATCCATTTAGGCTAATTTACTCACCCCCACCCCATTACAGTGCAAAAGAAGTGAAAGAGTTAAAAAAAAGTCTGTAGTAATAGGTTACACTAAATACTCAGTCAATTCACGAATTCACCTAGCTTTAATATAGTGTAGTCTGGAAGCATAAACAGAATTTCTCACTATACACATTTCAACACATGGGAGAATCTAAACCACGTTATCTCGGAGATTAGTGGCTACCTTCTTCAATTATTATTTCAATTGATTTTGTGATGAATTAAAATTTCAGTTATAAATAGTTCTACTGTATGTGAAAAGTATTACAGAAATTACCACTAGATTTTTCATACTCTTCGAAATCAGTAACGTCGTCAGACCAACAAAATCAAATTATTTTATTACATTCACACTAAAATGTTACATAGAAAAGAGGAATGCAACATCTTAAACTAATTAAATGTTACTGTGACATGCATAGCATAAACTAAAGTGAAATGCCTTTTAATTATGCATATACAAACTCAAATTAACAGTGCAACGACTAGTACACATAATATAAGTCAGACTAACAGTCAAAGGCATCATGGACCAACCCCACGTTTTTGGTTTAGCCTTCTGAATCAGTGTTGAAATACCGTTTTGCACTGGTATAAAAAACCCGATGAGACTTCTAAGATCAGCAAAGTGGTCAAAGCACTTAATTGAATCCTCAATTATGATTAACAATGAGGATACTGTAGACTTGTCTTGAAGTAAAATTAAACATCTAAAGGGTGAAGAAAGAGTCCTAAACTTGGGTGGTTTCATATTCAGGGGGTTTAAAAGACTTCATCTGGTGAGACCTAACCGGAAAGGATTATGTCATCTATGTATTCGATATCAATAATAAAGCCAACGGGGAGATCAGTTACTGAAAAGTCAGATGAAAATACAAACAATAGAACATCAACGGTGATTACAGTTTGAGCTTATCAAGAACAAGCAATTATCTTAACATAATTGTAAGTGACGATTCCCAATATCTGTCGGTTGGTTGGAAACCCAAAACGTTCCACTTGGGTGTCTTTCACCTAGATTCAGCTCAACGACTTGGGAGTTGAAATAATCTGTTCTGATTACCATGTCTGAGCATCCAGCTATCTTCAGAAGTTCAGTGAACTTTCTATGGAACTTGTTCTTTGTTTCCTCCAACCCTGCAGTCATTGGGAGGCATAGGTACAAACGATAAAGACACATTCTCATGTGTCAATACCATTCCCAGTTCTAACTACAACATTTAGACAAACGACACATAAGCAATTGTCGACAGGAATCTACTCAGAAAGTATCTGTTCTGTCCTCAGGCATAGTCCTACGCCTTTTCGTCTTAATTCTCTAAAGACGGCCTATTTGACAGAGTAAGACCTAAAGAAACGAGTGTTCTAATCAACACAGTTTGACTGATTTATTACAGTAGGTAAGTTCGACCACCAAGTTAAAGCAGCAGCAATGATTAGATAGTGTGTTGCTAAGTATTTTCAAACAATAAATATATGATGATAATTATATAATAACAAATTAGATTTCCAAGAACGATTAGTTTATTCAATTAATGTAAAATAGATTTTTCATATACCTGGTTCCCTTTATAAACTTGGAGATAGAATGAACAAAAACTTGAGTAGAATTAGATTTTCATCAGCTGCATACGATCTGTAATATTTTGAAATCAAGATTATAGAATAGAAATTCAAAATACGTCCTCTATATGATCAAAAGCTAATACCACTAGTGCTGGCCTAGTTCTACTATGAAGTTAATTAACCCGCATGAGTAAACTTGACTTCTTTTGTATTTCATACTATTCTCCTGCAATATACAGTTGTGATGATTAAGCTTGTATAAATGCTTATCATTCGACACGTTTTTCTGAAAACTAAGTTTATTAGCTGCAATCTATGTAGACAGCGATTATGAGTAGTAAAGTACACATCTCCCGGCAATCTAGTAAGCAATACAATAGTGTTTATAAAAATGTTTACTAGAAAGCATGTCGTAACTCTGAATATAGCACACTTCTTTCAAAAAAACAATCATGAACGAAGAATATACTTTTCGATAAATTCGCATAAGGTTTTACATTTATAAGTCCGAAGTGAATAAACAAGTTTAAAGCTAGTAATTATTATAGTAAAAGCTGGAAAATCCCCACTTTCATCTGAATATTCTATTTTCGCTTGCTGCAACTAAATATTTTTGACAAAATTAACAACTAAAACGCTTCGATTATTGTCATACAAAAACTACAAATAATTTTAGCCGATACCTGCTGAAAATAATACTTTTGGCTGGCTTCAGTAATAATCAATGTAGAACCTAGAACACATGACAACAGGTTTAAGTTGCCACATCACATCAGTACAGTAAGACTATTGAAATAAATACCAAGGTTATAAGTGGCAGTAAAATATTGGAGAGAAAAGAAGATGAGTTTGTAGAGCTAAATAATTTCAAAAGTGAGGATCTAAGGAAAGACAGATACTGAATGCGTCTGCGTTACTCCAACCGATTCTAAGCCATATCTCACAAATTCTTCAATTATTGGTCACAATAATCACAGCGACGTAGTTGGCACCTAGTTGTACGATTAAAATCAATAATCAATAACTTCACAGCCTGATGTCACTTTATGGTTTAGTAGCCCCTATCTTTCTTCCAACCCGTACTGACACCAGCTAATATCCCGATCCGACGAAAGCTAGTTTATTTAAATTGAAATAAACAAAAGAGTGAATATAACAAACTGTTATGTTACAGATGAAAACAAAACAAGTGCATGAAAAGATATTGAAAGGAATAAAGCCACAACATGAAAATAAATATCTTCGGTAAACTGATTAACAAGTCGTAATCAGTCACTCACTCAAATCAGGAATGCAGATAAAAGTAATAATAATAACAACAGTAGTATTAACAAAAGTGGTTACAAGTTGAAGTATGAATAATAATAATGAAGCGTTTAGTAAATAGTATCATGCAATAAATAGCTGCATAATCAATTAAAACTAAAAGAAAATTAGTTTTCATATATTATACTTGTATAAACTTTATCACAGTGAAACAAATAAGGTTTGAGAATAAGAAATGCAAATTTTGTGACTAGTAGTATGCAGTACCCTCACTTGAAGATCACATAAACTATATGAAACTAGTTAAAGGACACAAGGACCTAATTATTAAAATTATGTACTTTGTAACAACAACGGAGAAAATGTGAAGTATGCTATGAGCAGTATACATGCATATCTACATACACATGTGTATAAAAAGTAAGATAATCCCTATATATATATATATATATATATATATATATATATATATATATATATATATATATATATATATATATATATAGGGAGAAAAAGAAAGTTGTTTTTATTGAGAGAAATTAAATCTGAACATCTGACTGAAGAAGCGATACATTAATACGCATATATACACGAATACAGTTGAAAAAACTGTAACTTGCGCCAAAGTGAGAATTAGATAAAACAAATTACTTAAAAAAGTTCAATAATTATTCTAAATAGAGGGACAAATGATATATATATATGATCTATAATTAGTGAAGTTGAGTGAGAATAAATGCATCATAAGATATCCAGATAAGACCATTCGACAATTGACTAGACACGTCACTACTGCTCACACTATAAACATATACATGGTTACAAAGGTAGTAAAAGAATGCAATTAATCTAAAGTTCTTATTTTGCATACACATAGAATTTGATCATGTTTTTCTAACTGAATCCAGTTGACATACATAACTTTCAGATCCATTATTGCAACTCACAACTTTTCAAGATTACGGGGTATGTGAAGTCATAATTACGTTATCAGACGCTGTACAATAATGGACAGGCACAGAACTAGACCGATGCATGACTTTATGAGAAGATGCACATTTTGATTCATTATGACAAGGTAACCAGTGAATATCAGCTTTCTGTTCAACAGTTGGTTGTTGATCAACACTGACGAAAGACGATCTACAAGATGATATGAATACACTATGATGAGGAGTTGGAGAAGTAGGTTGAAGTGTATTTGTTTGATCATTTTGTACATTAGAAGATACAGATGTAGTAAGTAAACGGCCATTAACCATATACAGACCCTGAGAATGCCGTTTACGTAGGCGATGTTGGTGGTAAAGTCGATGACATTTTGCACAAATAATACATGGCACAGCAATCATGATAAATGGAGCAGCAACAAGTAATAAAATCGTTAACCCAGTGAACACACTGACAACCTGAATATAAGATTTTAAAAATGTGAATAAATAAAATAATATGCTAATAGAGAATTGTGTAGTTAATAACTGAATATGAGTAACGATCAAAAAAGACAAGGTTTACAATTAGATTTGATCGTAATTGAACTAGTAATAAATAAATAATTAACTAGGGAAGAACTGAGGTCTGTACACATTTTACACGTCTTGCAATGTTACTGACATTTTTAATTGAACTTAGTTTCGAAATTTTTAGAGTAGCTCACTGGAATGGCATAAGACATACTCAAAGTAGATACTTATCTACATCATACGCAGAGTCGGGAAGCCGTGAGCATGTATTTAGTACTGGTTGCTACTCGTTACCCAAACAAATCTAAAATGCCGCTTGGTTCATTATCGTTTTATGAGATTGCCGGGATAAGTCTTAGAGCAACTAACAATTCAGCAGAAGTTTCCGAAATTCAATGAATTTCCCTACTCTTTTGATTCAAGTTGGAAGCAGATGTAACAGCTGAATTTACAGTTGCCTCAGTATTGTCCAAAACTTCTTTAAATTAAACATTAGATCAACAAACGACTATGTGGTTGGGCAGTTTTCCTTGAAAAGTATTTTGACCTTTTAACTTTCAAATTGATATTTAAAGGGTCCTTCTTTTGTGACATTGCGACATCCAGTAAAAAACATAGAAATGCGTTTCTTGGGTTGAGACTCGAAAAAAAAATCCACTGAAGTGTCTTTCGCCTTGATTCAGCTCACCCGACCGTAGCTGCTACCTTGTCGTGGTGGTCGGGCTTGCCTATCGTGATGACCCAACCGAGCTATACTGGCTGGAACATATGTTCCTGTAGGTTCTACCATGCCAGGAAGGTCGATTGGAGAACGATGAGACTAAAAGCAGCTACTCAAGGTCTCAGGGCGAAGTCGTACTGCTGACTGCAGAGGGGTGTGACGGCAGTAAGGTGTTTCCCTCGGACAACCAGCATCTGCGGCGATGCTGCCTTCTCACAAGGAAGGAGGGGTTAGAAAAGGTCGACCCTAAAAATGTCACACCTCACCCTACCTCACGGATTTCCGTCTCCGGCGGTATGGGTGCCCACTAAGGGCTTTCAAGTGCGGAGCTAATACTTAAAAAACTTTTCATAAAAAGGCCGTGCGTGACAGGCCTCAAGCAGTTGTCCCTTGGGCTCTGCGGTCACGCTCTCAGGTCTCTGAGACCGACACTAATCTACCTTCTTTTTCAGGTTCCTCAAGAAACACCCTTCCACGGTGTGGGCAGCCGGGAGGTGACAACCGCCCTCATACCCGCAAAAGCACGAGAGTCCAAATTGGTCAAAATCAAATCCTTTCTACACCCCATAATATCTCTCTTATCTCTACGACTAACTCTACTCACATTCCTTCATCTCACTGCACCGCTAATGCAAACGATGTGAGCTCACGAAAAGTCATTCCTGGTCTCTTGAAATCCCGTTCTAGATTATATGTTGGAGCTTTTAATGTACGGACATTAAGTCAAATAGGGCAACAGGCTTCCTTAACTAAGACTTTAGAATCTCACTCAATCGATGTATGCTGCGTCTCGGAAACGCGCATACAGGATCCTAGTAAAATCATTAACCTGATTTCACCGTATCAAAACAAAGAAGCAGCCCGATGTACTCTTCGTGTATCCGGTAGCCCGGATGCTGCTTCTCGGGGTCTCGCTGGTGTAGGTATAGCATTGAGTCGTAGGGCAGAACTAGCTCTCCTAGACTGGATCCCTGTAGATAGTCGCTTGTGCGCTGTTCGACTGAACAGGACAGTTAGGACTCGGAAAGATAGGGACACTCGTCGTTGCCTCTTCGTCGTATCTGTCTATGCCCCCCCCACTGACTGCAGTTCAGACGAGGTGAAAGATAAGTTTTACAGCAAGCTTTCGGACCTCCTCCAAAAAGCTAGGCGCTCTGATATAGTTATAATGGCTGGTGACTTTAATGCTCAAGTAGGTAAACTAAGTGAAAATGAGAGACACTTGGGTGGATGTTATGGTGTCGCGACTGAAAGAACAGATAATGGCGACCGTCTGTTGCAACTATGCTCAGATAACCGCCTGTTTCTAACGAATACTAACTTTAGACATAAGGAAAAACATCTTTTGACCTGGCGACCCCCAAAATCGTCTCAACGTTGGACCCAACTAGATCACATCGCCATCAGCCACCAATGGAGGGGTTCGATAGAGGACTGTCGCTCGTTCTGGGGCGCATGTTTAGATTCAGACCATGCTTTAGTGCGAGCGCGTATTTATTTGAGGCTTACTGGACGTAGGAAAGACATTGCAATGAAGCCTCTTAGGGTTTTACTTAATGATAATAAAGCTAAGAATATATTTCAGGAACAACTAGAAAAACAGTTAGGCAACCGTGTAAGCGATTCCCATCCGGAAGCAGGTTGGAATGATATCAAAAAGGCTGTGGAAACAGCAGTGATATCTGCTAGTAAGGTAAATCATAAGGCTAGGATGAAGCCGTGGATTTCAGTAGCATCCACCGAACTGATGGATGCTCGTAAACTCATCCCACCTGGCTCTGAACATGATGAAGAGCAAAGTGAGCTTGAGCGCAGGCTGATAAAAAGCCTACGCAACGACCGTGAACAGTGGTGGGTGGCGAAAGCAAAAACGATGGAAAAGGCAGTGGCGATAGGCAACAGTAGGCAACTTTTTCGATTTATCAAGGAAACTGGTATTAGGAATCCGAATGTGAGTTAGACTATCTCGGAAAAGGATGGGATTATAATTTATTCTCAGTCCAGGAGATTGGACCGATGGGCAGAACACTTTAGGGATCAGTTCAACTGTCCTTCAGCCACACTTCGGTTGCCCACGATCCCCAGTCATCCTGAATGGCAAATCGACTTAACTCCTCCTAGTCTTTATGAAGTTGAGAAGGCTATAGGAAATCTAAAGCGAGGTAGAGCAGCAGGTCCTGATAGGCTTACCCCTGAAATTTTTAAGGATGGTGGTCCAGTTTTAGCAGCTAGATTGACTGAAATCTTAGGTAGAATCTGGGAACTGGGCGTAATACCATCTGACTGGTCTCAATCCCTAATTGTCCCAATTTATAAGAAAGGACAAAAGTCTTCTTGTGACAATCACAGGGGAATCAGTCTGACTAATATAGTTTCTAAATTGTTAGCCTCGATTATACTTAGACGCCTAACTAGAGCTCGTGAAGAGCAGACTAGAGAAAACCAGGCTGGATTCAGACCTGGACGTGGCTGTATAGACCACATCTTCACACTGCGACAGGTCCTGGAACACAGACACACATTTAGGCGTCCTACAATAGTTGTCTTCCTGGACCTAAAGGCGGCATTCGACTCTGTTGATCGTGAGGTTCTGTGGCAGGTGTCTGTCATTGAAAGGTGTACCAAAGAAGTACATTAACCTTATACAAGCTCTCTACTCTAAAACTACAGGTCGAGTGAGAGCTTATGGCGAACTGTCATCGGAATTCCTCACTTCAAGTGGTGTCCGTCAGGGATGTCCACTTTCCCCATTCTTGTTTAATTTTGTCATAGACATGCTCCTAGATATAACCATGTCTTCGTCTGACTTTTTAGGAGTTGACTTACTATCAGGAGCCTCTCTTACTGACTTAGAGTATGCTGATGACATAGTCCTATTTGGTGAAGACGCTGACAAAATGCAGAGTCTTCTGACTACCCTGAGCAACAATGCAAGCGTGTTCGGGATGCGGTTTTTCCCCTCGAAATGCAAAATGTTGCTTCAAGATTGGGTTGCATCGGCACCTGAACTAGTGATAGGGAGTGAAGTAGTCGAGCGTGTAGACCGCTTCACGTATCTGGGGAGTCTCATCAGTGCTGATGGCCTGATGACTGACGAAATCTCATCACGGATACAGAAAGCTCGATTGGCTTTTGCCAAGTTGCGTCACTTATGGCGCAGGCGAGATATCCGCTTGCTAACCAAAGGACGAGTGTACCGTGCAGCAGTTCGCTCTGTCCTACTATACGGGAGCAAAACATGGCCGTTAAGAGTAGAGGACATTCGTAGGTTACTGGTCTTCGATCATAGGTGTCTCCGAAGCATTGCTCGAGTATCGTGGGACAACCGAGTGAGCAATGCTGTCGTTAGGAAACGGGTTCTAGGAAAGGAGGGCAAATCAATAGATGAGGTATTGAAACTTCATCAGTTGAGGTGGTTGGGACATGTGTTACGCATGTCTAACTACCGACTGCCTCGACGTGCTATGTTTTGCGGTGTAGGAATAGGTTGGAAGAAAGCTAGGGGCGGCCAAACCAAAACATGGCAGAAATCGATGAAGTCACTGACAAGTGGACTGAGTCATGTTGGTAGATGTAGGCTGCGTGGTTGGGGTTCGCGAGACGAAAGTCACCAACGGTTAGAGACCTTGAACGACATGGCTCAGAATCGTTTGCAATGGCGCAGGTGCAACCACTATTTGTGTTCTCTCAAAATCTAACCTGAATTCTCTATCTTTCTCCTTTCAAATCTATCTCACTGAATTATACTTTTCAAATCATGTCTTCGCTCCCTAATTTTCTGCATTACTGCTAATACTTCTACTATCGCTATCACTCTTGGATTTGAACTGACAGTTGCGTCTCTGTGCTGATGTGGTATGGCAACCTGAACTGATGTACGTACGTAGGAAGTTCTGCGTTGTATCTGTCATGTCATGTCATGATTCAGCTCAACGACTTGGGAGTTGAAATAATCTGTTCTGATTACCATATCTGAGCATCCAGCTATCTTCAGAAGTTCAGTGAACTTTCTATGGAACTTGTTCTTTGTTTCCCTCCAACCTGCAGTCATTGGGAGGCATAGGTACAAACGATAAAGACACATTCCTCATGTGTCAATACCATTCCCAGTTCTAACTACAACATTTAGACAAACGACACATAAGCAATTGTCGACAGGAATCTACTCAGTAAGTATCTGTTCTGTTCTCAGGCATAGCCTTACGCCTACACCCTACTCAAGAGAAATTACTGTCGGATTCCCAGGTAAACGAAGAGCGAATCGTGTTGGTTCTCCGTACTTATTAGGTGAGACCAAGTGAATGACTACGTTAAGATCCACCATACGTATTTCGGAGATACAAAATACATTAGTGGCATGAGACTCAAAGGTTTTAGCTAAGGAGGCCTATTGGCCAATTGGATACTATACTTGTACACTAAGAATTCCAACGACATAAAGTTCGGAGCACTGTCCCAGGAAACCTTGAATAGCGCTTCCTGATCTCGAATCATTATTGCTGGTGATACGTGTTGTGGAAGTGGGAGACAGGCAGAGAAATAAAAATATTACGTAAAAGATATGTAACTTCTTTACTAATCAAGAGAGCTGAAAGTATACACAAAGAAAGCAAACAGTGTTTATCAGCTCTTGATGAAATGGAATTATTACTTGTGATAAATAATTATGTAGGAAAACAATCATATACCTTAATGTAGTATTAATTGACAGATTTAGCATATTTAACTGACAAAATAAATACATAACAGATAACGGTTAAAGATGTCCCAAGAAAGTAATTAAATCTTACTTAAGTTGAAATTACTTACATAAACTCGATGACCAATCACTGACGCACGAGAATGGCCTAGTTTTCCTTTACAAGCTCCGTCATCATAATGTTGTAGTAGAAAGTCATCCTAAAAAGTACCAATGAAAAAATGTCTTACAAATAGTAATATTAAAACAATACATGGAAGACAGAATAACTAGTACCTGACCATTTCAGTCAGTCATGAACATCGTAGAACATGGCATATATGCATATAGGTCCAAGTTGCCATACCACATTACCACGATGAGGTTACATTTTCAAGATTAACACGACAATACAATTAAACAGGAAAGAATGGAGCACACGTATGCACGGAAGAATAGTGAAGCTTATGATCTAAAGGAAATAAAGAGTGGATACACTTGTGTCGGTGACCGATTCTCAGCGATATAACCCAGTATCGCCAGCCACTGATGACAGTTATCACGCGGATCCAACAAGGTAGTATGCATCTATCAACATAGCTCATACCAATAGTCAGAGACTTCATGAACTGATATTATGTTTTGGTTTGGCCACCCCGACACTTTTCCATCCGACTCCTGCATCATCCAATATCGTGTGAGGCAGGCGGTGGTTAGGCATATGCAACACATGCCCCGACCATCTCAATCGATGAAAGTTCACAACATCATCTACTGATTTGGCATGTTTTTCTAGTATTCTACACGTGACATCAACATTGCATCTTCCGTCATTCCCCAATATACAGATGATACTTCGAAGAGTTCTATGATCAAAAATCTAGAGCCTGCGTATATCTTCTATTTTCATAGCCCGCGATTTACATCCAAAAGTTAAAACAAAGCGAACTATTGAGCAGTACACTCGGTCTTTCTTTGAGAGATGATTATATCTCACTAACACCACAAGTAATGTGAAGTAGGAAAAACTTAAGCGAGCTTTCTAAATCCAGGCTATTTTGTTACACATCGAGTCACCAGGGATGATGAGATTCCTGAGATAAATGAAGTGGTTAACGTGCTCAACTATTACACTCTTTATGACCAATCTACATGATGCAGATTAATCCTGAAGCAATGTTCTGCATTAAGAGGGAGAGAAAAGTATACAAATATACTTGCATTGTTACTCGTATTCAAGTGAATGTATATTATCAGCGTCTTCACAGAATAAGGCTATATTGTCTGCATATTCTTAGTGAACAAGTGAGGCTCCTAGACAGAGATCAATTCCTGTGAAGCGAGATGAAGACAGTTTGAGTGGGGAATCAGCCTTGCCAATTCTATGACATAAACCAAAGAAATAATGCAAATAACTCTAAAATTTACTCTTTACAAATATTATGGGACGAAGGTCCAGAAGATTTGAGATGTCTGAAAGATTAGAAGCATGCTCCTTAATCGCCTAAATTTCCATTTCAAATAAAAGATGATAACCTCAGGAAAATAAAATAGATTAACGGTGTTTTTATGAAGTAGAGACCCACAATCATGCATCATTAAAAAAAGACTAAACGAAAGCAATACGTAGGAAAATTGAAAGAGTTTCAGACGTAGTCAAAGTTACTTTATCAATTCACTCGACACTAATTCTCACAGTCCACGGAAACTTCACCACATTCTTGAAAATCACATAATAGATGCAGACACAGTAGACTGCAATATTACTAGCATATTTTGATTTAAAAAGATGATATTCTTCCGTTATACACTTTCTACTCTCGTCTGTGACTAGTTTTTCGTCTACAATTTCTGCCGCTTTACTACAAAAACACTTGTTGGTATTCCCATTTTCGCTTCCCTTATTATTAAGTGATTTACTTTGTTATTTTAGCGAAGTGCTGTGATAAGAAGTGATAACGCATTAATCTTAGTCAAACTGCGTCACGATTCCTGAGTATAAGTATTTGTAATCTTCACTATAATTCGAATAACTATAACTTTTATCTTTGCTATTCTTTTTCCCGAACGTAGTAATTGTTATCAATACATCTGGAATGTCTGCAGCAATTACATAATCTCCTCAATATGCGGTCAGTAAATAACATTTGTTTTTGCAAACGTTAATATCACAATAAACGCTTTCACACTAACTTCAAAGTTTACGAAACAACAACTGATTTTCATTACGTTTTCTATAATCCTATTTACTATGAAAAATTTACAAGAAAATGAGAATACCACTGTTATGTATCCAAAACGTTCTTACATTGAACTAAATGTTAATAACACTTTTGTTATGACAAGTAAGCACATGTATTCTGGATGTAAACAAATAAAACAGTAGTAGACTTTTACATGTGTATATGTAGACCAGACTTAATTAGTTGTGACTATTAAAAGAGCATTATTATTATTATTTTATGGGATTCACTTACATCTAATGAAGTCAAGCAATACCAGCAAAAGGTATGTTTACATGATCGACACATCATTTGAGCACAACCTTCAATACGTTCAATAGGGACTAGACAAGCAGGACAACGTTTCAACCAATCATCAGGAGAATATGGAGGAAATCCAACAGCAAGAACGGAG
Organism: Schistosoma japonicum; assembly: GCA_025215515.1. Classification (NCBI taxonomy): domain Eukaryota; kingdom Metazoa; phylum Platyhelminthes; class Trematoda; order Strigeidida; family Schistosomatidae; genus Schistosoma; species Schistosoma japonicum. The sequence continues at coordinate 27,140,923 of CM046069.1, read as the reverse complement.
ACATCAATATTATCGCTTACATCGGGATTGGAAAGATGAATAGCATTATGGTTCTGTAAATAACCACGTCGTTTTCTTTTAGATCGTTGAAAAGGAATTTTTTTCATCTTGTTTTTCTTTGGATTTCTTGACGATGTCAATGATTTCATGAGTTCTGAATTTTGAGTAACAGGGTCTGACTTGTGCTGATCAAATACAATAGGGTCTGACTCTAAATGGGGGTTATTATGATTTGAAGCATTTTCATTATTCATACATTCATCAAAAGTTCCAAGTGAATTTTGTTGACTAAAATATTGTGTACTTAGATTCTTATTTCCTTTCACACCACTACGAGTATATTCTTCACACACATAAGGTCCAACTCCAATGTGCCAGTTTAAATGACACCGAGCACAAAATTCATGAGAACACCGATTGCATACGACACGCACAGCTGGTCGACCAGAGCTCACTTGATATATCAGTGCTCGTTTGTCAAGGTGTAAGTCCTTCCGCTCCACACGTTCAGTGGTGGGTGTCTACACAAATGAAATGTAAACAATTGTAGAATACATGTAAGCTTATTAAAAGTAAATTATGAACCTTTTTTGTATCAAAAACAGTTTGTACAACATTAGAAATTAGTGTTACTTAGTGCGAAATATTCAAACAACCTGAAAATTACGAGAAAAAAGTTAGCCAGTGATCGTAAAACATTACAACTATATTAGGTGATATAAGCACTTTCAGATAGACGGAAACTTCGTCAAAGTAGGTACTATCAAACAAAATCTATAACCGATGATAACAGGCAAACTATTACACTGTGGGAAAAATCCTTCATTCTACAATGAGGCCTATATTTCACTGTACTTAAACCAATAAAATAAACAGAGAACAGTTCAGTCAATTCGTTTAATAGTTTGAAAATTTCAACAAACAAATTAGAATTTTATATGTCCAGTTTACTTAATAAATTCATCCTTACCGTTATGCGTTCTGTGTTTTCATTGACAAAATTACTAACAGACTTGTAACATGTGCTATTTGAAATCCCCAAGGTATCGTCGGCAAGAAAACTAGTATCTTTGGCACTGGGAGAAAAATGAGTAACTTCTTGTGAATTACAAAGACGTCTTCTATACCATCGAGTAAACCGTTCTAGAAAATGTTCATTGCTTTTAGAAGGGGGATTTATTCTATTTGGTTGTGACGCCTTTAAACTAGAAGGAATTTGGCAGACAGCTCCACAATTTATTGCTGGGCAAAACGTCAGGTTTGCATTTTGTTCAATTTCTTAACATTCGTTATAGTTAAAAGAAAGACAACCAACCTCGCTGAAGCTTCTTTACAGAAAAGCGCTCATAAATATCAGAAGGAAGTAAATCTTTTATCTGCAATAAACGTAATTAAAGTAACTAAGTCACCTTACCTCCGAATCTGTCAACTGACCATCTTGGTTACATAGATAACTTGGACACGCACAGTTAACATCAATTCGATCTCGCAGTACAGAAATAACGTATGTCTTTAGGCACTAAAAATAGTTACAAGCCTGAATGAACTCACAACACAAGCTTTAGTATAAACATACTCAAAAGACAATCAAAAGCTTACAAAAATATAAACCTCGTTAAACTTAGATCACAGGATTTTCTAAATCCCTTTAAATACTCCAATGGATAACAAACTTTAATTTAGTGTTATCGTTAAAGGATGACCGTAAGCACATATTTAGAAGGGTCTATGCAAGAGGTGTGATATTTATCGGAACATAAATATGTCGTGCACCACTTACAATAATGACTTTCATTATACTCAACAGATTTTGAAGCAAACGTGAAGTCAACCTACAAGGAGCAAACCGGTTTTGATTCAGAAAGGTAGCACTTGTGAATCCTACATCAGAAGTTTGCATAAATAACATCCATGCAATGTGACCAAGGTTGAATAACTACTCTTACAATTAGAAAGTATCTTCCACAAACTTTCTGATTGACTGAATTAGGTCATTTCCAGAACGGCTTACTTGTATTCGTTCTTTGATACTGTCGTTAAATAAAGTATATCTGTGTGCAAGTATTTACAACTGAGAAACACTTAAGCCAACCGCGAAATAGAATACATACTAATACATATGAATAACACTATTTACGTGAAATTAAGTTTACAATAAATGCCACTATATTTATACTGCAATATAATGCATTGCAAAAAAATTCACTATGCAGTCATTAAAAACAAACCAACCTGTCGACAAAAAGAACATCCACAACTAGAGAGCAATAACATATTTTCATACGGAACCGCGTCAAAGCAAATGTTGCAGTGTCCATACTTCGTCTCTACCATTCTTGAGCTACTGCCTAACCAACTGCCATCGTATGAAATTGCGCAAATTTGTTAGCTACACGACCTCAAAATAAAGTGTTCAAACAAGTAGCAAGAGAAGATTTCAAGAACTTTAAGACTTCACGTATAAATTCTACTAACTATCTTTTCCTTTAAACTGCACCTTTGATTTGATAAACAGACTCAAAATGATCTACATTAAGTGATGAAATGTCAGTTATTTCATATTCATAACGCACGAATTCCAAGTAGCGCAGTAGCATTTTAATCGTTGAGTACATTCTTTGGTTTTGACTGCTTAATACACTAAAGACCATAGGTTGTTGCCTTTGTTAAACTTGTTAAATTTAAATTGTCGTATTATTACTTAAGGTTCCGTGACTTCACTTGCCTTTTTACACGTGGAGAAAATTTTTTGATTTTTGCCGACGATTTCTTTGTGTGTACTAGTCATTCACCATCAGCTGTTTATCCTACAATAAGTTAAGTATTAATGGCAATAAACGAAAATCAAGGCTATTTGATTACTACTGTTAGTCATTTACAGGTGGCTATGAGAAAGTGGGCTTGACAACGCCCCAGCTGTAGTTACCTTGTGATAGTTGGTATACAATGTAATGATCCAAAAGATTGATATTGCAATGTGCGCATTAATTTGAATTAGCTTCAACCAAACGGTCTGACAAATTCGGAAATATATGGCTGTGCCCAAGCTGTTGTTTAAATTCAAACTACTTGCTATCAGACACCATGTCACTTGTAAACATGTGTAAAAAAGGGGCCATAAGGCGTCAGCAATGTCCAGGAGAAATTCGATTACAGCTATTCTGTCGACAATCAGATCAACACCTATGTGGATGATTTAACACCGGCCAAATGATTAGACTATATGCCTAAAGTTGACGTCAAGCTCGTGAATGAATCAATAGTGAACCTACCCATGATGATAGGTAAGACGCTTACATCAAAATCGGCTGCATAAAAAATAACATTGCCTGGAAGTACACCTATAGCTGCGAATAAGAGTGAAGAAATGGAATGTGAAGTCAAAAAGCGTCCTTCGTAGGAAAGGCATGATATTGTACTAGAAATCATGCACATGAAAAGCAAAAACAGAACGGTAAAATTTTCGGTGACGACCTTGAAATAAACAAACAATACAACCTTGAAGAGTACTAACATAAACTCTGAAGATATCTAGTTTTCTTACAGTATGACTATAAGGAATTTAAAATGTCGAAGAACTCGGAGTCTGCCAAACCTTAAGCCCATAACTTTTAGTTTGAAAGACTATCCCAGATGCATCACGTGGCACAGTATAGGGGACCCATTATCCTCGAACAGCTGCAGCCATGTAATCTGCATGCTGTCTAGAGGCAGCGACACAAATTTTGAAAATGCCGAGTAGAACGAGCGATTGCATATTTGGTGAAAACAGAGAATGTCATAAAATATTATATACATTAATTTTAATCATCAGTTTGCACATCATTCATATTCTCTGATCCTCGTCGATTGAAAACTTCCTTCTTTTGGTTGTCCACCATTCTCCTATGTATTCTAATCATGATTTGCTTCTTGCCACTCCGCAACTTGCCTCATGCACTGTTTCCCGATTCTTTCCAATTTAATGTGACGTTCCGCTGCCTACTACTTATGGACGACTTTATGAGTAGTATCCGCCACAATTCTTACGAATACACGAAAGTTAATTGTGTATCAATAACGTATATAATAAAATTTATGGAATGTGTTACGGTATTCTTGTACGTATTTAGGAGGTAATACATAATACACATCCTTCTGCAAAGCCAATCGACATGAGGAAGGAAGATAACCTTCGTAAATTAGATTTGAAAAAAATTTGTATTTTTTGTTATGGAACGATCTCTATGTAGTTGTATCACTACCAGTGAATGTAGTTGAAACTGGATATTATGTCTACCATATACACCTAAGATTAGTTGCGACCCAATACACAACAAAATCTCTGATTAGATAATCTAAACAACGACAGTGAAACGAAAAACTGAGCAAACAAAGTTTTATGTATTCTGAGAGATTTGTCTGAAAACCCAGTTTTTAGCAAGCACTGTTAAGGAAGTTAAGTACCTACATTTGGTACTTTCCGAAGATTGTTTCGAAGTCAGAAGTATGCAACGTACTGTGCACTTTCCTTGTATTAATGTGTAGGGATAGCTCCAGAAACCTCAGCAAAAGCCTCCAGAACCCTTAAAGGAGCCGAAGAGGTTCCAGCCAATCAATGATCGTCAGAAATTTCCAGAATTTCAGCTTGGCGTGTCCTAATTGGAAAATAGCTAAAACTTCTTAGTTCGGATTTGATAGATTATAATGATGATTTTATTGCGTCATCAGACTATAAATATGCAAACATTCCGATCATAACCCACTCTCTTACCGAAATGAAGATTCCTGTCTACTTATCTTCTGACTTCCGAAATGCTATTAGAAAGGTTCAAGGCGTTCGTGAGTTGAAGTTGTACACGGTTACTCAAGATATTAAGCACGAGTTATAGAATAATTTCACTGTCCCTCATCAAACTCATCGGTACTCATTTATTATTTTGTGTCCTATAAAAGTGGAAGACAAGCGTGATGAAAAACATGAATGTAAGTGAATAGCTTAAAATATTGATCAAACATCCACTTTTTACTTCGCAGTCCTTGCTCACAAACTGAATGGAATATGTGGATGGGGAGTGGATGACAAGCTTAGTTTGTATAGAAAAGTCAAATATAACCATCCAGATACAGAAAACCTTAGACTGCTCCGATAAACTGTTATAGGCTCCTCACCACCACGGAGTCTTGTTCTTTCATTATAAGCCTATATGTTGCAGATTAAGCTTGATAAAATCTCGGGTCTTGGAACTAAACATTATGTGAATGATAGCGTCCGATGTTTTTCTGCAATGAAGCTTCACTGTTTGGATTGTCCTCATGACGTCAAAGACTAGTATTCTATTCTTACTTTGACTACTGAACTTGAGAGTCTAAGTACTTTTAGTCTTAATCTTTCTGCAGACAATGTCTGCAAATTGTTTGAATTGGTGGTTGGATCTCTGTGGTTTACAAACTCTAGAAGTAATAATGTTCGCATTTCTGAGTTTGTAAAAACCTGTACTTCAAACTAATAGCTTCCGACTTTAGATCTCCTAGCCTTGCAGCTATTAACCACTGAGTCATCCTTCAGTATCCTAGTGGGAGTAGTGGCCCATTTACTACCCATACTGCATCTGATTAAGTTACATTTCCACTCGGAAGACGAATTATATAGACGTCGGATACAGCTGTTTCAAGTTATTTTGACAACCGTTAGTACAGTTCGTCTTAGGATTATAAGTAAATATAAGTCTGTGTTTCAAAAGCTATGTAAGTTAGAAGTGAAATAACATTGCGGGTTCAGAAAATCACTGGTTATTATTAGAGTCAAACCCAGAAAGATTATTACCGTATTTTTAGGGAATAAAAAAACAAACAAAATTCGACACCGGAAGGATATAAGGAAGTCGACGAAGGTCCATCAATACACAAGGGCTAAGGCAGGTCTTAAAATAAACGGAGTTGTCAACACATCCAGATACTCTGATATTTATTATCAACGTAGATGATGATGCAGACTTAACCCAAATGAAGATTTTGAGTTAAGAGGCATACTCCTTTATTATGCAGGGGAGTCTAGACCTGTAACTGGTACTTCACTCCAACACTCCATTTATCCCGTATTTGACAAGACATTAAGTTTAGGAAACAAACAATTTAAGTCTTGTTTCATTCTTCTACTGAAGCAGAAATACCAGTTCTTCTTCCAGTCGTTCGCTAGATTCGCACCTAATTACTTTACTATAATAAGCAATCCCCATCTTGAGGACACCTTTACAACCACCCTGATCCGCCATTCCTTGGTCTTTCTACATTTATTAGTGTCAGGCTTCTTAGTGACTAAACATCACTAGGTAGTACTTGGCACCTAGTGAAATTAAGATCTTTGTCATCTCATTTCGTACTTGCAGAATACTCCCGTTCTTTTGTATAATCCTGGAAGCAGGATAGAAAATAGAAACAATCCTTACACATCCCAAAATGACCTATTATGTCTACAGCTAAGAGTGATACTTTTAACTAATAAAGTATAACTGCTAAGAAATACTATGGTAGTTAGCGATCGGACAACTAAAACTACGATTCGTTTACACTCTCGAGCATTAACCTATACACCCATAATCACGAAACTAGCTACTTGGAGTTATCCTGTGATACTAGAAACAGTAAATGTCAAATAATTCCTTTTAGCAACTTGTTACGAATTACACTGTGTAAAACGATTTGATAAACAAGTTTTATTTAACAAACAGTGTGATGTGATTTAATTGAAAATAACTGACGAATGACAATAGTGATTAGCCAATATGGGTGTTCTGTAGTCTTAGAAGTTTAAACATACTAATAATACTAATAACTAATTATACTACTGTTTCAATGAAAGTTGTGCCAGCGACACGGTTATCGATATACAACAGATAATAAGGTCAATTAAGAAAGCCAAGTGAGAGTGAGTTAATACTCTACTGGTGCACAACACAATATTCTAAGTTAAAATACACACTGTAAACTAAGATTTAATAAAAATATTCGAAATACACAAAACATATTGTAGGATTGCCACTGACATAAGAAAACAATGATGAATTAGAAGTAAAGTACTTGTGAATGAGGAAAACAGTTCAAAAAAGAATGTAAAAAGTATGGTGATTTCGTTATAGTTATTGAACACACATAAACACACATAACAGCGTCATTAATCTGAATTCACATTATACGCGTACATATATATTTAATCTATTTTGATGACTGAATAAATATATCTCAAGAATATGAATGCAGACGTGAAACCAATTGTACCCGTCAAAATCCAGAATGAAATAACCATTAATATACTATAACCGAAGTAAATAATTGTAGGAATGAATTCAGTAATATTAAGCTGTAAATGGAAAGAAAAAAATGATGAAATTGTAACCTGATAATTACAGTTATAACTTATAAGAAGAGAGCAAGTAATAGTGAGCGATGAACTGTAAATACATACCTTTGTCAAAAAGTAGAAGAATGAATATCCCATGAGATATACTGCAGCTCCACCAGATGTAATGAAGGTACGCCACCACCAATGATAATCCTATGTGAAGAAATTTTTATTAGTTATTTTTGACATCTTTTTAGGAAGTATATGTTAAGGAATTACCTCTATAGTATGGGGTCAACTGAAATACAAAATAAGGTTATGGTTATGTAGCATGTTTCCAGGCCATTCAAGTGTATTGAGTCGAGCGTATCTATATTCGCACTAAGTCTAAAATATTTAACAAGTCATCACATAACCATAGTTCTAAAATGACTGCTATTACATATTTTCTAGTTTCAACCCAGACCGAGAAAAACCTGTTTCTATTCAGTAAAAGGTCATAGAATAAATAATATCGAAATGTAATTTCATGTATGCGGCTAACACACTCGATATTCGATAGAAACTATATCCAAAGCATAGAATACTAGAAAAGTGATTAAACATAAGTGGTTTAATAAGCAACGATATCATATAGAAAAGATAACAGTGTAGATTTTCATCTAACTTCTACTCAGACTTCAATGTTTTACAGAACATGAGTTATAAAGACGTTTTCAAAAAAAAATAATCTTCAAGTCTTTCAAAGGTGAATACGTCATAATGTGTTGATACTTAAATTGTTCTATAATTAGATCACCTCTCATTTAAGTATAATTTCCACATAAAAATTTTTCGATATTAGTTTAACCACTACCCGTAATATTGAGAAAAGGTGTCAATTTTAGGTCATGAACTGGGGAACCATATTAAATTGTGATGATTCACAGAAATGAGATTATGTGCATACTATACAGATAAATACATGAAAACACATGTTCAAAAATATAGGTTTTATAGCAGATCATTTTGTGATGATACGTTCCGACAAATACGACTCATAGAATGCAAATACACAGGATCGACTTATAAACTGTGACGGTTGAAACTCATTAAACATGCAGGGCAATTCAATTTATTGAATGTATTTGGTAGTTTAGAGAAAAGATGTTACGTGATGATAAATGAGGTCAATGTTTTGGTAGACTAGCGACGAAACATAACGACCAATGAATTTGAACTTCCAGAAAAATAAGATTTCAGTAAATAGTACACAAAACTTTATTAGTTTCTCTGATACATTTGTAAAGTTGATCAGTTAAATTATAGGAATGAAAAGTAGAATGCTAAAGTTTTATTCAAAAATAATACCTAAATCAGCGGGATCAGACAGTATACTAGCTGAGGCACTGAAATCAGATATAGGAGTAACTGCAAATATGCACCATGCTCTCTTCAGAAAGATTTATGAGGAAGAACAAGTACCAACAGACTGGAAAGAAGGATAGCTCATGAAGATACCAAAGAAACGAGGTCTTAATAAGTGTGAGAACTACAGAGGTACCACTCTACCATCAGTAACAGTAAACATCTTCAACAGAGTCATGTTGAACCAAATGAAAGATCCAGTCGATGTCAACTTTGAGATTAACAGGGCCGGATTCCGTAAACATAGATAGTGTACAGACCTAATCACGGACAATATGGATCATTGTTGAACAATCAGTTGAATAGGACTCACCACTTTATATCAACCCCCTTGATAGAAAAAATATTATAGAGCCTTCTTCGACACTATAGTGTACACTAACAAGATAGATGATATAAGGAATTTTTACGACGAACTACACTGCCAAATCGTGCATGGATGGTCGCTTACAGATTCAAGTGAAGACCAGTGTTAAACAAGGTTGTTAACTCTCGCCCTTCTCTCTTCTCGGTAGTTGATTGGATTATCAAAACTTCAAAATCTAAAGGAAAGCACAGAATACAGTGGACAACTTGGATGCAGCTAGACAATCTGGACTTCGCAGATGATCTACCTTACCTTCTTCTACCCCACAATGCAGTAACAAATGCAAGGTGAAGACAGTCAGTGAAGCAGTAGCCCCTGTAGCCAGCAGTAGGCTTCAACATACACAAGGGGAAAAACAAGCTCCTTGGATAAAAACATAGAGGGCACCAACTAAATCACACTTGATTTGACAGAAAGGCTCTGGAAGATGTGAAAACTATCACATACATATTACTGAGCAGCATCATCGGTAAGCAAGGGAGGTGATTTGATGCAGATATGAAAACACGGAACGATAAGGCAAGGACAGTAATATGCACTAATCACTAATTAAATGTATGAAAACGACCGAAAAATGTTGGATACAACACATTTATTGGTAATTGAAAATGTAGAGGATAATCTCAGCTCTAAAATTTTTCATTAGATTCTTTCTCATCTAAAAGTATACTTACTACTACTTGATACACACTGTTCAGTACATTCACCTTTGCAACTTGCTTTTCTCTTAATAAATGCCATGATAAATTGTAACATAAATATATGGTTATACTGAAGAAGAACAGATAGAGATATCTTCCAAGAAACAATAGTGTGATAGACTATTGTCATCAACTTCTATGTCACAAACAATGTATCCACTAACTTTGTTACTTAATTTCTTCCCATGATCGATATACTAGTTTCCTAAACTTCTAATTAAAAAAGCGGAAGGTCAGATGAAGTCATTTAAACAATTTATTACATCGACTTAACTTACGTGATAATACAAGAAAAATACTTTATCATAAAAGTGAGCAATATATTTAAATTAATTGACTATTCACTCCGAACCATTAAATTAAATAATAATTAATGAAAACATAAAAGGGCCTACAATTACGACTGCTTAGAAATATCACACCGCACCATATCAGCACAATACGGAATAACAAGGAGAAATATATAAAGGTAGTAGTAGTATCAAACGTAGTAAAAAACTAAGTACTATGCATATCACTGGGGGAAAAAGGACAAAAGACGAGATAAAAAAGTACCAGTTTTGAAATCAATGAACTAGGAAAAGACGAGGTGGATGAATCATGTTAGAATCCGAACCACTTTCTCTGCATCTACCAATATTGCTTAACCCGACCATTGCTGTTACCGTGATGTGATGGACGTGTTTGCCTATCAAGATGAACCAGTCAGACTATACTGACTCGAACAATTATTCTTTAAGTCCATACCATACCAAGGAGGTCGATTGAAGAGCGGTGAGACCGAAAGTAGTAAACCTGATGTCAGAGGGTGAAATTGTATATTTGGCTGTACAGAGGTGTGACGGCAGTAAGGTGTTCCCCCTCAGACAATCAGCACTGAGAGTGATGCTGTCTTTCAAGAAAATAAGGGGGAAGTAAGAAAATGTTCGGCCCCAAAAATGAGCACCTCACTCAGCGGATTATTGTTTCTGGTGGTAACGAGCACGGGACTAACAGATCAAAAACTACTTACAAGAAAGTGGTGTGTAACCGGCCTTCAGCAGTTGTCTCTTGAACATAGTGGTAACACTCCTAGGTCTTTAAGACCGACTCTAACTCAATTCTCCTTCCCAGATACCCCTAAGGAGAAACACCCTTCTAGCAGTGTGGGCAACTGAGAACTGATAACCGACCTCATATTTCTGACTACTCAAGATAACCGTCTTCAATATGACCTAAACAACTAATGACTTGAAAGATTAGTGTTAAATAAATACTCCTTAAAAAGGAATGCAAACTAGTTCATTAAAACATAAAACCAACGAAGTTGCTCAATATCCTCTCTATATTGACTTCAAATAATGTTAAAGATAACATCAATTCGAAAGAGAGTGATATTCGTAATCACAAAGATATACAACTCAGGTGAATAATTTTGGTAACGCTGTATTGTCTCAGTCAAACGGTCTAATCAATGTCATTTTAAACAGTATAATCAGCACCTACTATACGTTTACATGAAACGAACTGTTTAAAGTAGAGAATATAATGCTGCTAGAAATAAATTATTACGGTCTTGTAAAATAAAGAAACAGTAATTTTAATTCGATAGGAAAGGAATAACACTTTATAAGTAAACGATTTTCTGGAATTATATGTAATCTACAATTCAACTGCAAAGATAATGAAAAAAAAACTACCTACTTATTTGCGAAAATGGACATATTTAATATAATTAGATATCAACTTACTAATTATTATACTCTTGTTACAATATTTAAACAACACTAATTTATTTTGGTGAAAATGAGTAGATTCCAACTATAAAGTATAAATTACCACAATTATATTTGCCCAACGTTCTTAGATAACATTTTTAAATGAGTAACACGTTTCGTAAACTAACATGTTTGGTAATTTACACAACAGACTGATTATAGCTAGGAAGTCATTGGAACTCAGGAAACAATGGGCAACTGCTTCGACCTTGTGTAATACTTCTTAGCAGTAAGTATGAAGCAAACTACTCACCAATGACATTGGCTGATTTTACAACATCGTATACTGAATAGAGTTAGAAATGTAAATCACTGAATACAGAATCGGTAATTAAAGGTTAAGCGCCTGCCACGAGGTCTGAAGATTCTGGCTTCAACTCTGGTTGTAGATGCTCACTGTTTTCAGGCTTCCAATCGGTTGTCAGGCTACAGTTAGTGGTCTAAATTACCAAGTTCAATAATCTCTGCAAACCGAATATACAAATAATAAGCTAAAACTTTAATATAAGTAATGTCGGGATAAAGTAGGAAATTCTCAGCCAATTTTAAAGAGTTGGAAAACAAATCTTTCTTACCTCACTGCATAATTGGAAATATGTAGCAACAACTGCTACCTGTGCACAACAAATAATTAGTATGATGAATACAACGAATAAAAATCCGAATAAGTAATAGAATTGACTCTCCCAAATAGCCTGTTTAAGTTAAATGAAAATAGCATAAATCATTTTAAGGACATAAAACAAATCAATTACAGTTTCTGAAATCTTGCTACTAATGTTTATTTTTTGAGGTAATGTAAGAAAATATAATAACACTGTTAGTCACTGGCAACGTAGAACAGGAGACACATATGCATCAATCCAAGTTTCCACATCAGCACAACAGGATGAATATCAAAGTAGTAGGACTAGCAATAACATAGAAACAAAAGAATAGACAGAAGATTCAACTTTAGAACAGAATAGATTCTCTAAAAGGAGTATAAAGTAGATCAAAAACTCAAGATTTAAGGAAAGATAAATAATGAGTGAAACCACGTAGCATGGACCTAACAGCATGACTCAACCAAACTGTAAGTGAATCTACAGACAAGAGATCAACTCCCATAGTCAGCCAAGAAAAGAGCTATTCCTAAAAGTAAGTCAATGATTAAGTTACAGAAAAATAAGGATAATGAATAGCCTTGACGAACAACAATAATAACATGCAAAGAGTACACAAAGTGATCACTATGTTAACCTGATAATAACAGTAGTAAAATTAGCTTAAGGCTTGAAGCACTTGTTACTCAAGTGACAGGTTAAAACTACTAACTCTACTTCATCCTAGTGTGGTTTAAATCGAATAATAGGATAACTAACCGCTGCACAGAAGTGAACAAACTAAACATAACGAAAAGTATTATTTAGGTATCGGTTTACATTAAGGAATGTATTGCGATGGCTGCAGTAACAATACACTGGAAAAATCTCAAAATGATCAAAGCAATACATGATATTAACCTTATCGAGATGTGTAGACTACTGACAGCACTTCAGGAAGCATCAATAATTAAAGACTTAAGCAGATAATAGTCAAAGGTCTAATGACATTAGTCGATCGAATTCTTCACCTTTAAAAATCTTGAACATTCAAGTGACTAATACTCTTAGAACATCTTGTATTAGTTATGATCAGTTGTCTACGAAGTCATAGTATTAATTCTTAGTTTTTTTTTGCTATTTGCTTCTTGTTGCATCAACGTGGAAAGACAATAAACTAGAAACGATAAGCAACCGCTTCAAGTCTTACATCGTATTTGCCAGCCGGTTTGACTCGAAGATAAGTATAATTAAGTAAACCTGTTTCTTATCAAGGTATTATAGAGGGAAATCTGATACAGTATATTTAACAATTGTGATGCATATTCATTGTTAAACATTGGAAAATTACTGAGCCTATAATTCTAAACAAAACAATAAGTCAAGAAACGTGTCTTTGTGGTATACAAAAGATTTGTCATTTTTAAGATTAAAACAATATCCACTATATATTATTCTACAGCTGTAACACTAGATTGTCATATCTAATCAACTATGAAAGCATTCATGAAGTTACAGAAAGTTGTTTAATAATTTAAAGATAAAGCTAAGCATCAATAAAACAGTTCGATCGGGGTTTGAAATAAACGAATAGAGTATAGTACAATCTTGAATGTAAGTAGAAATGTGAAAATCGCAAACTTACATTGTATATAAAGAAAACTTCTATAAAAACTGCACCAAACGGTAGAGCTCCAGAGTAAAGTGTACTGTGAACAAACAAAAATGAAGATCTGTAGTTCTTTAATTTTATTGAGACAAATATTTAAATAGTTCACTTCTCCTCAGCTATTTGTCCTTTGAGGTGATTCAGAACCATGCCAAATAAGAAAGCATTATATCCACGATATAATGAAGAAATACCAGCTTCGTTTAAGGAAGATATTCAACAATATGGGCTGGTTTTGGGAGTTTTGAATGAATACAATATTGATCAACAGAAGACATGACTGAGTGATAACTACTCACAATAGTAGCCATTAGTGTAAGTGACTTGACAGTGTGAGCTGTGGTAGAAGGCGGTTTAGGGGGGGGGGGTAATCACTAAAAAACCGTGCTTGGACAAGTTCACCTCTTGTTTGGCACGCATAGAGAAGATGTACTCAAGACCAAAAAGGAAATTGACGCTGTGTAACAGATTCGATCGCAGTTACCAATGATCTGATAAACATCATATTGGTAATAACTCAGTTTTCAACCAACCTGAGTATTTCAATACAACACGGGAGCAGTCGTAGCCCGAATAACTCAGTGGTAACAGTAGTAGGTTGTGAAATTAGGTAACATGGAATCAAATCGCCGATTAAGTATCATTCCTCTCTAGACTTCAGGTGCGTCTTAATGATAGGTGTCAAACAGCACGAAACTCAAATCAGTAATGCATAATGAAGAACCTAGTAAATATGTACGGGGATTCAACTTGCCATATTGGATTAGCACGACTAGGTCAAATTTATAAAACTAATACAACACTATAGTTCAACGTGAAGGGATGTGATGAAAGTGTGTAATAAGAGATACTAGAATTTATGATCTAGAAGATAGAGTATATATATAGATAGATATATATATATATATATATATATATATATATATATATATAGATAGATATATGAGGCACAAAGAATATAGGGGAATATGTGGTTTCCGAAACTTTTCCAATTTATCACTTGATTCAATCGATGAATTGTGAATACAATGAAAAACTATTGACTCATTATTCTTGCGAATTGCCTACTATATGAAAACTTTATTTTTTCCTAGCACACATTTATGAGCTTTCTCACATAAATAGCAAAATATCATATGTGGGCCTTATTGTTTCGGTTACGATGTAAACCAACAAATAGATATTGTGAGTAGAAGATACGAATAATTTGCTGGCACTCATCGATGGGGTCGTAAAAGGCAGTTTAGTGGTAGACAGGTAGGAAACGCTAAGCCTCTATTTCATGGAAATTCAGGCGACGAAGTTTCAAACGTCCATTGACTGAAGTGATTGTTACATGGCCGACCACTGCCTAGCCTCAGTCGCACTATGTTGGCTGGCGTAGGAGCGAAAATTAAAGATAAGTGTGTGAGAGAGATATATAGAAAGAGGCTAATATAATACTTAATCATGGCACACGAATGCATTTATTTAATTTAACTGGAGGGAACAACCATGTTCGAAGAATTCAACTAAACGATTTCTGAATCAGACAACCATTGATCACCTGGAAGCAGTGGACAGCTGTTTCGTCCTAGCGTGGGACTCTTCAGCAGTGCGCATCCACAACCCAGCTGGGGATCGAACCCGGGACCCTCTGTTATCGGTGGGTAACTGCCTCACACCCGATACGGTTGAACTCCACCGGTCACGTCTTTATACTAGAACTCCAGGAATCACTTCAAGGAGCTAGTCACTAGTGAGCTGATATTTAGTTACAATTGGGTCCTGTGAAGATAGTTAATTTCTCAATCTGAAGGCGTGACTGGTGGAGTTCAATCGTGTCGCGTGTGAGGCAGTTAACCATCGATGACAATGGATGAGGTCGCGCAAACGTATCACGAATTGACTGAATTAGAAATATCAACCATTAGGAGCCAGCTTAGTGGTCCGATGGTAAGGCGCTCGTCGCAGAGCCAGAGGGTCCCGAGTTCGATCCCCAACTGGGTTGTGGATGCGCACTGCCGAAGAGTCCCACGCTAGGACGAAACAGCTGTCCACTGCTTCCAGGTGATCAATGGTTGTCTGATTCGGAACAATCCGTGATATCAAGAGTGACAACTAACTATCTCCACAAGCCCAATTGTAACTAAGCGATTTCTGTTGATATTACTTATCATTAAACGAAAGCGTATAACTTACTTGGTCCAGCCAGAGAAATTCAACCAATTTGAATAACTTAGCTATTCGACACGAATCGACTCATGTAGTTGAAGGAACCTATTTAGTTATTCATGTTACATAGTAGCACATTTTAGTAAGTATTCCACAAGAACCCAAAGCAGCAAAATTTGATTAGTCTTAAAGGGGCATATCATAATGTGTTTCAGAAAAAATCTGACCATGACAAATGTAATGAAAAGAAATTACCAAGAGAATGAAAATAATAAGGTTAACAATAACAGTAAAATAAAAAGAACGAAGGCGACTTCGGAACAGAATATATTACACAGATCTATCAGCCAATCATGAGATAAAAGTGTATTGATCTCATTCGACATGTCACGTCATCATGATGAGATGAAACTGACAAAATTAATAAGCATTCGAAAAAATAAAAGACAAACAATGAGCTTACTGTTGTTCAATATATAACTACGAAAGATGTTAAAGATAATGGCATTTAATTAAGCATAGCATTTACTGACATAATTTCGGCATAATACTTCCGAATGGCGAGAGTTAGAAAAACTTACGATAATAACAAATTTTGACAAAATCTCTGATCTGGAACTGCTCTAGGAATTTGATTAGTACGAATAGGTTGCTCAAATCCTCGTTTTCGGTAACCGAAGAAAAATCCGATATAAATTAAAGGTAATGAAATCCCAAGCCACAACGACAACAATGCAAGTAGTGTAGTAAATGGAATGGCAGCTGAAGATCCTTTGTACCAAATAAAAGTGTTTATTACTAATCCAAACACGAGTACAATACCCGGGAAAAGCAATCCGGTCTGAAGAAAAGTATATTAAAATAATTAACTAACATTTACTAATGATAAATAAAATAAGTATTTCTTAATTATATGAAATAAAACAAACGATTTGAAAAAACAGGTGGTAATAATTAAACGAATGGAATATGCGAGCACCTTGATTTTAGCGCCGATAATGCTTCCTCTCCATGGGCTCCGCAGGCACAGATCGATGTAACAACTAATTCTACAGTTGCCTTTTCATTTATCTTAAGAACTATTCTTCTTAATTGCGAAAGATGATAACCACGCAAACCTATAACAAAAACCCTAGATCCGATAAACCTCCAACAACTAGTAATGCGTGATACGAATTTTAGTCTATGCTTAGAGTTGCTACTAATAGGTCTTACAGTCCTTTCCGTATAGGGAACAGTCTGCATTACATAACGGTTCAAGTTGATTATTACTGACTGGATAATATTTTATTCGACTATTACGACAGATCCTGAACACTATAAAACATAACCTCTCAACCTTTCTATATGTCAGTTAGTAATAGGTCATACATACCTCGGTTGTTTATACAGTGTATTCCTAATCATTTATTCCGTCAAACTGTAATTTGTAACCACGCAATGTCGAACTCACTAGTAACTAATTCTGGAGGTAATTCTTGGATAACTAGTGAGAATACGTGACCAGTAGGAGTTCAACCGTGTTAAGTATGAGACGGTTACTGACAAAATGCACTAAATGAGGTAGCACAAATATATCGCCAAATCGATCGAGTTAGAAACATCAACTGTTGGATATCCGACTCAATGGTTTAATGGCTAGGCATTCGATGAGAAACCTGAAGATCCTGGATTTGATTCCTTGAAGGGGTCGTGGATGCATAATCTCAAAGGGTCCCACACTAAGATGAAACAGTAGTTCAATGCCCCTTGGCTTTTAGTAGTTAGCTAACTCAAAATCGTGATATCAAATTAAGATTCATCAATCTCTATAATACACATTTCAATTAAAGCCAATTTTAACATAATGTCATTATGACAAGATGAAAAGTGAAAGATGCAAGGCGTTAAGTGCTTACACAGCGACAGTGACAAATAATAAAGTGAATCACTTGTATCTTACCTCTTACATATTTTAGAAGTATTAAGCGTCTCAATTAATAGAAAGTTTGTAAGATTACAATGTAAATGAAATATGCGCAATTAGTGGTCCCAAAATTCATTCATTTCGAAAACATTACACAACTATTTACACATTAAGAATAATGTACATGATGAAACTATTCGGTTGTGTGAGGCTAAAGAAGAATTCTTTCAGCAACTCATATTAGAATCACTAGAAAATGCAAACCACTAATGTTATACCGGAGAAAAAACCGGCTTGTATCCGCAGTGCTAAATTTATTGGACATCAAATGGCCTTTAGATCTTAATCTGTTCTAATAGACAATACTACGATGTAAATTCTAATCACGCTTAATTTATCTCAACTTATTTTCACTGTGTAAATCTAATCTTCGAACTAACTCAGATAATCGATCGCACTACACGAAATACATTTCTCTGAGCGAATATATCAATAGTATTATGAAGACCACCTGAACATCATAGCTTCTAATCTAATTTGTGATCCTAGATATGAATATTAGAAAAGGCTTAAGTATGGGGTTAAGGTAACAATTGCAGTGTGACATTTTCGTCCATTATAATACTTCTTTGTAAAAAAATTCATTTCAATATTTCAATAGGACACTAAAGTAGTCTATTGTCGACCAGTCTCTAAATAGAATTCTACACTCGTATAGTGCTCACTGATGACTTAACTGATGTAAATCGATGATTAAATTGTGCTTTCTAATCGACTGCGCTTCATATTTCCTAATCACTTACGTAACCTATTTGACTATATTAATTTTGAATTATATGTATCTTATGATGCTTAATTAAACCACTTAAAATCTTTACATTTCGTATTAAGCAACAAATAACAAAACTGTCTCGTCCATTTAAATTCATAAAAGAATGCTTATTATCCTCTCCAAATCAATGAAATTAGTTTATAAATTAGTTTCAAAAATGATGTAAGTCATGTGGTGATCACAATCATAATAAGTAGCAGAGTAAACTGAAAAAAGTCGCAGAAATCAATACAACACAGAAAATAGAGCTTAAATACCACAAAATCAACCTTAATGGTTTGGTATTTGACGAAATCTCAGCGTGAATTTAGGAGGCCTACCAGGAAACTTACTAAACGATAATAGTCCTACTATTCGACGAAAACCCTGACAGCAGATACAGTCTCCTGAACACCTTTATTAACAGCTCAAGCATGAGTACTAAAGATGTATCTCAGGAATAAATTGAACTTACAGCTACTGCAGTTGACTTCCAAAAAGGTCCACGTAAAGTCTTATACAATCTTCCGGCAAAATATCCGGCAAAAAGCCCCATAAACACATAAATGAATATAGCGGCGTTCATGAGTGCACCACGAGAAGCTGGTGACAATGTACCGAGCATAGCAAAAACTAAGACACAGATTTTCAATCACTGAAGTTAAAAAAAAAGCAGTAAAGTCAACAGTCTACATTGAAAATGCTAAATGTAACAAAATAATATACATAAACTAATGTTAATTAATCAATTTGATGAAATAAATACCAGTAATACAAAAGACTTTCTAGTACTATACATATTTCTATTAGCAACTATCAGAATACATGAACAGATTATTAGCTACGCATAGTATAATTTCGGTCATGTACATTTTCATAATCTTTCGAATTAATATTGAGTTATACATAGTAATTAAGAAACGAAATCATCCTTAGTGATAACGCGATAACGTTACCAATAAAATTAAGAACCATATTCTATATGCTCACACTCCTTGCTATTATTTTATTGTTAGTAGGATATAGACTGGATTATATCATGTTCCGTGCATGATCGTGATTGCGCACGCTGATTGGAGAAGACTCTAGAAGCTTCTTATGTAAATACTATAAGTATATTAACGTTTCTCTAACTGTGAATTCCTACATCTATCTACCCTTGATCTTTTGGAATACAATTTCGTTCCTGTTCAAACGTGTTTTGATTTGGGGTTTTGTCGAGTGTTCAGTGTCTAAGGATATTAAGCTATAGGAGAAGCTGGGTCGTCATTAGCGAGAAATACTATTATTATTATTATTATTATTATTATTATTATTATTATTATTATTATTATTATTATTATTATTATTATTGAAGTGATGTCTACTAATGTGGTGCTAATCTTGCGGTCCCATAGAGGTATAGTAACTTGGACCGATGCACACAAGTGCCAGGTTCTATGTTGATCCTACGTACACCCATGAACGTAATCAATGATTTTGGTCAAAAACATTCGCATTCTCTGCCCATAATACAATCACTAGTCAGAAAATCATAATTAATCACAATTAACTTCAAGCAAAATGATCGAGTATTACACAATGAAGCCTATCACCAAAAAAGCTGACTGAGAGATTTACATGTCTCTTCAAATGTTGAGAGGCAAGATAAGGTTGGAGTATTTGTCATATTTTGTTGGACTGAGCTAATAAACAGTTGTGTCAGCTTCAGTAATAACAATCCATCACCGATTGATATGGATTGTGAAATGAACAACCGACGATTTTTAAATAAAGGAATGCAACGCAGATGAAATGTAATGAAACTGTGTAGCCGAGTTATAACTAATTATGCAATGCGATTATTGATTCGGATCTTCAAATGGATTGAAATTGAAAACAAGACCACAAGCCAGATGAGGAGTCTTTAATCTGATAAAAATAACTGGCTTATACACAAAATATTAACAGACAAACGAATGTGATTAAATATTATAAATAACTGGACGATATTATTACAACAGATAACTCATCCTCTAATCAATGAAGCCCTGTATGTTTTGCTCCTAATATAAAAAGTAAAATGCACAATTTTTTTTAACTGTCCCCTACATTTAAACATGATGTCTGTTTTAGAGACTTAAGTGATCCTTCCATTCTTTTGTTTTACTCCATTCTGCCAATAAAATTCCAAATGTCAAATAAGTACTTTATTATGTCACATAATCCTATGATTTCTCTGGTCTAACCGATAATTTCCAGTCGACTTTCAAAATTCTATTCTCAAACAACTGTTGCTAACAACATCTAATCAAAAACACATTGGATTAATATATTACTTACATATTACAATAAAAACCATAAAGAATAATTGCACGCCAGATCCAAATAATGCTGTAAATAACCGTGTATATCGTGGTGGTCGGAACACATCCCCATGAACCAATTTCCATCCTGATTCTTCAATTATATCCTCCTATAAAGTGGGAAAAAGTGATAAGAGTAGCTGATTCAGATAGTTTTGATGAAAAATCTTATAACAAAATGAGAAGATTTACTTACTACGTCATCAATGCGGTTATATTTGGCAATATCTTTTCTTAATGTTCGAATAAGTATCATGAATATGACACCTAAAACCAAGAAAAGTATATTAAGAAATAAAGTGGAAATAACTGAAATTTAGATGCCATGTAAAAACTCATTGACCTGAAACTAGTGACTAAAACTGCCAATAACACTGCCAATGACTTGATTGCCACATTATCGTGTAGTGAATAATAGAATATAGTAAAAGGAACCGTTTTTAAGCGTGAATTATGGTGGGTCAAAGCTAGAAATATATCTCCAAAAAATTATTTTATGATACCATGTTCTAAGGTACCATGAAGCGAACGTATCAACACTATTTTTTATGAGTCCTCGACATTATTCTATTTGATAATTTCTTACTTACTGTAAATTGATGTTCACAAGTTTCATACCCATATTCCTTTCAATGCCAATTTTTCGGAGCAAGGTGTGCTTATAAATCTAGATAGGGTACACATGATTCCTTCCTCTAACAACTAAAAAAGTCTAATTGACGCTAGAAACAACACATAAGCGAACGGTATTGTTTTTAATTAGATCATCATCAGGCTCTACTCTAATATACAGCAGTATTTATATACGAATATGAGAATTATTAAACCAATGAAGGAAATTTATGTGAATCAACGATTAAAATGAAATAGGTGGATTACATAACTAATCATAACAGGTGAAAGGTGTAAATTAGTGATAGTGATGATATGTAGATTAACAGAAATAACAACAACATGAATACATATTTCAATATGAGATAAATATAAACAACTAGTAATTGGATGTAGGTCAAAGTGGTATGATATTAAACTTGCTAAGACAATAATAATGATAATAATCCTTCAAAAGTAGATATGAGGATAATGTGGCCAATTAAATGGAGAGTGGAGAGAAGGCTATAAAAGGGGTGGAGTAAGAACAAAGAAACAGTAATGGGTGTGAAAATTGTGTAAGTCGTTCAGTAAGTCTTGTAAGGCCATGGAAGGGAATAGGGGTGTTACACATTTCTTCTGGACACATAGACTTGGGTTGTTAATTTGAATCCTTATGGTTTCAGTGATGTGTAGGAGACGAGCACGAATCCTTTGCTGGTATGCGGTATACCACTCTCAACGCTTTGATTCTATTTATTGCATGTCCACTGCCTACCAAGTGCGACAAAGTAGAACCACGTATTGATTTTACCGGCTCCTTTCCGAACCACGATGGTAGGTACTCATTAATCCGTTGGTTAAGTCGTCTGGTCGTACGCCCAATATAGCTTTCACCCCAGGAGCAGCCGCTTATCATCACTATCACCAATTTACACCTTTCACCTGTTATGATTAGTTATGTAATCCACCTATTTCATTTTAATCGTTGATTCACATAAATTTCCTTCATTGGTTTAATAATTCTCATATTCGTATATAAATACTGCTGTATATTAGAGTAGAGCCTGATGATGATCTAATTGAAAACAATACCGTTCGCTTATGTGTTGTTTCTAATGCATATAATGGGAATTCTCAATATAATTGACGTCAACTATCCCAAATTAGTGCAGCACTTTGTCCAAATTGAGCTGAAGTCTGCAACTAAACATCCGCGCTAAAAATACTTTTGAAAGCTTTATAGAGTGTAAGAAACTAGAATTGTAAATCTATGCAAAATGTAACGTCTATTAATGACGACAAAGAAACTAAGTCACCACCAGAGTTTGTACTAATATCAAAGGTATTAAGTAGAAATAGTAAAGTAGAACCTGAACACACTGGATGAAGACCTGCATATAATTAATAGCTAGGAAAGATTAATACATTTTCGAGATCCCTACTGAACTGGAGGGTAGAAAGCTCACTCCTGCAGGCCCAGTGAAGAAAGATGACAACTGAGACGTAGACTAATAGAAAGTCTACGCAAGGACCATGAGCAATGGTGGGCAACAAAAGCGAAAAAGATAGAAGCTGGGGTTGGAAGTAGGCAATACTAGACAACTGTCCCGACCTATCAAGGAGACCAGTATTAGGAAATTGGTTGTTAGTGAGACTATTTCTGAAAGAGATAGATCCATAATGCATTCTCAGTCTAGCAGATTGGACTAATGGGCAGAACAATATTTGAACAGTCTAACTAGTCCCTCCAGCTACTCTACGCTTACAAACTATTCTCAAACTACCTGAGTGAAAAATTAATACATGTCCCCCCCCCAACTTTAAGTAGGGTTGAAGACTATGAGTAATTTGAAGCGAAGTACAGCAGTAGGACCATGACAGATTAACTCTATATGTCTTTAAGAATAGTGGTCTACTTTTGGTAGGTAGGTTGATTGAAATATTAGCCAAAGTATGGAAAGTAAAGCTATCCATTCTGACTGGACTCGATCGCTAATAGTTCCAGTTTACAAAAAGAAACAGGAATCTTCTGACAGCCACAGAGGAATCAGTTTGACAAACATAATATACAAATTATTAGCCTTTGTGGTCATCCGACGTTTATCTGACGCTAGCGAAATACAAACTCAGAGAAACTAGGTTGGTTTCAGACCTCTTCTTTTCAGGTACCCCAAGAAGCAGTATTCTTCCATGGTGTGGGCAGTCATAAAGTGACAATCACCCTCATACCTCTAAAATAACACCCGAAATCATCTTGTTCGATGTCAAATATCACCCTCAACTCTTAATAACTCTCTTGTCCCTCTGACTAACCCTTCTAGTATAAATTTATCACCTCACACTAGTGGTTCGAGTTCACGAAATGTTATTCCTGGTCTTCTGAAACTTCGAGCTAAACTATGTATCAAAGCTTTTAACATTCGAGCCTTATCCCGAATAGGACAACGGGCCTCCTTAGCTATGACTCTAGAATCCCGCTTCACCGATGTCTGCTGCGTCTCGGGAACGCGTGTACAGGATCCAAGTACAACCATCCGCTTGACCTCACCCTATCATAATGAAGAACCTGCCCGATCCACCCTTTGTGTTTCCGGAGACCCAACTGCTACCACTCGAGGCCTTCCCGGTGTAGGTATAATGCTAGGTTCACAAGCTGAACAGGCGCTCTTTGATTGGATCCTAATAGACAGTTGCTTATGCGCTGTTCGCCTAAACGGGACAGTAAGAACTCGCAGAGACAAAGACACACGCTGTCTTTGACTACACTCCCATTGATTGCAGCTCAGATACAGCAAAAGATGAATTTTACAGAAAGCATCCTTAGAAAAGCTAAATGCACTGATGTAATAATCGTGGATGGCAATTCTATGCCTAAGTAGGCAGACTAAACGAAACCGGAAGACACCTAAATGGATCCTATAGTGTCGCGGCTCAATGAACAAATAGTTGCGACCGTCTGTTACAACTGTTTAGATAACCGTCTATTTCGCGCAACCACCAACTTTAAACATAAGGAAAGATACCAGTTGACATGGCGACCTCCACAATCAACTCAACACTGGACTCGAATAAACCACATTGCCATCAGCCATCGTTGGAGAGGCTCGATAAAAGATTGCTGCTCATTCTGGAGCACATGTTTAAACACAGATCATGCTTTAGTACGAGCGCATATTAGTCTGCGTCTCACTGGACTTAAAAGATTCACAGCAGGGAACCTCTTCACAGTTCAACTTAATGATGGCAAAGTCAAGAATACATTTCAGGAACAACTAGAAAATTAATTAGTCAACTATGTAAACGATACCTACCTCGAGTCAGCTTGGAATGATGTCCGAGAAGATGTTGAAACAACAGTGATATCTACTAGTAAATCAAACCAAAATGTTAAGCGGAATCAGTGGATTTCAACTGTATCTACTGTACTGATAGATGCTCTAAAACACATACCGTTTAGCCCTGAACACGACTAGGAGTGAAGGCGACTTAAACACAAGCTGGTTAAAAGTTTACATAATGATTGTGGGCAGTGGTGGGTAGCGAAGGCCAAAAAGTTGGAAAAGGCAGCGGCAATAAGTAACAGTAGGCAATTGTTCAAACTTATCAAGGAGACGGGTATCAGAAATCCGGCTGTAAGTGAAACTATCTCCGTAAAAGATGGGACCATTATTCACTGTCAATCCAGAAGATTAGACCAATAGGCAGAACCCTCGAGAGAATAGTTCTACTGGCCCTCGGTCTCATCTCAGTTGCCTACTATCTCCAAGCAACCTGAATAGCAAATTGATTCCAGTCCCCCAAGTCTTAACGAAGTTGATAAGGTTATAGGGAATCTAAATCGGGGGAGAGCAGCAGGACCCGATAGATTAACTCCTGAGATATTTAAGGATAGTGGTTTAGTTTTAGCAGCGAGATTAACTGAGATCCTGGCTAGAATCTGGGAACTGGACATTATCCCATCTGATTGGTCTCGAACACTAATCGTCCCGGTCTATAAGAAAGGACAGAAGTCCTCGTCTGACAATTACCGAGGATTCAATTAAACGAATATAGTGTCTAAAATATTGGCTTCAATAATACTTCGATCCCTAGCTAAAGCTCATGAAGATCAAACTCGAGAAAACCTGGATGTGGTTGTATAAACCAAATATTCACACGTCGACAGGTTCTGGAACATAGGCACATTTACATACATCCAACAATAGTTGTATTCCTTGACCTTAAGGTGGCATTTGATTCTGTCGATCATGAGGTTATGGGGCAATGTTAGTCACTGAAAGGCGTACCAGAGAATTATATAAACTTTATACAAGCTCTCTACTCAAACACTACTAGTCGAGACGGAGCTAACGGTGAATTGATTGTTTCAAGTGGTGTTCGATAAGGTTGTCAGCTTTCCCCATTTTTTATTTAATTTTATCATCGACATACTTTTAGAGTTAACATTTTCATCATCTGACTCCTCCTGGGTTGACCTCCTTCCAGGAGATAAACTTGTTGACTTATAATAAGCAGATGATATAGTTCTATTGGATGAAGATGCTAATAAAATGAAGAATCTTCCGACTACCTTAAGTATCAATGTAAGCATGTTTGGGATGCGATTTTCCCCATCCAAGTGCAACACGTTGCTTTAGGGTTAGTTTACTTGGGAACCGAAATTAGTGGTAGGGAGTGAAGTAGTTGAATGTGTTGACCACTCACTTTTCTTGGGAGCCTCATCAGTCCTGATGGTCTGGTGTCTGATGAAATCTCGGCTCGTATGCAGAAGGCTCGATTGGCTTTTTCTTATTTGCGTCACTTGTGGAGTAGGTGAGATATCCGTCTACTAAGCAAGAGACGCGTTTAATGTGCAGTAGTTCGATCCGTTTTACTTTATGGATGTAAAACATGGCCTTTAAGGGCATAGGATATTCGTAGGCTCCTAGTATTCGATCATAGATGTCTTCGAAACATTGCTCGTGTTTGCTGGGACCACCGAGTAAAAATTACGTAGGTGAGGAATAAAGTACTAAGTAATGATGGTGAATCAATTGATGAAGTAATAAATCTTCATCAGTAACGTTAGAAATTTTAATTTCTACTGATTGGAATTTTACAAATATATATCACTCATTTTATAAATCTCCAGTTGAGGTGGTTAAGACATGTGCTACAAATGGCCAATCATCACCTACCTCGATGAGCAATGCTGTCTGGTGTAGGTTGGAAGAAAGCTGAGGGAGGATAAACCAAAACATGGTACTATTCACTGAAGTCATTGACAATTTGGCTCAGCCATATTAATAGGTGCAGACTACCTAGTTGAGGACGGCGTGATGATCGACAAGGTTCGGACTTTGGTTAACATGACTCAAATCTTCTCAATGGGCATGGTTTATTCTGTTTCCTTCAAAGCTAGTCTTAAACTCTTCGAATCTCTCTAGAATCTATATTTTCTTAAATTTCATTTGACTAGCTCTCATTATACTAATCGTTTCTCCACTATTGGGATTTAATCCGACAATTATCTCTATTGAAACGGGATCGTAAGTGAACTGAGAGCGAACGACCAAGTCTCGTTGTAGACTGGCTGACTTAGATGCCCTCCTAAATATCACATTTTCTTCATCTAACCTTTCACGAATTGATCTTGTTCCAGGAAGCCCACTCGTTAACTTAAAATACGCAGACGATATAGTCATTGTCAGCTGAAGACGCTGACAATATAGTCGCCTAAACAACTTGAGTAACACTGTAAGCATATTTGAGATGCATTTCTCTCTCCATTCCCCCCCCCTATTCCATAAATGCGAAATTTTACTTCATGACTAGTCCGTAACACCACTTAGATTAATCACAGGGAGCGAAGTATTTGAGAAAATTGACCACTTCGCTTATCTCGGATGTCTTATCAGCCATTCATGGGTCGGGTACTTGACGACATCACAGCGGATTCAGAAAGATCAACTGGCTTCCGCCAACTTACATCACTCGTGGTATGGGCAAGATATTCGTCTATCAACGGAAAGCTAAGTATAATGAGCATCTATCCCCCTCTGAATAATCTGTGAGTGAGAAAATTGGGCTATGAAAATAGATATGCATATTCTTGAGGTCTTTGATTACAGAAGTCTTCGAAGTATCACCGGCATATCATAGAGTGACAGAGTAAGCAGTACTGATGTTATAGTATATTAGAGGAAATTAATAAATCACTTATTGATGTTATGAATCTTTATCGATTAAGGTGTTTGTGATAAGTATTATGTATGCCCAACCACTGCTGGAATCATCGCATAATGTTGGCTGGCGTAGTAGTATGAGAGTGAGGGATGAGTGAACCAAAATATGGCATAAAACTATGAAGTTGTTGACTGTTGGTCCAAACTATATTAATGGATCTAGACTACCTTGTTGGATGTGCGTGATAGCTGCGACCTGTAGGCTAGCAATTTAGATCTATGTTCGGTGAAATCCAAACTAAGTGCAGGCTAGTTGGAGTATTTAAAGCCTAGTAACTATGTCGTTACATGAATGTATACAACTTCCTAAACACTCAGGATCGTATAAATCCAGATTAAGTTAAAACATTTCAAGATTATCAGATAAATTGAATTGAACGGACAGATATATGCTTCAATAAAACTTAACCAGTTACAGTTGGAAACGGTATTCGTGATCGACAAATAAACGCTGCGAAATACATACACTTTGACAAACTCAAAAGGCAACCATAAGTCGAAACGCCTACACATAACGGCTAAGGAATCAAAATACAAAACGCGAAACTCACTTGTGAAGAAACAGTACGATAACTACAGAGTTGATTATTGAGAACCAATGTAAGCTGACCGCTTGCTGATTTGAGGTAAATGTCCCATCGCGAAGCCCATTTAATATCTGATGGTTCCCAAACGACTTCGCTGGTAAAATGTATGACAGTCTCTTTTCCATCAATCTTTTTCCAATTGGTAATTGATATGTCTGAATCTAAATCTTTGCATGCACCATTCTCTAGTTTAAGGTATTTTTCGGAAATACTTGAAAAAATTACAGACTGTAATAACTTACCTCATAGGTTCTATTTCGAAACCAACAAAACGATAACGACCACTATGGAAATGTCAAATGAATTAAGTCGACATACTCATCAGTTTGGTGGTACTGGAGTGTGAACTTTAGGTGATTATTGATATAAGCTACACCGTCTACAACCGATCCAAGTCTATATCCGTGTTCATATCGAAATGTTTTCCCGTTATCAGAAGACACTTTAGTTCCGCAAGGAAGATTATCGATAGACCTTCATCATAAAAATATATTAAGAAACAAAACTAATTACAAATGAACTGAATATTGGTTTATAATAAAATTCTTCAAGCGTGTAGCCTCGTCAGTACTTATAGTAATCGCCGAACACACTTCAGAACAACCTGCATTTTCAGCCATTCTTATGGAAAATGGTGTATTGACAACACGGTCACCACGGAGTATTTCACCTAGTTTGCATCAATGATTATTAAAGTGAATATACCTATGTTCTCCGGTGGGTAATCAACCAATTGCTTTGGGCGACAGAAAGGAAGTTTATAATACTCGAAAGGAAGTTGAGTCACGTAGCTAGTCAACTTAACGGCCTAGAATCCATCATATTTTAACGGAAACTGTATCATACCCTAACTTCAATCGACTCTCCTTTATAAAATTCATTTGGTGTCACGCCAGGGACACTTACTGTAGCACTTGTCCTTAGAGAAGAAATAGAAACCAAGACGATCAGTGCCAGCATCGCATTGACCTTGAATCAATTAAATGAAGTGCCATCTTCCAGGAATAAGTAACTTATTCAAACTTTACACTATTAATTTTACTATTGCTTAACGTAAATGTAACGGCATTTGTTTACCTTAAGATTCTCTGTGCTTTAATGTGTGACTAAATTTATGCTTGATGTGAACTGACACTTTCTGCTAGCTTAGATGGAATCCAGTTTTCTGTTGTATTTGAGATTGATTACTTAACTATCAACATATCGTTGTAGCGGCAAATAATCCTCAAAATAAATAGTTGCATAGACCCTAGACATTGATGCTGCCCATGTTTGTTTTAGCGGACACGACTAGTTGAAGGTACGCGGTCACGCATCACTGCCAAATCACGACTCAAACCACCGTGGGAAGCATTCTCTTTCTAGTTTTGCCAGCCTAGACCTTGCTTTTCTATTGCAGCTCTATTTACAATCAAATGTAATTTCTCTTTCATCCTTCAGTGCCTTCTGATTTTTTCTCATTAGTAAGAGTGAGTCCAATCGCTAGAAGTTGCTCTGGTTGTACGACAAGCTTAACTCGGTCAAACCGGGGTGCACTTCATCGTTTTAAGCACACTGCACAACTTATTTCATCCTGGGGTTTGTTTATCTATCGAACGAATGGGTCAGTATTTCTACTGGCCAAAGATGAACAAAACTATCAAAGAATGAACACCCCCCATTACTCCACCCTTTATGGTTTCCTAAAGGAGGTCATCAAATACACTCTTAAATCTTTACTTATTCCGGATGATCAACGTGGCCACGTTCATGTAAATTTTGTGGGACTTTGTACGTTCTCCTATCTCTCAATGTGCATGCCCGAATCAGTACCATTCAAAGACGTAACAATTAAAATAGTTGTTTCGCATTTCTGTTAAACTCTGGAATAGTAGTTTCATTTACCAATCTGCAATTACGGAAGACTGAGGACGACAGTATGAATCTAGATTTTTCGTCTTGCTAACCGAACTTCTTAACACTAAGCGCTTCCAAATAACTACATACTACTCACAACCTAAATGCTAAATAGAAAGATTTCATTGGCGACTGAACGCATCACTCCCAACCACAAACATACCCTAATAAACAAACGCTCCGTCATTAATCATATTTGGAATTCACAGTACTGTTAGAGCAGATGCCGTGTGTAGTGCAGCAGAACCAGTCTATTGAGCAACACTCTGAATTCTAAGGAAATTCATAAAGATTTTTCGATTCACTTACTCGGATTTCAGATCGTAAGTGAGCCGATTTGTAGACACTATGCTCTCAGTATGATGAAGCTTTTAGACGCTGCAGCAAATCGACAGCTACACGCTCTAGTAGGATTGTTCTATTTCCAAACATCTGAATGAGTACAACACTTATTTTAAACTTTATTTTATTTTACACTTCTCATCAAATTGTCATTTTATTCAGTCGTATTGAATGTCTATTTAGTAAAAACACAGGGAAAGTATTTTCTGTTTTTTTTTCACATGGATTTAATATAATATTGTACGCTTATACGTCTGAAAATAAAAGAAATATTTCTTATCCATGTGTCTTATATTTTTTTCTTTGTCCCAGTTAAGTGAGATTGTGAAATTATTTTGTTTTGCTTAGAAATCTTCCATCGAAAACCTTATTTTCCAGGCCGCATGAAAACTGCCGAAAGAACGAAGAAAGGAATATATTTTGTAAAATTATTTATACTCGGCATCACAGTGCATACTTAGATAAATAGAAGGTGCGCAGCTTCGTGAGCTACCTGAGAGATGTTTATCCAAGACTACAGCATTGAGTATAGTCCATCGGGTGATGAATCTTAAGGTACTCACAAACGCATTAGATATATTGAGCTTTAGAGGCAAGTAATTTCTCAAAATAGTTAGTTGTGTAAACATTCACCGTTTATGGTGACCATGTTTATTTTAGTGAACACGGCTAGCTAGTATACATGTAAATTCCTGTACTTTCTGTTTACTACCAAATATATATTCCTATTCATTAATTTCTACCTTCTAATTTCTGTATTCTTCTTGTGTAGGTTTGATCGATAAGGTTACCTTGTTAAGACAACGAGAAAAACATTGTTGTACCCAGAGTTTCATTCCTAGTCTTGAAGAAGAACGTTGGTGACTTTTATTAGTCATCGCAACTTTAGGTACTGTAAAGATATAACCTCCTTCCGAATATGTCCACATTACCTGCGAATACTACGTATCGTAGTTTAGAATTCTAGCTATTTACAATCTGTTGCGAGAAACACAATTCCAGACGTTAACGAGTTGAACTTTAGGCTTGTTTAAAATTTCATCATAAATTATCAGTCCTGAGTAGAGTACAAAGATCAGACATTAATACAAAACTCATCGTTCAATTTAGTTTTGCCGTACGACCTCCATGCAACATTACTTAAGACAAACAGTTACACAACTCCACTATTCATACAATATGAATTAGGCTGCGTAAGTAATCAAGGCGGGTAAGCCATTTGAGCTGTTGATATACATCAGTAAATCTATTTCTATATTGCTAAGCCCTCCGTTTATCATCCCTACTTTATAGGCACGCCGATTGAATGTTGTAACCTTTCTACATGAAGTTTGCAGATTTTAATATTTGTGACATAATTTGCTAACAGCCTTATCTATGGTGCTTTGAAAATAGCATATCTTATTAGATACCAAACCATTTAAAGTTATATATTGCGTCATTATAAGATGGTAAGAATGAAGCAAACATATAAGCTGAAACAAGAGATTACAAAACACTCTAACCAACTCATCTAAAAGGTAAACTGGTGTCCTTGACTGGTACCGTAAATAGCCTCTCCAGGTTAGGACTTTGAATATCTTATATGATTCCGTGATACAGTTTGTAAAAAACATAGCAAACTATCACTACGAAGTTTCCCAGCAGAACTAACATTCAACCAACTGCCACCACTCACAAATATGTGGGGTCATAATAACGACGTAAACCTTAAAAACCCTGCAAAGGCTGAGTGTCTCGTAATAATGAAAGATGCAAAAAAACTATTTCGTCACATAGCTTGATGGTATATTATGCCCTTTACCGAAATAAGGGATGCATGTTTTAAGGCATGAGGTATGCTCAAATTTCAGTGCCAAGTTATATAGTTATATATAAGTCTATATATTACTTAGAAAAAAGTCAGGTGGAAAAAACTTCCCATTATTATTCAAATTCAGTTGTCTTAGGGATGGAAAACTATTCATTGCGTCATACATAAAGGCTTAGGAATTAATCCCTTCTAGAAATATTAAAGTTACCCATGATCTAAACCCTTCGTAGCATCACATAAAGAAACGTGAGACATCCACACTTAATAATTGATTCGCAAGTACTAACTAACAAAAAATAACTTCCACCAAAATAAAGGAAACTTATTACATATCTTGCGATACAAATTACTCACTGCATGACACCTACCTATGTATCCCTGAGCTCCCAGGATTGCAAAGTATCCTCCATCTGATGTTCAACCGTTTCTTTCCCTACATTTTATCTCCTTGCTCAAGAATCTAGTGTTCTGTAAATGTTATTACTATTCAGTCACTTATTTCTGTAAAACCGTATGTGTAAGAGATAACCTTCCTGTATCATTATGACCATCCCTGTAAGCTGGCGTGAATTACCTTCTAAATTTCAGAATATAATAATAACAATAATAATCTCTCTCTAGGTTGTTCCTACACAGAAACCAATGTCAGATCTATCAAAAGACTTAGACATGAATATTCTAAACTAACCAAAGTCCAATCCTCAATGAGCTGCATCACAAAATGACCCAATCAAACCTGGATTTCAAATTAAACAGCCCCAAGTAAGCTCACTACACAATTCGATCCGGGCTAATAGCCACACTAAATGTCATGCCCCAAATAAATAAAATTCGAAGATCATATTAGTCTCCGTTAATAAATTCTCTCAGCTAGCTTGCAGCGAACTCCTGAGTACTCCGAACAACAAAGTAAACGATAAGTGCCAGTCAATTCAATTTTTAGCTACACAACCTGACATAAAAATGATGGACGACAAAATAAAAGACATCTATTCTAGCGTCCTCTAAAATCTATTATAAACAGCCAACATATCGAGGAGCAGTTCCTCACCCATCATCCTGTACTTATCTCTACCTTGAAGCACTCAAGAGCATTAACCTAACCACTAATATTTAGCTCTTCTAGTCATCGTATGCATAGCAACTCCATGCCTCCACCAGCCCCAAACTCATCTTGTAGCGACACAATTAATAATTGTTTCAAATCCAACTTTATTATGTATGATCAACATAGAACCTAGCAAATATGTGAATCAGTCCAGGTGGTCATACCTCAAAAAGCAAAGCAAAAGTTACCTTAATCGTAATAGTAATATTAAAAACAAAGAGTAAACATATAGAATATGGCTCAGGAAGAAAAACATGGAGCATCGAAAGAAAGAAATAATATCAAGTTCATCATTTAAGGGAGGACGAAGAGTGAATACACCATTTCTGCCCCATATTACCCAGAGTTTCCAATCACTCGTCACGACGTTCGCAAGGACCTCAACCATGTAGTCTGCAGCTACAGACATGACTCAAACCATCAACCAGTGACTTCATGGACTGATGCCACGTTTCAGTTTGGCAGCCCTTACTCTTCCTTCCTGTCTCTATATCAGCCAACACCATCCATCAAGGCAGATGGCTGTCGGGCATATGTAGCTCATGTTCCAACAACTTTAGTCGAATAAAATTCCCAACCCCATCGACTGATTTACCACTTTTGTTTAATACCCGTCTTCGAACCTCGTTATTACTTACTCGGTGATCCCAGCTAATGTGAGCTATGTTTCAAAGATATCGATGGGGAAGACTGAGAACTTTCGAGTGACATCTATCGTTTATGGCTACGTCTCACATCCACATTGTAAGACAGAGCAAACTGTTGACCAGTACACTCTTTCTTTAGTTGAGAGATGAATATTTCGCCTACTACACAAGTGACGTAAGTTAGCAAAAGCCAAACTAACTGTTAGGTCGGACCACAAAGAAGTGTAACAAACTTTCAGAACTGTGTTCGAGAACACTGTTTCATTTATTGTAGTCTACAGGTTTGTTATTCACCTGATTCACTGAAAGTCTTTACTTGTATCACCTAATACTAATGAATTGTCTATAATAAATGGTTAATACTTAATAACTGCCTTTTGTTTTTCATATTTGCAGTAGTATGAAGTGGTATATATTAGAGCTCGTAGTGTACGCGGCAATGTTTGTGTTTTATCCCTGGAGCTCAAGTGTGACTATGTGATGCGATGCTGTGAAATGTCCTAAACTGCGTACTAACAAACATTCGCAGTTTAATGTCAAATGAAATGGCTAGCACCTATGTCACAATGCGCGCGGAAAACATATTTCTGTGCGGTAGACATTATTCAAAACTATAGGTCTTCGCCTACTGTAGTTCACACACATCGGTGTATTTCTAGTAGTAAGCTTAGTGACCTATACAAACAGCTCACTTGCCTTGATCTTCAAGCCTGGTTCTTATTGAATTAATAAGTGAGTAGCGTCATCTTAGGTACAAGTTACACCGACCGTTCATAATCAGCGTTATTATTATTCACTGTTACAATGTTACTGACACAGTAAAGTGTGTCAACACTTCTTATTTTACAAGTCGCATGAATTGTTTAGCTAGTTAGCTCTGTGAAGCATAGGAATCATTCATCACATGGAAGCACAGATTATTAAGTGTCAGCGAAAGCTGATACTAAAAGAATCTAGTATAAAAAGCGAAAATATATTCGAAAAAATGATTCTTCCTCGTTAATAGCCTAATAAGTGACAACTTTGGATGACATTCTTAAACGTAATCTTTCTCATGTGATATGCTATTATATCACGGTTGCCAAAGAAAGGCTACATCGTGAGGTAGGTTATCGTAAACACTAACATGCGATCACTGTACGGTTAACATTTACTTCCCTGCTTTGTATTCGTTGTAACAAGCTACAGTGAAAAAGCTGTAGTAAAATATGTGCAAATAAACACTCATCAATATGCGGGATGATTCATGGAGTTTTGATATGCTTTGAGAGATACAAATTAACATGACTGCCTTCACTGCTAATCAATACAATTGTCTGTCTCTAACTTCTGAACTTTATATAACTTCACCCGCTGCTTGATAAGGATATACCACCAAAGTTTAGTTAATAATAATTATTATTTATTTCCTGATACCGGGAGCAGGCCTGTTTACAAGCAAGATCTGTAAAAACATATCAGATGGTAAGAAGGTTCAGTTGTTGCGCCAACTTATATGATATACAACTAATATGATAAACATTGTTTTAACTTGACATTTATGTTGCGTCCATTACAAACAAGACCTTGGGACGACCTTGTGGTACAGGAGAATGACAGGATGGACTTGTGCCACCATTTCGAGAGGTTGCATTTTGACGAAAAATGCAAATGTTCAACTTTTTGCATAGTATAAGGCGATCTCTAAGTGCTGTAAAAAAGAAAGAAAAACAGCAGAACAGAGCGACAGTATTATGACAGTTATACTTTTCTGACTATTTAAGTAACCAGAAAAGTATAACTGTTTGAATTGGCAAAGACTTGGATATTAAAGATCATCTGGTAAGAGTTATTCCTTGATAGGTTGGCTATTACGAAAGGTTACAGTAATAGTGCTCAAACCGGGTTTCTGTGAAAGATGAGGTTTAATAAGGGGCATATTTTTAGTGGTCAAAGTAGTTACGAAGGAAACTCGATGATTGTTAATTTAGTCCACAGTATGTCGATAGATGCAATAAATGTTCATCTATATGAATAATCTTTACCAATCTTGACTCACTAGGTATCAGCATCATAGTCTGCAGCGTAGAGGCCTAGTTTTTCTTGCAGTAGGATGTCCTAATAGATAGGTAGTGTCAATTAAACTTTATATGGTTGAGTGCAAGTAGCACATATTAGAGCATTTCAAACATCTCTACTGAGTGCTTGCTCATGTTAGAACCATAGTACGTAGCCGTAAACATAAAACAGATTACGCCCTACAGACAAGGGGAGTCTAAAGTTATCTCCCACATCATCATGTTTGCTGGCCGAAAACTCCACCTTCCTTTTTTTTATGACTCGTAAATTCACTGTTTAGATTGAAATCATATTGTTTTACTCGTTGCTCAACGACACAAGTTCTGTTTTGGTCAACTTCATCTGAGCAGGCATCTTATTATAGGTCATGCAGACTACTACGGTCACCAACTAGAAACTAAATACCCAACTGTTACTGCATTGGTATGACAGGAATCAGTTAGAAGAAGTATGAAGTGGTATTGAATAAGGGGAGGAGTGTAGTATCTGGTAGCTAGACGAGTGGTTACTAGAAACTAGCGTAGTGTTAGTTATGCTGTAGGTGTAATGAGAATAGAAAGCCATTCAAGTATTAGGTTTGAACAATATGCTGATGATACGGCAATAAATAGAAAACTGACTTAAAGTTTACGGAGAGTAAAATGTGTGAACTCACTAGGTTACTGATGCACCTTAGTAGTTAGATACTTAGTTCCGTAGGCATTCATCCTAAGGTATTGGAGTCTGCAAGGTGGATATTCATGTAAGATTTCGAAAGACGAAAAGAGAAAGAAAAATCTTTTGTGCGTAGTGCACAGGCATAAGGATGGTTCAAAGCCTGATCCGATTGATTATAAGTTGTTTTGTTTCTGGCAGGTGAATTTTAGATGAAAGTTCAATGGTCCATTGGTATCTTTTGTTCAGACAAGTCGTCGCGTTGTACATCTTTGATGTCTAGTCTATTTTAGATATTAAGAGGGCTTATTACTTCTGAATAGGTGGCTTCATCATCCAGGGAACTGATATCTTCGAAAGCTATATTAAGTAACTTTCGAAATACTGGGAGACTGCCATGAGTATTTCTGCTAGTAAATTGTTCAGTAGTGGACCATGCCTAATAAAATAAAAGTTAGGTGAGCTTTTTTCGTACTTTTTGATTCAAACTTGAAAGAATTTGTTCCTCAGATAAGAGTTCAGGGTGTAGGTATGGTGTGCAATACTAGCTGTGTGGGTCATATTGTTCAATAGTTTATAGAAGAGGATTAAGTTGCAACTGAACTCCGATGAACTTTGAATATATTAGTCGAAGGTCGATATATATCAGTAAACAGCTTCTAGGATCTCAGTTGTTAATGCATCGCAGGTTATATAAGTTTCATTTTCCAATTGCTGAACTTCCTTTATACATTTTCATTACTCGTTGTAATTCGTCAGGAATCCTGTAAACCGTACCAAAAATGGTTCATTATCTTCAATGATAATTGACAATCCATTAGCATTCTTACTACAACCTCACTCGCTCTATTCTTATAAGTCTTGTGCTTAGCAGGAACTTTATAAATTTAAACACAATTTGAACAAAATCAGGCCACCTCGGCACCATCTGCAAAAGTAGATTAAAAACGTCAATTGGAGTTATTTTACTATTGCATGCAAAGTATGAGCATAATGCATCAATGATTCATAGTTTGTTAACTACAAAGTATAAACAATCTAGACCATCAAGGAAAATTCATAATCATGTAAACCCGAATCAGATTACCTAAATGGTCTTGGACGATTTGATTACACTGCGGTTCGTTCTTAACGGTAGCAAAATGTAATCATTATCTTTTATAAAACTTAAAGTGACATATTTCAGAACAAGAAAACCTTATAGTTTAAAAAAAGCTCTATGACTCTGTGGCAGCTGCACGATTTAGTGCAATTAGTAATCATATAGAGTAGTTTAATCGGTGAAACTAAACATTGTGGACGAACTGTCAATGACCTTTGAAACACCTTTTAACCAATGAGAATGCACTGGTAAATAAAATCATTATTTATTAAGAAAAACGATAAAATCTTGGAAAAAATTAGACAGGATACATTGTTTTTATATGATTATGAACTTTCGAAGGTTGGAAACGGGTTCATTGAGTTTAAATTCATAATATGAACGATAAAGAAATTCATCCATATGACTTTATCTCATATTGTTCCTAGAGACTTTATAAGGTCTAAGAAACTCCTATAGGTCGTGACCAGAATCCTTTAATATTTTGTGTATGAACGCCTGTACTTGGATCAACAAAATGTCAGTTGTGAACTATGACATAGTCAACATATCCAAGTCTACGAAGAGGCCGATAAACTCTCCAGTCGTCAGTATAAATTGTTGATCCCGGTATAATATACAACTGGATTTTCGGTATTAAAGTCCTCTCAGTTCAATCTGGGACATACTGGAAATGTCCCTTTCCTAATGTTCGGTCGTAAATAACAAGAACCTACCAGTAAGAAAGGTGACTCCATCTCGTGTATCTGTTGTTGGTGTTTGAGCCATAATAAGCCCACAATCACAAATCAAATCTGTACGAAGTGATCTGACAGCTTGTAGATTGGTAATATTAAGATTGAAAATATTAATTAGTAATAAAGCCAATTGTAACAAGGTTCCGAGTTTGCAGTGTGAGGGTACCAGAGATATGTTATGTATTATAGGACACTTTCAACAAGGAACCGCACGTTTTTTGACTGTGGTGCTGTCATCGCAGAAAATGGCTGTGGGTTATCAGAATAAACCATAGAGACTACTCAGAAAGGGAAAAAGGCTGAGTATTTAATATTTTGTTAAAAGAGCCAATCTATGGGGGTTGGTCTTGAACGGTGAGTTATGGATCCGTTAAATACGTTCCTAGCCAGCGTTTGGATTAAGTTGCTTAAAATAAACCGATCACATACGAAGGCAGATCACAAACTCGGGGAGACGGTGACACAGAAGAATATACGAAATAGAAAGAAAAACAAATTTAGTTAGTGACAGCGAAAAATTGTTGTGAACCAGAATATTCCTTGGTTCCGTTTTTTTACTACAACGTACGTGATTGTAGTGTTCGCAGTTTTAGAACCCTAATAAGCCATTGCTGATTAATTCGAGATTAGGGGGTAAGTCGTCGAAAATTTAGTACAAGTCTTCAGATTCTAGATGTGGGGTGATTAATCGTCTGAATCTTATGATAGAGTTAGTAGTGCGAATATTTTGTGGCAGGTTATTCCAGAGTTTACTGTAGAATACGATAAAGAACTTACTGCGATGTTATGTTTAATAATAGTTGACAAGTAATGTTGCCTAGTAGTTCCGAAATTCGTATCTAGGCGTTTGGTTCCACGAGGGAGAGAAAGCCAAGAATGATATTCCGTTGATAATTTTATCGAAAAATATTAAGTTATGTCATAGTCGGTGACGTTACAGAGATTCTTAAGTGAGTGTTTTACATGCAGTCGTGTAGTTCATGTTACTGTTAGTTCCTAGAATTTGACGTATGAAACTTCTTTGTACACCTTCTATACGTACTTAATCTATGCTATTCATCCTCGAGAAGATAAGTAAGCAGTACTACAGTGTAGGTCTTACACATATTTTAAACAAAGTTTGGCCTCCCTTGTAAAGAAAACTTTAAGAAGAAAGCCTGTTAATTTTCTAGTTTTCGAGATTATAGAGGTGTGTTCTGTGAACTTTGAGTTACTTGAATATTTGATGCCCAAGTCGCTTGTTGATTGGAGTATTTGGACTTTAGACCCATTTAGATAGAAGGTGAACTGTGAGTTATGGTTGCCTATGTGCGCGATCCCACATTTACTATGGTCAAGTGGTAGT
Source organism: Schistosoma japonicum (assembly GCA_025215515.1). Classification (NCBI taxonomy): domain Eukaryota; kingdom Metazoa; phylum Platyhelminthes; class Trematoda; order Strigeidida; family Schistosomatidae; genus Schistosoma; species Schistosoma japonicum. The sequence continues at coordinate 27,100,794 of CM046069.1, read as the reverse complement.
TGCCATTTCCGGCTCCAAGCATTTAGGCTATCGACGTGTTTGTTTTTCGTCTAGTAGAATCAATGACGAAATACTAGATAAGGTACCAGAGTCGGTCTGGATATCAGTTAATACTCAGAACTACAGTTTACTTTTCGGATGCATATATAGAACCCCCAACACATCGACTACTGTAGATAACACCATTAATAATGCTTTTGTACATACCTCTGCCCTAAATTATAATGCGAAAGTCATCTCAGGTGACTTTAATCTTCCTAGGATAGACTGGAATGTTGATAGAGGACTGTTATATGATGAAGAAAATCTTCTTAGCACATTAGAAATGCACTGTTGGACACAATGTGTACACAGTCCCATGAGATATAATGAAAATCTTAACTTAGTTTTCTGTCATGATGTCACTCCTCTGTCACTTCAAGTTAGTAAAGAGCTGGAAACTAGTGACCACAAAATGATTCTATGTGCTCTTCCTTTTAATATTATTCTTAGTCACCCCAATAATCGAAAATTACGTAAAACTAGACAATATCGAGACTATAAAAATGTGGATTGGAATCTTCTACACACCCTTCTAAGTTGCTCTGACTGGGACAATTTTTTTCTTAACTAATAATCTTACAGAAGCACTAGATATATTTTATCAAATTAATGAATCGTGTTTAGATTCGATTGCACCTATTAAGATAAGCAATATAATTAAGTCAAATGATTTGTACATACCACTTCATTACCGTAAAAAGCGAAGACGCTTACAGAAGTGTTATTTTAAGTCAAATGACTTTTCTGCATTCGTGGAAATTACCATGACCTATAATCAACTAAAAGAAGTCCACAGGTTAAATGCGATTAAAGAAGAGGTGTCAGCAATGGACAGTAGCTCCAAGATACAAAACTTGGTGCGACTGTTCAATAAACGCCTCAAACGTTCTTGGAATAGTGATATTCCCTGCATTTTACGAGATGGAATACTGATTAATGACCATAATACTATAGTGAACCTGTTCAGCGATTTCTTTGCTAACAGAGGTAAGCCGTTGGATGATATTGAGATAGAAATGATCAATTCGGCTACTAACTATATGGAGTCCGTTACTTTCACTAATGATAATATTTGTAAATCCATCAAATCACTTAGAACGTCAAGTAGTTGTGGAGTAGATGGGTTGGCATCCATATATTTCAAACTCGGGGGAACCTAATATGCCACTAATCCTATTAAGGCTGTTTGACCTTTCATTGACAGCAGGTACATACCCTAGCAGATGGAAAACCTCTTACATCTGCCCTCGATTTAAATCAGGTGACAGAACAAACTTGCATAACTATAGGCCCATAAATATCACCCCAGTCATCTCTAGAATAATGGAAAAATAGTATGTGACAAAATATCTGATCATTTACTCTCTGAGAAACTTATCTCTAATTTCCAACATGGTTTCCTCAAAACTAGGTCTTGTATGACTTGTCACTTTGAATTCTCTAATTTAATTTTTACTGAACGAAGCCTTGGGCACTTGGTGTTAGTATTGTACTTAGACATATCTAAAGCTTTTGACATGGTTAACCACAGGCTTCTTATGGGCAAACTTTCCTCTTATGGGATTAAAAATCCATTACTTGCATGGTTGAACTCTCTCCTCAGTCATAGGCACCAAATTGTCAAAATTAACTCCACCCTGTCGAAGGCAGAACCAGTTGCAAGTGGCGTTATACAGGGAAGTGTCTTAGGCCCACTGCTCTTTATAGCTTATGTAAATGATATATGCAAATGCTTCAGCATGGGAAAACCCTTTCTATACGCAGATGATCTTAAAATAGTATACTCATTCCCTCCCCATGAATTCGCACACACATTCTGTAGCGTCACTGCTGAACTCAACAAGGTCGCAGTATGGTGCTCAAAATGGAAGTTAGACCTCAATGCTTCTAAGTGTGGTCGGATATGTTTTGGAGATAAGCGCCTCAATTTCGATCTCTTCATAAACGGTAGTAAGTTGTCTAGGCTACAGTCAGTAGTTGACTTAGGACTAAGATACTCTTATGATCTATCTTTTACAGAACAGGTCAATATGCAGACATCTAAGTCACATCGACTACTGGGTTGCATAATACGTAACTTTCATAGCAATGACTCTCATATCCTACTATATAAGGTTTGTGTCAGACCCTTACTGGAATACTGCACTTTTATTCTCAGTAATGTTTCCATTAAGAATAAACTCAAACTGGAGTCGGTACAACGTCGCTTTACTCTTCGTATTCTTAGGACTGATTGTACTCTGGACTATAAAACTAGGTGCATTAAATTAGGACTAGAAACTTTATGGAGGCGCCGACTCAAGTTAAACTTAATCTTCTTTTATAGGATATTGAACAATTTGGCGTTTTCATCATCTAGCACAATTAAGTTCGAGGAACCTTCTTGCTATAACCTACGCAATTCAGCCTCGAAAGTAAAAATTTCACATTCCAAATCTACTCTTTATATGAATTATTTTACAAATAAATTCTCGAGAATATGGAACAATTTGCCTAAAGCCATTCGAGAAACAGATTCACTTTCTTTATTTGTGCAACAGGTTGGTCATCTCATCGATTCTGATAGCTCATTAAAAATGTTCACCCCAACTATTGTTTCTTATTCCACTAGCGAAATAATAGGGACTCTAAATGTGTGAGCACCAGTTACCTGTCATAGTCATAGGCTAGTGTTCTTCATCTTTAATCCAAATATAAACTCAAGTATAAATATTAATTCTGCCCGTTCGTTCAGTTAACGTAAGTGGCATGTCATGTCCTTCAATGCCTGTATACACATTGATTGTATCAGAATACCAGTGCTTTTGTTTTGTGTTTTCTCTGTCTTCGTCTTTCCTATATTTGTAGATTAACTACTGACTTCTATTCTACGCCCAAGTTCCAAGTACTCTTGATCTTATCCTGCATCTGAACACGCTCAATACTCCACTCTGCAAACTCTTAACCGTTTTTTGCAATTGTAACGCAGTGGTCAAGGAGCGCGCGGTTCTTATTCATATTAGCTCCAGGATACAATATAAATATTTGATGTCCTAATAGTTAAAACTTCGTGGCAGTTGATTTGATTCTTAATTCAAATCTGTATATGTTATGAAGGTCCTGACATTGACAATTAGTAATAATATTTGTATGTATGTAGACTTATCATTGTGACCATGCCAGTAAACTGGCATGCTGTCATGTACATAGTGAGAATAAAACTAATATTATTATTATATCCTATTGATGGGTTAGGCTAGAGATATACGCAGTCAAATAAGTAAGATTCTTAAACAGTAGGTTCCATAACAATCCACAATGAGTTTTGCAATTTACTTAAACCTGTTGCATTAAATTAAAGTGACTTGAGTTTCAAGTTATTACATACAAGGGAACCTCCTTCACGTCCATGTAGCCTGTCGCTACGATAGAAATTGTAATTATCAAGAAATATACTTAGATCAGAGGCATTAGAGTAAATCATGCCTCAGTTACCATAATAACTGATGTTTGTGAGATTGATACAAACAGAGTTATTGTTGGGTAGAGCCGAAAAACCCCTTGCAACAAGTTCCGAAAGGCGTAGAAATCAACAGAGAAAATTGTGTCCAATCAGCACGCAGAGGGTTTTTACCAGAAAATTCTAGACCAATGAGAAGTCGCGTAATGTATTTCTGATTGGACAGTTATCTTACTACTACTGTGTCTAGTAGGATATAGAAATCTCTAGAAGCCTAAAGGACATTTGTGATAATATAAATATACTAGTTTTTGTACATAATTGACACCTTGCAGTAAAGTGTTGTTTGCCGTATTTTCTGTCTTCTCTCTCGTGTTCACGTTGAAGTGTAGTTTTAGCCTGAGGGTCGAGTCAAAGCTTAGGAGTCAAATCAAGCGGTCCACTTAGACGAGATTAATAATTGACGACAGAGATTTCGCGGTCAGATAAGAATTCAAACTACGCGTCACAACAGTTATGTTGGTCATTTCGTTACATAATGATTGTTCGTTTAGTAAGTATTCCTTCACATTACGTCACTTCACAACAGCAGTGTTGTTTATGTGTAAAACTAACAAAATGTAATTTATACAACGAATGAAGTAATATTAAAAACACATGAAGTCTTAATGGTCTACCTTATAAGTATACATACGCACAAATTAAGTGCAAAATAAATCGTTAAAATGAAATACTGACAATTTTTTATGTATACACTTATTGTTTCTAAATGACCTGTCACCTCGATTTGGATTCACTGAGGTGTAATTTAAGAAAATCAAGTATTGATTGTGTTGTAATAACTAGCGTTACTAAATTGTCCAGCTTTCAAAATCAATTGTTATTATGATCTAGGAATGTCAGGTAAACACCACTTAGCAAATATGAACACTATTGGATCATTTCATCAAAAGTATTTAAAAGTTGTGACGGAAACTCACTAGTCTCTCATACGACATATGAGAAGATTTAACTGGATTAGAATAAAACTCAAGTTTCATATTTCAGATATTTTAAATAAAGATGATTAGCCGTTTGACAGAATTTTAACGTGGTTTAATACTACATATTTCATTAAAAAGGTGCTCTTATGATGAATGTTATAAAGAGTGACCACTAAGCAAACAAATAACAATGAACCATATACTTTAAGGATTATTTATGTAACTATACTTAATAATAAATCACAGTCTGTTAATGAAATGATTACTGATAGATTTAAGAATTTTGTAAGGAAAGTAAGAAATGTTTATTGTAAACCGACAGTTAGCATGAAAAACTCATAATGAATATCCCGCAACTTACATTAAGTAATAAATTAAATGTTGTAGTACACAAAGTAAACAATATTATCCTTAAATTGGTTTGCGGCTGTAAATAATTGCACAGGCTCTCAACACTGATTATGATCATGTTTGTTTTGGCAGACACGACTATTTGGAGGCGCTCAGCAACTCATCACTACCAAATCATGACCTGACAAGACGTGGGAAGCAACTCGCTTTCTAGTTAGCTAGCTTCGACGTTGCTATCCCATCGAAGCTCTACTCAAGATTAAACATAACTTCACTTTCACGCCTCACTGCCTTCTGATTTATTCTTATTCATACATCTAAATTTAATCTTTGGAAGTTGCCCTGGTTATACGACGCATGTTACTTATTCATAAATCGAGTGCACTTCAGGATCGATGAGCTATTATTTGGACTGTCCATAGTGTTTTAAGTAAAGGGTTTGGGGTTCTGTACATCACCTTGTTGTTTCTTATTCCTTTCCACCAATAATAAATAAGTGGGATGTAATATGCAGGAATCCTTAACAAACAGCATAGCTTATTGGAATATACCTTTAGTAAGAAAATAATTTTAGTAAATTAACTGACTTTATTAGATTGCCAAAAACTCTACCTGAAGCCTTTCTAGGGTTGCTACCTGTCCCAAGCCCGTATAAAGGAGGAAAGTTGCTCATGGGGTTAGCAACATCATCCTTTAAGACAACAACCTTGCCAAAAAAGCGCTAACCAGTAGAAATCATTATAACCAATTTAACTTTGCCCCGGGAGTTGGAAGGTCTGTTATGACGCCTCATAATGAAGGCAGAGTTTCTTTGGAAGTCACGAGGTAGATGTCGCTTTTGACAACCAGAGTAACCATTAATATGGGTACATGGAATGTCTACACGGTATGGAGGACAGGCGGAAGCAAGCGAGTAGCTAAAGAAATGAAAAGATACAACCTGAAGATACTTGGAATAAGTGTAACCCGTTGGTTACAAGCTGGACAGCAAAGATTAGCTTTAGAAGAAGTGCTTTTATACTTCGGTCTTGAAGAATAAAACGCATCACAATCACAGGTAGTAGCACTAATGTTGTCCTAAGAAGCATGGAGGGACCTTATAAAATGCGGACCTCATGAACCTGTAGCAACTTAGGTTGGCTAGTTAAGAGTTGACTCCGAGCATACACTAAAACAATAAACCATAAGTATTCATCCACTTTCTTATTCGTCACAGGGATTATAACAATAATAATAGTTTATTCTCAGGTAGCATTATGTACATGAGAGCATACCAGTTTACAGACATGATCAGAAGGATATGGATTGTTTTTAATAGGGACTTTATAGAATCATTGTTATGGAAATCACGCCGTATGAAGATAATGATTATTTGTAAAGCCAACTGTAATAAGGTTCAGAGTTTGCAGTGCTAAGGTATTAGAGATGTGTTATGTATTGTAGAACACTTTCAACAAGGAACCGCGCGTTTTTTTACCGTGGCTCTGTTTTCGCAGAAAATAGCTGTGTAGGCAGAATGGACCTATTATTTCCTATTATCTTGTATTGAATGTCGAGAAGCAATGTGTGTTTGAATGACTAGGATACCGCTCTCTGTCTCATGCACACGATACTGAAATAAAGACCTATTCCCTAATAATCTGGTTTCTTCTGTTAAACAGAACGTACATAGTCGCTAAAAACCTAAGATAATCAAGAGCATCCTTCAAGACGAAGAAGGGAGGGATTATACTGAATGTTATCCAGTGTTATGTGTCCACCAACTACAGCCACGAAAATGACAAAGACCAGTTCTATGCAAGGCTACAGTCAATCATCGATAAATGCTAAGCCAAAAACCTGACCATTTTGACGATAGGCTCCAACGCCAAGTTTGGAATGGACAACATAGAATATGAAGACATCATGAGACGACATGGAATTAGAGAAAGGGACGAAAAAGGTAGGAGGCTTGCAAACCTACGTTCCTTCAACAAAATCATTATACGTGGCACCATATACTCTCACAAATGTATGCACAAAACTACATGGGTTTTACCCGATCAAATTACGGAGAACCAAATCGACTACATCTGTATCAATAAAAAGTTTAGAAAGACATAGGAAGATGTAAGAGCAAGAAAAAAGGCTGACACAGCTTCAAATCACCATCTGGTAGTGGCTTAAATAAATTAAAGCTAAAGGAATATTGGACAACTGGAGAGCAGTATTACAAACGTTTAGCATGGCTCTTCTTCGAAATACTAACAAAAGCAATAAATTCAAAATAATTCTCAACAATAAGTTCCGGGCAGTTCACGGTCTGCTAGAAGAAGATGGAACTAATATGGAGGATAACTCGAGAGAGATTAGAAATACAATAACTTTAACATGTCAAAAGATTTTGATTCGCAAGAAACAACACCAATAAGAATAAGTTTCTGTCGGTACTCTGGACAAGATCTAAGAAAGCAGGAGCGAAATGTTAGTAATTAATAACAGCCGGACAAGAACAGAGAAAGCCAAAGCACAGGCCAAATACGTAAAAAGCCATCAAACAAGTTAAGTGAACCAATTTGTCAGACAAAAGGAAATTTGTAGAGGACCTAGCAATGACGACGCAAAAAGCTGCAAAAGAAGGAAACATGACGCACCAACACAATACAACGAAGAAGCTAGCTGGGAAATCCAGTAAGTCAGAAAGCTCAATCAAGAACAAGGATGACAATTAAGTCACTGAGAAGCAAGAACAACGAAACAGGTGAATAGAACACTTTGAATAACTCTTGAATAGACTAGCCCCACTGAACTCATAAGTCATCGGAAGCAGCAGCAACAGATATCCCTATAAACACCGACCAACTATCAGTCGTAGAAATCAAAATGGTCTTTCGATAAATCAAGCGTGGCAAGTTATCAGGGTCAGAAAATATACCAGCTCAGGCACTGAAGACAAATATAGAAGCGACTGCAAATATACTCCACATTCTCTTCAAAAAGATTTAGGAGGACAAACAAGTGTCAGCAGACTGGAAAGAAGGATATCTCATCAAGATACCAAAGAAAGCAAATCTTAACAATTGCCAAAAATACAGTGGCATTACTTTTTTTAACAATACCAGGAGAAGTCTTCGACAGAGTGTTATTGAACCGAGTAAAAGACCCAGTTGAGGACCAACTTCGAAATCAACAGGCTGGATTCCGTGAAGGCTGATCGTGTAATGACCAAATCGCTACTCTACGGTTAATTGTTGAACAATCAATTGGATGGGATTCACCACTTCACATGAATTTTATCCACTACGAAAAGACACTTGATCTGCGTAAAATGGAGAATATTAGGAAGCGTTCTTCAACATCATGGAGTACCTGAAAAGATAGTCAACATCACACGGAACTCTTATGACGGACTACATTGTAAGATCGTGCATGGGAGTCAGTTCACAGACTCATTCGAAGTGAAGACCGGTGTCAAACGAGGCTGCTTACTCTCGCCCTTCCTCTTTCTTTTGGTGGTTGACTGAATCATGAAAACTGAAACATCTCAAGGCAATCTCGGAATACAATGGACAACATGGATGCAACTAGATGACTTGGACTTTGCAGATGACCAACCTAGTTCTTCTATCCCACACACTGCAGCAACTGCAGGTGAAGACGGACAGCGTCGCAGCAACCTCGGCAGCTAGCAGTAGGTCTCGATTTACATAAAGGGGAAAGCAAGATTTTCAGATACAAAACAACGAACAGAAACCCAATTATACTTGACGGAGAAATTCTGGAAGATGCAGAAACGTTTACATACCTGAGCAACAGCATCATCGATAAACAAGGAGGGTCTAATACAGATGTGAAGGCGTGGATTGAAAAGGCAAGGGCAGCATTTCTACAACTGAACAAATCCGGAACTCAAACTAAATGTCAACCAACATTACAGTCGAAATTTCCAATACAAATGTAAAGACAGTTATGATGTATGGAGCTGAAACTTGCAGAACTACGAAAACTATCATCCAGAAGATACAAGTATTTATAAACAACTGTCTGCGTAAGATACTTCGGATCCGTTGGCCAGATGCCACCAACAACAACCTTCAATGGTAGAGAACAAACCAACCAAAATTCAGCCGAGGAAGAAATTAGAAAAGACGCTGGAAGTGGATAGGACACACCTTGAGGAACTCATCAAACTGTGTCACAAGACAAGGACTAACTTGGAATCCTGAACGTCAAAGGAAAAGGGGATGACCTTAGGACACACTGCTTCGGGAAATGGAGACAAGCATGAAGAGAATGAAGAGCGTTTTCGATGAGCTGAAAAGGAAATCTTAGGACAGTTAGTTGGTGAATGCTTGTCGGCTGCCTATACTCTACATGTTGCAACAGGCATTGATTGATGTGATTTTTAGATTGCCAAATGTTTACAAATCACTTACTACTAAGGTTTTATACGATGGCTTAACACAATCTACATCACAAAGTTACCAATGGTGGTTCTGCCATCATCGTAATCATACTAACAACGAGTAACTTAAGATAGTTAAAGAAGTGCACATTTGTGTTCATCCTCTTATTTGTTAGTGCATCAACTTCAGTGACAAAGAGGAGAGACATTTCCCAATTTGTCATGTCTATTCGAGTCTTATTCTTATAGTTGTGTGTTTAGCCTGTTTGACTTATAGTATGGCTACTATCAGTAATTACGTGTAATTGGTTTTTAACCAACGTGCTACAAAAGAGATTAATGGATATTTAAGACGACAATTGTCGATAGTAAACGTCCTAATTATTTTGTTCATCATCCTTAAGTATACTGTAATTCAAATAAACCCATTTCTGGAACTAATCTAATGTTATCTACACACTTCAAAACACTATAACAGTCATCAAGATTGATGTAGTCATATGCTTTTATCGTGATTGTCTCCTCAAATTATTAGATAATTAACTTAAATATGTGATTAATGTTCTCTGTAATGACACTTCGTCATGACATTTCAGTGATTTGTTACCTAAGTAGTTTGCATACAATATATCCTTAAATTCGTGATCAAAATTGAAAAACTACAATCTTCAAATATAAATGGGGTATACAGACTTCCTAATACACTTATATGCATCTTAGTCATCCACTATCTTACAACTTGCAGGTGTAATGAAGAGCTGAATAGAAATTCTTTCCAGTTTAATAATAAACCTAATTATATGTGTGGTGTACATTAAATTCGTCAGGCCTTCAAAAGATTTGAAGATTATTTGAGTGAACATTTCTTATTCATCCTGTTTATGTTTAATAGTTGAAATTATTGAATACTGTAATATGATTTAATCTGACGCATAAACCACATCCTACCTTAATTTTCTTTAGTCGAAAAGTCTTTTAAACTATATTCCACATTTACGCAAATTTATGCAATCCTTCGACTTCAATTCATTAAGCTTTTAGAGTAGATGTAGACATCATATAACAAAGTTATAACAGATATACTGTACCTACATTATTACTGGTGAATGGATACTTAATATTTGTTATTTAGTAGATTTTTTCCATTTCAATAAATATATAACAACTTAGAATATCTAATTTACTCGTTTACCATTTTATATTTATAGAAAATTTCCTCGATTATCCCACAATGATAGAAATCGAAAATAAAATGCGTATAGCATAAAACACTTAATTTTCGTGCTAAACTAGTATTATTAAGGAGATTAAGATTATTTCTGCCTCTTCATTAACACTAAGAAACTCAGCTCAAATCATCAGCCTTTTCAAATTAATTTGTAAAATTTTCAGTAAATAATTAAACTTTATTACTCAACTACTGATCACTGTATATGATATAAACTAAAATTATATTTCTGGTAAAATGGCATAAAGTTGACTATAATAGGGTTCCTATAGTACAACTACATCTCCCATTTGTCCTTCACTTAGTATTCTTTTATTTACGTTAACATTTTACAACCAACTTAAAGCAGATAAGATCAGTTTCATTTAACTGACCGAAATGTACCAATGATATAAGGAGACGAAAATAGAGAACAGTATGATGGTGTAAGTTCAATCGTTTTTGGTTTTCAGCCAGTAACGATTTAATTATAATTTGCAACTAGGAACTTAAAATTCAAACCACAGTATGTTTAGGCTCAGCCTTGAAGTTCACTGAGAATGCATCCCCAGTCATACCTAATTCAAGATGACGAATTGGCTGTATTCTTCGAAATTTTGCACCAGGAATGCTAATCTTGCAATATGCAGGATATGTGTACGTCCTACCTTAAAATACTTCTCGCTTGTCTTCTCTAGTATAAATTACAAAGATATTATACTTGTTGAAAATCTATAGAGATTCACTACTGGACGATACCTAGAGTATGACTGTAATATAAATTATACAGAAGGATGTAGGTCGCTCTCGTTAGAACCTCCATTATGACACCGCCTGATGAATAACCTAAAGATCTTCCAAAAAGTTATTCGTAGTCTCACTTTCTAAATTCCATCTCCTCTCTAGAATACAGCACCCTATCATAACCGAAGTAATCTGGCTGAAAGACTGCATACTGACAAATGCGAACACTAATTATCAATTAACTTTTTCATAACATTACAGTTTAGTATGGAATATGTTACTACTTTCTATTTGCTTATGTTAATTTACTTACATTCAAACTCATGACTGACTTATTCATAAACACCACAGGTATGTAACAACGTCATTTTGAACTATCTGGAGGTCGTGACATGATAAACCACAGGCAGTTTCACTTCTAGAGTACGAACTGGTAGCTCAAGTCACATGCCTGTATGTTCTTAACAGCTTACGATCCTTTCCTTTTTTTACTAATCCCTAAAATTGACGAAATATCCTCTTCATATTTTGAAACCATAGCTCGTCGGATTTCTTTTTAGTTAAATATCGGTTTCCTCCAGCTACTATCTTACCTTTCGTATAGATAGGTTCTCTACTATCTTTACATTTAACAAGGACAATACATCACAGTACAATTCACATAAATCAATATCATAAAATAAAACTGCTGGCAACAACGAAAATCTACCAGTGAGTACTGCTTATCTCTAAATATCTAATCGGCAACTAGCCTGAACAGAAACTCATTTTCTATAAGAAACCGTACAGAAAACTGACTTCATTCCCTCAAATCCTTTAGCAAGGTCGGTTTTGTGTAAGCCGCACCCGTCAACGAATGTTCACTACATTACTACACACTTTAACGAGTGACATGTATTTGTTACAGTCTAATTTGTTTATGAAACAACTCAGTCCTACAATGGCCTAACAAATTTTTTTATTTTCCCTGTAAAATTGGCCTACTTCTAATATAAAGAAACGCGTAGTCATGTTAATGTTGAACGGAATGGAATATAAAACATGGTTATAGTAAGGGCTACAACTTTGAATGGAAGCATGAATGAGATAAGTTACAATTAGACTCTACCTACCTCCTGAATGAACGGAAAATTACTTTGTACATTACACATGATCTACTTAGAAATATGGCTGTTCGCTACAAACCGGTTTAACTTAATTGCCTTTAAAAAATATAGTGTAGTCTGCGAAATTCACGGTTTTCTGTATCTAACCATAGTTTTACGCGATTCGAATGCACTGGTCAGTAAATATTACGCTTGTTCATGCTGTTTGATCCCGTTACCATCTGATGGGGACATGAAACTCTTACAACAAGACCTGGTTAGGATAGGGAAGTAAACAGACGACAACGGCTTGGCTCTCGATATACAAAAATGACATGTTATTTACTACTGCACTTCGGATGGTACTTAACTGGACTGTTACCCAAGCGGGCAACGAATAGTCTGGACCTTCAAGAGACAAAACCTAAATTTAATTTTTACCAACAGACTAAAGACTAGGTAGAACCATCAAATACATGTCATGAGAACATACCCCAGATTGCGCCAAATTCGTAAGCAGCTGGATATGCTGACACTTAACCTGTTTCTCATCATATTTAAGACGTACACAAGGCCGCATTCAGAAAGTCAAAACATTGTTGCCACCCTCCGCAACCTTCGAAATGGGCGCTGGCCTTCCAGAGCGAGTAAACAGGCAAGTAACGAAATGCATAACTGGACTCAGGGACAAGCAATACACTGATCAGCCACATTAGCCGAGGTTGTGTAACTTGAGCTACAGACGGTTGAGGGTAGACCTTACCCAATATATTGAGAACTCCTGGACACTCAAGTAAGAGCATACTGGCCGCTCTACATATCTACATATCTAAAAAAATTAATGAATTATTGCCTGTTGGAGATTACCATCATAGGTGAGGGCGAATTTCTTGTCACTAAGAGTTTACTTCCCTTGGAACGTACCGCATGAGACAGTAACCTCAACCTTTAATTTAGCACTTTCCAAACGAAATCTGGACGAACATGTGTGCCACCACGGTATAACTACAGCCCCCTGGGACAAAGACTGAAAACTTGATATTAGTTTTTAACCTTGAACTTTAGCACTCAACCCTTGTCTATTCTATAGTAATCTTTTAAGTCTTACTAACGAAGCAGACTGCCAAGAATGAAGTGAGGGAACGAAAACTAATGCATTAACCCATGAGAGTTAAAAAGCAGGAGGAAAAAACAAAAATTAAAGTTAAATAAAATAACAATAAAACGGAAAAAGAAAATAAAAAGGAAAATAGTAAAAGATGAACAACAAATTGGAAATAGGGGCGAAACCTGCTGAAACTGCCAGGGCTAAAGCGGCAGTGTAGCCAGTCAACTACCGAAAAAAGCCAAAAACCTGATATTGAAGCCACAAAATTAAGGATGCAAGCACAAAATGTCGATCAGTGTACAATCTTTCGTCTTAGGGATATTGGATGCTGGACCATTTAAACTGTACTACAAAGTCACTGTCCATCACCAGACTTGAAACTGAAGGTCAGTTAGTTTAACATGTGAGTTCACTGTAATGTTTTAAATTCCATTTTTTCGTGGTTGTAGTTGACTTCATGTCTAAACTTTCGCTATTATAGAAGTGTTTTTATTTCGTCCTAATATTCATATGTCCATTAGAATTTAGCTTTTTAAAGAATATTGTGTAAAGATTCATTATATTTGCCTCCATGGGAATCTATATAAAAGACAGATATATTTACATATAGAAGACCTACAGACTAGTTCTGACATTCAATCATGTTCCCAATCTTACAAATCAGGATTAATTAAGTGAAGATTCCCACCCATTTAAATGTCATTTACTAAACGTGGGAAATACGACTCTTAAACAGAAACGTCTATAATATAACGAGTTTCACTTCATTAACGACTTGAAAACCTAAACCGATAGTACAAAGTTCTGTCTTCGTATTAAGCGATCCTAAAAGTGGCCTTAAACTAATTTTGGTATTATCTCCGGAAAGATATGCTATTATCACTCTCATCCTAATCAGAAAGCATTTTATTGCATGGTCATCATTTTTTAGGCTATTTGCAACTATATTGAGAATCACTCCTAAAACCTCATTTGTTGGACATTGTAGTTCTACCATCACACTTTAACCTATTATCGAATAACAGTACTATCATTCTTGAATCCCATTCCTTTCTGAATCGAGTTATAACCCATAATTATAGCCTTACGACAAAGTCTTAACCCTAAACACTAATCCTAGACTATATTACTAACGCTAAATTCTGGTTCTAACTAGAATTTTTAAATCTTATTGCTAATTTCAATTCAGTTTTAGTTGTAAGCATAGTATGCCGAATGACCTATTTTAAACTTTTCAGTGTGTTTTCAAACGAGGATCCAGTTACTCCTTGAAAGTGTTTACCGATGAGGCAGGTACCACTTTTTATGGTTCGGCGTTCTAATTTCTGACTTCTCGAGAGGAGAAATGGAATCTCAACTTTAGTTTATTCGATCGTGGTCTCATGACTTTTTTGTGATGGCCTCTGAGATAATTGGTTTCAGAAGGAGTAAAATATGTCAAGTTAGTACCCAAGCCATCGTTCAAAATACAGAATGTTAGTATAAGATCGCTTCATTCCGTGATAAGGCAAAATAAATCTAGAAGATTTAGTCGCTCCTCGTATGGGGGGCTGGAGTTCTGCAAACAAAATTAATGCCCACGGGTTCGACTCACTCAAAAGTATCCGCATCTTCGATTAAGCAGCTTCTTAGACGCAATATTCTGAAGCTTTAGGTAGATAGAATAAATGATGCTGGACATATTTGCATCAAAACACTTGAAAGCTCTATGATAATAATGCGCAGAATTCCCCATTTAAAAATGCGTTGCAATGTGCCAATGTTTCAGATTGTTCGTCATGATAGTCTCTTAATCCTCTTATTCGATAACTAATGGCGAGTGTTCCATCCATTGTGCACTGGTATCTATTTCTGTGTCAGATTTTCATCAGTTGGTTTTTAGAAGAATTTATTTCGAAGCCCCAGCTTTTGTATCATCTAACTAAATCATCTAGATTATTTTAAAGCTTTAGTCTATCAGAGTCCCTGTGTATCGCCCTCCAAAGTCTAATGTCATCAGTAAACAGTTGTGACGATGATTTCGAGAGTCTTGGCAACTCATTGTCATATAATAAATACAATAGAGGGATCAATATTTTGCCTTTGAGTACTTCACTACCAACATATTTCCTCTCCGATATAGTATCACTCACCCTTACTTTCTATCGTTGGCCGCACAGGAAGTTCCCAACCCAAGCTTGTTTTTTTCTTGTTATACCAAAGCTGGACAGTTTATGCAGAAGTCCTACATGAGACAGCCTTGCTAATATTTATAATTATTACTTCTACAGGTAGTCTATTTTTGTGCTCAACCACTCAGTTTTCTCTTGTAATGATGAGGCTCGTTGGGAAAGATTGACCTGTGCGAAATCCGTGTTGTTCTGGCGTTAACAGGTTGTTGATCTCTACATGTTAAAACAACTTACCTCGAATGAATCTCTCTATAATCTTAAAAGTAATGCTATTCAGACTAACCGGTCTGTATCTAGACATGAGTCATTCTTTCTCATTGTTGAAAATAGGATTGACTACAGTATCATTCCAGTATTTTGGAAATTGGGCTTGCGTGTGGGGCGTATCTAAAAACTGTGTGAGTGATCCTGGAATGGTATCCACCAGTGATGTTAGGAATTAAGGATGCAAGCCATCAGGTACTAGTGACTTGAGAATATCCTTATATACTTAGGAAGGACAACGAGGTAATTTGCAAGGAATCGACTATGAAATGAACAGTTTTGTAGCAGTCTGAAGTGTCTTGAACATATGCCATACTTTTTCAACTAGCTGACCAACATCAATCAACCAACCAGCTAACAAAGCCAAGCTCCGAATCGACGAAATGCTTGCTCGCTATATGCTTGGATATGAGGAAGCAGGCTCATGTGCCATTTTAAGTGTTTGAAACCTAAAAGGCAGTACTAAATGATCACCGTTCGCCAACGAAGGCGAAAATCAAAAGCTCGAGACATCAGCACAGTGATGTGTGAAAACCAGGTCCAAAAATGTTACCTTATGTCCCAAATGGAAACCTGAACCATGATGTGACTTAATTTTTTAAAGCCAGCTACCCCATGTGTACCGTTGTTATGGGCTTCTGAAGTAATCGAATGTAAATGCAGGTGGTCTATGATGTATATTATTACTCTATCCTCTTTGCGATTACAGATCCTATCGGTTTTAACACAGATATAACCTTGAAGGAGTGGGGTAAAATCTACATCTGGTGTAAACCATGTTTCTGTGAGAGCAGCTATATCGAATCTTATTTCTACCATTAGAAAACTCAATTCGAATAATTTATCCCTTAGGCTCTGGACATTAGTATAGAATACATTCAAGGTATCCGAGTTGTTACTCTCGCTATCCACGTAGGTCTTGGAAAGCACTGTTCACAAGAACTCACTACTCCAAAACCTTGAATTTTCAGATCTTTTCCTTTATTCTGAATACTGTAAGTGTTCATTCCAACCCCATGTTCACACCATATTGCCGAATTCGATATTAGTCTTTATTATAAATCCTATTTTTAACTTTAAATCGTATTCCTAAGACTGAGTCTAGGCTTTAACTAACACTCCTAATCACTATTCGAAATACCGATCCCAGCTGTTATGCTTTTTGGTGTTTCCATTTAATTCCTGCAAATTAGTTTTCTTGGTCTTGATTAAAGTGGCCGTATAAGTAAACTTACTTTTCATGTATTAGTTACATAGGTTGGTACTTAGTGATTTTAGTAGTATTGTAAATTAAATTGGGTTACACATATAGTTGTAAACGAATTTTCTGAACTCTCAAAAGTCAGTGAATTTACAGAAATCAGTTTCAGTTTGTTGAGGACAAGAGACTAGATAATCTGTGTTAACTCTGGTGATGGAGGTCTTTCAGTTAATTTAACATCTTTTTTAAGTCGTCAACAGATAGATCTAAAACCACTTGTTGGGACAGACTTTGTGCTTATCAGATGGTAAAAGTAACAGCTTTCTGGTGAGTAACTTGTTCTAAGCTTCTACACTTTTTCAGGGTTTCCTCTTTAATTCATTGTACTTACAGGCAAAAAAAAAAGACTGAATGGTCTTTCTCGTTCTGTATCACTTTTCATATCTTTATATCACAATATAACTATACTAATGATGATGGATTATGAAGTTCATTTACATTGAAATACTGAAAGTAGTAACAAGCATCTTTTGACCTAACTCAACCAACCTACTATCCTTGTTGAAGATTAGTAATACTAACATTTTTAAAAGCTCCAACTCGGAATACTAATTACTAGCCTTAATCACAACCTTTATTCGCCTACTTTTCATTGTCTGGCTCACCAGTACTCGCAATATTTACCATGAAACACTTAATTCAACAACCAACTTTACAATGGTTTCAAAAACACTCTGGTTTTACCTTTAAACTCAAGCTAGAAACTTTATCAAAGCCTTCTTTATACCTGTAAAAATACATCTATCTTCTACTTCAGTCTAGTTTTCTTTTGCGCTGGGATGATTAGTCGAACGCTTGGTCTGCTCAAAAACCACACTGTTTCTTGACTAGTAGATCATTCTCTTTCACTTGATGTAGAAAATCACATGAATTATCCTCCACTAATTCAGCTACTTAGTAGGGCCAACTAAGCGATAGTTACTTATGAACTTTTTATTTCCATTTGTGGCAGCATCCTTTCAGTTCCTAGAAGGTTTTGATTGCTTCAGTGGCATGTCGAGCAACGCTATCAGTGGTTCAAGATCACCGAATCTGTCGGGCTTTAGATGCTTAAGTAGTAATAAAACAACTTTGCCGATCAGGAAAGTTCAGAGAATTTAGTTTAAGGTATTTAATATAATGTGTCATTACATATTTGGGTGGGGGGGGATTGTGCACGTTTTTCATAAAACTGACCTTTTCAAACCTTTTCCTTATACTGAAAGGCACCATGAATAATAACACTAGTGTCTTCTCCTTTAATTTCCTATAAATAAACTATTAATTTATAGTTAGTTGTGAAAAGGTAAATGAAATGCAATTAATGGATCACATTTTACGCAAGTTATTTGTCGTTGTTTTTAGTTTTTATTGTTAATTATACCTAAAAGTATAGACAAACCGATAGTATCAAATGTGTATTATGAGTTTTCACTAATGCAAGTTTTGATATCCTTTCCTTTTATTCGTTTCAGTAGCGCTAAACAAAGTCTGTTTATGGGTAGATCCTACTTATTTGTCATAACGACTATAATGTTTCTATCTTTTCCAGGTTTCTTGCAAAAGAAAGATTCTTTAAGTCTATCTAAGATAATTATTTGTGGTTACCTACAATTAAATCATGTCAAAATACAAATATGTGGATCTGAAAAGTGCAACTGGCAGTGTTAATGTTATTGCCATTGCTAAATATGCTGGTAAACCGAAGAAAACTAAAGGTTCTGGATACTCACTGTTTCTCTCTATCACTGATCCTTCTTTAAATGGTGACAAAATGTCTTGTATTGTTTTTCATGATTCAGAAGAAAATTTACCCCAGGTATATTTCATTTTATTTTCATGACAACTTTTATTTATTTGATATGTCTGTTTTCACGAGACCAGTGATATCTATCAAAGCGAGAGGTTTTGATGTTACTAATCAACAAAATGAGTATTGTTTTTTATCAAGTACACAACATTTAACTAGTATCTGTATTGCCACATCACTTGATCAACAAGAATTGACTCACATTTCATTTGCTGATTATCAGATGTTTTACAAGTAGCATTGTTATATCACTATTTCGAAATGTTGACAGTTACTAATGAATGATATTTCTACTGTTGAATTCCTTCCATTAGTTAACTTGTTACTAGGTTGTTTCGTAACTGTGCATCATAACTGAAAGTAATTTCATGGTTAACAACTGTATACACATGGATAATTCACTCAGTAACCGTCCTGTGGTTGGGATTTTTATCTAAAGATATACATATTGTAATTAACAGGTTGTGTTAAAGTTAATTCGTGAAGATTGCTTGTGTTAATTAAGTGTTATTCATTTGACACTAAGCTAGTCAGCAATCTTGGTAAGCATTTCCTATAAAAATTAAGAATAGAAAAAAATAAATAAAAACCGATCCAGCTTTTTTACCAAGTGTTTTTCAGGAGTGGTTATTCATCACATAGACTATCTTATAAGTTTAATAAATTCTATTAGCGACGTCGGTTTATGTCGCTGGAAACGACTGTATTGTTTGCAAATAAAGTAGTAACTCCAGTTAGTTTGATGGCATCCTTAGGTAAAAACCGAACAACTACAGTGATTTAGATATGTTTAAGCGTTATAATCCCCTTTAAAAACCAAACTGCATTCATCATCACTTCCTAATAAACTATGGTCTGGTATGTATGTTGATTTCTCCTCATCTTCTAACATTGGTGTACTGTCCATTGGATCACCGTTCCAAGTTTGTCATTACCCATATTTGATCTCTCTTCCGCACTATATTATGTCGAACTCCCAGGCCGATATATTCCACGTTCGCCTAGAAAGATTAGGAAGAGAGGTCAAAAGGCTAAATTTGGATAATTTATTGTTACTCTGCAGGTCAACTCAAAATTTGCCATCACTAAATCAGTCACTTTTTCTGTATGTAAGAATAATTACTTAATTCTAGTTTAGTCTTGGTCTAATTAATGATCTATTAAAACGTCTTGACAGTGACCTAGTGTTAAATTGGCATACTGTTATCTCTATTAGTCCCAATAATATTATGTGCTAATCCCGCTTAGTATTCTACGGTTCGACAACGACAGCGACTTGTTCCCAAATCAGAACAAGAGAGAGCAGGTAGCAAGATGTATTGAGAAAATAACAGCAGGAGGCAAAAGGCCAAAGCAAAGCAAATAATTACACTAGGGTTTATATAAACAATGGTATAGAGTAGTAGAGTGGATTTGTATATTCCCATTGATTTGTTATAGACTGAAGCTGGTCAGTCACTGTTGCTATATGTGCATCCTGTGCGGATCGCCTCGATATAGCGATTATTCAGAAATATCATTTAATTTGTATTGTGACTGGCAAGTGGAATCCAGGACGCGCGTTTCGTCCTATTTGGGACTCATCGGTTGGATGTACCTGCATCCCAATGTTGATGTTCACAGTGGGATTCGAACTCAGTCCGGTTCGTGTCATACGCCACCGCGTACACCACTAGACTACTGAGTCCAGACAGTCACGTTTGTACTACCAATTCGCCAATTGCACAAACGTGACTGTCTGGACTCAGTAGTCTAGTGGTGTACGCGGTGGCGTATGACACGAACCGGACTGAGTTCGAATCCCACTGTGAACATCAACATTGGGATGCAGGTACATCCAGCCGATGAGTCCCAAATAGGACGAAACGCGCGTCCTGGACTCCACTTGCCAGTCACAATACAAATTTAATGGTATAGAGTATTCTAGAAACTTCCTGATTAGTCGTTAGCTCTAGTTGGCTAAGAATGGACCAATCACAGCACAGCTTCGTGAGCATGTTTTGAGCATGCTTTAATCAGGCTCGTTTCGTGCTAACACCTAGATTTATTTAGTATACTTTCAAACTGACTGGGATCAAAGGTAAGATGGTTATATTACGTTATACCAACGGTTGTTTTCACACACTTCTTAAATGTTTCTCTAGACCAAATCGTCTAATTAAAGTTGACTACGTGATAGTGATCTAAAATAAAGTGTCTTTCCAGTCACTGAAAGTCCACTCAGCTATACATCACTTCTTCAGCATAATTCATAGACGGATCGTAATTTATGACTGTTTCCTAACCGTTCAAACCTAAGCAAATTTGCAATAGAAATATGGTAGTGGGATATTGTTATGCCGGACCACAAAGAAGTGTAACAAACTTTCAGAACTGTGGTTGCGAACACTATTTCATTTATTCGAACTTTCTGTAATGTAAACATTTTGTTTCTATTATTGTTACGCTCCGCTTGCCCTATCCTCCCGTTTAGCATAATCGCTGTTATTAAACTGTTTCTTATTATGGACTATAGTTAATTAGTTGTGTACAAGTCGTTCCTATTCACTACCACTATTTCCCTCGTTCTGTAATCATGTTAATTTTCTAATTGGTTTGTTGTGTGGTCTGATTATATGTATATATAAAAGAATGCTTGAAATATAGATTCGATTCTGTCTGGCTGACCTATTGGCTCGTGTTCTTCTTATTTCGGATTGGAATTAAGTGGGCAGAGGGCAGGCGCGCAATAACCAACTAGGCACAAGTAAATTGGCACTCGGCCATCCAATCACCCAATTTCATACGACATAACAGATATAGACTGGTGTAGATCATGTTCCGTGCATGACCGTGATCGCGCACGCTGATTGGGTGTTTCTAAACCAATCAGCTCTAGCCGATTATTGGAGAAGACTCTAGAAGCTTCTTATGTAAATACTATAAATATATTAACTTTCTCTAACTATGAATTCCTACTTCTATCTATCCTTGTTATTTTGAAATACAATTCGTTCCTGTTCAAACGTTCTGATTTGGGGTTTTGTCGAGTGTTCAGTGTCTAAGAGTACTAAGCAATAGGAGAATAAAAACAAAATAGGAATACGAAAATAAAAAAAAATAATTATCTTATTCATGGACCGAAGCTTATAACACTTAGGATCAATCATAAGATAAATGTTAGCTTTTTTTTAACGTGAATAGACGTGCAAATAATAAAACCTCGAGATTTCAATGGTTTTAGTAGACTAAGTACAAAAGTCGTATATCAGACTACCTTAACTCAAAACAGTGCATATATCAGGAACCAATGTTTAAAATATTAGTGACTACTTTTGATATTACAAGATTTGCAGTCGAAGCGCAACAGACTTCTATCAGTAGATCAGCGAGGCTGAGAAAGAGACCTCAGACTCTGCACTTAAACTGATTAAAAGTCATCTAACTTTTTCGAGAGAACATAGTACGAAGCAGTTAAGTTAATTATCAATATTCTAAGCTGTTTACTGATAAACTGAAAGGACCTGTAATATAGATTTTAACTCATAATACTACATTAGATAAGTAATCCTATTTAAGTTGTTTGCGTTGTTAGATCAATCAGTTTAAACGATCCAACCAATCTCCATTATAATTTCTGATTAGTTGGAAATGAACGTACAGCCTGTTTTGTTAAATAATAATTTTTCAGTCGCGAAATTTCGGTTATAAATAAAGTAGTGGGGAAATAATTCTGTTTTATTTTACTATGATTCGTTTATTTTTGTTGTGTTCGTTAGCCACATCACCTTCGTATCATATCATTTTCACATATTGCTAATGTTCTTCATTTATTTAACTGAATATAAATTTCTCTTTTAGATTCGAAAGTCCAGGAGATATTATTATTATGCATAGACTTGTAGTAAAACAATATAATGGCAGAAATCAAGGGTGTGGTTACGGTACAACAGGTTTCAGTGCAGCCGTATTTTCAGGTGTTCATTCAGATCCACTGATTCCTTTCAAATCTAATACTCGATGTAGTGTAAGTTAATTTTACTTGTATATTAGCATCATCACTCTATTTATATTAGTATTTCTGCCTAAAAACTCTTATTTAAGGGACATGAAAGATGAGATTGTAATCTTCATCAACTAATATTTCTGGGACATGCTGCTTAATATAATAGTAAAGTTGTGATATAGTATCATATTATGAAATTTTTGGCTGTTGGACTGGACCATATTGGTAGATTCTGACTGGGGTCCGGGTGGTTATCGTAACCAGTACTTGGAGACTAGGTAATATGGTTTAGAGTTAATCATAGTGACCCAAATGTATTCATACTTTGTCTTCATCTATATCTCGATTTCCAGTATTCCTTCGTATACGCATTTCCATTATCTCGTCTCAAACAACACTCAATATTCAACCTATCTTTATTCAGTGTTACTACATTATTTTGACTCTTATTTTTCATCTTTCTATTTTCATTTCTTCATGCCAATGTAGTATTTCAACTTAAGCTGACTTATAGTTTTACTAGGTTTTACTTTGATTATAACTGAATGGTGTGAATGATTGGAATTTGTAATAGATATTTGTTAGCAGCATAAAATGGGTTTTGCTAGCTGGGTGTTATTCATTAATGGTCATCTTTCTAAGGAGAGTAAGTACAGTAGTGTTCTTGAAATAATGATGTTTCATAGTTGTAGTGGTGTTGCATTAACTATGCTAGGTAGTTTCTTTAAAAAAGACTTCATTGTAAATATTATCATTTCTTCATACTTCGATAATCTTTTCTGGAAAATATCTGTGTAACTAATAAAAAGGTGTTTATCATTTATTTCTGTTAAAAGGAGTGGTGTCTAAATGAGGGTGCGGGGTGTTAGAGATATACTTTAACATTGATAATGAATTTTAAGTACGAATTTAAGTTCTCGATAAAGGTGATGTTTATATTGGTTTCAATTGAACGTAAAGATGAACGATATCAATTATTAGGTCAGAAAACACTAGTAACTTCCGTATTGTGTTATAACGTAACATATGCATCCTTAAAAGAGCTAAAACCACAAGCCTAGCCATTCGTGATAATTTTACGTGATGAGTTTATACGAGTTTACATTTACTTAAATTGACTACAATTTCTGATCATCATTTGACAATAAAGTAAATCACACTGATCCTATTGGTTGTTCTGTCCCTATTTCGTGCAATTAGATTGTAATTTTACGTATTTGTCACGTGATACATTCATTCTTGCCAATGGAACACTTCTTCAACGAACTTACCTAAAACCTTGCATCTAATCCGAACGGTTTGTACTCATTGGTTACTTATACGCTATTTTGTGAATTCAGTAATGTTCAAATACCTTTACTTCATGTAACAGATAAGGACTAAGTAACATGGTGAGCAGCATGCACTTTGCATAATATATAGTCCGATTATATAACGGGCCCCACAAGTATTGCTGCACTGAAGAATATCGAACGATCTTTTTATCATTATACCTGATATGTCGTCACTGACCAACACATTAGAGTTGATAGTATTAGTATTCATTAGTTAAGTAATCAATACATTAAATGTGTTTTTTGAATCTTTGCATATATTTTTGGCACATTAGTTTGGTGATGAGGAATTGAAAGTGGTAGAATATCTAAAACAATGGTATGTCTCTCCTAACTGCCCAGTTGAACGAGAAAATCTTCGAAATTCCCCAGAACAGGGTAGTAATGAAGTAAACCGGAATTGTGGGTCTGGAATAAAACTACTTGGTCTCTTAAAAGAAGAGGGATTTTGCACAATTGAAGGACAGGTAGTTACTTATTTTGTTGTGATTTGAAAATTTTTTTGTTTGATTGTTTGTATAGCGAATCACTACAATGGAATCAGTTCGATTTACATTACTGCTGAGAGTCATCTGTATTCCGGAAAGCATAGAGGTATGGGAACTAAAAACGCCTTATGCTGTATCAATAATTTGTCGACTTCTAAAACAAATATTTAAATATCGCCTGCTTACAGGTGGGCATTAATCCTACTGGGCTACTATTTTTAGATGCAGTATCGTCAAACAGAAGAGTTCGGACAAGTGGATGCACTATCCTGATTGATAAGCTAACGTTCGGCAGAAAACCAAAGAGTCAGGTAATTATCACGTTATATGCGAAGGACTATTCAGTGCCAAGTGCCATCCAAGCGCTGAAAGTGGCTGTAGGTGATACTAAACAACCATCTCAGTGATACCACAATACAGAAGGTCGAATAGTTTCTTACATGCGAGTAAGCGAAAAACTTAGACAAGGATGTACAATAATTCCTTTATCGACGAGATTCTGTCTTTACTGTTAATGCTTAATGTTTAGAGAGCGATCGGTAATACCAAAGAGTCTACAAACTGAAGTCTTGCTTCAACTTCTTACCAGACATCGTTGAGTGCAGTCAACGAAATCCACTGCCCGAAGTTTCGCCTATTCGCCTCAAATGGGCAAACACACCGTCAGTTTTATCAGACTGTAACAATTTTCAACAAGCAGTCAACAACAATAAACAGACGGAACCCACTTACCTGATTAAAACCCCAAAAAGCATGAGCGGGATTGTATGTAGATCTTGCCGATCCAGTAAATGACGTCACATCTTGTACTTGTAGATGCTTATTCAAGATAACCGGGAATTATTCTCGTGGTTACAACATTTGCCTAAGCATTGATGATTTCGCGACACAGATTACCAGACACTAATGTCAGACAACAAGTCCCAGGTCACGTCTGAACCTCTCCACGAGTTATCTCGCTGTCTTGCAAGCAATCATGTACTTATGCCTGCCGTGGTATCCATAGTCAAGTGAATAGAATGAACGTTTTTTAGACACTTTCGAGGTGCTACTTAATTCGCGTAGGAAGGGGATGGTTGATAGTTTAAAGAGTCCCCTATTGGTTTGTCGCGCTACTCCAATAGATACCATTTCCATAAAAGTATCACCAACAGAAACCGTGATGTGCCGAAGACTGAAAATGACTCATTCATGTTGCCTCAGGGATGCTCAATGTTTAAAGGAATCGTCTGGCGCACCAGTATTTGCTCGCGATAGAAGGGTATGTGACAAGAAGGCAAGGCGGGATATTGTATGAGGTGGTTGTGAAGAAGGATAAGTGGATGGGACATTTCAATCAACTATACGAGATAAACACATCAAAACTTTCTGTAATTACATCGGTGCATTTGGATATCCTACTGGATACCTTTGCTTACCGTACCACAAAATACCCGGTCTACCCAAACACCTGGGTCGAACTTATATGTGAAGAAATGGTCTGACTTATGCCAATGAAAGACGGTACAATTACAAGTAAATCGTAAGGCAGTTAGCTATTAACGAAGGAAGGTGTTGAGAATTACAAATCCGCAGAAATACAATATTTCAGAAAATCAAGCGAAAGATGCTAATGGATTTTTGGAAGCTTGATTTGTTAGACTTTCATGATATTACTTTAATACAATATGATTTATATTTCAAAGCAAATATTATGACATTTAACTGTATTAGTTAATTCAACTGTAATTTTGCACCCGAATTAGTAAAATAATCATTCATGTTAAGTTTTTAAGTTATGCTCAGATGATAACTTCACTTAACTAACTGATATATAAATGAATGCACTCAAGTAAATGATATTCGTCTTGTCTGGTCTCGCTCTTCACAATTAGATCCTGAAAGTTTTGCTTTTAAGAGTAGTGCGTGGTTTGGGAAGGAAACAAAGTCGCGGTTTCCCATCTCAAGCAAAACATCAATGACAAACGTTCGTTGTAATTGTACTGAATGCCTCTGGTGTCTAAATATTATTCTGACCACCCTAGATTTATTAGCCGCGTCTGTATTCCGAGCCATAACATCATCCTAAGCATCCATGTGTTTTTAAAATATTATAGTACTTTCATACCACACCTCAGTGTAGTAAACTAACCTGTTGCTCGCTTTTATCACGCAGTCCCGGCGTCGGCTAATATCGCGAAAAGTGGGTGCTGTTGGTATGACATACCACTGAATCTTGTGTTTAAAAACGGTAGCACCCGTTAAATTGGCGTCACCGGTTGGACGTACATTTCCTGAACGTGGTGTCGTCTTAGCATCTCCAGTTCAGAGAGTTCAGGTTCGAATAATCACTAAAACAAAAATGCCTTCATCGATGCTTTCCAAACATGATCTTCTGATGCTAGATTAGTATCACGATGCCACTAAGCATGCCTCAGATCAGCACATTACGTGGCTTTCACTTTGTAGATTGACTTCATCTGTTACACCACCATCATTTATTTATACATGACTAGTTTGTTGCACGAGATAGCATTTATATGCATATAATTTGATATGGCTCCGTTACACGTGCTTCACTAATTGCTTATATTTAATGTATATATGGCTTATATGAAGTAAACAAAGTAATTCACTTGTCAAAAATATTCACTATCTTTTAGATTATCAGTATTTATAAATCTGTAGAAATGGACAATTCTGTTGTTATATATATCTGGGATGGATCTTTCTCTAATAATGAGCGAGATATTGTTTTTACTGGTCTTCCCCAAAACCGCCTTTGTCAGCTACTTCCTTATTCTCAGCATGATCCACATCTTACCGCATTAACAGGGCATAATTTACAACAATGGAATGAGAGTATATTGAAAGATTCCAAAACATATACTGAGGAAAATTTACATAAAGTATTGGAGCCCAATTTCGCTTCTACTTTTCTAGAAACCTTTCGTGAAGATAAGAATTGCCATGAAATGTTTACTGATTGGTCCGTCCCAATTTACATCTACGATGAACACACTATTAATGAACCAGTTATCAGCCTTAAACCTGGTGATTTGATACGTATTCATAATGTACATGTTAGTTATGGTCGAGTAAGTAGTCGTTTTGCTGAATTGTGCTATCAAACTATCATTTTTGTTTGCATAAAACTTGTGCTCCAGTTGGAAGCTGGTAGTGGTAAAGCTTCACTATATTCATTACAACGTTTGAGATGGAACGTCATTTCTCACTTTCGTTTAAACATCGATTTGCCTGAACGCCTTTACTAACCAGAGTACCATAAGAAAACATGCATCGTTTATGTTTTACATATAGCCGTTCTAAAGTATTACAAAAATATCAGAAGTGGTAACGAATTTTATCGGTAGTAAAATTAATTAGTTGTTATTTTTAATATATGCCCTTTTTAAAAACGCCCTAGAAGGTTAAATACTAGTTTGGTGAAATTATCTAGATGCAAAATATTCGTCTATCCTCTTGGAAATAGTCCTATTTTCGTCTAAATCGGCAGTGTGCTTACCACATTGTTTACCTGGGAAGGTTCAAAAGTCACTCAGTTTAGATATATTAGGAATCGACTTAATTGATCTTCAATTAAGACTCCCAAACCGAATCAACATAGCAGGATGAAATTAACAAGATGTATATCAACGAAGTCGAAATAATGTATTTACTGTGTAACTGTCGAAAGATTTAAGCATCGAGAATATGGTTATACTAAAAGGACTGGATTCACATAATAAAAGTACAAAATAATATTAAAACTCAGGACCTATTAGGCGACAAATAATGAATTTCAGTTGTTACGTTATCTGAACCTGGTCATTTAGGTGCTAAGTTTTAGTTTTTGTTTTGGATAAAACACATCACTTGCTTCATGTAGAATTCAGCAACCAAGCTCAGGAAACACAACACACAAACTCATCAGTTTGAACTCCAAGTGTTTTCTATCATTTCAATAAAGAATAAATGCCCCTGCGCCACATTCGACTGATTTCGAGCTGCTACCTAACAACCTAACTATTTTAAGACATTTGACACCTACTAGTTAGTTGATTATTAAGTTTTTATATTTCATCTATGTTTCGTGCTCTATTGCTAAATTTCACGTAACTAGTTTCTTTTGGAATTCAACAACATAGGGTTACATACTTAGACTGAGTGTGTTTAATACGCTAACAATCTTCACTTAATGTAGTGGCTTAATCCCTGTACTCACAAACTATGAGTAGGTTTGTTATTTTGAGAATGATTCTGAGTTAGCCTAATGATTGAATAGTATGTAGCTTAGTGTAGAAATTCTCGAGCATCTATGAAGCGGGAATTATTATCCGAAGGATCACACCAGCCAATATTTACGAATTCTTTTAAAGTTTCACAAATGCTGAATTTCAGTCACGAAGAATAGCTTATTAAATTACATTTTTGAATTGTATTACTGATATCATTGTCGCTCCTGAGTAGTGGGCGCTTAGTGGTTAAAGCATTCTACTTTCAACCATTATGTTGTACCCTCTAACCCTTTTACTTCGGTTTGGGCAGCCCAGTAATATAAGTGGTAGTAATATACAACTTAAAGCCTAGTACACAGATTTGTACCTAGTGAGTTACATTATCACTGTCATTATATTCGCTTATTTAACCTTGATAACGGCTTTGTTGTATAAAGTTTTACATTATTAATAGTCATGTCACAGTACTGAAATATTTAAGCATTCACTGCATAAACTGATGTGTTCACGTTCTTTGAGAAATTAAAAATGAAAACACTACCAAAATATTAATTAATCGTTTGGTCATATCTAACAGTGAAATCTAAGATTCATCCTCCTTCCTACTTACGGCTGATCAGTTATTACACTTTCATCTCAACAGGCATTGATGTTCCCGCCAAAACCGGGATTTAGTATCCATCCTATCAACAACAAAAAATAAGGTTTTGCAATAACGAAAATAAATAATTTTACGGTTGGCCGTTGTTCTTGTTTTTCCTGAAGTTACAAACTACGAACCTACTTTAGTTAGAAAGCTGTTGAAAATTAAAAAATACTGGCTAATTCGACCTAGTATGGGACTCAGGAATGTGAATCCATGGCCACAGGGTCTTCAGGATTTGGGGTGCGGACTTTGCCATTTAAACTTCTCAGTTGGGACCTGATGGTTTCAGTTTTTAACCTGTAGTCTTCTAAGAAAGATAAAACTTAAAAAACCCACGATAGTGGCTTTTGTGGAAGATTAGCACCTTCATGTCACCATAATATTTGATATGCGAAGGATCATGATAATAACGGTTGTTGAGACAGATGCAACAGGTCATAATATTGATCTGTCAATTTCAATATTATTTACGTTTTATCAACGCAGTAAAATAGTAATCTTGACGATTAGTACTTTGGTAATTGGCTTATACCGTCATGTAGATAAAGTTTGAAAAAGCATCCATCCAGGTTATTTATCCAGTTTTGGTTAAATTGTTCCTATGATCTGGATGGCTTAATTGTATACATTTTATTATCATTCTGGATGACTCCATCGGGCATAAACTTCTAATAGAAGCGAGCTGTGCAAACTTAAAATTCCACAGCATAAATGACAAAAAATGACTGAACATGTATTAACAGAGACAAATGAAGTTCAAGGTCGATGGAATTAGCTCTCAGTCACTTGTGGAAAAATTCTCATTGATCACTTCTATCAAAATTTCTTATTAATGAAGTCGTCCGGAATGACAATGAAAGCTCTACAATTAAGCAATTCAGCTGAGAGAACACAATTTAACCAAAACCATTCTCTTAAGCTACAAATCTTCTCCACCATCTCTGTATACTGAGTATTATGAACAACTTATGGAATGTATAAAACTTACATATAATCACAGCATCAAGCAATGTATGAGGTGAATGTGTTGTTCAGCTGAATTAATCTATCACCTGACTGTCCATAACATGAATATTATCAAAGTAACTGATGACAGTATTTCCAGACAATTTCCTTCTTCTTGTTGTACTCAACTAATGTGTACGTCCTAACTGTCTGGATAAGTGAATTTACAGATGTAATGTATGATATCGGCTTAGTTTTTGTATCAACTTTTAGGATTTGGCATTTTGAATACATCCTAATTAAATATTCATTTCAAATCTTAGCTTGCTATTTACTGTGTCAGAATAAACAATAAAGAATCGTATCCTTATGTATACTTGTATTATTTTTCAATACTTATAATGATTACAACCTCAATTTAAAGCATGGTGATTACACTTGTAGTGATTTAGGATAACTTGGTGTTGTGACGCTTGGTTTTAATTTTCTCTATCGACCGCGAAATCTCTGTCGTCAATTATTATTTCTTCTATTTCGACCGCTTGATTTGGCTTCTAGGCTGAAACTACACTTCAACGTGAACACGAGAGAAAAGACAAGAAATACGGCAAAAAACCCACTTTACTGCAAGGTCCAATTATGTACAGAAAACTAGGGTATTTATAGTATCATAAATGTCCTTTGGCTTCTAGAGATTTCTGTATCCTACTGAACACAGTAGTTGTAAGGTAACTGCCCAATCAGAGACATATCACGTGACTTCTCATTGTCTAGACGTTTCTAGTAAAAAAAAAAACTATCTGCGTGCTAATTGGACAGCATGTTTCCTAATTGATTTCTACGCATTTTCAAGCTTGTTTCAAGAGGTTTTCCGATTCTACCCAACACCTAGATAATAATAGTTTATTAAAATTATTACATTTCAGGAGAAGCATGATCATCTAACCAACTTGCGATTAATATTACATGGTAGTGGTCATGAATTTGGACGTGGAGTGAAATATTTAGGTGATAAATGTCTATTGACAAATTATTTAAATGGTACATTATTCACTACAGACGATGGTACAAATCTATTAGAAGAAGCAAATAAATATGGTCTCTTAGATAATTTAAGAATTGGAATAAACTCGAGACCTCCATTACTTTCACCAAAACATGAACTGCTTTTGCCATATGAACTGCAGCAACCTGTAAGTTAAGTTAATTTGAAATTCATTATGCTTGAAATGTATTCATAGATTGCAGATTAATTTTGTAGATTAATGGTGGATTACTCTATCTAATAATAGTGTTACATGCTTTTCCCCTATTGCTCATTTCGACTCAATAAACCCAATCATCAACAAGTTAGCGTTCCTCACTTTCCCTGCATTAAACTGTAGCCTGGCCACCAATAATCGAAAATCCAAATGAAACCTGAAACAAGTTTGCTGTTACTTTTAATTATGACAGATGTTTAGGTATTTATAGGGTAATTTAATGCGATCTTAAGAGTTCTATCATATTTTAGGTAGTAAACGTGAATGTTCTTGAGTAGTTCTAAAGTACCTACCCTTTTTCAGTCAATTTGTAGTAATTATCACCTGTATGATGGGATAATTCGCAGCTTAAATATGATAATACTGGAGTTGAATTCTGTGAGCTATTTGCAGAACTTTCGTACTACTCAACACGATTAGTGATTATTTCATGTGGAAAAAATCAGTTTATTCTGGTATCTGGACTAAAAGTCCCGCTTTTAAACGAAGTAAACGTCGATAATATTATGCAGTGAAAGAAATGAGAACTGCAAAATTACTATATCTGTATCAAAGCACTTAACAACACTAATGCCATTAATTTTCAGCTGTATGCTAGTATACACTTGAATTAAGACAAGTGGTTCATTGTTGGAAAGTGAGCATTCATGTTATCTCTTCATGTAGCTGCTAAAGAGGTAACCGATATTTTGTACATTTATGTAGTTTAATTTTCTCTAGTAAAGGAATATATTTTTAAGAAGAAAGTTTATACTCACTTCTTATATATTTCCTTCGTATATTGTATGCAAAGATCCAACTTCTTTTTCTTTATCTCTTTTTCATTAGCTGACCATCTCTCAAATAAGTAACATCCCTTTAATAATCAACAAAAGAGATAGGGAACTTAATGATTGGAATTTACTATATCCCATACAAACAGAAATTATTCCTCCCATTCCTCCCAACAGTTGGTTAGCTGTTACCAATCTTCCACCTAGTGCATCAAATCTTAATGTTGTTTATACTCGATTATGTGCTCGTGTTATCGAAGTTGCTCCACTAAATGTCAGTATGTTAAAAGACAGCCTATTGTTAACATGTAGTAATTGTCTCACTTTGTTTAGAGCTTCCTGCATTTCTGATAATGACGAGTAAGTATTACATATTACACACTTATAATATTGATTTCTTTCACACACACTGAACAATCAAAATCGATATTTGCATTCTCTGCATAATCATTCAGTTAAAGTGTAGCATAAATACGTTATGTGGATGAGTTAAGGTGACGTTATATTTGCGATTCCATAGGCAGAAACGCATCTGAGAAATCTTGAATAATTTAATTAATAATCGAAAATCTGTATACCCTTCTCAATATTACCCTTTTTGCCGACAAAATACTTACTTACAATCACTGTCCCCTAATTGAATAAAGCTGGCTACAAATTCATAAGGCTAATTGGCTTGTTTGTACGCACTGATATTTAGAATTAATGCTGATTGGGTAAAATAAATATTTTTACTCGGACACTAAGAATAACTTAAGCTCGTTCCTGCACTACACTATAGTCAAACGAGCTTCAACAATCCTTAGAATGTTTGCGGTTGATAATTATTGTCAATCAGCTTGAATCTTAGATGTAAGTGTATACAAACAAGCCAATCAGCGTCACGAAATTACAGCCGGTTTTTAACAATCAAAAGGCAGTAATTATAGGTGAATATTTTGCCGGGTAAAGAGGTGGATACGCAGACTTTACAGATTTTTATTGAAGTTTTCTATAGGTTTTTGTGTGAATCAAACTCATATAACCATACATCTGTATTCTAGAACCTACCATGTGGGTGCGATCTTCTAGATATCCTTTACTTACTCGAAGTATGAATTATGTGAAGAGATAAATTAGGGATTCGCGTTATTTCCTGTTTGCTTAGCAAGAACTTATTATATGATATGTGTAATACTGTTTGATATATATAGAAAATTAGATTTACCTGGATTATCCCGTACTTTCTGATCGCTGTCCACAGATTTCCTAATTCTTCGTTGACTTGACCATAATAACTGTCATTTGCAAGCGTTTTAAGAATCTTTCAAGTTCGTCCCTATACCAAACGGCAGTCAGTTTCCTTAGCCTTAAGCAATCGGGTATCAATTGTTGGAATGAAATTACTATATTATGATAATTTATTTGACTTAAAGATTCCAAACTTTCTTGATTGATATACTCATGTACCAAGTACAGATTTGCACACTCAGTACTAAGTTATGCTTTAGTTGCATGAGTGCTGAGCATGCCTAAATCGAAATAGGTGAGGCGGGATTTTAACTTGCTAACCTACCAGTTGGCAGTCAAGTGCATTACAAGATCAAAAGTAATGAAACTGGGAACATTATTGTCAATTAGTTCGTTTATTTGATCTAACAATGATAAGTTGCATCAATAAGGTAGGTGACTTACATGATATTTCCCTACATCACGTTTAGTGTTGATTAGTTATAAACGAACAATAGTAAATTACAGTTTCGTAATTGTTGAGTGCTTATCAGTCGGGTCAATTAGTTATGTACAACGTAATACTTGGCACATATGTTCATCGGTTCACGTTGCCACACACAATTAGCACATCAAGGTAAACACCAAAGTAGTAATAATATCTATGGTAGTGAAAGAAAAGTGAATATAGAGAATACAGTACAAGAAAAAATTGATTGGATGCACTGATGTCGCATCTTCGCTTGGCCACCCCTAGCTCCCCTCCATCCTGGATTGCTCGTTGAAGTGAGCTGTGCCGGATGATACACTTCATTTCAGAAGATAAAACTTCATGGATTCATCAATAAATTTTTTACTTTACCTAGTACTCTGCATCTAGCCTCGTCATTACTTATCCGGTGGTTCCAACAAACGCGACCGGCGTCCCGAAGACACTTATGATCAAATATTAGAAGCCTACGAATGTCACCTGCCCTTAATTGTGTATATTATGACGCTGTAGAGAATGAAGCACCCCAAAAATTGAAATGATTAGAATCAAGTCCCATGAGTTCTTCTAAATTAATCAACTAATGAAAACTTAGGGTTCCTGTCACTATCCTTGTAACCGTCTCTTCCAGCTTCACTTTTTGGGTAGTAGTTAATGATAGGAATTGTCAGTTTACCGACTTTATGATAGATTTGCAATCAGTATTTTCTCTGTTATTCATCAGAAGTATTGGCTCCTTACAAAGGGATCGATGCATGCTTTCAAACCTTATATCGGCGTCTAAAACCTCTTTTTAACTGGAAAGTAGTAGGCAAGTACTGATACATTGAGTTTTTACATCACCACACTTTTCTTCAAATTTGACTTTAATCAACCTAGTGTAGTGGATTCTATCATGATAAGTATCAGTATGATCTTGTATGGGATTAACTAACCTTTAGTGCAAAATGTCCTTTTCTTGACATAACGGACACTCCCAAGGTACTCACTTTCCGAATGTTATCTTAAATCGCTGTAGTTACATACCAACTAGTCCACTCATGTATAAATGATAGTAAGAACTATTTCATTTTATTTTGCTTTTCCATAACCAAATACTCATTACCTTTTTGTTTAAAAATCTTTTTCAGTGGTCTTTGTGACTGTGGTTCCCGGTAAGTTAAAATATTTATATTTTTATTTACGATGAAGCTTAGCTATTCTTCCTTTTATATTCCTTCAACTAGAAGATTCAACTGGCAAATTAATTTTAACTGTATCTGGTCGTAACGTCATAGACCTTATTAGTAACTTAGTCGAAGATGATCTTAAGTCATGTATCAATAATGACGCATGGTGGACAGGATTAATATTCGAGATGAAAGAACTACAGAATATTGACATTTCTCCAGCTAAAATGTTTCTTGAACAATGTGTTCGATTGTTAGGTCAGTGGATCGATGTTGCAGTTAAAATAAGTTGGCCAAAAGAATCTTTACCAGGTATTACAAATATTACAGATAATAATGATCTTCAGTATAATTTTATTGATTGGGATTCTCTATAGACATAATTTAGAATGATTTTGCCCAACTTTATCTTGTACATACTTATCAATAATAAATTGTTTCTAAAACTGAAATCTATCCTTTTTCACTTCCTATGAGTGCAGTTATGAAGAATTATGCACTAAGAATTCCTGTCGAAAAAAAGCTTATTTACAATATTACTTTGTTTACTCAGCAAGTGAAACGAATTAAGTATCCCGTGGTAACATAGTCTACCAATAATCCAAAGGTCTAAGTACTTGTTTAGTTTGTTCTTTAACTGCCCTCGTTATATAATACAGAGCATCAACCTAATTCAAATCATTAAATTTATCTGTTTGTAACCTAGTAGCATATTTACGACATGAAGTCCGTTTATAACGGTAAAATATAAGCTATGATCCTAGTACTGAGACACATCTGTTACGTTCCTTAGAAATGTGCAGTGATGAGTCATGGAATTCTGGTCGTAAGGTAAGATCTAATCACACTCAACTTTGTATCTACTTGGTACTGACTGCACAGATCTTAATATTTACAGCATTCGCAAACAATTCGAAGTTTCTTGTCTAAAAGCTATCTAATTTACTACCTCTATTTGTTGGATTTTGGAACTGGCGGTCGAGCAGGTATCATAAGAAAACATATATGACCTACTTGTTTAAACTATAGTGTATCAAGAATTAAAATACATTACAAATGACAACGCAGATTATATTTTTGAAAAATTTCTATAGAATACGAATTATGGCGATTGTGACGGTGACACTGTTGAAAGCAAATAGTAAATTACCGACTATTATATTTTATAAAAGCGAATGCAAAAAAACAAGTAACTTTAAACGATCACATTTATTGCCTGAAGATTTATCAGTGTTACTCAATGTAATAAGGCATTGAATTTTCTAACAGGCCTTCAAAACGTTCATCACAGAGAGAATATGGAGATATAGAAAATAGTACAATGAATTAAACCTTACAGAAACAAAAGAAATGAACTTTAAATATTTGTGTTTAACTAGTTGAGCATTAATCTGACGATTCCCACTACATGCAACGTATGGCGCATAGTTATATGGATACTACTTATGATAAAATCATAAACTATGTGATTTGCAACACATAAAAACGATAGCTGGTGAACGCCTATAGAATGGGAAAAGGCAGTTGAGGTTGCACGTAAGAAACAAAAATACAGGAGCAAAATTCATTTTCAAGCAGTTTAGACAACACAACGGTACCAGATGGAAGGCAGCAGATAATATTGACGGCAAAATGTTCTATCATGTAGCTTATGTAAAAACACCTCAGGAAACATCTGGAAACAAGAATAACAAATATGTTTTAGAAATCTAGTTTGATGTTTTGTATTTATACAAACTAGCATGAAGGTTACCAACAGTGAAATTGCTCCTTATTGGTATTATTTTCCTTACGACAACAAATGCAAGAAAAAAAAACAGCACACGAGATCGTGTTCGAAAACAAATCTCACTCTCAACTCTTAATAATTCTCTTGTCCCTCTGACTAACCCTTCTAGTATAACTTTATCACCTCACACTAGTGGTTCGAGTTCACGAAATGTTATTCCTGGTCTTCTGAAACCTCGAGCTAAACTATGTATCAAAGCTTTTAAAATTCGAGCCTTATCCCGAATAAGACAACGGGCCTCCTTAGCTATGATTCTAGAATCCCGCTTCACCGATGTCTACTGCGTCTCGGAAACACGTGTAAAGAATCCAAGTACAACCATCCGCTTGACCTCACCCTGTCATAATGAAGAATCTGCCCGATCCATCCTTCGTGTTTCCGGAGACCCAACTGCTACCACTCGAGGCCTTCCCGGTGTAGGTATAATGGTAAGTTCAAAAGCTGAACAGGCGCTCCTTGATTGGATTCAAATAGACAGTCGCTTATGCGCTGTTCGTCTAAACGGGACAGTAAGAACTCGCAGAGACAACGACACACGCTGTCTTTGACTACACTCCCATTGATTGCAGCTCAGATAAAGCAAAAGATGAATTTTACAGAAAGCATCCTTCGAAAAGCTAAGCGCACTGATGTAATAATCGTGGATGGCAATTCTATGCCTAAGTAGGCAGACTAAACGAAACCGGAAGATACCTAAATGGATCCAATAGTGTCGCCGCTCAACGAACAGATAGTCGCGACCGTCTGTTACAACTATGTTTAGATAACCGTCTATTCCGCGCAACCACCAACTTTAAACATAAGGAAAGATACCAGTTGACATGGTGACCTCCACAATCAACTCAACACTGGACTCGAATAAACCACAATGCCATCAACCATCGTTGGAGAGGCTCGATAAAAGACTGCTGCTCATTCTGGAGCACATGTTTATACACAGACCATGCTTTAGTACGAGCGCATATTAGTCTGCGTCTCACTGGACGTAAAAGATTCACAGCAGGGAACCCCTTCACAGTTCAACTTAATGATGGCAAAGTCAAGAATACATTTCAGGAACAACTAGAAAGTTAATTAGTCAACTATGTAAACGATACCTACCTCGAGTCAGCTTGGAATGATGTCCGAGAAGCTGTTGAAACAACAGTAATATCTACTAGTAAATCAAACCAAAATGTTAAGTGAAATCAGTGGATTTCAACTGTATCTACTGAACTGATAGATGCTCTACAACACATCCCGTTTAGCTCTGAACACGACGAGGAGTGAAGGCGACTTAAACACAAGCTGGTTAAAAGTTTACATAATGATCGTGGGCAGTAGTGGGTAGCGAAAGCCAGAAAGTTGGAATAGGCAGCGGCAATAAGTAACAGTAGGCAACTGTTCAGACTTATCAAGGAGACGGGTATCAGAAATCCAGCTGTAAGTGAAACTATCTCCGTAAAAGATGGGACCATTATTCACTGTCAATCCAGAAGATTAGACCAATAGGCAGGACACTCGAGAGAATAGTTCAACTGGCCCTCGGTCTCATCTCAGTTGCCCACCATCTCTAAGCAACCTGAATAGCAAATTGATTCCAGTCCCCCAAGTCTTAACGAAGTAGAGAAGGCTATAGAGAATCTAAAGCGATGGAGAGCAGTAGAACCTGACAGACTAACTTCTGAGATATTTAAGGATGGTGGTTTAGTTTTAGCAGCGACAATTACTGAGGATTCAGTTTAACAAACATAGTGTTTAAAATATTAGCTTCAATAATACTATGATGCCTAATTAGGCTTCATGAAGA
Organism: Schistosoma japonicum; assembly: GCA_025215515.1. Lineage (NCBI taxonomy): Eukaryota > Metazoa > Platyhelminthes > Trematoda > Strigeidida > Schistosomatidae > Schistosoma > Schistosoma japonicum. The sequence continues at coordinate 27,061,870 of CM046069.1, read as the reverse complement.
GCAAACTCGAGAAAATTAAGGTGGTTTCAGACGTGGACGTGTTTGTATAGACCAAATATTCACACTTTGGCAGGTGATGCGACATAGACACACTTTTAGACGTCCAACAAAAGCTGTATTCTTTGACCTTAAGGTGGAATTGGATTCTGTCGATCGTGCGGTTATGTGGCGATGTCTGTCATTCGAATGCATACCAGACAATTACACTAACCTTATGCAAGCTCTCTACTCGAACACTACTAGTCGAGACAGAGCTAATGGCGAACTGTTATCAGAAATAATTACTTTAAGTGGTGTTCGCCAAGGTTGTCTTCTGCTAACCCATTCTTATTTGATTTTATCATCGACATGCTTTTGGAGTTAAGATTTTCATTGTTTGACTTCTCCGGGGTTGACCTCCTGCCAGGAAATAAATCTGTTGATTCAGAATATGCAGACATACAGCTCACAAGCGATTGTCTATTGGAATCCAATCAAGGAGCGCCTGTTCAGCTTTTGAACTTACCATTATACCTACACCGGGAAGGCCTCGAGTGGTAGCAGTTGGGTCTCCGGAAACACGAAGGGTGAATCATCGGTCTTCTTAGCAGGGTGGGCAACGAGGTTATTGGATCTGTACACGGATTCGAGACCAGAGACATCGGTGATATGGGTCTAAATCTGCTGGAGCCTGGTATTGATAGGCCAATTTTTAAAGCTTGATCACGTTAGTCGAGTTCATAAGCCAGGATACATTCGTGAACTCGAACAGGTAGGAAAATTTACTGTAGATGGGAGTCCATAGTGACAGAAATATGTGCTCCACAAATGAGCAGTCAGATCTTTCATGATTTCACTTAACATTTTGTTTGATTATGGTAGACATCACTGTTGTTTCAAATTTCTGGAATCATTCCAAGCTGATCGAGGTAGGTATCGTTACATAGTTGACTAATTATTTTCTAGTTTTCTGAAAGTATTCTGACTTTCCATCATAAGAACGAGAGGTTCCTGCTGTGAATCTTTTAAGTCCAGTGAGACGCAGACTAATATGCGCTCGTACTAAAACATGGTCTGTGTTTAAACATGTGCTCCACAATGAGCAGCAGTCTTTTATCATAGAAGTAATATCCATTACTTCTTGACGTACCTAAAGAGGAAACTGGGTCAGTGTTGGTCTCTGTGACCTGGGAGCGCGATTGCAGAGCCCAACGGACAACTGCTTGAGGTTTATCACGCAGGATCTTGTTATGTCAAGTTTTTGAAGTGTTAGCTCCATTCGTCAAAAGGTCTTACTGACAGGAGACAGAAAACCATGTAGTCAGGTGAGGTGTGACACTTTTAGGGTCGACCTGTTCTTAACCCATCCTTTCTTTTGTGGGAAGGCAGCATCGTTTCAGATGTTGGTTATTTGAGGAAAATGTCTTGCTGCCGTCACATTCCAGTGCAATCAGCAGTACAGCCTCGACCTCAGACTGCTGACTTCAGTCTTAACATTCTCCAACAGACCTGCCTGGCATTGTAGGACCTATATATTTTGATTGGGTCATCACGATAAACAAGCCCGACCACCACCTCAAGGCAGCAGCTACAGTCGGGCTGAAAGAAAAGGTAGGAATGACTAAACCAAAACATGGCACCAGTCCATGAAGTCATTGACAATTGGGCTGAGCCATGTTAATAGGTGCAGACTACCTAGTTGGGGTCCGCGTAACCAATTGTTAGACTTTTGATGACATGGTTCAAAATAGTTCGCATTGGTATTTATGCATCTACTCCTTGTCCTTTTCCAAGTTCTAAGCTTCTGAATTCGTCATAATTTTCTTCTTACTGAAATATACTTTCTTAAACCTTATCTTAATCATCTCGATTAATACTAACTCGTGTAATAACCTCCACTACACTTGAGATTTGGTCCGACAGCTTCATCTGTTTGCTGATTGGGGCATGGGAACGTGAACTGACGTACGCACGTACGAAGTTCTAAGCTGTAACTGACTGAAAAGGCAAATGTTAGAGTATTTACACATTCAATAAACGAAGTTTCTGCACGATAAACTCTTCTTAGTATGACACCAGAAGTTCAAAAAATAATAGAAGTCCCAGTTATCTCCTAAATAATTAAACTACACTTGGATTCGCAGATCCTCGTAAATTTCGAAGTGTCTGCAATGGTGAACTAAGTACCAGTTCATACACTAGTTACTTTCAAAGTATAACGAACGTGATAGCTCATAACATATACTGAGTAAAACTTACAACTCATTGGAGAGTTTTGAAACCGACTGTAGAGTTGATCATGATTGAATTTCAGAAATGCTTCGTACTGCTCTGAAATGTAAACAAGAACTTAGTTAGCTGAAGCAAAGGCACCATCTGCACGAATTTAGTTTCGCTACAAGCTATTAGTTGCTTTGACAGTCGTGTACTTATCTTTGCAAAAATAGTTCAGGTTCTCCTTTTTACTGTTAAATATGCCAATAAAATAGCTTCTATAGGGATATCAAATATATGATTGGATTAAGACACGCAGATTACTCCTACGTTATAATAGTGGATTTCAAAACAATATTTAGCATGGGTGTTTTTCTAGTTCGTCACACCTGTGTTAACTTTACCATGTAACAATGCAAACTGTTTGTTACTTTTGCTTATTTGAAAACAGACCGCTGCTGAGAACGATGGGAAAGTAAGAAAAGGAACTGCCAAGCCCTAATCTTATCGCGGCTGTTGTCGTGACTAGTAAACTGTACCTGCTACTGGAGTTAAGTAGTCTAGGTGCACTAATGCTTATTACCCTGCCAATAAAGTTCTAATAAGCATGTGCCCCAGATTTTTTGTCAAGGAAAACATTAGAAATCAGTTTTTCCAGATTAACAACCAGTGCTCAAGCAGATTTAGAAATAGATGTCTCCAAAATTAGATACATTGAAGCATAACTTGTGAGCTAACCTGCTAATTTACAGGATAGTATGTTATCATACTCTTCTCGTAACTCCGCTTCTCGTTCCTTGATTAAACGTTCGCAAAGGGCTGTTACTTGTGGTAATGTGAAAATCGGCATTGTTTCTATAGTTTGAGTAGGTTTTAGAGATAAATGCGAGGGAACAACGGAAGGTATTTTCAAGTGGTCGGAATATTGGTTCACTGTTACGCAGCGGCGACTGGTCACTGTCTGAATCTTGACTGTCTGAAGTAGGTGATCGCAAAACCATAGATCTAAAACTACCACTGCACGAAGCGACAGCTACAAGGAAATACATAAAATTTGGAAACGCAAGATAGGAATAAAAGTAGACCATGTTATCAGTTTCAAATTGATATAACATTATTTTTGAAGTGTTGTGCTATTATACCTGGGCGAGTATGTATTTATGATCAAAATAGAACCTGACACATGTGTGCATTGGTTCAAGTTGCCATACCTCTAAAGCACAACAAGATTAACACCACGTTAGCAGAAGTAGAAGTTACTTCAATGATCAATAATAATAATAATAATAATAATAATAATAATAATAATAATAATAATATTTGTACACAAAACCATGGACTTCGAAACTTCTCTAACATATCACCAAGATAAAAAAAACAGGCAATACGTAGTAATTTGTAGTCACTTATGGAATTACATGAAATTAAGTCTAGTATAGGAAAATGAACAGCTGTAGGTATTTTGCACAGATATCTCACAATTGTAATCACGTCAACATATCAACTTCCAACTGCGAAACTTGTTTTTTTTAAATGAACATTTTTCTTCAAGCAACTACCAACTAGTGATAATATAATTAATTCCCCTTTGAAATCACTTAATTTAAGCTAGATACGCACGATTCTTTAACTACATGTCGAGAAACTTGTCAATGATTCTCGCTTCTGAAAGTTACAGAACGACAAAATGGGGGTTAGATTCACATGAAATACTAGTTTAGAGCGTTGGCATAAACCTCACATCACTTAACAGCTGAATAAAACAGTCCAGAGTGACCAAAAGTAACAATTTAAGGACTGTAGATGTGATGTCGCATTTTTTGAGTAGGACACACTAATTTATGGACGGCTTGAAAAATTGAATAAAAGCACTGCACAGATCAAACAACCCGATACATATGACCGTTAATTTTACTCTAGAATAACGTGCAGAAATCGATGAAGTCACTGACAAGTTGACTAAGTCATGTTGGTAGATGTAGGCGGCGTGGTTGGGGTCCGCGAGACGAAAGTCACCAATGGTTAGAGACCTTGAACGACATGGCTCAGAATCGTTCGCAATAGCGCAGGTGCATCCACTCTTTGTGTTTTCTCAAAATCTAACCTTCCGAATTCTCTATCTTTCTCCTTTCAAATTTATCTCACTGAATTATACTTTTCGAATCATATCTTCGCTCCCTAATTTTCTGCATTACTGCTAATACTTCTACTATCGCTATCATTCTTGGATTTGAACTGACAGTTGCGTCTCTGTGCTGATGTGGTATGGCGACCTGAACTGATGTACGTACGTACGAAGTTCTGCGTTGTATCTGTCTGTCTGCTGAAATTAAAGGATTGGCGTTAACGATCAGATTATTGAGCCAAAATGTCTCAAGGGAACTAATGATTACTGAATGGGGACGTAATTAAGGAAAGATTTATGGAGGTAGACTAGGTTACAAAGTGTGTATGGATCTAAACGATTACATGAAAACAGAAAACCGAAGTAACGTACCTACATTCTCACCCTTAGCATGACTAATAAAAGTCGTATTCACCACCGGGGTAGGACTTCCGAGAAAACGTGGAATCAGACGGCGTCTTTGTAGGCGTTTAATTTCTTCTTTGATGCGTCGCTTCAGTTGGGCTACAAGAAAAACACAAAAGCCACAAAATACAAATACCTATCTACGTCACTGATAGCTAACTTGTAGTCTAGTATAAATACAAGCCAATCTAAAATCCGGGCTTGTTTTCCTAACATACATCAATGACAAATAATGCTATGGAATGTCCCCCCTTAGTTGGATCTAGTTAGTATCTTAACTAGATGGTGAAACTATCATAACCTACTAGATACAATACTTTTCCTTTCGCCATATGTTGGCATACGATGAAAGCAAACAAGGGCGGGGATATTACTGAACTATGACAATAGATTTGGAGCATCATATCTCAATATGTCTAACACAATGATCACTAGTTTGATCGATTTATCATGTGAAATCCTAGTCCCAACCAACTAATTGCATTTGTAGGACAAGTAAAACTAACAATCGAATTGAGGACTGACGGAGACTAGGCAATACTCCTGCTGTACAGGTTAAGTGAAAGACGGTGAACTTAGCACACCACCTTAAAAAAAGCTGACTTATGAAACGCTTTAAAATGACGCAGATACCTGATGCAATAATGTGATGAACCACCACCTGCCGTACACTAAGGTCCGGACCGATATGAGCTTAATCCCACATAATAATACGACCACAAAATACTGTGACTATAGACAAATGTATATGAGAAAGCAAAACGCTTGTATCTGAGCTCATCACAATTGAACAGAACTTGCTATCTAGACCCTGCATAACATAGAGCTCGAAAAGATTATAGATCACAAAATGTATGCATAAAAATAGACGACTCCAGACACATGTGAGTCTGCAAACTAGCCTGATGCAATGAATGTTACCAATAAGTAGCACTAGCAAAGATCTGAACACCTGATACCTGATAAAGATCTACTTAGGACGACCTGTCAAAACAAATGGCACTAGACAGACAGGTGAGCACTTTCGGGGAGAAAATTGATCCCTATCGGAAAATATACATAGTTTAAAAAACCTATCATGATACTACATAAGCCAAATGAGATTACGCCTGAAAAACTATGTGTATGCGTAATTATTCTACTGACATTTGTGTATCGTTCAAAATCATTTCGAACGCTTGAATACCCATGTGATAAAACTTGACAGACATACTTTGAGTTGAGAACTCCTTCGGAACGAATGGCGATTCTGATGTCGCTACTTCCGTGTTGCAGTTCCGAGTCAATGTTTGGTACCGCCTTCTTTTAGAATAAGAAGCCTCCATAATATCAAAATTATGGCTTCTTTTGAGTGTAGCACAAGCCATAACTAAAAGCCAGAAAGCAACGAAGTAAGTGAAGTGTGACGGGGCAACTCAAACCAACTATGGCCACCCAATACGCCGGATATCACCGGTTCTCAAGATAGTTTGGCGCGAAACATATTGATCCGATTCCATAGGGTTTACTGAAACAAAGTACGGAATGGTCTTTGGTCTCTGGTAATTAATTTAAAACTCTATCAAGTTTATAGTAGTATCTTCAGCTCGTAGCGATATTAAATGTTGATCACTCTCATAATTAGATATTTAATGAAGTGTTTTGAGTTTTTGAATTAATTAAGGATGGAAGAAAAGTTCGCACCTAATAGGCCTCTCTGTTAGGCGCAAACAAGTCATTAGTCTCTACAGAAAGAGACCCACGTTTATGCGGTTAGCGTAAAAATACTAAACTCTTACGAACCATCAGTGAACGTTGAATGAATCATTGCAAGCCAGTTGTGGTTAACATCACTCAAACGCACGATCGATATAATAAGTGGGCACAGGAGTGTAATGCAGTGTCGACTGCCTATTTTTTAAATTATATTATAGTCTAATAAGGACGTCTCCTATTCAGGAAGTAGTGTAGGAACAGGAAAAACTGACTACCACGGTCTTAAAGAACCAGACTACTGAGTCACTCATTAGTTATTTTGATCTAATCGAGTAGGATTTGACTACCAGTCGACGTTGGTCTAGCATTAATACACCTACAAAGCACATATCTTATGAAGTGAGTGAGTAATTAATGAATGATAAGGGTAAACTTACTACCTGGGCAAAATTTACAGTTATGATCCTACTAAATGCACAAAACTACATGAACCCGGCGTAGGGGCAATGTTGATTGGAAAAATGGAAAAGGGGTGAAAGAGACTTCATAAATAACGATCTTCCTGACATGTGTTCTTTATATTTCATTGTTCGAACTTGAGTCGAGAAGCACCTGATCATTCCGATCGAAAAGTTAGGTCTGTTTCTATAGGTAGCACTGTCACAAAGGCAAATATTGTCTACTTGGCGCGTTAGATACTCCTTAGGTCTTAGAACGATAGGAGTGCAACATTGCTTGTATATGGACATGATAAGTATAAGTAATTAAAATTCTCTATGACACCTTAAATTAGGAGGGAGTAGCAGAGTTCACCATGAATAGCATCCCCTACATAACTGTCAGCTGCGACGCCTCATGAAAAGCGTGTATGCTAAATATCCAGTTTACACCCTAAGCACATTGGGCATGAGCAGTCTAGCTGTGAGACAGGTGAGTTTAGTTGATAAACTGAAACTTCTTGTAGTGGCACTTAATTGTAAGTGGTTTTGCTTCACTTTAGACAACAATACTAATTTGACTAGTATACTCTAGTGAGTCTAAATAGCATAGCACTAAAGATTTTGGAGATTATCAGTACGAAAATAACTTCAGTATTTGTGTAATAGACTGATGCTCTGTGAAGAACAATACATTTCTATGACAAGTTATTCATATCTGACGAATTTACTAGTTGTACAAAATAGTTTGTTTAAAAGGATGGAAGTCTCTATGTGGTTTGTACTGAGTTTAACAGGGTCTTCAATATGGTTTATTACATCGGCGACATTATATTACAATTATGTTAAATTCACTTTCAGACAAATTACTTCACTATGGGAGGCGCAGACAAACCGTACCGGTGGATTCGAATCAAGCACTGCTACGGAAACGTTTTGTAAGTAGAACGCCCCATGGCATGATTTTAGATCCAACGACCCCTCTTGCTAAGTTTTATTATCATTCCTAGTTATTTGCTGACAATATAAAGGTATGAAGAGAGGTACACGACAAATTTGACAGTTCTAAGCAATTATTGAAAGATTCTGCGGCGTTCAAAGAGTGGATCAATAATTGGCAACTACCAGTGAGTTCCATTAAAAGCACACTGGCTGTAATAAGGAGCACCTAAAGTGCACATGAGTAAGTAAGGAATGACACAGAACTTTTGTCCGGATATACACATCACCTAGATGTTCTGAATCAGCTGAAACTTTGTAAGTCGTTTTAATCTACTGTATAGCAGCTAAAAACATCAAGGCACAGTTAATTCTCGTATCCCTGGGTCATGTCGATGTAATGCCATTATTAATCACATATAGTATGGTTGTTTAAACCAAAATGTCAGTACAAAATAGGTAGACAGCCACTGTTTCATAAAAGATAAAAATAATATTAAAACTATTCGAGAAAAGTAAACATTTAGAATTATAGGATAATAAAAATGACAATAAAGGAACGACTAGCGAGAATCTTAATTGCCTTGTCTAGTCATAACATAACTAGAGTAAGGAAAATTATTATAAATTAATTCTAAAGCATTGTTTCCAGAATTAGCGCAAGTTATACATGGATGACCAAGATGTCATCAGAGATGTTGATCATGCCTCTATAGTAGTACATGACAGGTCAAAGATTCTCAGTCAAATATCACCACCAAATCACGATGCGACGTCACGTGGGGGCAAATCGTCTTCTAGTCGGCCAGCAGAGACGTCGCTCTCTGTTTACGCTCTACTCACGATCAAATATACCCTCTTCTCTATTTATCATTGCCTTCTGATCTGTTCTTATTCATACGTGTTGATTTACTCGTTTAAAGTTACTCTGGTTATACGACAAGTGTAATTTAGTAACATACGAGGCGCACTTCATATATATCCAAGCGCAACACTAATATCAAGTTCCTGAAGATACATTTACTACAGACTAAGTTAAAAAAGTTCAAATTGACATGTCATACAAGACTTAACTTTGCAAAGACCATGTTGGGAATTAGAGATGAGTTTTTCGACGAATAAATAACCGGACATTTCGTTACACGCTATTTCTTTCCATCATTCTAGAGATAACTGGGGTGACATTTGTGAGCTTATAGTTGTGAAAGTTTGTCCTGTCCTATATACTATTCTCAGTTTATCTATTTCGTTAATAATCTTGCTTAGGTGTGTCTGAATATTGAATTGCGTGCAGAGTAATGTACGTCTGTCTATCTAGTGATTATTTATGTTGACACTATACACTGGTTTTAAACTGTCTGTGAATGTGCAGGTTTAATCTTTCACTTTTTAACTATTAATTAATCAAAATGCACTTTCACAATTTCCTAAACCAGTTTGTGGTGAATAATATTCTTGCTTATTGTACACTGTAAGTGTGCCACTAACTTTTGTTTGAAGGGGTAATTATGTTGCAATCCGATATCATGCTGACAATTTTAAATCTTAAATTAGTTTTGGTTAATCTTCATTATATTGTTACTATTTGTGATTTCAGTGAAATCACCCTACAGCTCTTTTATTGTGTACTAGATAGTGTTGGAGATGTTTCTTACACAAAATCCTTTATAAGGATTATTCGTCAACTGGAATCCGGACTAATAACGAAGACTACTGGAATCCTGGTACCAGAGTTACCGGTTTGTTTCGTAACAAGCTCATTACAACAAATGTTCTGTTTATCAAATTTGAAATTTGACACATTTTGTTGAGTGATTAAATCCAAATCTTTTGAATTTCCATGCATATGGATTCACGATAAATATGGCGAAATCGGTACTCAAACTAATAGGATTTCGTCATTATCCTATTTTATTTTATTTTTAATTTTTATTTTGATCACATACCACTTATTTACAATAATCGTTGTGGAGAAGTCGTTTTGGGTTTCATCAAATTAGTATACATTTACAATAATTAAAATTGGCTTACATGTCAAAACAGTATTCAGAGTAAAACGCCAATGTAAAGTGGTATATATATATATATATATATATGAATGATACAAGGAAAGAAATAATAAATAAATCGTAAAGAGTTCAATACGTATAGCTTAAATTTGGTGTGAATAGGTTTATTAGACAACTACCAAACCCAATAAAATTAATAAAAGGTCTAAGAAACTTCAAGAACACGACACTACATACATAAAATTGGTTGTATCGACAAAGAGCTTAGTTTCGCCTGCATGTATAAAGTGTTTGCTAACCTAGTTTCTGTTCCTTGTTTGATGGAAGGGCTTAGTGGTGTATATGGTGTAGACTTACGTTGAAGTTACATCTTGTGAGTATCATGGCGAAGGGGCCTAAAGTGAATCCAAGTTACGCAGTCATTGGTCATAAGTTGTAAAACATAAGTGTGTCCTATCCATCTCCAGCATCATTTTCTAATTTCTTCCTCGGCTGAATTTTGGTTGGTTTGTTCTCTACCATTGAAGGTTGTTGTTGGTGGCATCTGGCCAACGGATCCGAAGTATCTTACGCAGACAGTTATTTATAAATACTTGTATCTTCTGGATGATAGTTTTCGTAGTTCTGCAAGTTTCAGCTCCATACAACAGAACTGTCTTTGCATTTGTATTGGAAATTTTGACTGTAATGTTGGTTGACATTTAGTTTGAGTTCCGGATTTGTTCAGTTGTAGAAATGCTGCCCTTGCCTTTTCAATCCACGCCTTCACATCTGTATTAGACCCTCCTTGTTTATCGATGATGCTGTTGCTCAGGTATGTAAACGTTTCTGCATCTTCCAGAATTTCTCCGTCAAGTATAATTGGGTTTCTGTTCGTTGTTTTGTATCTGAAAATCTTGCTTTCCCCTTTATGTAAATCGAGACCTACTGCTAGCTGCCGAGGTTGCTGCGACGCTGTCCGTCTTCACCTGCAGTTGCTGCAGTGTGTGGGATAGAAGAACTAGGTTGGTCATCTGCAAAGTCCAAGTCATCTAGTTGCATCCATGTTGTCCATTGTATTCCGAGATTGCCTTGAGATGTTTCAGTTTTCATGATTCAGTCAACCACCAAAAGAAAGAGGAAGGGCGAGAGTAAGCAGCCTCGTTTGACACCGGTCTTCACTTCGAATAAATCTGTGAACTGACCCCCATGCACGATCTTACAATGTAGTCCGTCATAAGAGTTCCGTGTGATGTTGACTATCTTTTCAGGTACTCCATGATGTTGAAGAACGCTTCCTAATATTCTCCATTTTACACTGTCGAGTGTCTTTTCGTAGTGGATAAAATTCATGTGAAGTGGTGAATTCCATACAATTTATTTTTCAACAAAGCTTTTTTGTGTCAGGATTATGTGTGATTATTCAAGTGGTTTGAAGTAAAAGTCCATTGCATTTCACCGTTTTTTTTAAATATTTAGCATATGTTTAGGATCTGCTCAAAAATGTATACATACTTTAATGTGACCGATCATAACCCGCATGTGAGTGGGTCTTACTAGTAATTTATTTAGCTGAATGTTTCGATGTATGTGATACATCAAAGTGAATCTGATTTTACTAACGACCCAAAATCTTATTCCCAAACAACGAAACAAGTGTTCGTAAATTCTATTTTTTGTGTGGATTGGGTTATAACGTTTGTGTTAACTGTAAATCACAATCTTATTACTAATTCGTAACAAAATAATATTGCTTTTGAACCACTTTCTTAACTTCTAATCCTAGGTTTAGAAATATCTTCTAAATCCCATTGCTAACATTTGCTTGAGACACAAACGCTGCTTTTAGGTCCCGGTCGAATTCCTGATGGTAGTGATAACTGCTATTATCATGCCAACCAACTTCTGAATCCGCCTACCACTTTAAGCTAATGAAACGAGGGGATTTATGACTGAATAGTTTATCGAGGAAAGGGCAGTCAAATTTAAGAGAGTACTCGTATTTTACATGACGTATAATGATTTTACGTGGTTTACTAAGGATTCTTTCATATATATAACTAAACAGCTCCTAACCTATGGTTTTGACGTTCCCTAAATGACTCTTTCGTTGGTATGAATGTCGGTATCTGGATCATGAGTATACTTCTTGTATACTACGAAACGGTGTTTCTGACCTAGACGTGATAGGTATGTATGTCCCCCCTATTGCTTCTCATATATTGTTACTCCTGAAAGAACGAGTTTATTTTTTATCGCTGTTAACGTTTGTTCTGCTAAATATTTTACTTTATGAACATAACCTTTACAGGTAGTCATGTGCTGTATGCCGAGAACCTGTAACAATTAGATTTATTAAACAATAGCACTTTACACTTCTTTCCTTGTCATAAGTTTTCTTATTCGTCGTTCGCCAATCCTATCAACTTTTGCGACTTCATCGACCAGCCTTTTCCACTTCACTAATATATCCGTACGTGCGCCACGACAATAATAATAACAACAGCTGTATTACCGCGCGACATTCACTTTATTGATATCAATTAAAGCTGCCGAACTGGGTGGCATCAAAGTCTATACACCAGTAGAGACACTACTTGTTGATGCCTTCGTAGTTTTCGCAATTGTTAAGATTTGCTTTCTTTGGTATCTTGATGAGATATCCTTCTTTCCAGTCTGCTGACACTTGTTTGTCCTCCTAAATCTTTTTGAAGAGAATGTGGAGTATATTTGCAGTCGCTTCTATATTTGTCTTCAGTGCCTGAGCTGGTATATTTTCTGACCCTGATAACTTGCCACGCTTGATTTATCGAAAGACCATTTTGATTTCTACGACTGATAGTTGGTCGGTGTTTATAGGGATATCTGTTGCTGCTGCTCCGATGACTTATGAGTTCAGTGGGGCTAGTCTATTCAAGAGTTCTTCAAAGTGTTCTATTCACCTGTTTCGTTGTTCTTGCTTCTCAGTGACTGAATTGTCATCCATGTTCTTGATTGAACTTTCTGACTTACTGGATTTCCCAGCTAGCTTCTTCGTTGTATCGTGTTGGTGCGTCATGTTTCCTTCTTTTGCAGCTTTTTGCGTCGTCATTGCTAGGTCCTCTACAAATTTCCTTTTGTCTGACAAATTGGTTCACTTAACTTGTTTGATGGCTTTTACGTATTTGGCCTGTGCTTTGGCTTTCTCTGTTCTTGTCCGGCTGTTATTAATTACTAACATTTCGCTCCTGCTTTCTTAGATCTTGTCCAGAGTACCGACAGAAACTTATTCTTATTGGTGTTGTTTCTTGCGAATCAAAATCTTTTGACATGTTAAAGTTATTGTATTTCTAATCTCTCTCGAGTTATCCTCCATATTAGTTCCATCTTTTTTAGCAAACAATGAATTACTTATTAAACTTTTTGTTTATTTCGTTTATCACAGGAAGGAGCCAGATAGTTAAATGTATTGGCCACCTCTTTTCACACGAGCTTATTACTAGTGAGGTTGTACAGGGCAGTATCTTAGGTCCTCTTCTTTTTCTCATGTATGTAAATGATATATGTAAAGTCACACATTTTGCAGACCATACCTGTATCTAGATAAGTTGAAAATAGTTTACAGCTTAAAGCCTAGTACATCTAATGAAGGCATATCAGACATCCAAAAAGACCTAGATAACCTATCTATCTAAAGCCAGAAATGGCAACTACCATTCAATTGCTGAAAGTATGGGATTATGGTATTCGAAAATATGATGTTCAACAAGGACTCCTCTTGAACGAATGCAAAGTCTAAGCACTGAGCTCCATGTGTGACTTGGGTATATGCTACAGCTAGCGCCTTAAGTTTACTGAGCATGTGTCGTCAATCATATCCAAGTCAAGAAGACGAATCGGCCTTATTCTTTGAAATATTTTTACCAGCGAAACCAAGCTTACAATATATAGAATGTATGTACGCCATACCTTAAATTACTGCTCACTTGTCTTCTCTAGTATGAATAAGACAAACACCATACGAATTGAAAATCTCCAGAGAACTTTCACCTGACGATTACTGGAGTATAACTGTAACATAACTTATATGAAAAGATGTAGGCTGCTTTCTCTAGAACCCTTATGGAAACGTCACCTAAAAACCCAACCTTAGATTTTCCTATAAAAAATTCATGGTCTCACTTCCTCAACTTCTCTTGTCTGGAGGACCGCACCCCGATATAACCTGAGGAATTTGGCTCAAACACTGTATACCGGAAAATGAAAAACAACAATCACGAAATGGCTTCTTTAAAACACTGCACAGTCTACTATGGAATAAGTTACCACTTTCCATCCACTTTGTGATAATTAAATAAAATGTGAACTTATAATAAACTTATTCCTTGATACCGATGGGATTCAGAGACTCTTCCCTCAACTATCTGAAAATCCAGACATGATAAGTCACGGACCGCCTCACATCTAGCGTACGAGTTTACGGCTAACATCCCAAGCCTGAGTGCTATTAACAACTTACGCTTTTTCCTTCCCTCACTAGTCCAAACAACCGACAAAATATTCTCTGGATATTTTGACACCCTAGATTGTCATCTCTCTTGTTATCTAAATTCTAGTTTTCTCTAGTTACGTTATATATTTTTGCCTTTTATGTAGACAGGTCGTCTACCATCTCTATGTTTAACAAGGACAATACACCACTCTATGATTCAGATGAGTTTATAACATAAAATACAATTTCTGGCCTAAACAAATATCCACTACTGGATGCTACACTTGTTACTTGTTCGATAGACCTAAGCAATGGTATAGTTCCTAGTAGAAGGAAAAAATTGACTGTTCGGTCATTTGATTATTTGGCATACCATTGTGAAATCATCCTAATTCATAGCTAATACCGTATCCAGTTTGTTTTGCTTTGATGCCCGTTTTTACTTTCTCACTCTTTCTTTCTTATTACCTCAAAATATCTAGCTTAGAAACGGACTAAAAAGAAACTTGTAAATTCACATGAAGCCGCGCAGAAGGCTTATCTCACTCTCCTAAACCTCTGAACAAGGTTGATTTTTGTAAGACCCGCGTCAGTTAACCAATGCTCATCCGATTCCAAGCAATCTTACTTTTTGAACCTACATATCCCTTTTCAGAAACACTGCACTCTGCGTGTATGATTTTATTACTTCTTGTAGTATAAAATTCCGAATTTCGTAACGTTTAATAACTGTACTTAAATGTATATAAACCTTTCCATTTCTGGTCATTATCCACACAGTCGAATGTTACACTACGTTACTAAACACTTTGATCTTGGATGTTTGTTTGTCGTAGTAAAATTCGTTTGTGTAACCATTTAATCTTGTTATGGTTTGACGTGTTTTTGTTGATGTGGCCTGTAAAAATGGCTTGCTCCTGACATTTGGAAATAAATTATTATTGTTATTATTATTATTAAAGCAATGTCGACTCCTCTCCTTGCTTTTACCTCTTCCATGGTTCTTCTGGACTTTTATTGAAGTAAATGTGGCCGATTTGGTTCTCAGTATTGTGGTCTGGTGAAACCCATGGAGAATTGTGTATTCATTTGTGAAAGAATATGGTACCACCTATAATAGTTCTGTTGAAGACACACAAGTTTGTAAACCTCACACCTTTCTCCCAGTTTATGTCATTTCATGATGTCTTCATATGAAGTGTTATCCATTCCAACCTTGGCATTAAGGTCCTCCGTCGGAATGATCAGGTTCTCGGCTGAGCATTACTCGATGATTGGGTACAGTCTTGCACAGAAGTGGTCTTTTTTAACTTCGTGGTTGTCGTTGGTGGGTACACTGCGCTAGATGACATCTATTGTAATCCTCTCCTTTCTTAATTAATGTGTTGATGATCCTAGGTTCACGAGGTTTTCATCCTCTACGCACTTTTCGTGCTTCCTGAGACAGCACTAGTGCAACTGCATGTGTGTGAGGCATTTTCCTCTTCGTCACCAGAGTATGATAATACTTCTGAGAATAATCTTTGCAGTCCAGTCTGCAACCAATGTGTTTCTCCTATTCCAAGTATTTTCAGGTTGTACCTTTTCATTTCCCTTAGCTATTCGGATCAGGTTAAGAAGCAGCATAGAATCTGGTGACTATACAAGTGGTTAACAAAACCAACCTATAGTGTTAGTGGTTGTGTAGGTATTCAGAGACTGGTAAGTTGGCCGAGTAACAGGATATGAGGATTAAATAGTAATAAATAGATAACTGAGTAAAATTGGGTGCAGAGTAAAAGGTACGAACTCACTGCAGGTTCTGATTACAGGTGAGCTTTAACAGTAGAATATTGGGTTCGGCGGACACTAATCGTGAGGTACTGGAGCCTGCGCAAAGTTAATACTCGGGTGAATGCGTAATTGTGTGATATATGCTGAATCGAGAAAATATATCTGCATGATATGTAAAAATATAGTTTCCAAAAGAAACTTGTAATGTACAGATAATGATAGCTACGAATGCATCAGCTGACTGACAACAAGTCGTTTTACTGATAGTGAGTAAAATATAAACAAAAGCACGATCAGTCACTGATATTTGTTTTATTGTATTTATTTTATAAATGTATTTTTAGCTTTGTTGATGTGTTCGAAAAAAATTGGATAAGCTGAGAGGTTACCATCCCTAAGGACAGCAGAAGCTACTGAATCTCCTATTATTATCAAACTAAAACGAAAATAAGAAATTTTCTCACGTATATCCCAACATATCTACTCATCTAAATACCGTCTCCTTGACTTTAATAGGATAGATTCTGAAAGGGCTTATGTTGATAAGTCACGGTATAGCCTCAACAACAGAATAGCAGCGACAACAGAATCAGTCTGTCCTCTGGAAAACGAGTGTTTTGATGGCTTATTGACCTAAAGCTTTTGCATTTTAATTGACTTGCTGACCGGGCTAAATCGGTTGCAATTATCTTATGGGTTATTTCAATTTGAATCATTGAAATTCATCAAAGATTAATAACAATTATAATCGAATCAAATAAACGAAAACATTACACGAAATCGATGAATTGTGCTTAGCTAGGCAGACATGTAGCAACTTAGGTTGACTAGTTAATAATTGACTCCAAAACTTAAGCATACACAAAAACAATAAAGCGCAAGTATTCATTTACTTGCCTTATTCTTCATAGAGATTGTATTTCCTATTATCTTATATTGAATGTTGAGAAGCATTGTGTGTTAGAATGACTAGGATCCCGCTCCACTGTCTCCTGCCCACGATAATAAAATAAAGACCTTTTCTCATAATAATCTGGTTTCTTCTATCGAACAGAACGGGACGTACTAAGGCATTATAGACACTCTGATTAATACTTCGCAGTATATTATAATGAATTAATATTTGACATAAATTACCGCTCAGACTCGACATGGAAGAAATCTAGAACAAAGGGCGGTTGCAACAGGGATATATTACGTGAATTTAAAGTTCCATTCCGTGAAATAACCTGCAGTCGCAGTATTTAACCCAGATTGCCCTGAATATTACTGAACTGGAATGAATTGCCCCATGAATGATAAGTGTCACAAAAAGTGTTGACGTTCTCAAATAATCTCTTTAAAAAAAAAGTCAATAAAATCAGGGCTGCATGGTAGTCTGACAGGCATGAAGGATGTTATAGCCATAATGAAAGCATACAACCTAAAGTTTAAAAATAACCACTTTTTGGGGTGACAAATAACTAATGTCTATACTTTGGTGAAAGTTCCTGTCACATGGTTCTGGATGTCTATACACAGTTTAGAAGAGTGTAGGCTTGCAGAAGTATGATTGTATGGAAAACACAAAATATATATTATGACAAAAAAACCTGTAACCTGAACGTCGAAATATACAGCTTACTTCTGATCATTGAGTGTCAACCTACTCAAGATATTAGAGGAGTATTTTTGGGCAAGCGCTCAACGACTTCGCTTTGACTAGGTAGTATTCAGGAAATATTTACAGAATTTAACACATCGTGAAATCACCTTATACAGTATTTATGTAGAAATATTGCAAAGTAGGAGGAAGGGACATAATGTAAACTTCAGCTTCAAACGTCCCGCTGATTTAAATATGAATATCTAAAAGTCTATTGGAATCAAACTTGTAAAACGTAACTTGCCATCAGGTGTGTTCATGAGGCCTACTATCCTTAATATATGTCAGTTAGTCACTAACAGTGTTCAGAAAGTATTAATCGTCAGCTAGGAGCCTGAAGTACAGTGCTTGGGGAATCTGACAGGTTAGATCAATAAGTATTCACCAACTATTGTCACTAAATTAAACCATTCGAGGGTATGAGGTCAAGAATTATCACTGATGCCAAGCCCATTGCATGGGTGTACTGTCTGAATATACCCCCGTCTTGGGTTAAATAAGCAAATCAACCACCATATGTTTGTTTACGGAAAAATACTGCTTTCTCTATAGCAGTAATGTATTATCCACTCACTGTCAGCTTAAAAAATACTCAGGGGGCTCATCAAGATTATTTATTCAAAATCGATAAAGTGCATTTATTTATTTTTGTACACACTAGGTACGATGCAATCACACCCTTGTCTTACATACATGCAAATTTTGACATGAGTATAGTGTATAAATGAGAAACACGGTATTTAAAAGATAAAACACATTTTAAAAAACATCTGTTAGTAAGATTCAGTTGGCCTGATGATTCAAGCGCATTTAAGCGTTAAATGCATACAGTTAACAAGCCTTGATGCTTGACAGAAGGCGTGAGTCTCCATACCTATTGAGTGTAATTTTTTTTCAAAAGTGCTTGAAATATTATCGTGGCACGCAAACAAAGTTGAAAACCTGTGATACGAAAAGCGATGGTTGCACATCTAGTTGTAGCTTCTGCTAGTGTAGTAAATCTATAAAAGGTATTTATTACATCGTGATTCAAAGATGACTTTAGAACAAGTAGTGTCTCTACTAGGTGTATAGACTTTGATGCCACCCAGTTCGGCAGCTTTAATTGATATCAATAAAGTGAATGTCGCGCTGGTAATACAGCTGTTGTTATTATTATTGTCGTGGCGCACGTACGGATATATTAGTGAAGTGGAAAAGGCTGGTCGATGAAGTCGCAAAAGTTGATAGGATTGGCGAACGACGAATAAAAAAACTTATGACAAGGAAAGAAGTGTAAAGTGCTATTGTTTAATAAATCTAATTGCTACAGGTTCTCGGCATACAGCACATGACTACCTGTAAAGGTTATGTTCATAAAGTAAAATATTTAGCAGAACAAACTTAAACAGCGATAACAAATAAACTCGTTCTTTCAGGAGTAACAATACGTGAGAAGCAATAGGGGGGACACACATACCTATCACGTCTAGGTCAGAAACACCGTTTCGTAGTATACAAGAAGTATACTCATGATCCAGATACCGACGTTCATACCAACGAAAGAGTCATTTAGGGAACGTCAAAACCATAGGTTAGGAGCTGTTTAGTCAAATATATGAAAGAATCCTTAGTAAGCCACGTAAAATCATTATACGTCATGTAAAATATGAGTACTCTCTTAAATTTGACTGCCATTTCCTCGATAAACTATTCAGCCATAAATACCCTCGTTTCATTAGCTTAAAGTGGTAGGCGGATTCAGAAGTTGGTTGGCATGATAATAGCAGTTATCACTACCATCAGGAATTCGAACGGGACCTAAAAGCAGCGGTTGTGTCTCAAGCAAATGTTAGCAATAGGATTTAGAAGATATTTTTAAACCTAGGATTAGGAGTTAAGAAAGTGGTTCAAAAGCAATATTATTTTGTTACGAATTAGTAATAAGATTTTGATTTACAGTTAACACAAACGTTATAACCCAATCCACACAAAAAATAGAATTTACGAATACTTGTTTTGTTGTTTGGGAATAAGATTTTGGGTCGTTAGTAAAATCAGATTCACCTTGATGTATCACATACATCGAAACATTCAGCTTAATAAATTACTAGTAAGACCCACTCACATGCGGGTTATGATCGGTTTACACTTAAGTATGTATACGTTTTTAAGCAGATCCTAAACTTATGCCAAATATTTTGAAAAAACGGTGAAATACAATCGACCTTTACGTCATACCACTTGAATAATCACACATAATCCTGACACAAAAAAGCTTTGTCGGAAAATAAATTGTATGGAATTCACCACTTCACATGAATTTTATCCACTACGAAAAGGCATTTGACAGCGTGGGGAGGAGAATATTAGGAAGCGTTCTTCAACATTATGGAGTACCTGAAAAGATAGTCAACATCACACAGAACTCTTATGATGGACTACGTTGTAAGATCAGGCATGGAGGTCAGTTCACAGATTCATTCGAAGTGAAGACCAGTGTCAAACGAGGCTGCTTACTCTCGCCCTTCCTCTTTCTTTTGGTGGTTGACTGAATCATGACGACTGCAACATCTCAAGGCAATCTCGGAATACAATGGACAACATGGATGCAACTAGATGACTTGGACTTTGCAGATGACCAACCTAGCTCTTCTATCCCACACACTGCAGCAACTACAGGTGAAGACGGACAGCGTAGCAACAACTTCGGCAGCCAGCAGTAGGTCTCGATTTACATAAAGGGGAAGGCAAGATTTTCAGATACAAAACAACGAACAGAAACCCAATCATACTTGACGGAGAAATTCTGGAAGATGCAGAAACGTTTACATACCTGAGCAACAGCATCATCGATAAACAAGGAGGGTCTAATACAGATGTGAAGGCGTGGATTGAAAAGGCAAGGGCAGCATTTCTACAACTGAACAAATCCGGAACTCAAACTAAATGTCAACCAACATTACAGTCAAAATTTCCAATACAAATGCAAAGACAGTTCTGTTGTATGGAGCTGAAACTTGCAGAACTACGAAAACTATCATCCAGAAGATACAAGTATTTATAAATAACTGTCTGCGTAAGATACTTCGGATCCGTTGGCCAGATGCCACCAACAACAACCTTCAATGGTAGAGAACAAACCAACCAAAATTCAGCCAAGGAAGAAATTAGAAAATGATGCTGGAGATGGATAGGACACACTTATGTTTTACAACTTATGACCAATGACTGCGTAACTTGGATTCACTTTAGGCCCCTTCGCCATGATACTCACAAGATGTAACTTCAACGTAAGTCTACACCATATACACCACTAAGCCCTTCCATCAAACAAGGAACAGAAACTAGGTTAGCAAACACTTTATACATGCAGGCGAAACTAAGCTCTTTGTCGATACAACCAATTTTATGTATGTAGTGTCGTGTTCTTGAAGTTTCTTAGACCTTTTATTAATTTTATTGGGTTTGGTAGTTGTCTAATAAACCTATTCACACCAAATTTAAGCTATACGTATTGAACTCTTTACGATTTATTTATTATTTCTTTCCTTGTATCATTCATATATATATATATATACCACTTTACATTGGCGTTTTACTCTGAATACTGTTTTGACATGTAAGCCAATTTTAATTATTGTAAATGTATACTAATTTGATGAAACCCAAAACGACTTCTCCACAACGATTATTGTAAATAAGTGGTATGTGATCAAAATAAAAATTAAAAATAAAATAAAATAGGATAATGACGAAATCCTATTAGTTTGAGTACCGATTTCGCCATATTTATCGTGAATCCATATGCATGGAAATTCAAAAGATTTGGATTTAATCACTCAACAAAATGTGTCAAATTTCAAATTTGATAAACAGAACATTTGTTGTAATGAGCTTGTTACGAAACAAACCGGTAACTCTGGTACCAGGATTCCAGTAGTCTTCGTTATTAGTCCGGATTCCAGTTGACGAATAATCCTTATAAAGGATTTTGTGTAAGAAACATCTCCAACACTATCTAGTACACAATAAAAGAGCTGTAGGGTGATTTCACTGAAATCACAAATAGTAACAATATAATGAAGATTAACCAAAACTAATTTAAGATTTAAAATTGTCAGCATGATATCGGATTGCAACATAATTACCCCTTCAAACAAAAGTTAGTGGCACACTTACAGTGTACAATAAGCAAGAATATTATTCACCACAAACTGGTTTAGGAAATTGTGAAAGTGCATTTTGATTAATTAATAGTTAAAAAGTGAAAGATTAAACCTGCACATTCACAGACAGTTTAAAACCAGTGTATAGTGTCAACATAAATAATCACTATGATAGACAGACGTACATTACTCTGCACGCAATTCAATATTCAGACACACCTAAAGCAAGATTATTAACGAAATAGATAAACTGAGAATAGTATATAGGACAGGACAAACTTTCACAACTATAAGCTCACAAATGTCACCCCAGTTATCTCTAGAATGATGGAAAGAAATAGCGTGTAACGAAATGTCCGGTTATTTATTCGTCGAAAAACTCATCTCTAATTCCCAACATGGTCTTTGCAAAGTTACGTCTTGTATGACATGTCAATTTGAATTTTTTAACTTAGTCTGTAGTAAATGTATCTTCAGGAACTTGATATTAGTGTTGTACTTGGATATATATGAAGTGCGCCTCGTATGTTACTAAATTACACTTGTCGTATAACCAGAGTAACTTTAAACGAGTAAATCAACACGTATGAATAAGAACAGATCAGAAGGCAATGATAAATAGAGAAGAGGGTATATTTGATCGTGAGTAGAGCGTAAACAGGAGAGCGACGTCTCTGCTGGCCGACTAGAAGACGATTTGCCCCCACGTGACGTCGCATCGTGATTTGGTGGTGATGTTTGACTGAGAATCTTTGACCTGTCATGTCCATTAAAAGAGGCATGGTCGGCATTTATGACTAGTTCTTTTGCTCCTACTTATTTGGGAATTTATTTACCAGTAAGTATTTGAACCTTTCGGCTTTGTTAATCGCACGTATCTTATAGTCAATCTCTCGCCGTATGAAATTAAAAGACCATTATTTTCTCGGCTGAATTATTTCCCGATTAATCGATATGAAATTTCAAATCTACTCCCTTAATGTCAAGTGTCTGAGCAGTTAACAAGTGGTTTCATACTAGAAAAAGTATTTTAGACTCACAATTCTTTATAGCTTGCATGAATGTTATATCTGATTGCCTCGGTTTGAGCTAACCTTTTTCATGCGTTGATGATCTAAAAATTGTGTATTTTGTCCATTCTCATGAACTTACCTATATCGTCAGTGGTGTTCATTTTGAACTAATCAAGGTTGTCGTATGATACTCCAAACGTAAATTCGAATTTAGCACTTCTTAGTGTTTGAATATGCTTTACTGATATGTGCCCGCACTTTTACTTCTCCGTAAAATGTAATAAGTTTTTAAGATTTCATTCAGTTGTTGACTTTGGACTCAAATATTATTTCAGCCTCTTATCCTCAGAGCAGGTTACTCTGTGAGCATCTAAGTTATACTAACTTCTAGGTTGCATGACACATAACACAACGATGATTCCAGTTATCTGCCTCATAAAGTATTAGTCCGACAACCACTAGAAGAGTGAACTTTATTCGAAGTAATGTATGCAGTAATGATAAACTTGGACTGGAATCTGTCCGACGTGGCTTTATTTTTCGTATTTCTAGAATCGATTGTACCTTCGTCTATAAAACTATATGGGCTACGTTAAGACTAGAAACTCTATGAACACTGGTGGAGACCTAGTCTAATTTTCTTTCACAAGACACTGAATAACTTGACTTCTTTCGTCATCGAATGCAATTCAGTTCGCAAAACCTTTTTATACTCTTTGCAAGCAAACTTCGGAAACAAGAATGTCACATTCTAAATCTAATCTTTGTCTGAATTATTTTACAGATAAATTTTTAAGGATCTGTGACAATTGGCCACTAACCATTTGTGAAACGGATTTGCATTCTTCATTTGTACGATACGTTGACAGTTTCTCTCTTTCTTCTACCGCACTAAAAGTGGTCATGCCAACTATTAATCCCCCTAGTTAAATAACAAGGATTCTGAATATATGGACACCACTCAGTCCATCCACAAAAACTTAGTTTTGTGCTTATATTATTTCCACCTAATCCTATTATAAACTAAGGTGATAAATCGTCGTTCGCAATGTCTGTGTTAGCACTAACTCCAATAATTTCGTTCTCTCTAAGGTACTTGTGCTTTTGTTCTGTGCTCATAGCTCTCATCCTCTTTCAAGTTTTAGGTAATCATGTATAAAGCAAGTGAAGATCCTACTTGTCCAACGCTGTTTATTTCCCTTGTTCGCGTCATAGAGTATTAGCTACCTTGAAAATGGAACAAGCTGTGTCCATATAATAAAATTCGCTCAAAGAAACTCAAGGTTGTATTTCTCGGTTACTCCCTCCTTGTTAACTGTCTGTATTTAACCAGACTAACAACACCCATTTAAACGCCTACCACTTGGGCTCAGCTTGACTGCAGTATACAATTATTGTGTAACTGACTTATCACAGAACTGTATTATTTTTATAAACATGACTAATGATCACAATCGTTCGTTTTGATTCATTTCCCATCACTATTCGATATGTATTCTTCTATCCCAGACAGACAGATACAACGCAGAACTTCCTACGTACGTACATCAGTTCAGGTCGCCATACCACATCAGCACAGAGACGCAACTGTCAGTTCAAATCCAAGAATGATAGCGATAGTAGAAGTATTAGCAGTAATGCAGAAAATTAGGGAGCGAAGATATGATTCGAAAAGTATAATTCAGTGAGATAAATTTGAAAGGAGAAACATAGAGAATTCAGAAGGTTAGATTTTGAGAAAACACAAAGAGTGGATGCACCTGCGCTATTGCGAACGATTCTGAGCCATGTCGTTCAAGGTCTCTAACCATTGGTGACTTTCGTCTCGCGGACCCCAACCACGCCGCCTACATCTACCAACATGACTTAGTCAACTTGTTAGTGACTTCATCGATTTCTGCCATGTTTTGGTTTGGCCGCCCCTAGCTTTTCTCCAACCTATTCCTACACCGCAAAACATAACTCGTCGAGGCATTCGGTAGTTAGACATGCGTAACACATGTCACAACCACCTCAACTGACGAAGTTTCAATACCTCATCTATTGATTGGCCATCCTTTCCTAGAACCCGTTCCCTAACGACAGCATTGCTCACTCGGTTGTCCCACGATACACGAGCAATGCTTCGGAGACACCTATGATCGAAGATCAGTAACCTACGAATGTTCTCTATTTTTAACAGCCATGTTTCGCTACCGTATAGTAGGACAGAGCGAACTACTGCACGGTACACTCGTCCTTTGGTTAGCAAGCGGATATCTCGCCTGCGCCATAAGTGACGCAACTTGGCAAAAGCCAATCGAGCTTTCTGTATCCGTGCTGAGATTTCGTCAGACACCAGGCCATCAGCACTGATGAGACTCCCCAGATACGTGAAGCGGTCTACACGCTCGACTACTTCACTCCCTATCACTAGTTCAGGTGCCGATGCAACCCAATCCTGAAGCAACATTTTGTATTTCGAGGGGGGAAACCGCATCACGAACATGCTTGCATTGTTGCTATGTCATCAGCATACTCTAAGTCAGTAAGCGAGGCTCCTGGTAAAAAGTCAATTTCTGAAAAGTCAGACGAAGATAAGGTTATATCTAGGAGCGTGTCTATGACAAAATTAAACAAGAATGGGGAAAGTGGACATCCCTGACGGACACCACTTGAAGTGAGGAATTCCGATGACAGTTCGCCATAAGCTCGCACTTGACTTATAGTTCTAGAGTAGAGAGCTTGTATAAGGTTAATGTACTTCTTTGGTACACCTTTCAATGACAGACACTGCCACAGAACCTCACGATCAACAGAGTCGAATGCCGCCTTTAGGTCCAGAAAGACAATTATTGTAGGACGCTTAAATGTGTGTCTGTGTTCCAGGACCTGTCGCAGTGTGAAGATGTGGTCTATACAGCCACGTCCAGGTCTGAATCCAGCCTGGTTTTCTCTAGTCTGCTCTTCACGAGCTCTAGTTAGGCGTCTAAGTATAATTGAGGCTAACAATTTAGAAACTATATTAGTCAGACTGGTTCCCCTGTGATTGTCACAAGAAGACTTTTGTCCTTTCTTATAAATTGGGACAATCAGGGATTGAGACCAGTCAGATGGTATTACGCCCAGTTCCCAGATTCTACCTAAGATTTCAGTCAATCTAGCTGCTAAAACTGGACCACCATCCTTAAAAATTACAGGGGTAAGCCTATCAGGACCTGCTGCTCTACCTCACTTTAAATTTCCTATAGCCTTCTCAACTTCATAAAGACTAGGAGGCGTTAAGTCGATTTGCCATTCAGGATGACTGGGGATCGTGGGCAACCGAAGTGTGGCTGAAGGCCAGTTGAACTGATCCCTAAAGTGTTCTGCCCATCGGTCCAATCTCCTGGACTGAGAATAAATTATAATCCCATCCTTTTCCGAGATAGTCTCACTCACATTCGGATTCCTAATACCAGTTTTCTTGATAAGTCGAAAAAGTTGCCTACTTCAGTTCGCTCTTCATCATGTTCAGAGCCAGGTGGGATGAGTTTACGAGCATCCATCAGTTCGGTGGATGCTACCGAAATCCACGGCTTCATCCTAGCCTTATGATTTACCTTACCAGCAGATATTACTGCTGTTTCCACAGCCTTTTTGATATCATTCCAACCTGCTTCCGGATGGCAATCGCTTACACGGTTGCCTAACTGTTTTTCTAGTTGTTCCTGAAATATATTCTTAGCTTTATTATCATTAAGTAAATCCCTACGAGGCTTCATTGCAATGTCTTTCCTGCGTCCAGTAAGTCTCAGACAAATACGCGCTCGCATTCAAGCATGATCTGAATCTAAACATGTGCCCCAGAACGAGCGACAGTCTTCTATCGAACCCCTCCGTCGGTGGCTGATAGCGATGTGATCTAGTTGGGTCCAACGTTGAGACTGGCTATATTGATTATGTCACTGTACTAATTGTGTCAATTTACGTTTCAGAAACAAATATAAGTTTATTCCAAGTTCCTCCTGTTTTGACTGTAGTTAGGCACAGACTCTGAAATAGCAGTTTATCGGAAATTGTTTGAAAGATTACCTGAAAGTGTAAATATATCCTACAAAGTTTGAAACAGCGCTGCTCTCATCAATAAGCTAAATTTCAAAACGATGTGAATGAGATTCCGGTATTGTCTTCTCTTGAGTTACCGACTCATGAAAATAATCAAGTAGAAGGAAAATGGCGTAAAACTAATCTTATGTTAGAGTTAGAGCTAGACAGACTACGCGCAGCTCAGTTGGATAATGAAATCGAGTTTGAAAACTAATGCCAGCAGACGCAAAATAGTCTCGTTCAAAATACACTTAGTAATCTGAATAATTAGAAAGCAGAGTCATCTCCATACGAAGCTTGAATCAGCTCAAGAATAAACTTACCAGACGTGATATCAAAAATCCCAGACATGCCTAAAAAGGAAATAATAAGATTCGATGGTAATCCTGTACACTATTGAAGCTATATCAGGAATTTCGAAGAACGTGTTACCAATTAAAATAATCGGCATAAATAAAAAAGATGAATTATTAAATTCAATATTGTGATGGAGAGGGTAAGTTCATCATAAGTCACTGCACTTTGTGAGAATCTAAAACTAACTACCACAAAGCGTTAGAGCTCATGGAAAAAATATTTCAGTAGAAGCAAACAGTAGCCCACAAACTTTTTGAAAAATGCTAATAGTTCCTAACACTCGGGAAAATTATCTCAAGAAATTAAAAAAGTTATCGACAGAAACGCAAGCAAATGAATTACATTTCTGCTTTCGATTCCACAAGAACTAGTAAGGGCATAGTCTTGAAGTTACCACTCATATACAATGTGGATGAGAGAAGATTGCTCTTAAAATTATTAAGAGTGGACGAGAACCCATGTTTAGTGATTTAACAGACTACGTTAAGGGACAAACAGACATAGCAAATACCAGACACTGGTTGCTCGTCAATCAGACTGCAAAGAGTCGGGATAACAAAGATCACATAAATCCGGGAATAAACGTCGGCACAGACCATAGTAAGATTAGGGTGTCGTACGCCAATACTAGTGGAGGCGATATTGTGTTACCTCAGGGACGTATGTATCTCGGTCTGTCATATTTATTGTACCATGTAAGTCATTTTTCAGATCAATATTCGAAGTTTAAGAATATAAATGTTGATGAAAGAATAGAGTTTATACGAAAGAATAAGGTGTATTTGAAGGCTAGTTGTATCGCTAAGGACTGTCAATCGACGAGAACGTGTACGGTTGAGGGATGCGGCCGACAGAAACACACTTTATTACACACAGGACAGAAATAACAGTTTAGTGATGTTAATGATGTCTATGTTAATAATGTGACTTGCAGTGGAATAGAAAGGGAATACAAACAGAGAGCTACAACCAGTGGGGTTGAACTAGCCAAAGTATACGTATTATAAAAACAATGAAAAGACTGTGCAAACGTGTACTTGCACGGAAAGGGATTTGGATGCCTAACTAATTTCTAACAGATAAACTGAAATTAGACGGAGAGCCTAAGACTGTTTTCTTGAAAACATTAGATAACCAGTCAGCGTTGAGGTGTTAAGGTTTGTTCATTAGTTTCTTTATCTTTCATTAGGTTTCCAAGGGTGTGGGTGGTAGAAAAAATAACTAGATAGAATAGTTCCAAAGATACTGCAAATGCCCTCATGGCCCTACTTGCGGGGTGCAGAATTTTCAAAGGTTAAGTACAAAAATACTAAGTTGTTGATTGGATCCAACGTTCCGGAAGTGTATGAAGCTACGGAGAGGAGGGTCGGTAAAATCAATAAACCGCACTCTGTTTAATCCTCACAATGAAATTTTTGGACGTATTGGCGTGGTAAACTTTGTCTCATCCCGAAATCAATTGGAAGCTAGACTAGAACAGTTATACAAAAGCGAATTAGAATAAAAATTAAATCACTATGTACTGATGTCAGTTGAAGACAGGACTGAACTTCATGTAATGTCAAAATCAATTAGGCTAGTGGATGGACATTGCCAAATAGTATTGTCATGACTTCACGAACAGAATTGACCTGATAATGACATTGGCCACCTGTAGACCTATTTGCTTAAGAAAGCGGCTTTCTAGAGATTCTAAATTTCATAATGATTATGTTCATGTAGTGGCACAGTAATCATTAGATAAATAAATATATTTCGTTCTCAAGTATCATTTTGCATATGAGAGCACGGCAGGTTACAGACATGATCAGAATGATATGGGTTTACATATATATAAGGATTTCGATAAAGAGTCACTGTCACGACATGACTTTTACGGCCGAACCAATGAGAAACGTAGTAAGCGTTTCAAGGTCACGAAGGACACTTAACAGTAGCATATTAACTGTAGAGCTTGTTCTAGGTCTTGCTAGTGATAAAAATCTCGTTAGCCGTTTGCAAACTATGGGATCGGTAAGAAAAGCGTTAAATAGTCAATGCGGCAGGGAAATGACAGTTTCCGAGTAAGCGGTTCCATTTTCTAATATTTGTAGCTTATTGGTATATGGAACAGAGCACTTAATAAAGGACATTGTGAAAGGATTCCTGACAGATCCGCCACTACACTCCTTCGGCTGGTATAAAAATATATTCTACCTAGGACAATAATCTATAGTGATAACTGGAAAGCCTATGAGTCACTTTTAAACATGGGGTACGTGCACAAAGTTATAGGGCATAAAAAACTTTTCGTTGGTCCGACTACTGAAGTTAATACCAATAATATCAAATCAATGTGAAGTCGAGTCAGGTGTCACTTGCGACCATACCTTGGATCACAAGGAAGAATGCTATGGAGTCATTTGGATGAATATTTATATAAAATGCATCGTAACATTAGGTCTGGAGTGTTGAAGAATAACTTATCTAAGTTTTTCGATGACATAAAAATAATATATCCTGTATAATTTTCCAGATTTAATAATAAATGATTTATAAGATTTTGTGGATTTCTCAATACATTTTGGGTTACGAATAAGCATTTATGTCACCAGTATATCGTATAAAAGGATGAATATTTCGACGTTTACTAACGATTTCCGTGGGAGAGGTATACTACAATAAGTCCTAGTTTAGAATCCTCTAATAAATCACTAGAATCGAGAAAAATCGGTATTATGATTGGTTCATTGCAAACATGGCTTTCAAGGTCATTCTGTAGTCGCTTAACCTCGGCTGTAAAAGTCATGTCTCCCCAGTAGGTTGCATACTTGCCTTATACATTATCATATACAAGCAGGGAAAAGACGAAAACAGAGAGAACGCAATACAACAGCACTGGTATCCTTAAACAATTAGGCAAAAATTGGTATCTATACGAGCATTAAATGACACGACACGCTACTTATGATTATAAGCGGATTAAAAAGAAAGAGAACTGGCATATGAATAAGACAGGTGAATGGTTTTCACGCGTTCAGAGTCCCTACTATTTCTTACTCCATCATAGTGGAGTAGAAATAATAGTTGGTGTGAACATTCCTAACGAGATATCAGAAGAGATGAAATTACCAATATGTCGTAGTTACACTGAAAGAGTTAGGGATGATCATGCAGAGGGTAGAGCCAGATATCTCCCGAACCACCCAGTCTTCCACTTAAAAGCCAGGTAATTTGAAGGTAGTGTTTGACTGTGCAGCGCAGTACGTGGGGACATCTCCAAACAAAAATTTTCACCATGAACCCAATTTAGTCAGTAACATAGTAGACGTTTACACTAGATTTCGACGAAAACCAATTGGTCTCAGGAGATACCGGAGCTATGTCCCATCAAGTATTTATTCTGCCACAAGATCGTAATGCTTTTCGTTATTTATGGTGGCCAGAAGGAAATATGGAAACTGATCTCGAAGCGTACAGAATGAAAGTCCATCTGTTTAGAGCGATTTCATCATCATCTTGCGCCTCTTTAGCTTTGCAAAAAACTGTTTCAGATAATGAAGAAAGTTTTCAAAGCGTATTATACAAGCATTTAGAGAACAACTCTACGTTGACAATTTACTAATAAGTGTCAATACTATAGGAGAAGACAGATTTACATGTCTTCACCTAAAGACGATTTTAAGCCTTGGAGGATTTAATCTAACTAAGTGGACAAATAATTACATTGAATTAATAAACTTCATCCCAGAAGAGGATCAGTCTGAAGGAAGTATTGACATTTATTCTTCTGAAGCAAGTAGAAGAATGAAATATTCAGACTAACTATCTGTATTTTAGTGTACGCGAGTTCTAGGCGAAACAGTTAGTCGTATGTTGCGTTCATCTTTGACTTCTCAAAGAAGATCAAAATGGGATGCAGAATTACCTACGGTGTGTCTTATAAAGTAGAGTTTTTGAAACAAGAGTGTTAAAAAATTAAATAAATTGCGAATACCAAGATGCCTTACACTAAGGATGCTTAAGCCGTCAATTGTCCAGATTCATTGTTTTACTGATGCTTCCGAGATGGCGTACGGTGTTGTTGCTTACATTCGCTATAAGGATATTCTTAACTGTGCCTACCGCTCTGTACTACTTGTCTAGAGTCGCTCCCTTGAAGCCTGTAACCACACCTAGGATGGAGCTGACAGCATATGTGTTATACACTAAGATAGGGAAACATGTTGAGCAACAATCTAAAATCCTCATTTCATCTGTTACATATTGTAGGGATTCGTTAATTGTACTTAATAATAATAATAATTTATTTCCTGATATCAGGAGCAAGCCATTTTTACTGACAAGACCAACTCCACTGTATAAGAAATAAGGTAATAAGCTAGCGACTTTACACGAATTGATTACACCAGACCAGTGGAAATATGATAACAGTAAACACAACCCTGCGAATTATGCTTTCCGTGGAATATCATTGGATGACAAAACAAGAATAAAAGAATAACTACAGGAACCGGCATTTTGATGGGACAACGAAGATGTGTGACCCAGTCTGGAACAAAACAGTAGTGTATTCACTAACGTTCTAATAGAGGATAGTGGGTGCTTATGGGCTCTTACACCAAACAAACTATTGCTAATTTATAAAGGAATATCTTTCGAAGAAGATCCTCTGAATAAAACTTCGTTGTATAACAGTAGGTGGGAAGAAGCTCAAAGGCTAGCTACGATATTTTGGAATAAATGCTTGTAAAAATACTTGCCAACCCTTCATATTAGATCTAAATAGCTGAATATATGGAAATATTTGAAACCACAGAAGTCAGTCCTAGTGAATGATGTCGATTCACCAAGAAGTCTGTAGCCGAAAGCCAAAGTCAAACAGGTAGACAATGGCCCCGACGGATGTGTCAGAACAGTATATTTGAAGACAGCAACTGTAGAAATTACTAGGGACGTGGGAAACTTGCATCTACTCGAAGAGGTCGATTCTTTAACAGAAGAGGTCGAAAGTTGCGGACGTGGTGGTCATTTTGGGGAGAGGGGGGTGTAAATTATGCTCATAATCAACCCGACTAATAACATCCATTTAAACACCTACCAGCTTGACTGCATATACCATTTTTGTTTAACGGCTTATCACAGAACTGTATTAT
Source organism: Schistosoma japonicum (assembly GCA_025215515.1). Taxonomy (NCBI): domain Eukaryota; kingdom Metazoa; phylum Platyhelminthes; class Trematoda; order Strigeidida; family Schistosomatidae; genus Schistosoma; species Schistosoma japonicum. The sequence goes on along the minus strand of CM046069.1, from coordinate 27,029,478 downwards.
TTTTATAAACATGACTAATGATCACAATCGTTCGTTTTGATGCATTTCCCATCACTATTCGATATGTGTTCTTCTATCCCATTTTTGACTGGCTATATTGATTATGTCACTGTACTAATTGTGTCAATTTACGTTTCAGAAACAAATATAAGTTTATTTCAAGTTCCTCCTGTTTTGACTGTAGTTAGGCACAGACTCTGAAATAGCAGTTTATTGGAAATTGTTTGAAAATTTAACCTGTTGGTTTAAATATATCTTACATTCCTTCATGTGAACTTCAGCATTAATAGACTTTACTTGTCATGGACAACAAAGCACTTACATGATATTTTTGGTGGCAATAATGATTATGTTTTTATGCCATAACCTCTGACGCTTGTCTACTCGATTAACTACTCTTATCCTACGTAGTGTTTGACAACTATGAATTAAGTTATTATAAATATTCGTCTGTGTGAATAATGTACACTGACCTTAGTTTAGCGTTCTGGGCAAGCCTGTAAACCAAGTGTGTATTCTATGATTAGATTCAGAATATGTTATTACTACGGTGACGTGTCATTTATGAAAATGTCAGAACTCATTATTAGTTAAAACAATGCATACTACTACCATGTAAACCCTATAATTGCAAATTTTCACTTTTATTTATTGACTTACTCCTTCAACATTTATGCTTATCAGTGTTTATTACTATATTAATACAACTGTCTGAAAACTGGCGTGAGTTCTTTAATACATTTCAGAAAGTATTATTATTCCGCTGAAGAAAAATACAAGCGAAATAAGATTATCAGTTTGTCGTTGATGTAGAACCACACTAAACGGGGATTGCAATGCAGCTGTACATTAAACAAGATGTCATTTGGATTCAAGTCTCCCCAAGTTGTGACAACAATACGGTATACCATGCCCGTAAAATTAAACATTTCGACAAATTGGCATAAAACTCTTTTAAGAATCAGCTTTTAAGTTGGGTATTGGGGTAATTACTGCAATTCGCTGAACGATCTATAGCCGATTTCGTTGATACGATGTCCCAAAAACTAACCTCAGAGAAGCTGAAATTGCATTCGTTGCTGCTTATGACAGCCCATACTGTTTAAAACGTCAAGAAAGGTCATTTAGACATTAGGAAATGTTCAGCGAAATAGCGTTTTGCAATTAAAATTCCATAGGTGTATGCAAAATCAAACTTTTATACTTCACGTGATTTCATCCATGAGGCACTGAAATATTTACACAACATACTTATGACCAAACGGTTTGCGCAAATACTTAAATGTTTAATGGTGTATTAATATTCTCTTTAGGCGTATCTTTAAAAGTGACTGGAATCAGGTGATATGTTTAGGACCAGATAAGTTACAGAAAAAAACTGTTTTTCATGTAGACTTAAGAAGAAATAATGAAGATTAGAAATCAGGTGCCTATGAGTATCGTGATGGCTCTTAAATGTCGATAATCGCCTCAGAGTTGCCAGTACTAATTTTTTTAAATATTGAATTTAATGACAATTCCCAAGGACTATTAAACTGCGTGATGATTTTAAGCTGCATATGCTCAGATTATTTTTCAGTTGCTACTAGTTTATTAGGTGGCAGGCTCAAGGGACTTGCGTACATTGCATGAACTTTAGTGGCCAGTATAAGAAATATATTATGTAACAGTGGTTGTTGAAGATAGCCTACTTTGGCAATCGGTGAAGACCGTTGCAAAACAGTAGTGGAAAGACTATCTAGTAACATTCAGTTTCGTGTGATAAATATGCGCTAAAGTATGGTATTACAGACAGTAACCATCTTAGTTTACGTGTCAATTGGCTTTTGTAATTTTATTTCAACTAAGAAATTGTGATGATGAACGGAGTCGGGTCCATTTATGGCAGTTTTTCACACAGGCAATCAAAAAGCCTTGAGAGATAGCAGCGATGACCGAGATCTGATGTTATGGATTGCTCAGCAAATATGCGAATACTTGTCTTACTGGGTGTTTGTAATATGTTCTGGTCAACAGACTGATGATCTATCATGTAGTGTTGGATGTATAACGTTGACTTCAGCGCTTGTATCAATGGGGGACTGTGTGCATGAAATCTTATCTAACATGTGCATGAGGCGGCTGGTGGTGGTGTCATTAGAAACTGCCGCCACCACTGCCTGGCTGGAAAGTGTTCCAAATACTCACTAGTGCACCGAGTGAAGTAATGTGGCTTGGTCCGTCGTTATAGTGTGCTGTCCGAAAAATGACTTGTAACATGCGTTTATCCGTCAGACGAACAGCAAGACGTTCCGAATGTCGACGCGGAAATGATTGTTTTTGAGGAAACAAAGTGACTGGTCAGCGTGGCAGTATAGATGGCTGTACCTTGTGAGGGTTTGGAAACAATGGATTTAACTTAGGAGGTGATCAATGGAATAGATATAATAATAATAATAATAATAATAATAATAATAATAATAATAATAATTTATTTTCTGATATCAAGAGCAAGCCATTGTTACAGGTAAGATCAAATAGTTTGTTGGTTAACTATGTAAATTGTATTAAAGGGAGAGTTCCAACATAGAAGCTAAGGATTCGCTGTATACTATGAGTGAATCTATGTAGCTGAATCTTCTTGAATGCCTCTTCATAGAACTAGTAGTAAGCGGGGGATACTTAAAACAATACACAAATATAAAGAGTGTAAACTAAATATACTAGCATATATCTTAACAGTTATTAAAAGTTTAAGGCAGTTCAGTGTACTTGTACGAGTCACACTAAATAATATGTAAATATGACATCTGAGAAAATATTGGGACTACGTAAGTTTAAAATAATCTACTGCAGTAGGATTTATCACTATCTTCAGTTCAGTTAATGGTTTGTTCCCTTTGGGTTAATTAATCTTCGTATACTGTCTGACTTAAATCACATTTGAGGATAACGGCATATGCTTATAATCAAAAATCGGTGAAAATTATTTTGATAGGAATGTACCGGGAGTGACACTAATCCAACAATCAATCGAACTAGCCGAGCCCAGAGATCAAAAGATCATATATTGCCGGTACCTATGTTCAATCAAACTTTAAACAAGCGTACCATCAACGAGATGTGCAATAAGTAAATTACTATGCCCAGGAGTAAATGATACCTCCACAAAGTTATAGCCACAAAAGTAGATTTAATGGCAGTAGTAGCAGCCGATCTACTTCACTGTACGTACTACAATAAGAAACAGTTATTAAATCATAATCACGACATTAGACTCTCAATTGAGAAGGTAGAGTATGACAAAGCTATATGTTCAAATGACTCTAGAGAGGTGAAACAGCAGACAAATAACCTGACAGAAAATGTCTAGGTTGTAGAGCATTCGTTTTTGTGTTTTAAAAAATGTTGCTAAAATCATGTATAGAAAAGGATACTGACTGAAATTTAGTACACACATAGTGCTAATAATCTTTTGAAAGAAACAGTATATTTAGATCGATTTAACATAGGGTAACTATTTATCAGTATACTCCAGATAGAACGCCAAATTACGACGATAAAATATATCTGATAAAAATAGTATATTTAATGACCAGTCAATATTAAATGAACAACATTGAAGTAATCCAGTCTATTAATCATCCTTCAATTAGTTACATAATGAGCTAGTCTATGCCCTTAACTTAGATTTTGAAATGCTGAATTGATCTTAACTACAAAGTTCAAATGACATAGTCACACTTTACTGGCTAATTTCAGTGACTTTTAAGAATCTGTATTTGAGCTAGAAAGAGACTTATGTGAATGAATAACTTGTTACGCAAAGTGAAGAAAATAATCAGTGTAATTTCTGTATTCTGTCTCTCTCATAGAAGTCTTGTATAATGATGTATGATTCATCAAAATATGAAGTGACATCAAAGTAGTTTTAGCTAGATCAGGCTAATGAATAGGGCTACTATGTTTATGCACTTATCCTTATACTAGCTCCATATCAGTGAATCAAGCCTCTTCAAATATGCACATAAGTTGTTTACCTCTTATTCAAGATTTTTTACAGGATGCACGATACACCAAGTTTTCTCTTATTTTCTTTGTGCTTCAAACTTGATATTTTTTCTAGGTATATGTTTTGTATATCAGTCATTCTATTCGATTTCTATTATTTTTTTCATTATAAATTAATCACTGCCTTAAAATCACTATGGGAATTACTTCAATTCTTCTGCATTGTCGTATTTATCGATCTTAAGCGTCTTAGTTTAACCAACTTTTTATTAAGGCACAATTCATTCAAAGTTCAAAATCCCATGAACAGCATAGTTTTGACTTTCCATTAATTGCCACAAATTTCCTATGATTACAGTAAAGTAAAAAAAGTCTTTCATTGACCTTCCTAAACAGTTATATAAGAATATGTATAATAGTTAGCCAGGAAATATCATTCAGCTATAAGTTGTGAATATCGGTTTTATGTAAAAACTGGAAACTGTTTACATATTAGCTTTGTCAAATGATATTTTTAACTACTAATCGTTCGTTTTTGTTTTTATTCATTGTTTTATTACACAGGCATTTAAAAAATTCTTATTTATGTAGACTTTTTAAATGATAAAATTTCATAATTTCACTTAAATTTGTGATGATATGTGCAGTTTTTAAGATTACTTGTTCATAACTTCACATGATCATTTGGTATTTTATTTTAATGTACTGGTTACTGTTTATTAAAAAAAAACATATCACATTTTGTATTAGATCTGTTAGCTGGGGTTTTATTTTCATTAAATGATTAACTAATTTATAGTCCTTAATAAGTAAAGTTTGTAATGATACTGCTTTTGTTGTTAACATAGAACTACCATTTATCATGACAATCTCGTTTATGGACATTTTAGTAATCGGATCAAATAAAATTATGAGATAAGATACATTAGGGAGTTCAATACCAACCGAGCAATGGTAAACAGCTGTTTCAACTCTAAATCTAATACATTTGAGGCATTTTGGTTATATATGTTTAAATCAATTACTGTCAATTCAACTGTCTAAACAGAATTTAGTATTAATGACATGTATCAAGATTCATGAGACAGTATGTAAATTAGTAAAATGTGTAACTCTAAATAATACTAATTCTAAAACACTAGTATTTTGAAAGAAAACATAATCGCTTGCATAGGAGGGTATTTACTACTATGTTAGTGTAGCCGTAACTTCAAGAAGGGAGGAGAGTTTGATATTATCGCTACAAAATACATTTATTAGTTAAGATATAATTATCATAAAGTTACACTAGATCTCTAACTACACAAGTTCGAGGTCAAATCTTTAAACACTATTAATAGTGACTTTGTGAGTAATTGTAATGAAGAGTTAGTTGCCCACAAACTTAATCCATTCTTGACAATAAAGTGATGAATTTATACTATGATAATATTTAAAATACAGTTTTGCTAAAGTTCTATATGAGTTTCCATTTAGATAATTCCATTCCCGATGCATGTAGTGACATCAGTAGCCCCTATCAACTATCACGAAAATGTGACGAGTAACTGTAGAAGACATGCTCTGCCAGTGATGTACACTGACACTTACTATTAGGTCAATAAATACCATTTGTTATTTAGCTACATTGAAAGGTTTAATTGAAAAATATTACAGAAAAGAAAAATATTAAAATGCTTTTAAAGAAACGCTTATCTTTTCTAAACCAGTGACTATACAGTGAACCTACAAGAAATAGTCAGAATCTTCCTAAATTTAAACAAGCTGTTACATAATCCTACTCGTATGACAATAGAGTAGAAACAAAACTAATGATATCTGAAAATTCTGGAAGAAATGTATACTACTAGCGAAGTTAGAGAGTACTACACAACTAATGATAAAAGATAATTTTAAGAAGATATACATTACTCGCAGATGTATTATGTTCAGAAACTGACAAATTATATCGGTAGAATATTTGCAATATTCGTTTTTGTAGAATCATAATATCATACCAATTGACAAAACTGGCAATTACTTTTAAGTGATCATGGGGAATTTATATGATTTTCGATATTGTCGAGGAGGTTGAAAAATATATATCTAATTTTGAAGACATTTTATTTAAGTTCAAACTAATAACAAATGGATGCTTCCTACTTGTAATTTTATTAAACAGGTCATTGGTTCACATCTTATAGCTTCACTACGCTTTATAGATCTAATGTAAAATCGGATACGTAGGATATTTCAATGAATAACTTAAACCGCTGTAATATGGTGATAAAAGAGGTTTTTTAATGCCCATATAGCAAAAGTGATGTGCTTCTTTAATGTGGAGAGGGATTTCGGCTTCATATGAAGACATGCAACCAACATTAAACAAATGTCTTAATGGCCATTTCGACTTCTAGTCTCATATATACCAGTTCACCTAACTTAGCAAAAAATAAATAGACAATTGTAATAACTTAATTTCAACTCATTTAGGACAAAGTAATTTAGTATGGTATTAAAATGAATTAAAAATTCTCTACATAATGGGGCACGAAAATGAACTTTCTCTGTCAAAGAATATATCATGTTGCCAAGGTAGTGAAATGGCATAGTTATTAGTCGGAGATTCTCACCCTAATGTTTTATAATATGTTTAACAACATACTGTCTTATATAATACCCTGTACCACTAGGTGTGAATACGTAATGAGTTCCACTAGTTACTATCTATTTTAATATATAAGTCAGAGAAATAGTCGATGTTTGTAACACACACCTAAAAATAAGAAGAAAAATGAAATCATGACCTAAATAAATAAGTACAAACACTTCGATAGATAATAGAATGCGTTTGTTATCTTGGAAACTAAACTTTTATTTCTCTAAGAATTCTGGAAATAACATTAAGAAAGACACTGACCAAGATATGAAGCCTTTCGTTGTTAGTGTGCATTTATGACGTCAGATTTATTTTTAGGAAAGTTATGCATATCACCTGTCAATAACTAGTTAGTTAGTTGAAATATTTACCTACAGCACGTTAACAACGTCGACGGGAATATCCTAATTGTATTACCAAAATAAAAATGGATACAATACTTGAAAAGACACATCTTGTATGGGCACTAGTATTGACCTTAAAAATCAGGCTAGAATGCACATTAATTTGAACCAATTATAATTCGAGTTTAGTTTAGGATGAATTTCACATTGATCAATCAGATGCCTTGTATAGGGAAAGACAGTCAAAAATAATGATGTTGGTATGTGTTACAAACATTCCTACTTAACAAAAATTGTCAGCTGTATATTCTATGAAATTCATACCTGATAATTCCGTAACAATATCAGTAATGTATCATTTTCAGAATTTGTGAGTATTTACTAACTGATTGTTTCCTATAATTCCAAGTTTAAATGTAATTCAATAAATCGATAAACTTACATCAACTGTCCACGAACCAGTTTGATGTCTTAAATTGGATTCGTTTACTTTTTAGTGTTTAGCTTAATTGAAGTTAAGTGGAAAATTTTGTTTCATGTAAGTAGTAAATTTGTCAAGATAAACTACATCATTTCTAAATTTTTTTTAAAATCAATTAATAATACTACGCATTTTTCTTAATATTATAATATTATAACTTTGAAATACATTTTTGTGACTTCTGTAGGTTTCTTGGAATGGATTCAATCTGAAGGAGTACATTCGTAAAGTAACTGAATTATAAACGTCTACAATTTTCTATAGTAATGTATGTGGAAATAGCCGTTGCAGTCAATTACATATTATCACATTTATATACTAAACTTCCTAGACGTCGAGTTGATAGTTTCGGTGAAGAACTTGAGAGATATCTTCATGTCAAGTTCCAACATCATTGGTTCCCTAATGATCCACTTAGAGATTCCGCCTATCGATGCATGAATTCTGTCGGTCCTCAGGTAGATCATCTTCTTCCTGAAGCAGCAGCTGCTAGTGGATTAGAATGGAGTGAAATAGAAGCATGTCTCCCAGAAAGTCTTATTATAAGTATAGATCCAGGACATGTGGCGTGTCAGTACAATCAACCTAACTGGACGGTTCATGATAAATTCCCTTTAAACTATTGGGCATCATCATCTATTTCTTTATCATCTTCTGGATATTCGTCTGCTTCTTCATCTATCTCCTCATCCAACTTAACAAATTCATCTCAAATCACTCACCAAGTTCTTTACAGTCTACAAGATGGATGGAACACAAATAATCCAAATTCATCAGGCGAAAATAAACGGGACCAGTTTAAAAAAAAACAAAAGCGTTTCGAAAATGATCATGGTGACTTACTATCTACAGCTGCTGCTTTAAGTGTGTTAGTTGAACCTGAAGAAGCAATCAGTGGAAGATTAGAGCCTAATTCAGAGAATGAACTGAGTTCCTTAGCCATGAATCATGCAAATTGGAACACTGAAAGTTCAACAATCGGTAAATCCTTAGTAAATCAGGAAGAACCTTCTAGAACTGTGTTGAACGGAGTTGATATAAAGCCTATAAATCCTCTACAAACTGAAATATATCAGAAAGCGACGTCAGCAGCTGTAGGTACCTTGCCATGGAATGCTTCTGAAGACGTGAAAGATTCTTTTTTATCCATGCTAAGTAGCGACTTAGTTGGTGAAACATCATCAACATCTCAGTCTACTATTTTCAATGTTAAAACACATACATTCCCTACGTTTCATCGTTCCTCTTCGAATCCACCTCAGACAGGTCAATTAACAGCTTCTCATGGTAAAGAATTTATTGTAATGTCTTCTAATTGTACGAATTCTAATCTTCTGTGCTCGAAATTTGAGCAGCCATTCAATCAAATATTTACAAACACATCACCTAAATCGTATCCAACATACATACAACCTCTTAATTCAACGGTGACACAGCAACCATTTGTTCAAAAATCTACATCTACTCCAAGTTTTACAGCAGCTACTTTTGCACAAACTAAATTTGGCTCAACCAAATTAAAAAATCATTCAAAACGAACACCAACTCGTATTCTATCTCCAACAACGGTACAGCAAACTATTGTACCTAATACGAATTTTTTGCCAAACGATAGTATTCCAAGTAACCTCTTGTCAAATAATCAGGTAATTCGCTAGTAATAATAACAGTAACTATTTCACTTTTTGTAATATTGATTAGTATTCTTCTTTAAATAATACCTTCTTTAATGAATATAAGCACGTCTTAAAATTTGCATGAATCAGTTGATAGAAATCAGTCTCTGAGTAAATAGATGTGAAATTCTGTTCAGAAAATTCTAAGATTATAAACTAAATAATTTCAATGTTATACCTGATGATCTATCTAAAGTTTTATTAGGGAAATTATCAACATCGAAATTATCGAAAAAGAATAAGGTTTAAACATAGTTACAAACTCAAGGTCTGTCCAGTCGTGATGTATGGATGGTAAGAATCTATAGTATTTAATGTGAAGTATGTTTTAAAAGTAAATGTTTGTATTGGTTTATTGTTTGCTAAAAAAACTTAGAAAATGTATGAAACCATAATCTATGATGACTTTGATTATTAGGCAAATTCCTAAGCTATTCGAACTGACTGGGTAGAGAATGCCCGAATTCTACTTGTATCTAAATGACCTAACACCATGCAGTATAACTAAAGCTGGCCTCAACTAGGGCAAAAATAAATCGTTTTATTTATTAGACTAAAAGTAAGTTTGAGTAAAATAAGATAGACTCATTATACTGACCGAAAATAGTGGATGAAAATTGTGTGATGTTTTTTCTTAAGGTAGTAAGAAAAATATCCAGTACGAACTTATTAGCTGAATGATTAATCAACTGTTTTTGTTATCATCCGTGTTATCATAAAATGGAGGTGAATTTTGAAGACAATTTTATTAATTAACCGTTGTCTTGGTGAAGTTAACTTTATTTAATCTTTTCAATACAAGTTACTTGCATGTAGCCATATATTCAAGGGATTTATTACTAGCCTTTCACTTGTAAGTAAATAAATCTATCAAAGAACTCTGGTTATGTGGAACCCTATCTTTTTTGATAGTTTTGATTCCGACTGTTTCTCTAAAGTACTTGGAATAAGCTGATAGTGTGAAACGTTGAAATTATTTAATTTTCAATTTCATATATGATGCCTAACATTATTTTTTAGTTGGTATTAGGATATCAAGATCACATTTAGATTATCTTTAAAAAACTATAATATAAAACTATATAATAATGTTTTTACAATAAGCAATAAACTATGAACGATTTTGAGTTTACGGATTAATGTTATTTTGAAATTTTCGCCGCGATGAGATGGAATTCAGCAAAGTGTAAATTTATTCATTGTTGTTTTATCTATGAGAAATTATCTTGTTCTACCCTCTCACCGATTGACAATTAATTTATTCATGTAACTCGCTTCCCGAATATTAACATTAAACTGTTTGTATGAAGGCTACTGATACTATGATGCTGATCAAAGTGAAATAGTATTTGGATCTAGGACCTATTGACTGAAAGTCGAATGTCTTTATAAATAACCCATGTACATTCTGAAGGTAAGAATATTTTTTTAACTAGCAGCTGCTGGTTACATCAATAGAGGATATGTAGTAGTACAGATAAATTACTATGTCAAGCATTTTCATCATGTTAATAAAATAGTCAGGAATGTTTATAAAATGAGTTATATATATTTGTAAAATTCCAATGAGTAGAAATTAAAATTTCTGACGTTTCGCGGCTTAGTGTAAGTCGCTTCTTCAGAGAAATGAATAACCGAATTGAATTAGCACAAGATTAAATAATACAATGGAACAAATCAGAATCAAAATAAGTTCGTACAATCAAAATTGCGAGTTTCGATCATGTCATGTCAAGTCATTTGGGTCAAGGTAGTTTGATGTGAGACATGTGTGCATGCATATGTTAGTGTGATGTGAACTGAGATTATGTGAAAATAAAATTGTATGTATGTTCATGTGAATGAAATGTGAATGTAATTTAATTGTGATCGGTTGGATAAAAAGTCCATGTTGGGTGGATAGAAAGGCCTTCCCCTTTGTTAAGTGCAGTTGGATTTAACAAAATGTGAAGTGCTTCGGCTATTCGTCTTTCTTTATAATTGGAAAAACCTTTTTGAATAATTTGGATATTTTTAATATCGATTTTATGGTTATGATAGATAGCATGTACTGCTATTGCTGATTTAATTTGTAATTTTTCAAGTTCAACAGAATTATTAGGAGGTCGTTTAGTGTAGCTTTCATGTTCTTTGGCACGAGTTCTGATTTCTCGAATGTTGTTATTTTTTTAGTGTGAAAGTTTAGGAATTACGCTGAGAATATTTTGTAAATTAAACCTACTCACTCATATGGCTATTGAAACCTGTTTTCAGCAACTATAGCATCCATTCAGTACGTATATATATTTGAACTCAGAATGATATATCTTGTAGTAGCATATGTATTGTGGTTAGATAGGAAGCGTGTTAACATTCTAAGTGTATGAAACACCTAGATATACTGTGTAATTCGGATAAATTCTCTAACCGATTTCAGCAATTTTGTCTGTCCATGTACTTATAGAATCGCGAATACTTCAATTAGCAAGCTGATAATCATTTTCTGCCCACTTTCGATTGTGCTCACTTTAAATGTGCAAAATAATCACTAATTATTCAGATCTAATTAATTAAAATAATGAGCATAAATGTACAGAAACAGTATAGGACCTTAAAAACCATTTATTGATACTAAGTTCGATTATTCATTTTATCATAACCAGAGAAAGTTAAAAAAGAGACACCGAGAAGATAAAATTAGTGAAGTCACGAGAAAATTCTAGTAAAATAAGTCGGGATATGAAATTACCGAAGTGAATCTGTGTTGTCATTGTAATTGATCTTATAATGTACCATCTAGCTTTTAACAGTGTTCCTTATGCAACTGATAAATTTTAACTGGAAAATTTTTTAGCTACATACATTGTTCACTCCAATATTAATCAACTTTGTCGTATGGTATTGAGTTTCGATTAAATACTGCAACTGGACACTGTGACATTAATTCGTTGAATAAGAAGTGATCATACTTACATAACGCATGTATTACTCGTTTTAAATGATACACGATAATTCTTCGTCATCTGAATAATCTAGCATTCTGCACCAAACCTTCAACATTAAAACCTCAATCATCTCATCAAAGACAATAAGTGTTTCATATTGCCTTCTAACTTACCAATCTCTATTAGTCATTCGCCTGCTACCTATCGTGAAGCAAAGGCGATTAATCAGAATTCTTCAAACAACTCTGTTCTATGCTCTCCTTTTCAGTTTTACCCATGTGTTGTTCATTATTTTATGTCTGCCTCCAATTTCCGAAACAATGTATACCTTAGTCTTTCTCTTTTGCCCTGAAGATTCCAAATCAGGGCATCCCTTGAGACGCCATACAGTGATTTCTGTTATGTGTCTGATCTACTTCCCGTGTTTTCTCCTAATTTCTTCTTCGGCCTGAAATCTGTTTGTTCTCCTGACACTGACTGCGGTTGTTTCTGATGATATCCGGCCTACAGAGCAGTAGAATCTCGCGTAGACGACTGTTTATAAATACCTTTATCGTTTGAATTATGCTTTTTGTAGGTTTTCAAGTTCCAGTACCATAAAATAGAATTGTCTTCAGGTTTGTAATAACAATTCTAACTTTGGTATAGACTGGTAGTAGTTTTAGTCCCAGATGTTCTTCAATCACAGAGATGCTGTCCTTGCCTCATCGTTCCTGTGTTTTCATATCTGCATCAAATCACCTCCCTTGCTTATCGATGATGCTGCCCAGGTATATGTATGCGATAGTTTTCACATCTTCCAGAGCCTTTCTGTCAAATCACATGTGATTTAATTGGTGCCCTCCGCATTTTTATCCGAGGAGCTTGCTTTTTTCCTTGAATATGCTGAGGTCCTACTGTCGGACTGCAGGGGCTACTGCTACACTAACTATCTTCACCTGCATTTGTTACTGCTTGTTGGGTAGAAGAGATAGGTAGATCATCTGCGAAGTTCAGATTGTCTATCTACATCCAAGTTGTCCACTATATATCGTGCCTTCCTTTAGATGTTAAGGAGTCCTAGTCAACCACTAGGGGAAGAGAAAGAAGGGTGAGGGTAAGCAGCCTTGTTTAACACTGGTCTTCACTTGGAATGAATCAGTAAACCGCAATCCATACGCGATTTGCCAGTGTAGACCATCGTAAGACCAGTGTAGACCATCAACTATCTTCTAGTGTACACTACAGTGTCGAAGAAGGTTCCATAAAATTCTTCGAACAAGCAGGTTGATATAAAGTGGTGAGTTTCCATTCAATTGACTGTTCAACGATGATCCTGTACTGTTCTGATTTAGCCTCTACCTTATCTATGTTTACAAAATCAGACCTGTTAATCTTAAAGTTGGCCATCGACTGGATCTTTCATTTGGCTCAATCATGACTATATTGAAGACGTTTTCTGGTGCTGAAAGTAGAGTGATACCTTTGTTGCTCCTGCACTTGCTAAGATCTCATTTCTTCGGCATCTTGATGAGGTACTCCTCTTTCAGATTTGCTAGTATTTATCTTTCCTGACAAATCTTTATGACGAGATCGTGGAGCAGTCTTTGTAGTTACTTCTCTATCCAATTTTAGTGTCTCCGCTGGTATGCAGAATAGACATTCTGCTCTGCGATTCTCGATGTTTTGGATGACCATCTTAATTTATCTGATCGTTGGTAAGTTGACATTTTTAAGAAGGTCTGTAAAAGTTCCTTCGATAACCTAGTGGGTTCCGTGGGGCTGTTCTATTCAATACCTCCACAAAGTACTCTACCTATTTGTTTTGATGTTCTCAGGTTCTCACTAATTGGTTTGTTATTCTTGTTCTTGACCGGTTACTCCTGGTTTACAATATTTTGCAGGCTAGCTTATTCGTTGTATCGAATAAGTGCTTCATGTTTCCTTCTCTTGAAGCCTTTTCAGTTGACATTGCTAGGTCCTCCAGATATTTCCGTTTATCCGACATAATTCTCCTCTTCACTTGTTTGTTTACTTCCAGTGTATTCTGTCCTGTGCCTTGACTTTCGACGCTTTTGTTTTACTGTCATTGATTGCTGTCTTCTTGTTCCTCCCCCTGCCTTGGATCCTATCAAGAGTAGCAACAGAGATCCATTTCTCATAGTGAATGCTCTTTTCGGCCTAAAACCTGCTCACATGTTAAATTTATTGCTTCCTTAAGGTCTTTTCAGTTACTCTCCACAGTAGTTCCTCTTCTTCTAGTAGATCAAGTAAGGATTGGAGCTTATTGTTGAGAGCTACCTTGAATTAGCTAAGTTTGTTAGGTGAATGATACTGACAATTCAATAATATAATCTGTGTATTTTCAAACTTCTGTTTGTGCAAATTGATCCTTAAAATTTTTGACAGTTAGAATAATGTCCCAAACAGTTAATACACTTACACTCAAGATATTCAAGTGATTTCGAAGTCTTTACTTCAACTGTGAGCTGATTATAGGTTGTCTGTGCAACTTCAGAGAAGCAAAAGGAATTAAACGTTACACTGTTGGCACATTGATGGTTAACCTAAAGACAATTTGATAAAGTGGATGTGTTTTACGGATATTACAAGACCTAATCACATCAGTCAACGTTAAGTCGTAAGTTCTTATGTAGTCGCTACTGTGTGAATAAAGTGCTTTAAGCAACCTATTAAGACCATCAAATACTTGTTTTATTAAGAACTAGTTTATTACAACTATGTGATAGATAAGTTTATTTTATAAATAGCATATTCGACTGATTTTAGTTTCTATACCTATAACAAATATACTGAGATAATATCTTTTACATAGAAATTTAAAACCCTCCTTTGGTTGAAAGTTATTTGAACAATTTTGATAATGAAATTTTACTATCGAATGAGTAGATTATACATTAAAAATGAGTTAAAACAATAAATACTACTAATTATATCTTAGAAACTCTCATTATAGCTTCCAGAATGCACTCGAATCCTTGTCTATTGATGTAAAGCGTAAATTCACCTGATTAGTGACTGCGCTGTTGAAAACATTATAAACTATCATATCACGTAGTGAAGTTTCGGCTTGTGCACTCAGTGCTGGACTAAACTTTTGTATTATGTCTATCGACAGTACCCAGTCAACCAACTCGAATAGGTTAAGTAAGGTTCAGTTCCGCGAGCGAATGACCGTATGAGCTACGTTATCCATTCATTCGTGATTAACCTGATATTGTCAGTGAATATACATGTTTTATTTTCTTCACTGTGCATAAAGTTGTTAAGTGATTGTTACAAAGTGGAAGAGCGATAACCATTATCAGTAATTAATATACTTGGTGACACTAGATCAGGAGCGATCACAATGGCTGGAATGCACATACATATTTATGTTTCTCCAGATATTTAATTTCACTATCCCTCCATACAGCCGTTTTCATTGTTTTCTAGAACGATGTTTCCTAAACTTAGTCTTTTTTCTATTGTCGTTGTTATTATATTATTTGGACTTGTTTGGTATTCATCATGTTAATATGGTATCCAAACTTTAGGCAACGAATATGCTAAGCTCTACATTGATTATAATTGACTGACACGTCTCTGCATTTAATAGGTCTGAATCACATTTTACAAACGAAAACTAGTAGGCAAAGTATAATTTTATCAAATTAATCCTGGCTTTAAATTAGCATGTATTCTATGATTATTTCGGTAACATATAAATTTAATATTAAACTACATATGCCTTTTCCATTTTAACTACAGCATTTTGATGCACCGAATTCGTCAAATATAAGTGCATTTCGATGTATTTTTACCAATGAACAATGACACATATACGACTAAACAACCTGGTTGTATATCAATGAATGGAACAAACATTTCTAATCATAAACCTGATTTTCATAATGTGCATTTACGTGAAAACGGGAATTCAACATCTAATATGAAGTTTCTACCTACTTTATTTCATCATGATCATAGTAATAATGATAATTTTCCCTATATCAAATTTAGAAAACTACTTTTCGCATTCATCAGAAGAGATTAGTCGAAATAGTGTTTTGGATAGAATTCATTTAAATGAGGTTAGTTTGACTGATTTTACGCAATATTTACTAGACCTTTGAATGATAATTTTAAGTCATATGAAGCCTTTTTGCTTACACACCACCTTTTCAAACGTAATGTACTTGTCTGGGATAGGATTGAATTGGGAAGAGGTATAGGCAGCTAAATCAAGTGTTTTTTTTATCAATTCATAAACTACCTAACTTTTGATTTAAGTATTACCAAGAGATACTAACTTCCTGACTAAAATCCACTATATAATCACAATCAACTTCTGAAAATCTGAATTTTCTTAGTACAAATAAATCACAATGGTGCAACTGTATTCATTTTATATTTTTCTTTTTATTTTGAGTACTATTATTATTTGCTATCTTATGCTCCCTGATTTGTGCAATAAATTGTGCTATCTCATCAATGACTGTCTGTAGGTAACTCAACCACTCTATATAGTTGAACCTGATTGGTTGCGTTTTCTTACTCGAACTCCAGGAATTAAATCGTAAAACTGAATATATATATACATATATATATATATATATATATATATATATATATATATATATATATACCACAATTATTGACTAAGTAAATAGACACAAAATGTAATTTAGTATTTTAATGCTTTTATTCGAATGCACATGCAGTGACAATGCCAGTTATATTATAATGTATAAAATAAAAGCGCGAATTCTTGTTGAACAACAGAAAAAGATTTGAGGAAAAAAGAAGCATAAATTAATTTAATATAACTGTCATGATGGTGGACTTGTGCTATATTAAAAACTAGTAAAATATAGGAGTATGTCGTAGACGCTTCATCATGTTACTTTGAGACGTTTCATTACTATCGCTCTTAAGCAATTACAATTAGTCGAATTCATAACAACATAACTTAGAGACTAAAAACTCTCAAGATAATTTTAGAAATTCGGTACATTTATATCATTAGCTGACTAAATAATTGCAGACTTTATCACCAATTTTACCATGGTTCCAGAAGCCTCCAGATTACAACACAGAGATCTGCACATCTACTTGGTTTCTGTGTGTAATGTAGGTATGTATGTTAGGTATTTCTTCATACCTTAAGTCTTTTGTCTTATCCTCGAGGTTCAAGTATGGGAAACTTGTGAGTGCTAGGAAGCGATTAGCGAGTTGGTGTCAAGTATTTAATCAATGAATTCGTCATTTTAAATCACCGATATGGAATATAGGGTTCGAGTTTAAACTTTGGTTCATTCATTATATTGTATGTCCGTTATCTTTGTTTATAAACACAATACTGTTTGTTGGTAACTATTAAAATATGCTAAGGTGAACAAATATGAACTCTCGCCCAGGTGGAGACCAAATATGATTCACTAACTTGACAACACACAAGATATCCAGAGCAGCACAATATATATATAGGCTTTTAGTTTTCGTTTTAGTTATAATGAAGGTAATAAACTTCCTTGTGATTATTGTCCATATGTATGTTTTCATGTATTTTATCAGGTGCATAATGGACATACTGGATCGAGTTATTGGCAATCATCACAGTCACTGCTTGAAAAACATTTAGAGGCTATAAATATGACACTGCCGACACAAGAAAAAATAACTCAGAAATCAGATAATACAAACTTAACAAATTTAGGATTATATACGAATTGGAATAATAAGACTTATCATTCAGAGACTAATACAAACACTTTCAATATATCAAACCATTTCCTTTTGAATAATGATTTTAAAAGTAATTTAACACGATTATTACCAACATGTAGCTTCCAGTCCTGTTGATCAGCATCAAATCCAACAGCAACAACAAGCAAACACGAAATCGGACGAAATTCCAATCGATAGTAATGAGACCATTATTAATAATTATATTTGTAACAATAGTAACACTGACTGTTTATTAGACGATGTTCTACTTTCAACACGAATGGTAAATTTACTCCTAGAAGAAGATAATCTTACATATTCAAGTAATCATGAAAATATGTTCAATCATTCACAAGAAGATAATGAAGTAGAAGGGTTCATAAATACTAAAAACAGTTTGACCTTTTGTATACCTAGTGGCGAAAGTACTCAGAGTGATAAAACAATTCTTACTAATTATAATAATGACAATGATAATAATAATCATTTGTCAGTAAAACATATACCACTGAGTACTAAATTCAACGAATCTAATTTAATTCATACATCAACATCAATAGCTACTAGTTCAGTCACAGATAAGTTGTCTAATACGTTTACAACATAAATTATTCAGTTCCTCCAATAAAACTTATGAAAATATCTTTGATTTATTCTTTATTATTAAAAAATAAAACTTTAATATTTCTTATTCTTGCTTTATTCTTAATTTTCTTATCATCATATTTAACCATCTTCTGTTCTCGTTTTCATAAGTTTCTCATCTACTTTCTATATGCTCATTCTTACGGGTTAATGTGATTGTTTTTCTACATTGTGATTAACATTCTTAAAAATGTGGGATTTTAAAGTTTATCATTGATTCCATCTAGTGAGGAGGTTCTGAATAACATAAGACTTTTCAACTGTGTTTTCCAGTTAGTTCTGTCAAATATATTTCATTGATTTGTTTTTCTACACAAAAAAAACTTACTGAAACCTATGAAACTTCTTTCCAATCTTTCTGTTTACTCAAATACTACAATTCAATACACACTGATAGACTTACAAACATACACGTATCTATTCATTTCTAAATAAATATACATAACTACTTATTGATCAATCAAAAAATCTATTAATGTGACCTTAAAAATGCCATATAATATAATAACACGCATTAAAATGTGTCTGTTTACACTCTTGGAATGTTTATACTATACAACGAAAGAAAATTTCTGCTAATAATGATTCCCTATTACTATTACTGTCACATAGACCAATGTACTGTTGTCATGAAAACATCCAGAACATCTATCTAAAATGTCATACATTGATTTGTGACTTTTTTTTTAACTGAAAAAAGTCAAATTCTCTTACTTTCACTGTTTGCTTCAGTCAGTAAATGAACCTGAGAAGAAAGAAAATCTGAAGAAAAAAAATAATCAATAGACAATTTTCCTATGTATGCAAGATTTCCTTCCTTTTTTATCCATTTAAAGTGGAAGATAGAAAATAACAAATTCACAAAACAATTGAACTTTATGAAGAGATTTAATGAGAAGGGTGTATGCATGTTGCATATTAGAAAATGTTCACTTTCACATAGATTTTTGAAATTGGTGAATGTATACATTGAATACAAAGAAAGATGATACTTTTATAAAGTAGAAACAAATACAATAAAATGTCAATTGTTTTATTTACTTTCCTATTTTTAATTAATAAAGTCAGTATTTTTTTTGTTTCGTTTTTGTCCCATCATTAAAGCTTATTGTTACTCATTGAATAACTAACTATTTAGTATAACATTAACATAGATTGGTTGCTGCTCACTATCACCACCACTTATCTCTAACCATAAGTTCTTTCTTCAATTGACTACTTTTTATATTGATTGTTCTACAAAAAAACAAAAACAAAACATAAGCATTTATAAATACATGCCCAGAGTAGATGTTTGTTCTGAAAGGATCCAGTGATCCTATTTTTGTCAGCAGTTTTTTCTACTGTTTCTATGATTATTACGTGATTATTAATATTTTAACATATATAACTATTGTAATTCCTTTTACATTTTGTTAATTATTGTGTTTCGACTTTTGATTCATTGAGCAAGTAATAAACTATGTTGATCTTTGTTAGACAAAAGCTATATAATGCTTAATTGTCATGTATGTGTGTAGAAGAGAAAAAAAAATTGAGTAAATGAGTTCAATAGGTTAAGATGTATGCTGATAGATGATCCATTTATTTTTCAATTTGTTATATGTTTATAAATGTTTCCATGCATTTCATTTTCTCTGTCTTTGTATGTGTGTGAATGTGTGCCTAATGAATTCAATGAAACATACATGAATGTGAAACATAATATCGATGACATGGGATTTGTCACCTGTTTTTTTTTTTTTTTGAAAAAATATTTTTGGTTTATTTTCAATACTTATTTTCGCTACTTTATTTTTAGCTGCTTATACGTTTACATCTATACACACAGGCATACACTTAATTCAGACAGTGAAAATAAATGAAAATGGTTTGATTCTATTTATTAAGAATGTTACAAAGAAACTAAAAAGACTGTTGTTAAACACAGTAGAAGTTCATAAAGTTGTATTTTTTTATTATCATTATATTTTAAAATATGAGATTAGTTGTTTTGTTTTTTTTTCTTTTCATAAGCTTGTGAACTTTTTCATGTTTTTAAATTAGATTAATAATTCTTAATTCATGAACTTTTGATTTGACAATTCTCTGTTGATAGCGAAAATTAACCTTAATGCTTTCATTATTCAATAAGTCAGTCGTTCTCAGAAATTTCAGTCATTCTTTTTTCGTTTACTTAGTTGGTGAGTATCATATGTATGATTATAGTTTTAAGTAAAAATATCATTTCAAGCTGATGAAACTGTTCTGCTATGTCCACTGTAAATATGACAAAGTAACAAAGACCAGTATACTGGATAGAAAACATAAATATAGTGAAATGTAGGGTAAAAAAAATGAATATTTGATGAAAGTCACACTTTATTATTCAAGACTTATCGATTAAATGGACTGAAACATGATCTACAGTTCTGTTTACGACACAGTTAAATTTGAAAACGCTATAGATAACATCAGTCAACCCTTCATTGAATCAGTTAGTCGTTGACAAGGACAGCCTGGCACAAGTATGTGTTTAGCTTAAGTAACAGAAGCGTCAAAACAGTAGTACTGGTACTGTAGATCAATATTAGGATGAAGGATGAATGCGATGGCACCACTGTTATATATTCTGCGATATTTCACCTGTTGACTTTAACCTCTGATCATGGTTATCTTGAGGATCCAAACAAAATAGTTTGTACCTGTTTATATGGGTTAGATCAGCAGTCAATAATTTCATGAATTAATATCACATTTTGGTTTAGCTGATAGTGGTTTTTTCAGCCTACTCTTACATTAACCTATATTTCGACATTTCAATGAATAGGTATCAAATAATCAGTCAATAAAGGCAGTTTTCTTCTTCTGGTAAAATGACACGTACAAAACCTGAGAAATAAACTTTAGAATGACTAAATTTTATGCAGACTCTATTGATTTGAAGAAGGAATAATGTATTTTATAGATTATTCATCACCCAATCAAAAATCTGCATAATCTGCCCTAATCCTTACTCGCCATATCAGAATGATAAGCAGGCTGCCAAATCTGTTTGTATTCTACTAATTATTTTGTTTTTAATTCGAATCAACTAAATCTAAGAAAGATATACATGGAGTGGAGGGTAAGAAACAGTGATCTGCCTGGTGATTGATCTTTCAGTTAGTCAGGATTAAACTTATAACACTGAACTAGTGATTTAACAGCTATTACATATTTTACCGTATCTGATTTCCATTAGTGTCGAGTAAAGAGAAATTTTTAATTTAAATGACCCAATAGATTTAAATTGATTTTTATGGTAATCAAACGCAATCCTAGAATCTATGAAATGTAACTAGGAGTGTAATTCAGGAAGCGCATTTTCTTCCATTTGGAATAATATGATAACGAAACTTGACGGATAATACAAAACAATATATATATTGAACACGTTCATGAATATTTAAAGTCAGTAGCATAGTTAAAAACACAAGTATGGACATCATCATTCAGGTGTAGCCATATTTTAGTAACAATGTCGTAAATATGATGAAACGCTGCGTTTATACTCAATAATTCACATATCTTTTAAAAACTTGTACCTATGCACCGATATCGAAGCAATCCGATAAGTATGTACATACACAAACGAGATCTGTCAATTTTGAGCACAAAATATCAACAATGGGATAACTAAAATTCTTACTAACAATATAAAATAAGTGCATGTTTGCAAATTTTTGGAATAATTTTAGTTTATTTGTATTAAAAAAACTAATTACTTGAATGGAACAGTCTAGTAAATTAATTATATTTCTGAGTTGATCGGTTAAACTTTATACTAGCTTTGTATATGCTATTTTTGATCCACATTATACAGATATGGAATTGTCTACGAAAGTTACTCCAATCAGAAGAGTAAAACTTAACCATAAGCATTTCGTTTTCCACAAACATCATTAGTACTATACAACAATGAGGAAAGTAATTTTCGCTGAAAATTAATATCAGTTAAATACTGGATGAAAATCAGTCAGTATTTGACTGTTGTCTCACTATTATTTGGAACTCATCAGCAGCGGCTACAGTCGAATATAAATGAAACTGAATTCGGAACCTCTAGTTCCGAAACGAGTTTACTCAGTGAAGGATTTATTCACAAAGATTGCATTTTGTTATTTTTAGAATCACGTATATATACATATACGACTGATAAATTAAAGTTCAATTAATAATTATATTTAATTTTGAGGTGGTTTTGTTGAGACTGGTTTTATATTTTGTGATTTGTATTTGTCACATGTTGATCTCTGTTGGGTATCATTGAGAACCAGGAAACATTGGACATCTATTAGACAACTTTGCGCACCCAGAACTCCCTCATGAAATTGAACTCGAACATTTTAGGTTCTCTAGTAAACATCTAACTGTCAGTTTCACTAAGCAGTCGTCTATTGTAAGAATTCTCATTTCACTCAGTTTGTGATGAAGAATGATAGCCATTAAATGGGGTTAACGATGACTAAATCATTCGTAGCTTGCCTGAACTCCATCAATCATGAATTCGCACTAGAATTACACGAGAGCGAATAGAGTAGAATTGATTGGCACTAGATTGAAATAAATGGGATGTGTTATTGGTAATCAAGATATCAGGGTACAGACAAACTGTATAGTAACAACAATAGCGATGACGATGAAGTGTAAAATTAAAAAACGAAATATTTTTGTAATAATAGGAGGAAAATGAATAAGTAAGTTAATTAGTAAGATAACATACGATGACTACGTCAATGACCAAGGTAAAAAAAAAGAGCTGACAATTTAATTTGCATGTATAACTCAAGTTTTAATTTATGGATACCTAAGGCCTTTGAAGTATAAAACAGGTTTAAGCGTACATCTCCTAGTTTATCTTATCGATTCGTGTAAATAATGTCAATTGATTGACAGTGTTTCCAGTTTATTATATATTACAAGATAGTTGATCTTTATCGTCTCCTACTAAAACCATACCACTAAATACTCCAGAATATGATGGACAAGTGGCCTCATTCAGCAATCTATATACCTGGCTCCATAGGAGAATACGAACTGGTATATGAAGAGCAAATTAATTACTCTTGGTAAGACTTACAAATATGAATATGTCTGTAGTAGGTTATGAGCAAGTGTCTAGCAAAACACTACCTTTTGAGGTAGCCTCTCCAAATGGTTTATCTATATCGCACTATCAGTATTCCCCGTTAACTGGAGGATTATAAACAGTTTTTTCTAGGAAACTATGAATTCATTCCAAGAAAGTTGTTTCTTCCACAAATCTTTTCAATAAATCTCAGTGGGCTTCCATTTTCAAAGAAGATGAACTCAAAATGGATAGATCGTCCTCTAAGTAGTTCTATTAACAATTTTATTAGACATCTAGAGATCAGGAAATAAATGAGATTACTCTTCCTTGTCATCAAAACATCAGTGATTCGGAAGATAGTAGAATACTATTAGGTTAGTTAATCAGCAATTATTTGTATACATCTTACCTCCAGTTAATTAACGAAAGGGAGAGAGTAGATTAACTTCTTGCTAATGATCAAGTTATAAGTGAATTAACTATAGAGTGATGAAGGTATTTGATGCATTCAATACTAGGAAGATTGTCAGTGGCTTTTCAAGAGAGTTCTAGTCTCATAAATTGTCTCCACATTTCAATCACGAACACAGCAAAAGGAGGGAAATATGGGATAGTGCACTGATCGTAAGCTTAATTAACGCACACAAAAAAACAGATATATATAAGTTTCTATGTAACCTCGATATTCTAGTGACTTCTGTAGACATGCTAAGATTAATAATAAAGTCTGTAATAACCCAATCTGGATATAACCCAAAATTTAGTAATTTTCTAAGATTCTCTCTAAAGTGTCTACACGATGCCATTTAAATAAAATAGTTTTCAGCGTTTATCTAGTTTCTGATGGCTTTTCAGAGGATTGATGTGGACTGTTAATAGTGGTCCGTATACTTTATGATTATTTGTCCTTCTAATACTAACAAATTTAATATTTTAGAAATGGTTCGGTTTAATGAAAGAGATATTGAAAGCCTAAGAAGATTGTATGTTTGCCTTTTTTGTTTGAGATTTTCAACATTGAACCCACTTGACCCTACCTTTATTGTATCTATGAGGCTACAATTCATACAATATATTGAGAATTTCAAATGTCAATCATTTTAAACACCACAGAGGTGTACAGTCAAGTTATACCCAATAATATAAAATTTTATAAGTTTAGAGAACTTTCATTTTATGACGGAAACTATCTACAAACTGAAATAATATCCGTGCATTACTCATTATTGGCTTATTAGAAAATTAACTTGTAATTAATGAAGTTTAGTCATACTAAGAGTAGGTAAAGTTTCTTATCTAATATTAAAATGATCATCTCACCGCATATAAAACTTACCGATGTTATAAAAAATATAGAATATTATAGGAATTAAGACCTACTGGTTTAAAGGCAACATTCTCTTAGCAATATATCAATTAGCCAGTCATAAACAAAAAGCGTATAGCATAAGTATGGCGTCATACTGTATCAACTCGAAGAAATAAAATTAGCGAGATGAATAAACGAAAAGTCAAAATAAAGACCATCAAGAATATCGTTCAGGTAGAGGCGATAAAAGAAGTTTTAATGAAAGTATTCTGTAACTAAAGATAAGGGAAGGATAAAAAGTAAATATATTTTCACCATATAATGGATTGTGAGCAACATCACCCAATGTCTTGAGCTATTAGTAGCAGTGGATTCCAACTAGGTAATCTGAAATTACGAACACGGTCCTCGACAATAGTCAATGATTTCGTTTACCGTTTCCATGTCACAATTTAGTAGCGAGTTTCAAATGTTCTAAATTCCATCCCTTGTCAAGTTCTTGTTAAAGTTTATGGTTAAGAAATTTCAGTTCAGTAGTTTCGTTATCTTCAGCGATTCCGTCAAATGAGTTAATACAGTAAACTGACCTAACAGATAAGTACCTATTTATTTTAGTTGATAACTGATTTTCGTTATCCCTACGTAACGCGATTATACGATCGATAAGATTTAGACCTGCAAAGTCAAAACCAGATGAGAAGATTGATCAAACAGAATACTTGACCAAAGGCCTTCATGGTGATAGAGAAGAGCCTGAGAAATCACACTCCGAGTAGTTTTTTATTAAATCAAACTAAGAGATTGTATAGACTTCATGATAGCTATTGTGTAAGATAAATAACAAAGTAGTGAAAAACGCACATTTTAGTGAATTTATGGCTAATTTACAAAAAGCTTGAGAACGGTGAATGGCATAATAATAATCGATAGATCGACTGGAAACCTTACAGTTTGGTAAATACAAAAATTTCATAACATATTTAGTGAATATCATAAGAAAATATAGTGATTTTTCATAGAACAATTTATAGAGATTTTTATTTTCACTTTATATTCGCATCATAAAATAATGAAAAGTGGGATATACTATTATCACTCACTTGAACAATTACTGATACTGAGTCACGACTAGCTAATCATGCATGTATATTCTAGATAATTAACCTAACAACCACCATGTATTCTTAACGACTGTAATTCTGTTTCCAATCTGTTTGGATGTAATAGGAGATACAAACACCTTAGATCAACTGTCAGGACAGTTTAAAACCCAGAAATTTGTGTATTTCAGTGTCTTGTAAATGCATACATGATTTCCCCGTTTACGCACAAACACAATTAGAAAAATGACATAAACACAGAACTAGAATATTTGTAATACAAAATCACAATAAGAGAAACAAATAAATAGTTCTAGATCATTAACCGTTAATGATCAACTAACAGCTAATCGCTTAGATAAAGTGAAGGAAAATGAACATAAGGAAAACATAATTGCAAGTATTCATTTAGATTACATACATCAATCTTCTAAATAAACTATCAGAAGTTCAATCATTCTTAACTCAATCATTACGACAGAAAACAATCTCTACAACACCCACTTACAAAAAAATATTTTTTCATGTAACTTAAAAATTGTTCATTAGATAGATTTTATTATTTGATTAACCCTGAAGTAAAAATTACAACTATATAACTAGGCAACTAGCATTAAAATGATTAAATATTCGAGGATTAATTAATTATAGCCTATTTGTAACTAATGAAACAGCATTTTTCCTAAATTTCCCGCTTCAATAGAATTTATAGATTTCCTGAAGTATTATCAGTAATAAGCAATTATTTAGTTTTTCATTCTATTATTTTTTTTCCGTATTCATCCTTTCTGTATTGCATGCAATCATTCATGGTTACGCAATTTTCAATAATTTCCTTCTGAATTTACAAGCGAATTAAAAATGTGTTTTCAATAGAAAGTAACATAATTTAGAGTGGGAAAAAATTAGTTGAATTGAGGTATTACTAAATATTTCTTCTTTTATTCCACTTTTATGAACTACCATTTAATAAATAGGTTCATGGTATTTGACTAGTACAATTGTCATTAGTAAGTGAATACATTTAATCCCAACATTTTAAGCTACTGAACAATGTGAGAGACATTTTATTATATCTAAACTATGATTTTCAACGAATTAAGAGAATTCGTAACATCAGGTGGATGTTGTGTTTCACGCTGATACATAGTTGAATTGCAAAGGTATTGCTTTCTTTATGAATAAAATCACCGTACATTACTTTAAACATAATTAGGCATCTCAATTTTCATATAAGCCAATATGTTTTGATTAATTTGCATGCAACTGGGTGTCTATATTGAACTTATTATCGTCGTACGACATTTACTATATTCAGTTGACCTCTAACCATGAGATTGATTTGCCTCCTTTGTATTGGCTGACAAATTGGATGTTTATGAGTCTTTCAATCGCTAAATGATCTGAGAATATCATACTTATAGAAATTTACTGGTATTCTTTACAATTTTTTGGTCCTATATCACTTACTTGCTGTTCTAGGACTTTTGCTTATATATTATACTTATACACATCATACTTCTAGTCATATTAGCTCTTTATTCACATTGGTTCTATATTAGGACGTCTAAACAATGCCACTTATAAAGTATGTTATTGTTTGTAGGATGAATTTGTATATCCCCATTGATTTGTTATAGACTGAAACTAGGTCAGCCACTGTTGCTATATGTGCATCCTGAGCGGACTGCCTCGATATAGCGATTATTCACAAGTATTATTTAATTTGTATTGTGACTGGCAAGTGGACTGAGTTCGAATCCAACTGTAAACATCAACACTGGGATGCAGGTACATTCCGGCCGATGAGTCCCAAAATAGGACGAAACAGGCGTCCTCGATTCCACTTGCCTAGTCACAATACAAATTAAATATGTTATTGTTTGTTTATAATTTTGATTATGAAATATTATAGGCTGTATATAGCTGATGGGAACCTGACGAGATAAAATAAATTCATATTCTTCTAAATTGTTCTTTTTGTTTTCAAGTTCATTGAGAGAACCAAATGTAAGAAGTGATGTTCTTAGATCCCTGCATGAAATCATATATGTAGTAGCATACTATGCCGTCTCGTCATTTAGACATCTATGGAAACATGGACTTTCCAAAGCAGTAACGTCATCTGGATATAAGAGGCTTTTCTAAAATTCCTTGAACATTTTCCTGAAAACGTTTGATAGGGTAGAATAGGGATTACTTAGAAATACAACCTCCAAAGACCGCTTAAACGCAATGGGTGAATATCATTAGGTTTTTCAAGGTGATCAACAAACAGCAAAGCTCTACTTCTTTGAAATATACTGGAGCTTTAGCTGTCAAACGTAAGAAATGTGATTTGAGTGTTCAATAAGTAATAAGTGTCAATTTTTCTCTACCTTCGTGGCATATATCTTATATTATAACATCATAATTTTAATGTGAAGTCACGAAACTGGTCTGAGTTAGACAAATGATTAAATCTAGAAATCACTAGACATGTTTCGTTTCATTATGAGATCGTTGCGCGTTCTCTACCGATTGGGTAGTCGAACTTAGGATTATCAGGACTTTGAGGACAAACGCGTAGGCCATTAAACCACAAGGGAAGGTTCCGAGGGTTGATATTCATAACTCAGTTAATGTATGATAGATTGAGGAAACCTCATCAATAGCTAGCCTGTCTCATACACTATATGGTTGGACTTTATTGATCACGTCTAACTTAGACAGTTCGTGATGCCAAAATAAAATTTAACAATTTCCACAACATCCAATCATAATTTTCAATTGATTTAATATTTGATTACTTATAAAGTTTTCCTCGTATAAAAATGTTTGACTACTTTGTTATATCATTTCTTTACTACTTCTGTGGCTCAGTCAATTTAAAATTTCGCCTAAGCTTCAAACACTCTATTCTAACTTATCATGTACACATTTTTAATTACATACAAACTGGATTTCGCGCAGTTGTTTTTCGCATTATCTTCCAGCACTTTTCTTCACAGTATTTATTCGCTGTATACATTTTAGCCTTTCAACATTATGTCAATAGATCTTTCCAAGAAATTTCAATCAAACTCATTTCTACTAGCGATTTCGACCTAATTTATAACTTTGATTTTGATAGGTTTTGAAAAAATAATAGGAGATCACCATAATATAAGGAATTCATTCTATCTTGCTCAACTATTTGTCCTTGGTCCTTTTATATTAATAAAGGAAACTAACCGAATGAAAGTACATTTTGAGCTGAAATACGGATTTATCAGTCAGATAAACGCGCATTCATTTAGCGAATTTACAAATCAGAAATTTGATGGGAAGTGTTTTGAAGTGTAAGTCGGTATGTACTGAGTCAGATTTCATTATTTGTCTCTACTCAAGATTTAGTCAAATAATTCTAGCATGGAAATTTATGAATACCCTAGTTCTTTAATAAGAATGTATTGTAAAATAAAGAAATAATAACAATTACTAAGAAGTCGATGGAAGAGTTTATGACTTTGTATTTGTTGCAATTCATCAGTTACAGTTATTTACAGTTTTGAATGCGATTATTCCTTAGTCACTATTCCAATCAGCTTGGTCTCAATAAATATCAAGTGATAAACATCATTTAAAACTGAAGGCTAGCCATACTTTAACTTTAGCGATAACATTGACGGGAGTTTTGTTTTAGCAACTCTTTAATTCCTAATTCTTTAATATTTTTATTATTGAAAAATTTTGCAATATAAATGAATGGCTAGAATTTCCGAACATTTGTTCACATATTAGATAATGTGGCAAAGGTTTACGGTTATCTAGAGTTCTTTATTTTAGAGCTGACAATGAAATTTCGTGATTCATGAGGTCCAAAAACAAACGAAGTGAGGTAGATATCTTACATGTCATAAGATGCTGGTAACTGAGTATCATCAAAAGACTTGAAGTTAAAAGTGTGAATTAGCAGGTAATCCTTACTGATGAGTACCAATTAACACGAAATACAGATCAAATAAGATTTACTGTCCCCTACTTCCTACGACTTAAAATTCGATAGTTTAAAGATACTATGATTATCATGATAAGATGGAGATTTTAGCTTCAATCTCTGACGAAGTCGTATATGTACATTGTTAATAAATTCAGAACTACAATAGAACCATTATCTAGTGCTATGAGGTTCTCAATAGTTCTCCAACTGATTTCACAACTGAATAATTAAGATAAACTTTGGACTGATCACTTTCTACGAATTTCTTAAGCTTATAAACAAAATATATTCAAATTGAAAACAAAAACAAATTTAATTTTTATGATACTAATAATCATGTAAACGAATTATCAATTAACATTTTAAATTAACTAAATCACATGTTAATTAAACTATTGTGAAGAAAACAAAATAGGAACAATTAGTTTTTAATAATTTAAGGAGTTGATATGAATAAATCTTTCATTTAGAAACAATACATAGCAATTAAATATATTGCACATGTTTATTTATTTATTGAATAGCAACGATAAATGTAAAATAATAAGGTTACAGTTAACTTAAGGCATGTGCAAGTGGGACATTTAATTACGATAAGGGAAAGTTGCCCTTTTGAAAATCGAGGTTGTTAAGAGTAATCTCATATGACATCACTTGGTGTTGAAATCATTTATGAAGTCTTTAATTAAGTGTATATTGCATCCTGGTAAAAAATGATTCTCTAATTTTTTTTCAATCAATGGTGAACATTATTAACAGACTAAACAGTAAGATAGTTGGTATTTTATCGATTAGGATTAAGTGTCCTGTTACGTTGATAAACTTGTACTTTCTTGACCTAAACTTTTATGAATTTTTGAGTAGCATGAAATTCAATGAAACACTGAAGGTCATCTACTACGAACTTTTAAAAATGATACAAAATTTAGAGGTAATTCAAATCACACGAGAGTAGCAAGCCTATAAGGGCACAATGAAATATGAATGAATTTCCACTTAGTGCAGTAGAAACTCAATATCTAGAATGAAGATTTGGATATTGTGCACACTAAAATGAATAGTTTAATTAAGAAGCACTGATTGTTTTTCTGTCGTTATACTATGCACTTTAGGGAATTAAAAGCTATTTTTCAAGAATATCGGAATCCAGAACCTAAACTCGTTTCTTATAGTAACTAATTAGAAATAGTTCTAAAATTTGTGCATATTAGTAATCTTGTAAGTACTAGTAAAGGTATGAAGCCAGAGTGCTTTATGTCAATATGGGCTTTCCTGATGTCATCATGTTAGTCCGGCTACAAAAGACTCAAACTGAAATGTGTCCGAGAAACTAGTTTTGTTGTGTGGTTGTTAAATCTGGACATCATGTGTTTGATTACTTTTATCTCTGAATTACTAGAAACACCTGGTGGTAATATGTTAGTAATACCAAAGTAACAATACATAAGGGGTCTTAATAATACTTGACGAATGTCTTAGTGGCTACCATTGACGTTGAGTGAAGTGTGGGAAGGACGAAGAGATGCTATGGGACTGTGATGAGAATATAGCTCAACAAAATAAGCATCCCTTAATTCATAACGACATCATAGCTGTAGTCTAAGAAAATATCCTATTCAAAGACTTGGTATTCTACGAGATATGACTCAAAATAGAAGCCAGTGACGGCATTGTTGATGTTTCCGATAACACTCTTCATAAAATGAACTGAGTTTCATTAAGTAACGAAGTCTTACTTGGTTGCACTTTTACCTGAAGTAAATCCGATATTAAGTACACTTTTCATTCATTTCATAATTAATTGCTACTACCCTTTTGTTCTTTCAGATTCAGGCTATTAATGGTTCGTTTGTATGGTACAATTCTGATACAATATTGTGCCAAGATTTATGTACTTAACCAAACAATTATTTAATCTGATACCACGAGTTAGTCTGAATTAGACAACCATTAGTCACCTGAAGCAATGGAAAGCTGTTTTGTCCTAGTATGTGACTTTTCAGAAGTGCGCATCCACGACCTCATAGGGAATTGAACCCGAAGTTATGTAGAGTGATAGATACTCAGTTACAACGAATATCAGCTCACTAGTGACCAAATCTTTGAGGTGATTCTTGGGGTTCTAGTGAGAAGACTTGACTAGTAGATTTCAACCGTAGTCGGGTAGTGAGGCAGTTGCACTACTAATGAATGAATTAGAAATATCAACAGATGGGAGCTGACTTAGTGGTCTAGTGGTAAAACGTTCGCCGCGGAGTCAGAGCAAACTGGATTCGATCCGCCATGGGTTCGTGGATGCGCGATGTTGGGGAGTCTTGCACTAGCACGAAACAGCCATCCAGTGCTTTCAGGTGATCAATAGGTTGTCTAATTCAAACTGATTTGTGATATCAAATTGACTAGTCTACAATCTACACAACATCCAATTACAAATAATTGGTAATTAGTAAGTGCCAAAAAACTTTACAAAACGCACCCTTCTGTGTAGTCAGCATTAAATTTAAACAAAGCATGTCCATATTGCTAATCCATTACAAATCCTTTAGCAACCTATCAGATTAGCCAAACAGATTGGAAGTGAATGGAAAATTTATATCTAACTGTATATCTTATTTTAGTCTGACAGTGAATAAACCATAGTGCACCAACAAATTTAATGTTAGTGGGTTTGCGTTTAATCTGAAGGTTTATCGCCTTCAGTAATGTGAATGTTGGTAAAAGTAAATTTGTCAGCGGTAGTAAAAATTTAGTTAGTACATTGACAATTACATTGAATCTAATCATCAAAAAAGTTTCTTGTTAGTTGCTAATAGCTACATAAAAACCAAATTCCATTACAAATTATGGATTTCTTGAAATTTCACTTAATAAATATATCGTTAATATTCTACAACTATACAAAAAACTGATTGTATTGTGGCTTAAAATCAATAGTCTAGTTTACGTTAAACAATTATTTAAAATAAGGAAGCATTAGGACAACTGTTTCTTCTCTAGTACTGGATACCTGAGCAGTACATACTCACTGATACATCAGCCGTCAGACCATTGAAATCTACATGATTATAGTATTAACTTCAGTCAGTGTGCTACGTAGTATGACTATTATCAGCTGTAATCGGTGCTATTCGTCTCAGCTGACTTGGTGGCAACCTAATTTTCCAATAAACATTTAATTATAATTAATTCACGTTGGAAAATAAAAATACTGGACAGTTTCAATAACCCCATAATACTAATTATGCTATCTCTTTATTTATCTCACTACTCTGATTCAGTCTGACTGGGTGATAATATTACTAATAGATGAACATTGTGTTCTCTTCATATACACTTACTCACAATTCATTCATCTGTCAAATCTCCCACTAATGTTCTGCTAATACATTGATTTTCTCTTTTAGAAATGACTGAAACTGTTCAATATTCTCGTGGTAGTTTTGTCTTAAAGACAAACTGACTAGTAAGGAAAGAACTGTAATGATTTAACTATAGTTTTACAAAAACTTTAGTTTTGGATCATTCATTTCTTGTATCCATGCCTAAAGAAAAGTAGAGAAAATCGATATAAATATTCAAAACACAGATAAGAGTCCCCCTCTCTTTTTATTCATATTTATTAGATTGGAATAAAATTTCAGATATTTTCTAATATGTGTATGCATCGATACTTGTTTATGCACATTGTTTCTCAGCTGTTTGAAAAGCTGAACATAAACCAAATGCTTAAACAAATCGATGTGCTTGTAACTGTCATACAGGTAAAAGAAAAGAAAATACGTAAAAAGAGCATACAGGAAAAAAATTGTGATTCATAATTAGTACTAATTACTATTATTATTGATAATGAATAAAAGAGATGTACATATTCCTAAAAATCTATTGAAATAACCAATAGGAATAGTCGGTAGTAGACTAAAAATAGATAGGAATAATTTTTACGCATAACATAAATCTCACCGCTCTCTCAATAAATACTCAGTGATTTCAATCAAACAATGGACTAGATTTCGTGGGCATGGAGACAAATATATTATTGATGATTTACAAGAAACATAACAAAAAGAAATAGTTTCTCTAAAATATCCAAAATTAATAGGGCATTATTAGGTAGCTGTTTGAAAAATATAATACTTAACATTAAAGCAAATGAAGTTTTATTGAGTGACAACTAGGATTAATTTAAAGTGATTAAACTAGTAAAGCTTTTATTTAAAAAGAGTGTATACACTTATTCAGGAATTAACAATTACTTTTGTAACGGTAATATACCACGAATTAAACTGAAATATTTTACAAACGTCCATATTTTCCAGTTATCGGTGACAAGGTGCCCAGTTAGTAAGTTACTGTAGTTATGTCGGGAGATTCAAGAAGAGTAACTAACTTTCTGAAATGTTTTTCAGAAGACCAATTCATTTATTTCGAGTAAACTTTAATCGGTTTTACTTCAATTATTGACAATTGTTCCCAACGCCTTAAACTTCCACTAGACTCATGAACAGTTGTCATATCATATGTTACTCAGGAACTATGGCCAATTAATACTGTACATGTACTCTCAGTTTTCGGTCATTATTGTTTTCGTTTCGTATAAATGTTATTCTCCCTGTTGGTGTGTTGTTTGGTCAGATTTTGTGCATATGTAGAGAAATGTTTGAAATACAATACGATTCTGTCTGGTTAGTTTATGCATCTCGTGTTTTTCATTGCCTTAGAGACTGGTAATCGTGGGGCAGACGTGTACGGGCTCTGGTCGGTAATTATCGAGATTACACTATATTCGCCATTGGGCCGAACATATTTAAATATAACTGTAGGCGTGTGTGCATAATGAGCGAATAGTCCCGATATAGCGTTGTCCTCAAATTTTATAAGTGAATTACGATTGAGAGTGGAACAATAAATACGTGTCTTGTTCTACACGTGACTCGTCAGCTGGGTGGTGCTATGGTGTTTGAAGTAAATGAAGTGGATCATAGTTCTAATGAGCATTAACTCTTGTATGTAGGTACATCCAGCTAGAGTGCTCTTAAGTATAATGAAACGATCAGATACATTCCAACTTTAATACAACTTGTTGTAACAGATTTTTGTTTAGATGACTTTTAACATTTTTATTACTTACTCGTAATTGGTGAATGACACAGAGATGTGTGCACGCTAACTGTTCACTAAAAGTCGAGCGATCTTTAAAGCTGGTCAAGTTTGACGCAATTGAAAATATCCTCTGAACCTAAATTTAATGTGACCTCGACACACAACACTTAGGTACAGAAAACCAATCTTGAAAACTGACTCTCATATGTATTTTCAAGTAAAATGAAAAGAATTAGATTTGGTTATATTTACGATGTAGTTGATTTGGAATAGAAATTAAAAAAAGTAACGACGATTGGTGAGACTTGCATAAAAGTAAAAACCTTGAGTTAGTACCACAAATCGCACAGTAGACCAATTATAATATCAACACAAAACGAAGACAATAAAAGCAGCTCAATAAGTGTCACCATCTTAAAACATAGGCTTTGGTAGCTTGGTCATGCTTTATGAATGTCATCCCAGAGAGTTCCATATCGTGCATTACTTGTCGACGATGGGACTAGTTGGATAAAGCACAGACGTGTTTACTTTATGACATAGTACCATGGAATGGAATATCTGTATAGTACTATCCTCTGCTGGTCCATTCCGACATCCTAGTTAGGATACAAGAGATAGTGCGATTTAGTAATTCGAGAAACTATCGTAAATGGACCAAAATAGAGGGTTCATGGCAATCTTTTTTGCAGTTTCTATTGCTCCATATAACAGTGTGATGACTTTTCCGAATGGAATGAGGTATCTTTTAACCGTATTTCTATCCAAACTGTATCTTCTACTTAGTGGTTTCCAAGTTGCTTTCTTAAACTTTATTTTCTAATTGTGATCACCTTCTCTCATTTATTTCTGAACAAATGATGTGGTGCATACATATATGGTACCCATCTGAACCGAATTTTATGCGCTTAAATAAAATAAATAATTAGGGCCTGAAATAAAATCCCTAGTGAAAATTACATCCTAATATGCACTACTCACTAGCTTAGTGGCCGGCAAATGTCCGAAAATACTACACACAACGTGCTTAGTGAACATGCAAACCATCGCGGATGCCCTAGCTGCTTGTATTGATTCAAAATAATAATATAATTCCAATTAAACAGACTATATGTATCTGATATTTCTCTAGGAACAATAGTATCACTCCAAGAGTATGGTTTATTATTTTAAGAGTACTCACACAAGCATCTAGAATATCGAACATAAATCATCCTACCCAATCTTCAACAATATCTGAAAAATAAAATCGATTCGATGAGGTGATAAACTGATGATATTTTTTGATGTCAAACACCGATTGATTTACGGTAAATTAAAGAATTATTTCAGATGCGCAAACACTTTAATAAACAACTAATTACATGAATTATCTTACAAGTTATATCTTCAACAACGAGTGGGTCGAATAAATACGAAGAACATTAGTAGTTACAATCAAAATCTTAGATCTCAGACATCAATTTCAAGTACTATATCAGTTATGCAAATCTACTTTTGAAGAATATATTTAATTAAATATCAACATACCATTTCCATTAATTTATTAGTAAATTTAAACATGGATAATAATTAGGTCTATTGCGATTAATATGATGAAGAAATACATTAGTGTAGACAGAAAGAAAACTTAATCAGTGTGAAACTAATGTCAAATGGCTAATTCCCCACCGAATCGTAAACGTAGAAAATCTTGTTGCGATCTTTTCTCCAGGTTATCCAACTCTTTAACAGAAGATGATAAAATATCGACATGACTGGTATATTTAGGTGTTGCTGTGAAATTAAAACCAGAGAAAGAGCAAATTAGGATGAAGTGAAAGTAGAAAAAGTAACAGATGCATAAGTCATTTCAGGGAAATAAAGAAACACTAGCAGTGGCGAACGGTGTTATATCCATTATCTTTGGTTATTCTTCAGTAGTTGGGGATAGCATATCAGAATCTAATTTTCACTCAAGATTTCGCTTCAAGCCATAATTTTCAATGTATTTGTGTTTTCCATCAGGTATGTTGGGTTGAGCTACATTAATATGTTTTTTCATTACAGACAAAGTACAAGTGCTTGTAACGAAATCTTTATTGAAAATTACACTCCATTATGGACTACATGCACACCAAATGAACGATAAAATGACAGAAAAAGTTTGGTACGATACAGTGAACAAATAAAACTATGAGGATAACTACATTGTACTAATATATCATATGATGAATTGGAAAATAGCATATATATATATATATATGTCTGATAGATCTGAGATTAGTAAACCACTGTTGGGGGTGTTAGATCGCCAGAATTCACTTGGTAAAACTATTATTTTTGTAATTCATTTGCAGAAATTTGAACTTCTCGTTTTTGAGCTAAAAGGTGCCCATTTCATTTACAGTCTATGTTCCCCACCCAGTAGGACGTTGAAGTCTCATTGGTCCATTGTTTATTTTAGTGCGCTATTTGTGACACTTGAAAGGACATCTTTTTCTGTATATATATGCATGAGTTGAGTTCTCGTCATTCTTCTGTCTGGGTTGTCTGTGGAACTAACCGTCTCCTGCTGACGTTAGATTTCTTCTTCTAGTTAGGCGGGCTGAGAAGTGGAGAAATAGATTAGCTCTATCTGTTATTGTGTTGCTGGTCATATGTTCGTTCGCTGGTATCGACGTGCTATCTTAATTCGCTAACCCTAGCAATCACTTCGGTTTTGACAGAGCTAAAATAATCACATACTTTATAATTAGAATGTTTGTAAATCAAACTATCTGTTTTGTTTCATTCAACATGAAACTGGTTGGTTGGTTATTAAGACTAGGTAGAAAATGACAGCGATAGAGATGCTTAATTTGTCTGCTTCCTTAGTGGTAACTAACCAACTAATGTAGATAAAGTGCACAGTAAAAATGAATCCGCGGGATAATTCGCAATTCAAACAACTTGCAGCGGATGATGTTAATAATCAAATATAAATTATTACCCAAAAATATTTTTTGAGTGAAAACTTACTTTGTTTCAATTTCTGACCGTATACAACTTTCCCATCAAATGCATTCACAGGTACGGTCAAATTTTTATCTATTACATCAATAGTCACACCCAGGTGTTCTTCAATTTCGCTCAACAAATTGACTTCGTTATACCACATACAACAACCTCCTTGATCTAACAAACGAGTATTGTAACAACCACGACCACGTGTAGAACAATTGGAGTGATACCATACCTTTCATTATCAAGAAATCAAATTAAATCGATGTTTACGCTGTCAGACGAAACTTCCACATAAATAATAATAAATTAAAATTTATCCTAATAAAAGGTTATTTCAAAAAACCAATGAAACGAAATGTTGGAGATAGTAAAATGCATCAATAATTACAGAAATGGTAGACTATAATTTGTTGATGAATCAAAAAAATTAGAAGGAATGTTGAAAATTTCTTGATAACTGCTAGGAAACAGGTCGCTCATTACTGTATCATGTAGTATAGCAGGCAGAATTCGACACAGATTACTGTTTAGATGACTACTTCATTAGAAAATAGTAGTAGTAATCTAAACAGAATTCAGACGCTTATTTTTTACACTTCTTTCATCAGTAGTTAATAAGATGACAATGTGTTGTTTAATGTAGCCTATCATAGAACCACATACAGGAAATTACAGAACATTAACTCTTCTCTTTTGTTCAATTGTTTACAATCACTAGTCATAGCATACCTGATGAATGATATACTTATCAACAGAAGATTAGACCAGAACCAAAATAGTGCTTTTGAGATACCTATTTTAGAACTAAGCAGTTATCAAAATAAATTCTCTTATTTTAGATTCCCTTTACTCAAGAAATTTTGTATGCAAATCGGGTAGTGTACTTACAACCTCGCAATCTAATGTGATGCCAAACATTATAAGATAAAAGCGTTGACAAAATTTTCATTTTTATTTATTCTCAGGAGAAAAGAGAAAATACATTTGAATTTAAGCAGTAAACTTGTTAAAGAGATGTTAATAGTTAGAAGCTCTTATGGTTAGATATGTATATTTGAACCACGTTTTAATGTAACCAAACACAATACTAAATAAAGCTATTCTTATTAATATGCTGATAGACCTTCATGACGAAAAAAGGAAGTTAACAGATTTATGCGCTTACTTTTTCTTTGACAGTTGACACTAGACTGATTGCCAGACCCATTCTATAAACGTTAATTAAAAAAGAGAAAATGGGTGATAGTGATCATTTCACCAAAAGTAGCTTTAAAAAACCAACTTCTATGTTAAGCAATAATCACTAATAAATACTTGCAGTTTTGTGATGATGAATAAAAGTTACATACTCATCTCCATCAGGGATTAATTAATATGAAGAGAATGATAAATGGATAGTAGCAGGACTTCAGGACACCGACGATCTAAAGCGACTTTTTAGTGGTTTTGATAAATCGTATACAGCGGCTAACTAATTAAAATGACAGTAACATGAATAATTTATTGAAGAAAATCAGTCCATTGATTTCAAATTTTACGAACCAATAAGTTAACTTGAAAAATCGATAAAACTTGTCCAAGTCTTGCACAGATACGAATTTTGTTCCGTTTTAATTATACTTCCGAAAAGCTAGTAACTTTTTACAGGTTATTTTGAGGGCAACTTGAGTTTACTATTCATTCTTTAGTGCTTCTATGTTTATCAATTTTGAACGTCGTCATAACTAAATATTCGTAGAAGAAAAAAAAACTATCAGCCATTACGTTTTGAATTTTGTATCAAAATTCAATAAGCATCATTTTACGTTTGAGTGATTAATCAGTATAGTTTTACCAAGTATTCAACGAACTACTTTATTTATGGTCATTATTCGCGCAGACAGCTTTTTGCACAAACGACATGACAACTTTTACTGTTGAATATAAAATGAGGAAAACAAATGTTACCAATAAGCCTACATTAGCTTAGAATATACTTTCAGAGAACATACATAAGTCAAAATATATAATAGCAAAAGTATGTGAAAAATGAAGAGAAATAAGGCAGTATGGTATATTTCCTGTATAGAAATTAATTTGTATATTACATTTGTATATAGTAACATTTGGAAAAACAAATCGAATGTGTATCTCAGCAACATGGAATAATCATGTGTTCACAACATTTATATCTAAACAGGAAATGTTTGTTCCATACTGAAGCAATTTATTTCCAGACAGTTACTGAAACATTACCAGGATGTATTTACATACTTTTAACGCTAGATGTCAATATGACACAAGCCTACATCGAATAAATTAAAATGCCACCACATAATATGTGTTAGTAACTTCCACCAATTTGGTGTTAATCTTGCGGTGTATAGAGGTGTGGGAGCTTAAACCAATGCACACATGTGCCATGTTTTATGCCGATCATACATACATACAATATGTGTTAGTATATACGGGTATTTTTAGGAAAGATTTAAGGATATCGAGGTATTCGAAGCGTTTAGCTTAAAACATTGAATAAACAATGCAGCCATTCAACTTTGAATGTTTGTTAAAACAAAAGATCTGGTTTAGTACGTGTGAATTTATGATACCGATCATATTCATACGAGCAGAATTGCTTATTACTGAATTTACTGACAATTGGTGTGTATAACATAAAAGTCAAGTATTCAAAGGTATAAGATATAGTATAGGTGCAATAGTTATTCGTAAACATAGAATTTCGATGGTCTCATACTTATTACTTCTCAATTAATAAGTAAAATATGTTGAACAAATGTTAAGTGTCTAGATTATTTAGTAAATTTTTGTAATTCCTTATAAATGAGGAATATTCGACTGAACAGTTATTTTCGATAACTTTGTCACTAGGCTCCTACAGTTACAAATCCGTAAAAATTGTATTACAATGGCCAAAATAAGGCGTATATACATTCGCTGAACAAATTACATAGTTGTTACCAAAAGACATGTGATAAACAGAGACGCAAAGTAAGGCATACAGGTATCAAAAATCATCTACAGGTTAAATAGAAACATATCAATGACGATGAGTTCTCACTTTTTTAGCATTACATTTATAAAAGCAAGAAATATACAAATTTAATTTATGCTTCTATCATAGTATTAACCTCTAGTCTTCCAGAAGTCATTTTTCTACTTTCTCCGTCTCCTTTTCTATCGAACTTTCACAAGAAGCGTAGTTTATTCTATATATTCTTGATACTCAGTGTAATGATAATAAACGATTGTTGAAAACGCATTCGAATAATTACTTTTAGTAACTCAAGTTATCTATTCATCCAGTAATTTGTTTATTATGGAATTATA
The DNA here is from genome assembly GCA_025215515.1 of Schistosoma japonicum. Classification (NCBI taxonomy): domain Eukaryota; kingdom Metazoa; phylum Platyhelminthes; class Trematoda; order Strigeidida; family Schistosomatidae; genus Schistosoma; species Schistosoma japonicum. The sequence continues at coordinate 26,988,197 of CM046069.1, read as the reverse complement.
GATTGTAAAAAACCAACTAATAAGTGACGAAGTTTAACCACTTAATACATAACAATACGAAAGGTATCAAACAAGTCAAATATAGTATAAATGGTACATTTTTCTACGTTGCTTCATATGTTTCAAGAAGATTAATTTAAAAAACAACTAAGATGATATTATTAAACAAAAGTATACAAAGTACGATTACTATTTAAGTTTTTTTCTCATTAACATAATGAATACAAGAAGTTGTAAAGTAGAAAGTATGTACCAAATACTAGTTTAAATAGTCAGCTCTGAGCCAGACAATGTATGCTTGGGCTAATGATACTATCGGAATGAAAAAAACGGATAAAGGTGAAAAGAAATTCGAATATAAATCTTACTAGTTGAGATTAGAATGCTCTAACCATCAGGCTAATGTTAATAATTCAACCAAAAAAAAGAGATATAAGTTAAACTAATTTATGCACAAAATTCTAGTTCCTTATTTCTGAAACATTACATGGGAATTCAATTTTCGAGAAAATAATAAAAACATTTAGGAATAAAACAAACAATCCCCTACCTTTCAGCACGACCCACACGACCGATTCTATGTACATAATTTTGTTTTTCATCAGGTAATGTCACATTTATCACTACGAATTCAAAAAAAACAAAACAAGAAAGATGAAAAAATGTGTAGTGATAATTAACGAAATAACGAGAAGAAACACTACTCAAACTAACCCGTAAGAATAATAATTCATAATAAACTATGAAGTTATCAACAGTTAATCAGTGAGTCATACTCAACAGAGATGCTGTGTAGCCTAAGCTGTAATATCACATTAGTATGAGATGAATAATAATGAAGTTGAAAAAAGTTCATATCAGTGATAATGACTGAACAATGAGAATACAGTTTGACAGCAATCGGTTTGGCCACTCTGAGCTTTCATTCAAATTATTCCTTCTTTAGACATTATACTTTGAGATAGGAAACATCACTAGTTCACCAAACGATTACACATCTTTGTTCAATAGCAAACACAAAAGGCGCAAAAAATTCCCTATTTATTTTTATCTTAAAATAAAGAGGGATTTCATTAAAACAATGGAAGTTAAAATGGCAATAATATATTTTTCTACTCTTGAAATATAACTTTGTTCATCAAAAGATGCAGAGAAAACAAGAGTTTATCAACTAATATAAACCGGTTGAGAATGATTTCTCATTTACAATTTTACATAACAGACTGGGTCTTGGTTAAACAACTAGTAAAAACAAGAAAGAATTAAACAGCTGTTGCGTCACCATACGAGAACACTCAGTAGTGAGCATTTATGACATAAGTAGTGATTGATTCCAAGATCGACATCTCTCGAGGCCAGTGCTTGATAATTAGATTATTTAGTCGGCTTTCAATACTTTATGTTTCCATTTATTTCTTGTCAGGTGGTAAATGTAATTATATGTGATACAAAGGAAATGGCTAACTAAATTCAACCAAAAAAGAAAACAAGGTGCTCATGTCGATCTACTATCATTATCAAAAATGTGCGTTACAAAACTATCAAGATATGTGGTGGAAATGATCTTTCTGACACAAAAATTATAACATTAACTAAATGATGATTGCACTTTTAAATAGACAACAACAATAAACAAGTTTGAATACAGATATGATTATTGCAATCCCTTACCATATGGAAGACCAGCAATATCAATACCACGCGCAGCAACATCTGTACATATGAGAAAACGAACATCTCCATTCTGAGTAAGAAGAAGATGGATGGGAAGAAAGTAGTTTATTAGCAAGTGGCAACGAGCGTTTGATTACCAAGTAAACATAACAATTGTTAAAAGCAAGAAAACACAATGAGGAATACCTTGAACTTCTGCAAATTTGCTTTACGTTCCGGTGGACTTCGATCACTATGAAGGCAAACGCAGCTAAACGGTGAAGTACGACAATTAGGTCCTAGGTACAGAAAAGAACTAAATAGAATTATGTACCAATCAGTTACATCACATGCGAAGATAATCAAAAAATGCATAATACAAAATGGGGTTTATCGAATGCACTATACTATTACGAACATAAAATGTAACAAATCCTTTTAGGATGAAACTTAAAAATGAACACAGCAAACAAAAATTCCACAATGTCAGTCAAGTGACATCAGTGATAAATAATATTTGCACAATAACAAAGAATAATAAGAACCTTTCAATGTGAATTAACGGGAACTTATGAAAGTGATATTTGAGTTTACTTGGTATTGTAAACCACAGTGAGTAGTTAACAATATAAACGAATTGCTGATAACAATCCTGAATTCCTCAGAAGACGGAAGTTATTAGAAGTTCACTTTAGACCCGTAGTAATATACGAGAATTTTAACATTAACAGTAAAAATACTGAAAAATATATTGGGATATTTTTAAAAAAGTGCAAAAAAAATTGGTCGCAAAAATCAGTTTGCTAAGTTGAGAAATAATTAAGTAAATGTTAGGAGTAACAAAAGAAACAGATCGATAGATAAATAATAACGAATTCGAAAATCAAAAATCAACATACGCTATGTAGACATATATAGACATTAAATAGAGAAATGTCAATAGACTTTTTATGTACGTTCATGTTATAGTAAAAATTTGCTCAGTAAGCACCGTAGAGGATGTGCTAACTATAATAAAATGACCGATTCAAGAAAACTAATATCGAATGTACTTTGTAGAAAAATATTTATAGAATAAGCGGTCTTCAAAGACTTATCTTCCAGTACTGCATTGAAAGTGTTTATACCAACGATAATTCCTTACTCCACTAGAAAAATAATACAAACTGTTAATGTATGAATATTTTTTGAAACTCAGTGTATCTTACTTAGTGTATGTTAATATATCAACCTCTTTATTTGAAAAGTCCTCTTTTGAAATCCTCGAGTGTTAACATTTCTGACTTGAAGGAAAGTTTGAGTTCTATAGAGAGTATCGGTCTCCTTGAGAATGTATAAGGGTATTAGTGACAAATATCAACTAGCATGAAAAACAAATGAAGAACTTTTGTCTGTTACTCTCCGTCTACTAGTCAACATCAAGAAATTTAGAATATCCAGTATAATATGACGATAGGTGTAGGTTTCACACAACATTTTAACTTCCCTTATCTTATTTAACAGATAAAAGATACTGTTATTTATCCAATAAAAAACACAGTTAAACTAACTTACCACCACCAATCGATATAAAATACTGCTCTAGATTATCACAGTCCAGTTTTGTACGACAGAAAATAAGTGCACGATCCATATTTTGCTGTTTAATAGCACGTATAACATATTCACCTTTTATTAATTTTACAGCTTCCGACAAAAGTTCTATGAATGAAAACATAATTAGCATAGACACCATTTTACCATAAGTGAAATAAAGAAAGTAAAACAAATACGTGAAGATACATATCAATTGGTTGCGAAATTGCACTAAACTTCATCTAAAAAAGATATTAGAGAGAATTAAGCACCATCAACTATAAAACATTGTGATTTATGAAACACCTAATGAACATGAATATGTCGTGAATGTTTGCACTATGACTTAGTGTTAAACGATTTGTATGGATATTAAATGTCCCAATACTACTACTATTATACCAATTATGTATGAACTAGGACATTTATTACCGTGGTCATTTCGTACAAGCGGTGATTAATTGAAAAGAGCATTTTGATTTTATCTACTAAGTTGGAAGACCTCAATTTGTTTCACCTACTTGAGTTGCATCATTAATTCGTACATGTAAACACAGTGTGGATAAAACGCATACCCGAAAATCAGTTCACTTGTGAGTATTAAGGCACACTACAAGTAGTAGTAATATCAGTGATAGTAAACTAGATTGGACACATAAAATATGATTCGAGAAGAGAGCGATTCATGGAAACATAGGTATGAAATCAATTAAAGCCCAAGATCAAGTGCATCCGCACAATAACAACTAATTTTGAAACATATTAGGCGAACGCCAACGAGATGATTTGCATCTAAAAACATAGATCAATTCAATAATCCGTTATTTCATGGGCTGATGTCACGCTTTGGTTTAGCTGCACGTGGCATTCTCTAATCATACTTCTAAGCCATTAAGCCCCGTACGCCAAGTTAGGAGGAGGTTAGATAGGCGTCATACATATCAGTGAATATCCACAGGATTACCAACTGATTTACCGTATGTATGACTCATAACCAATTAAACAAGCCTATATCCTTCGTGAATTAAAAGACCAATTTCATTGGTACTAGAAATTTTTGTAACCCAAACAATACTTAACCCTTGATTTGTCAACGTTATTTAAACTAAAATAAGAAAGCATAAACTTTATATTCAATTACCTGGTGTATTTCGAATTAGGATTAAGCTGATCTTTCATATGAACCCCATCTGTATGTATATGGTTATTTGATTTCATTAGTTCTTTCCATGATGTATCAGTGAGTGGGATCGACAAGACATACCTGAATGTATAGATATATATTTGACAGGAAAACGAATTAACATTTATCCAATATGGAAAGAAATATGCTACTTATTCAAAGACTAATAATAAATAACAAAACATATTGTTTAAATAATTTTATGAAATAAGCAAGATTCCAGGATATTATATGACTACGTACATACTTTGTTTATTGCATGTACACTAGAAATGTATTCACTAACTTGCATATAATCAAGGTCTATCCAAAGAGTTACGTGTTTGATATAAATATGAAAACAATGGACAGGCAATTACTAAGTTTTACTTCATATAAATTATAATATCCTGAAATGTTAGATAAAATAACAACTATGAAGAATAAAAACTAAAAAAATGATTGTAGGAATAGATTGTTTTGTAGAAGCAATTCTTAACATTGTAAAAATTGGGACTGTAGAAAAGAATACAAAGTTGTCTACAGTCTCCGCTAATTTACGATACAGTGTACAGGCTAGTAATACTATACAGGTTGATGAAAACGATGCAGGTAGAGGAGGTTTCAAATCTGAAAAGTGAATTGTTGAAAAACATAACATCCCTAACGATTTAGTCACAACTTGAATTTGTAGTTTCATTATGGTTAGTTGTTTTTTGCCGACTGTGCCGCTACCTTGACGTAGTGATCGAGCTTGCCAATCGTGATGACTCAATCAGGCAATACTGGTTCAAACAATCGTTCATCAAGGCCTTACCATGTCAGGCAGGTCGGTTGAAGAGCGATGAGGTCAAAATCAGCAAATAAAAAGTCCAAAGGCGAAGTCGTACTGCCGGCTGTAGAGAGGTGTAACGGTGGTAAGGTATTTTCTTCAGACAACCAGCACGGCAGCGATGCTGATCAACCACAAAGGAAACGTGGGGTTAGAAAAAGTCGACCCGAAAAATGCACACCCTACCTTAATCCCCTGATTTCCGTCTCCAGCAGTAAAGCCCTAAAAAGTTAGAGCTATAACAGCAAAACCTCTCTCGAAAAGGTAGTGCGTGACCGGCCTCAAGCAGTTGTTCCTTGAGCTCTGGGGTCGCGCTCCGCACCCAGGTCTTTAAGACCGACCATAATCCGGTTTGCTTTTCAGGTACATCAAGAAGAACCCTTCCACAGTGTGGGCAACTGGAAAGAGATAACTGCCTCGTACCTCTAACAACACATAAAATCACTGTCATTTTAATCAAGCTCCTTCTCCTATTTCAAATATTTGTCCTGTCCCTGCCTTCATAACTAAATCCCTATTTTCAACTTCTTCCTGTGCTATCAGCGCAAACAATTCTAGTCCATGAAATAATGTCCCGAATTTACTGAGACCACGATCCCAAGCTTAACATTAGTGTATTTAATGTACGAACCCGATTGGGCAGCAAGTCTCCCTAGTTAAGACATCAGAATCCCGCGCCATTGATGTATATTGTGTATCCGAAACACGCATACAAGATTCTACCGTGCTCATTCACTTGACATCACATAATCAGAATGAAGCAACTACGCGATATACTCTACGTTTATCTGGCGACCCGACAGAAACTTCTCGTAAGCTAGCCAGTAAAGGTATTGTGTTAAGTGTAAGAGCAGAACATGCACTTCTCCAATCAGTCACTCAGTCAGTAACAACGTAGAACTTGGTACATGCGTACATCAGTCCAAGTTGCCATGCATCAATTAGCAGACAGAGATTAAATTGTTGGAGCGAATGCCAGAGAAGGGGAGATAGTAACAGAGTCAGTACTAATGGAAAGATAGAAAGGTCAGGGATAAGATTTGAAAAAAATATAATTCAGTAAAGAAAAACTTATGATGAGCTCAAAAACTTAGAATTTGGAGAAAGACAAGGAGTGGATGCACATGCGCTATCGCCAACAATTTTGAGCCATATCACCTAAAGTCTCTAACCATTTGTTACGGTCATCGCATGGGCCCCAACCAGGTAGTCTACATCTATTAACATGGCTCAGCCCAACAGACAATGACTTAATGGATTGGTGCCATGTTTTGGTTTGGTCACCCCTAGCTTTCTTCCAGCCTACTCCCACACCAAACAACATTGCTCGTCGAGGTAGGGCGGTGGTCAGGCATACGTAACACATGTCCAAACCACTTCAGCTGGTGAAGATTTACTACTTCATCAATAGACTTACCGTATTCACCTAGTACTCTATTCCTAACCCACGCATTGCTTACTCGGTGGTCCCAGCAAACACGAACAATGCTTCGAAGACATCTATAATCAAATACTAGGAGCCTACGAATATCCTGTATCTTTAATGGTCACGCCTCACATAAAGTAAAACGGGTCGAACTGCTGCATAGTAAACGCGTCCCTCAATCAGTAGACAGACTGGCAAAAGCCAATCCTGAAGAAGATTTGCACTTGGATGAGGGAAATCTCAACCCAAACATGCTTACATTCATGTTTAGGGTAGTCAAAAGATTTTGAATTTTATCAGAATCTCCACCCAATAGAACTATATCGTCTGCATATTCTAAATTAACAAGTTTATCTCCTGGAAGGAGGTCAACACCGGAAAAGTCGAACGATTAAAATGTTAACTCTAAAAGCATGTCAATGATAAAATTAAATTTAAAATGGGGAAAGCGGACAACCTTGTCGAACACCACTTGAAGTAATCACTTCTGACAACAGTTTGCCATTAGCTCTGTCTCGACATGTAGTATTCAAGTAGAGAGCTTGTATACAGTTAATGTAATTCTCTGGTACGCCTTTCAATGATAGACATTACCAGATAACCTCACGATCGACAGAATCAAATGCCACTTTAAGGTCAAGGAATACAGCTTTTGTTGGATGTATATAAATGTGCCTATCTTCCAGAACCTGCCGATCTGTGAGCATTTGGTCTATGCAACTACGTCCAGGTTTTCTCGAGTTTGGTCTTTACTAGCCCCAGTTAGATGTCGAAGTATTATTAAAGCCAATATTTTAGACACTATATTCGTTTAACTGAATCCTCGGTAATTGTCAGACGAGGACGTCTGTCCTTTCTTATAGACCGGGACGATTAGTGTTCCAGATCAATCAGATGGGATAATGTCCAGTTCCTTGATTCTAACCAGGATCTCAGTTAATCTCGCTGCTAAAACTGAACCACCATCCTTATATATTTTAGAGGTTAATCTATCAGGTTCTACTGCGCTCCCTCGCTTTAGATTTCCTATAGTCTTCTCAACTGCACTAAGACTTTGAGGATCAATTTGCCATTCAGGTTGCTAGAAGGTCGGTGAAATGGGATTCTGGAAACGTAGCTAAAGAGGGTTGTTGTCCTATTCGGGATAAAGTTGGAACATTAATAGCTCCGATATGCAGTTCAACGGGAGATTTCAAGAGACCATGAATAACATTTCGTGAACTCAAATCATTAGCATCAGAAACGTGAGGTGATAGAGTTATGCAGAAATGGTAGGTTGCCAAAACAAGAAAGTTATTAAGAGTTGAGGGACTTGACGTCGAAGGTGATCATGTACGCGTTCCAGCCAATACAGCTCGGTTGGGTCATCACGATATGTAAGCCTGACCACTACGTCGAGGTAGTAGCTACGATCGAGGCACTTCCCGAGTGAATTCCTGGTAACAGTCGCCTATGTGCCGTCCGACTGAATTGATCAGTACGAACTCGGAAAGATCAGGACACATGCCGTTGTCTTTTAATCGTTTCTTTCTACGCTCTCACTGACTGAAGCCCGAATGAAGTGAAAGATGAATTTTACAGAAAACTTCCTGAACTTCTTCATAGGGCTAAACACTCAGATTCAGTACTTATAGCTGGTGAATGTAACGCCCAAACAGATAGCTTGATTCAAGTTGAAATATATTTGAGTGAATGCTTCTATGTTCCAGCTAAGAGAACAGATAACGAAAATTGTCTGTTACAACTTTGCTCAAACATTTGTTTCTAGAAAACACAAACTTTAAGCATAAGGAACGATATCGTCTAGCATGGCGATCTCTTGGCACTACTCTAAGGTGGACTCAAATAGACCATATCACCTATAATCACCGTTGGATGGGCTCGATAGAAGATTGCTGATCTTTCTGGAGTACATGTGTGGATTCTGATTATGCTCTAGTACGGGCATGCATTTGCTTGCATCTGACTGGACGAAGAGAGCTACAGGAAAACCCAATAGAATACAGTTCAGCAACGAGACAGCCAATAGTAAACTCCAGGAACAACCAGAGAATCATTTAGGGAACTATAAAGGTGAGGCCCACCTAGATGCTGCTTAGCAAAATGTTCAAGCAGCTGTGGCATCTACAGTGACGTCTATCAGGGACTTAAATCAAAATGTCAAGAAAAATTAGTGGATCTCGATGGCATCTGTTGAGTTGATGTCCTCACGAAAACTTATCCCGTTAGGCTCCGAACACGATGTGGAGCGAAGAGTAATCAGACACACACTGGCAAAAAGTCTGTAAAACAATCGTGAGTAGTGGTGCGTAACGAAAGCAAGAGAGACGGGAAAGATAGTGGCGTTAGGTAACACTAGACAACTTTTCAAGCTAATAAAAGAAACCGGGGTTAAAAAACTAAGCGTTAGTGGAACAATCCCCGAAAAAGTTAGAAAGTTTATCGACTCTTAGTCTAGACGTTTAGAACGATGGGCTGAATGCTTTAATGAGCAATTCAGTTGGCCTTCAGCTGCTTCAGAACTACCTACTATTTCTAGGCAGTTTAAGTAGAAAGTCGACTTAGGTACTCTGACTCTTGTCGAAGTCGAAAAAGCAATAGTTAATCTGAGGCGAGGTAGAGTAGCCGATCTGGATGGATCATCTTCAGAGGTCCTTAAGAATGGTGGCCCCACTTTGACGATTATTTCGACTGATATTTTGATTAAAATTTGGGAACTGGACATAATTCCGACTGACTAGTGTCGATCGTTAATCTGGTCAGTATGTAGGAAAGGGTCAAAATAGTCTTGTGATAGCCATAGAGGAATTGGTTTGAAGTAGTTGAGCACATCAACCATTTCACTTACCTTGGAAGTCTAATTAGCCTTAATGGATCAGTCTCTGACGAAATCTCAGTACGAATTCAAAAAGCTAGTTTTGCTGTTGCCAACTTACGTCACCTGTGTCGTAGGTTAGATATCCGTCTCTCAACGAAATGAAGAGTGAAATGAGAAACAGTTTGCTCTGTCTTACAATGTGGATATGAGACGTAGCCATTAAAGGTAGATGACACTCGAAGATTATTAGTTTTTGACCATCGATGTCTTCGAAACATCGCTCGCGTTAGCTGGGACCACCAACTAAGTAATAACGAGGTCTGACGACGAGTATGAGACAAAAGTGGTAAATCAGTTGATGAGGTTGTAAACCTTCACCGACTAAAGTAGTTGGGACATGTGTTACGTATATGCGACCGCCATCTGCCTCGACGCGTGGTGTGTATTTAGGAGCCGGATGGAAGAGTTTGAGGCGGCCAAACCAAAACATAGCATCAGTCCATGAAGTCATCGACTAATGATATGAGTCGTGTTGGTAGCTGCAAACTACTTGGTTGAAGTCCTTGCAAATACCATAACCAGTGGCTGGAAACGCTGAGTAACATGGCTCAGAATCGGTCACAATGACGCAGATGTATCCACTCATTGTCCTCTTTTAGATGGCGAGTTTAAACTTATTTCATAACTTTCTTTCGACGCCCAATCTCTTTCTTCCTGAACAGTATTCTGTGTTCAATATTCTTTGTTGTTACAATTATTATCATTTAGGTAGCCTCTACTTCTACTAGTGTGATGTTAATCTTGACGTGCTTTAGAGATATGGCAACTTGGACCGACGCACATATGTGTCAGGTTCCATGTTGATCATGCATACATACATACGTGCTTAATTTTTTACATAATGTAGCATAATACATAAGTGGCTTGGCACAATAACTAACTGATGAAATAATTTTAGTAAGTACACAATTAATGTGTGGCTCTAGAAAAACAATAAAAAGCACTGAAATGTACTTTTATTTATAGAAAAGAAATTTTTTATTGGTAGTGAAATCATTCAGCTGAAACTGAGTGTACACATTATAAAATAAGTAATGTATCCTGACTCAATACCAAATGAAATAAAAAATGCATAGTATTAAATATAAAGCTTACCACATGGTGTACAGTTTCTGGGACACTATCTTGACCTTTCAAATCTATCCATACAGGAAAATGCATCAATTTATTCTAAAGTTTAAATGAAATGCAAAAAAAATAACAGAAGTGAGGCGGGAAGTACTTTTACTTATAGAAGTAAAACGTCAATTAGACTAGTTCCAGTGAAACATCCAATGCTAGTCAAGTCAGGAATAGAAATCCTGATATTGGTATTGTTTATCATTTCGATATTAGTCCAAATGTATAAGATTCTATCAAATCATCAATTATTAATGGCTTCAGAAGGTAACCACAGAAATGATTAAAGCATTCAATATTTTACTATTAAGCTGCAAGTATAGACCTCACTCTATCTCAGTGAGTGAATAATAAGTGTGCCTAAAATCAAAGTACGTAAATATGTACTTCGTTAGTAAGCTGTATTAACTAACAATAATTCAGTTGGTAAAGTGTCATCGAAATAAAATGTAATAAAACCTCAAAATATATATGCATGTATCCGGTCGGTCTTACAAAATAGTTTCCACAATAATTTATATGATACATAAAAATGACTATGTAAAGCTTCATTTAGTACAAAGATAGCTCAAAGATGATTAAACTTAAACATAAATTTGATACAGATTTTTTCAACTGAAAGTTTCAGCCGTACGATGCACGGGAACTTTAAGCTTTAAGGAAGGGTAGTTGAATGATGAGAATACTTGTTTACAATACCTATGATTGATGCATACCTCTTTTTGTTATGAAGGACGATTTCATGATCCTAAATAAATAGACCAAAGATATTGTAGGATGAATGGATGTAATACTGCTTATAAATAAAATACACAACAGCGAACATAACCAGACGCCATGAATGACTAAAACATTAGTTTTACAAGTTACTGCGATGATAAACCCTTCTCTATCATATTATGAACTGAAGTAGAAGACTTAGAGAAGAGCTTTAAAAAATAGCTTGTTACAGAACAATATTTCTTTTGAGATAGTGGATATTTGTAGCTCATTAGAATGATTTTGGTAAAATTAAGTTGTCTGAGCTGTGTGGCAGAGCCCAATTTATCAACCAATTATAGAGACCAAAAATATTTAAAAGACTGAATCAGGTAAATGAGGGAGACAATCGAAATGTGAGAAAAAACCACCCAACGCAAGATCCATAAAGCAACCTGCTGATCGCATGTAAAAGGCTTTCATAGTACATTTATGTCAGAAGCATGTGCTGAGGCATTCGTTTAGAATGATAATTAAAGTACAATGATTGAAGCATATGGCTTAGAAAACGCAAATACACCAGTGATGAAATATTTATAACTTGAAAAACACAAACTACTAATGAGTAGTTAAAAACTGAAGCAATAATCCTCTTGCGAAACAAGTTAACTAATAAAAGTTGAACACAATATCGGTTCGAATAGAATGCTGCGAAAACGTGACCACTAATTTATTATTTATTTGTTCAAGTGTATTTGGCACATATTGACACCAAAAAATATGTGCTTCACACAGAAAAATAGTAATGTCCAGAAATAAAAGACAATAGTTATCAAAGGGTACACATTTAACAAGACAAGAGTAAAACAATATGAGGAAAACACCAGTGGAAAATAAGACGCCAATTGAGTTGTAATCAATGCGCCCGAACACATGATCCCGGACTCTAACATTATTAACACGATGTCCACACTGGATATCAGACATCTGTCATAGATTACAATGATTCAACACATAGAGTCGTCCTCAGCTCGAAGGAACCACGTTTCACAATCATTCAGTAGAAATACTCTCACCTGGGCGCTGCAAACCCGAGCATTTACAGTGAGGTTAACATCACAGCAGTACTAAAGATGATCTAAACCGGAACAAGCCGATCACGATTTCGTTAGGCGCAAACTGATCTCCTATCACACTACCATAAACATACAAACTTCTCGACCACCTCTAATGAGTTACCACGGACAATGAGAGTAGGCGCACACTCATGAAAAGCTTGCAGGAGTGACTTACGTTTAAAAAAATGCAAAGTACGTGCAAAATTTACGAACGCTAATTAAGTAATGTGTTTATGTAAGGAGATATTAGTAAACTTCTCAAACACATAACACCAACAAACAATTCCAGAACATAGTCTTATCCAACTGATTGAAGCTTGTCCTGACGCCAAAAAACACAATGATTGTTAGTTTGAAATACTGGCAACACCGTTAAAATACCTAGCAGAGGGTAAAGGTGTGATCAATATATCTACAATATTATCGTAAACCAGCATGAGTCTTGCGAGTCAATCCCTAAACAATTTTACATAATTTGTGAAGCCAACATTTCAACCAGATAATCTGAATCTTGTAACACGTCACAAACCAGCAGTCAGTGACTTTATGGAGAGATGTCATGTTTTGGTTTGGACGACTTTATCTTTTTTTTATTTTACCCTGATATAAGTCGTCATACGTAATATATGTCCAAACCACCTCAATCGATGAGGATTTGCTACCTCACCTGTTATGTGAACCTTCTTAAAATCGTTCAGTTGGCGATAGAACTCATCCTTGATTGCACTCGATCGGTGCGTAGGTGTAGATAATGAAAATGTATAGTTTCTTAACCCAGTTTCCTCTCACTTTAATAAAAATTTCTGGTCCAACAGCAGATAAGCGACTTTTAATGGGGATTCAACCAATTGGCGCATCCTCAACTCTAGTGATTAGTGCTACGCATGCTGACGTCACAGAGTCCCTGGATAAGCTCTTATGAAACACCCTTCTAAAAGGTATATGAAGGACAAATGTGTAGTACATCACTAGAGCTATGAATACAGGGTTTTGGATATGCAGTACATATTGATGCCAAGTCATTCAAAAGCACAAATTCAAACCTAACCGTTGTTCGATTTGCATCAACACACATATGTTGAGGGATGCCAATTTATAAGTGTTATGCCGGAATACAAAGAAGCGTAACAAACTTTCAGAACTGTGTTTGCGAACATTATTTTATTCATTCGAACTATCTGTAATGTAAACATTTTGTTTCTATTATTGTTACGCTCCGCTTGCCCTATCCTCCCGTTCAGCATAATCGCTGTTATTAAACTGTATCTTATTATGGTCTACAGTTAATTAGTTGTGTACAAGTTGTTCCTATTCACTACCACTATTTCCCTCGTTCTGTAATCATGTTAATTTTCTAATTGGTTTGTTGTGTGGTCTGATTTTATGTATATATAAGAGAGTGCTTGAAATATAGATTCGATTCTGTCTGGCTGACCTATTGGCTCGTGTTCTTCTTATTTCGGATTGGTATTAAGTGGGCAGAGGGCAGACGCACAATTACAAACTAGGCACCAGTCAACTGGCACTCGGCCAACCCAATCACCCAATTTCTTGCGTCATAACAATAAGGTACATACGGTCACCGAAAAGCTATATCAGACTTTGATATCAGTAGTAACAATTCGAAAATCAACTATTTAGAGACAAATCAAAAGTACATAACAAACTCTACGTATCCACCAATCCAGTTTAAACTTCTGACATTTGCTTTCATCCTCACTTTTATAAACAACATTTTCCTGCGTGGAAGCAGCGAGGACTTCCCCGACAGAGGCTACAATCGCATGGCTATATGAGCATTTGGAGTGGTCTATGAGCAAAATATATGAAGAACTGAAAGTTTATTGAGAAGTTAATAGGTCTTTTTCTCATAATTAAATGCATAAACTTACAGCTAATCTCTTAACATCCACAGAATGAAGAGTTGCTGAACAAACTATCATTTGTAAACGATTTCCATCAGCAGTAGCTTTAGGTATCTGCTTGTGTATTCTAGAAACCATATCTCCATAACCAGCTGATAGAAGACCATCACATTCATCCAGGACGAAAAAACGACAATTACTTAATAGAAGAGATTGTGTTGAAATAAGATCATCCAATCGCCCAGGTGTAGCTACAACGATATCAACCTAAAGTAATAAGAGGATTTCAGAGGATTACTAACAACAAGTAGGACCAAAAATATACAATTTAGTTTTACTGTCCAAAAAGTTTGAACTTGCTTGAGGACAAATTTATCGTAAAAGTATTGGTAAAGAAATGCATAACGTCGAAGACAGTTTCATATGACACAGTTAACTTGTAAGGATAAATACACATACTAGATACATAGACGAAATGGTTTGTAGAATGTCTGCCACAATCAGTACAGAACAATATCCCTTCTCAACAATGATACAAATTTATCGAAACACAATGGTTCAAAATCAACTTCCACTGAAACTCGTCGAGATATATTTAATAAATATACAAACAGATTAGAACACCGAATTGTATCATTAATATCCAGATTTCTTATAGAATCAGTGATGCATAGACTGGAAACTTCATTATTGCCAATAATCAATTCAAAAATGTGGATTCGTTATAGAGATGACACATTCGATATCATCAAAAGAGATGAGCTAGAAAAAACCTAAATTCAAGGTTATTAATGCCTTTGATAACATAAAATTCACATTAGAAAGTGTCAAACAATAAACTATCATCCTAAGATGTGTCCATTACCAGAACCAACACAGAAAAATTATCAGAAACCAACCTATAAGAATCAAATTCTCATCACAACTCAACACTGATGTAATGTTTGTCAATAATCATTCACTGACCAAAAGATCATGAACTTACACCAGAATGCAATTCATCCATTTGCTGTTTACTATTGGCGCCACCAATTAATAAACACTCACGAGGACATGGATCTTTTAAATAACGCTTGAATTTCTTAATTTGTTCATACGTTTGCTCTGCTAGTTCACGAGAAGGCTATAGGAAAAATACAAAAGGTAATTTACATAATAAATGAAAAATGAAAGTTTAAATGGCTAAACACACTTAATCGATTACGACCAACAACACCATTGTATCTACTACCTAAGATGGCTAAAAAGGCTTAGGAAAAATTAAAACAATTGACGTTCGTAATTGAAAACTGAGATTTAAACAGTTAATATATTCAAATTGAGATGGTTTCTGAAGATTGATGTTGGCAGGGTACCATTGAAAACTAGAGAGCACTGGACAGCTGTATCGTGTTAGCATGGGACTCACGAGATGTGTGTACTCCGGATTCCGCCTCATGAGCTTCAGGTTGGCGAACGCCAAACCCTCTGCACTGCTGGGTTGACATTCAATGGTAGAATTATTATAGTAATATATTTAAAAATTGTTGGAGGATTATTCAAAACAACTAAGATAGATATGGAGTTGCTCTAATCTTTTAAGCACATTCCTATAGTATTGTATAGCTGGCCGAATTGTCGAGTTTCTTATAGGCAGAAATCTGTGGTGATCCTATAGATTTGTTGAACACGAAAGTGATGTAAACCGGTTTGCTAAAGAGTATTATTTGTGAAATAATTAGTCATTATCTGCCAACTACGCTGTTTTCTGACCTATGTTTAATTTGTGAAAATTTCTTAAAATAGACTTGGGTATGCTTTACATAAAATGTCCAAGTGACTTTCATATCAAACAATGTTTACTGGCATCCAGTTCAGTCAGTCATAAGTAACATAGGATATGGTGCCGTGACTGATCAGGAAAAGCCAAGAGACGTCCGGTTTACAGAGTGGGATAGTGGAGTGGATGATAGTTATGTAGGGTTATAATTCATTATTGTATCGGAATTTCTTAGACACCATTACGAAAAACTAGGCTCTGTATGTATTGAAAGATAATGTTAGAAATTATTCAAGAAGCAAAATCAATAGTAGTCTAGTAGAAATTTTATTATTTTTTTACTTTTGTACAAACACCATTGTATGCATTTACTTTGAATCCGATCTTATTTGAACTACACTTTTATCCTAGTTAATATTATATAACTGACCAATTATCACTATTTGTCACCAGTTATTGTATTTATTGGTGGTATATTCATAAATATTTTTTTTGTGTTTAAATAAAATATACCTTTGTGAACTTTAATAGAAACATTTACCTCAATAATTAGAGCCAGTGGAGCATTTGGTCTAGGCTTGGTAACTGTACCAGATAAAGTAGCTGCAAATTAAAGATTTTGATATGAAGTACACTTCAGAAGCTATTGGAAAATAAACAGACTGTTTACGGTATAAACCTTAAGGTCATTAGTACTGAAAATCGAGATAACTGGAGTCGAAATAAGTGTCACAGAGTAAGATTTAGACTTCAGTTAAATCTCTCCATTGATGGCCGATAGTATCATATATTTGTATTCATCGTTATATCTATGTTGTGAGTTGTCAGGTCAGATGATGTCCATCTTAATCTAAAAGTTCATTCATGTTAGAAATAAATGGCTGTCTGAGAATGATTACAGTAGTTGATCACCATTATCTGCTCACCAGACACGGACGCATATTGACAAGTTCGTGTTTTTTTAGCTTGAGTTAATATACCTACTTAGCCATTAAAATCATCCACAACATTTATAACATTTAATAACTTAGTACTTTGAGTGTCAAGAAGCTTTCGGTAAAAACCAACTTTAATTTTATTTTATGAGGAAATGGACTATCGTTGGATTAACTTGTAATAATCTCATCTGTATATAGCAGAAAAATCTGGTTATCTAAGATAGACATTCCATTACCACCAAACCTTGGATTCCTTGATATAAAAGATCTCCTAGTGACTTTTCCAGCAAGAAGGAATCTCAAAAAACAAATGTTTTAGATAATGCGGCTTGATAAACAAGTTCAACCACCACGACCCGGTGGTGGTCGCGGACGGAAGCCTATCACAACTATACTTCATAAGATAGAAATTGAACTCTTGTCTTCCATAAACATTTTTTCAACTCAATATAAAGTCGGTTTTAATGTTTCTTAGGATTTTAATAGTTTCACCCATAAATGCTATACCCGAATACCTGCATTGGATCAGGATGTAACCAAAAAAAGTATTAAAAAATACAGTGAGAAACACACCTTTGAAAGTAGTTTCAACACTATTTGTTTCTGGACATAAGCTAACACTTGTCCAACCATTTGGTGGTGGGAAATCAAACGGGGTATCTCCAAAATTAAATTTTAATTCGGCATTCTTTAGACATACTGATGGGAACAATCCTTTGGAACATAAAGGAGCTGGAACGTCGTAAGCTTTCCCAAATATATGGCCTAGTCAAAAATAACAATAATTCACATTAGGCGATTAGTTAAAATGGCATAAAGTGAAAACTGATAACGGCACATTTTAATTGAAGTAACTAATTTATAACTCCGCCCGCAGCTTTTCTAGGAATGCTGCCGGTCCCAACCCCGGGTAAAGGAGGAGGGTTGGGCATAAGACTAGCACCCCTATCCCGTAAACCACCAGCTTGCTAAAAATCGCTAACCAGAATAAACAAACTAAACTATTTAAACTCTGCCCTGGGAGTGGAAGGAATGTTTATGACGCTTCATGATGAAAGCCGAGATTCTTCGGAAGTCATGAGGCCGATGCCCCTCTTCTAACGACCATAGCGAAAAATCTTATAGGTACATGGAATGTTCGGAAAATGTGGGGGATCGAGAAGACCAATAAAATGGCAGCAGAAATGAAGAGATACAACTTGACTGTGTTCGGAATCAGCGAAACGCATTAGACCCAAACTGGACAGAAAACATTAGCTAAGGGGGAGGTGCTACTATACTCCGGGCACGAAGAGGAAAACGCCCCCACACAACCAAGAAGTCGCTCTAATGCTGTCCAAGAAAGCGCACAATTCACATTTAGGATGGGAACCACATGGACTTAGGATCATCAAAGCATCTTTCAAGACAATGAAGAAGGGGATTACAATGAACATCATCCAATGTTATGCACCCACCAACGACGGCAACGACGAGGACAAAGATCAGTTTTATGATAGGCTGCAGTCAATTATAGCGAAGTGTCCAGGAAAGAATCTGACCATCCTAATGAAGGACCTAAACGCCAAAGTCGGAATGGACAACACCGGATACGAAGACATCATGAGACAACAGGGACTGGGAGAAAGAAATGAGAATGGTGAAAGATTCACAAATCTATGCGCTTTCAATAAAATGGTATAGGTATTACAATTATCTCCCACCTCTCCACAAACGCATACACAAGGTTACATGGGTCTCACCAGATCATACTACACAGAATCAAATTGATCATATATACATCAATAAAAAATTCAGAAGATCAATGAAAGATGTGAGAAACAGGAGAGGAGCTGACATAGCTTCATATCACCACCTAGTGGTTGCCAAAATAAAAATGAAGCTAAAGAAGCAATGGATAACTATAGTAACAGCATTACAACGGTTCAATACAGCCTCTCTTCGAGATACTGACAAACTCAAGGAATTCGAAATGACTCTCAACAACAGGTTTCAAGTCTTACAACATTTGCTGAACGAGGAAGAAACCACTATGGAGGACAACTGGAAAGGAATCAAAGAGGCACTAACTTCAACTTGTCAAGAGGCTCTGGGCCGCAAGAAACACCATTATAAGAAATGGATTTCCACTGAGACCCTGAGCAAAATTCAACAAAGGAGGAACAAGAAGGCAGAAATCAACAACAGCCGAACTAGAGCACAGAAAATCAAGGCACAAACTGAATACACAGAAGCAAATAAACAAGTGAAGAAGAGCATTAGAGCCGACAAACGGAAGTATATCGAAGGCCTTGCAACGACAGCAGGAAAAATGCTGCAAGTAAAGGAAATATGAAACAGCTATATGACACAACGAAGAAACTGGCAGGTAAATATAGTAAACCAGAGTGACCGGTCAAGGAACAAAGAAGACAAGCTGATCACCGAGATTCAAGAACAAAGAGACAGATGGGTAGAACACTTTGAGGAACTCTTGAATAGACCAGCTCCACCGAACCCACCAGACATCGAAGCAGCATATACAGACCTCCCGATAGATGTCGATCCACCAACGATGGAAGAAATCAAGATAGCCATCAGACAGATCAAAAGTGGGAAAGCAGCAGCACCTGACAATATATATACCAGCCGAAGCACTCAAGTCAGACATTAGACATAACGGCAAGGATGCTCCACGTTGTATTTAAGAGTATCTGGGAGGAAGAACAAGTGCCGGCATACTGGGAAGAAGGATACCTTATCAAGATACCAAAGAAAGGGGATTTGAGCAAATGTGAGAATTACAGAGGGATCACACAATTGTCAGTACCAGAGAAAGTCTTCAACAGAGTGGTGTTGAATAGAATGAAAGACTCAGTGGATGCTCAAATTCGAGATCAACAGGCTGGTTTCCGTAAGAATCGATCGTGCACAGACCAAATTGCAACACTATGGATCATTTTTGAACAATCATTTGAATGGAACTCGTCACTGTACGTCAACTTCATTGACTATGAGAAGGCGTTTGACAGCGTAGACAGGAGATTACTATGGAAACTTCTTCGACACTACGCCGTACCAGAGAAACTCGTCAACATCATCCGAAATTCTTACGACAGACTACAGTGCAAAATCGTGCATGGAGGACAGGTGACAGATGCATTCCAAGTGAAAACCAGTGTCAGACAAGGCTGTTTGCTCTTGCCTTTCCTCTTCCGTCTAGTGGTTGATTGAATCATGAAAACCTCCACATCTGAGGGGAAGCACGGGATTCAATGGACAAGTAGGATGCAACTCGATGATCTGGACTTCGCGGATGATCTAGCTCTTTTAACCCACACACCAACAAATGCAAGTGAAGACAACCAACGTAGCAGCAATCTCAGCATCAATAGGCCTGAACATACATACGAAAAAGAGCAAGATCCTCAAATTCAACACAGAGAGCACCGACCCAATTGAACTTGATGGTGAAACTCTGGAACAAGTGGATACCTTTACATACCTGGGGAGCATCATCGATGAACAAGGAGGATCCGATGCAGATGTAAGGGCAAGGATCGGCAAAGCAAGGACAGCATTCTTACAGCTGAAAAATATATGGAACTTCAAACAACTGTCTACCAATCTCGAAGTTAGACTCTTCAACTCGAACGTCAAGTACAGTTCTTCTGTATGGAGCTGAAACGTGGAGAACTACTTCAAACATCCTCAGGAGAGTACAGGTATTTATAAACAACTGTCTACGCAAATTACTGAATGTCTATTGGCCGGAAACCATCAGCAACAACCTACTATGGAAGAGAACAAACCAACTTCCAGGCTGAAGAGGAAATCAGGAGACTGACGTTAGAAATGGATAGGACATACATTGCGGAAATCATTTGACTGTATCACGAGACAAGCACTAACTTGGAATCCTGTTGGACAACGGAAAAGAGGAAGGTCAAAGAACACACTGCGTCGAGAGCTGGAAGCAGACTATTAAAAGGATGAACATCAACTGGAAAAAGCTGGGAAGGATTGCTCAGAACAGAGTTGAATGGAGAATACTGGTGAGCGGCCTATGCTCCTCCGAGAGGGGTAACAGGCCGTAAGTAAGTAACTAATTTATTCATATTGAACAATCACTGCTAAATTATGACCTAATTAAGATTCTTAACCACATGAAACTAAAGAATTTAAATGCTAGTCCAATCCAATTTATAAGAGATACCTTGATTAAGGATGAAAGCATATGATCAAGAACGTGAAATAATGAACCTATGCATTATTACATATGCTTGAGTGGTAGTTAATTAGATAAAGCGTTAGACTTTTCAACTGTTAAGTCTTAAATCCTGAACTTAGTTTTACTCACTTCGTTGTAAACGACTAAGTAATATCACTAGCGCTCAAATATACAGGGCATTGGAGCCAGGAACACGAATCTGTATCTGCCAAATAGCATCTAGTCATATGTTAACATCACTTCAAACTTCAGAAGAAATTAGTCGATACATATATCTAAAGCAATAACAATCATATCTATAGAAATCTAGTTAACAACAATTTTATAATGTTCACTTGGAAGGAACTCTTATTCACAGAGAACTAATCATTCCAGTTAAAGTAAAATCAAGCTTAAAGATGGCTAAAAATATTCGAGAAGATGGAATATAACTATTAGTAAAAATATGAATCATACAAACAGAAATGACAAGCATAGAATACCCATGATGAGATAACAAAAGAACTAACCCAAAAATGATAACAATGATTTACTCATACCAAACAAGCTAATGAGTCACTAAAAAATTTAATAATAGTAGAAGCTTTATTCAACAGTGTGTTCAGTACAGTATAAATTCGTAGCATACAGTGACAACTCGTTAAAGAAGTCTTTCCTACAGGTATGGATGGAAACAGTTTTTCCATAGATTTGAGAAAGGAGAAGTTATAGATATGGTTTTTAAACTTAACATTATCACCAGGAGACACACTCCTCAGTGTAGGTGTTACTTTCACTTTCTTCAAAGTATTTGGTATAACATTTGTAGACAATGATTTGTGAAAGATACCAGTCAGTGGATGATACAAAATATTAGCACATTTCTTAAAGAGAAGACTCAGAATGTCATCAGATCATGGACACTTGTGATAGTTTGAGTGCATTCATACATTCTAAAACATCTATTTTGGTGAATATGGGACTACGATATTCCTTCGATTTGCGGTGCCCGAAGAACATCTGATCAGATTCACACTGACTAGGAAAGACTCAATTAATGAGTAGGCATTTAAATGTATATCTTCTTTGATCTGCTTAGTGTATGTAAGCTCTCTAAATAGTTTCCAAACATTGAAAGAATTTTTACAGAATAAAAGCTTTTGAGCGTACATTGACTGTCAAATGTTTCATTTCTTGACTTATGAGGACGTTCAGCCTTTCAACTTTAGTATAACCCTTGTTTTCGTAGCGAATTTCTATTTCTCGCCTCAGTCATTTAGGATGGAGGAAGGGGCAGATTAGTCAGTCAAATCTAATAAAATCGTTTCACTGGGACAATAGACATCAAGATAGAACTTGAGACAAGACTGTTGTGACATCTACAGTGATATTACATATTACCGATTATTTTATGTTGTTACCCATTATTTTTTCTTCCGGACTTTTGAGAAAAGACTATGTAGTGTTGCACATAGTATTGAGAGCTATTAGTATAGTATGTAGCGAGAACCACGATGCTATTATGAACACGGTTGTAGACAAACATTTGAAATCCTGCAGACAACTATCTGTCGCTCTTCTATCAGATATAAACCACTCTCTTCATTCTACATCTTTCACCTTGTATATCTTCTGGCAGAATGCGAACGTCGCTACATTAAAATCCCATGCACTGTAAGGAAAAGTATAAATGCTCCACTACTCTGTATTTAGCACATGTTCTATGTGATGAAATAGTTTTAGAAGTTGGTCTAATTAGAAATCTGTACCTTTAAAATACGGATTACTATGTAATGCAAAGACTCCTGTTTCTTATGTAACCGTAATCTAAATCTTGCATATAAACACATATTGCAATAATCTTATTTATGTTGACATATATATATATATATATATATATATATATATATATATATCATATGTGTACATAGGAAAGGAATAACTAGTTAAGACACTGTATGCTGAGAATTTATATTGTACTGAACACACTATTGAATAAGGCTATTATCATTATTACGTCAGTATTACTATTAATAAGTTATTTGCAAAGACGCCCCAGTTTGTTAATCCTAGTATGCTATTTAAGTCAGATGTTTTCCTTTGAGTAATTTCTATATTTTATTTCCCTTGGTCAGATAAGTTGGCTTGTCTACTGATTTTCCATAAACTTTTGGCAAAACACGAATGATGTAACAGTCAGAATTTAAGAGTCCATTTACGAATCTCGTATTTTTCAACCTTATTTACAAAAACTAAATCAAGCGAAGCATTGCAGCGTGTTTGGAAATGTACTAGCTTTTGATAACCGAAGGAAGAAAGGATAATGCATTCTGACAAGTCAAAGTCACTACATACAACTGAAAGAGACCCATCGAGAGTAGTTGCAGCATACTTAGTGAACCCATTAGCAAAGTGGGATAAGACCGATGATGCACGGTCCATAATCACATAAGGATTGGTAATATGTATGTACTTGTATTTATTAAGATGTTTTGGACGGCATCTTAATGTCAGACAATCTGTATAATCATCTGAAAACTTAAAGAATACATGACTATATTTACACCAGTTCGTATTCACAAAGTAGCAATGCCGCCACCGTAAATTTTCTTGATGATAGAACGATCCTGACGAAAAATCTAGTAACCTTTTATTGATACCTAATCATCATCATTACAGGTCATGTAGCCAAGATTCTTAAACAGTGATTAAACCACACTTACGGTATATGTTTACACTAAGGAGGAATTGTAGGCAGTTCACTTGTCCAATAAGAGATATGTAGTTAAGATTAAGAATCTCAGGAATAGACATTTGATAAATAATGATTCCTCTTTAACGCGTGTTCCCAGCCACCGTTATGTCTTCGTTTAGATCTCACTGTACTACTCACGATATGATTATATTCTAATATAATTTGCTTAAAAATGGTTTCCTGCGATTATTGGGAAAATTCGGAAAAAAAGTAACGTACTTACAACAAAACACGTTAGAATAGTGACAAAAAAAACTCTACCACACAACTTAAGAAGACTCTGAATAACTAACTAATTATTATGGAAATCATCTGAGTCATTACTAAAACTTACATTAAGGAAATATAAAAATGAACAATTCATCAGACTTTCTACAATCGTCCCCATATTTCTGTGCATGACGTTCAGATAACATAAATGCACCTGAGAACGACTGCAATTACACGTAAGTTCGTTCGTGTTTACTTGAAGTAAACCATAAGTTATAATCCCCTTTAGTTTTTTACAAACTATTTTAGGAAACTAATGAGGATATTTTTTAAAGTTGCAATCGCATATGGTATTTTTATTTGAATGTAGTAAAATACCACCTAAACTATACATAGTTACACAAAATATTCGAAGGGGTAGTAGGTGGTGAAGTATATAATCTGAGTGTGAATAAATCTGAGGGTAAATTATATTAAGTAGTTATTATAGGTTTTGTAAACATTGAAAAATATTTCTAGTTACAATAATAAAATAAAGCTAATGATGTTGATTATAATTAACTTGGTTATAATATCATGTATTTGGCGAGTGAACTTGAAAATCACCAACAGCAATCTCAAAAATACTGTCACTATACGATAAGAATAGTATGGAATAGTAAACTAACCATTTTTTGACCAACTTATGCATCTTTTATCAAGATCTAAAAAGCACCCAATAGTGTCTCCTTTTCCGAAAGCTTCACCATACGAATCAAACTGTCGACGATGAGACATTTTACCAGTTCCACCAAAACCGAAACTCTCAGCATCAGTTCCAATGTCATGTGATGCAGTTAGCGTTGACCATCCAATCCGACACAAGCCTTCATCTGTTACATGCGCCTCATAATAATAACGACCTATATTTTGTATTAAAATATGCCAACAACATGCTCAGTAAAACAGATTTTTTCATTCGCTGAAGAATTAAAGTGGAATAAATCGATTAGATTATAACACTCTTGAACAATCATGATTTAATCAAACTGACTTCACAGTATATAAAATTAGACACAAAATATACTTTTAATCATATCTCGACAAATTATTGTTATAACTAAATGGTCATAATTAGGCGTTGGATTTTAATATGACATCACGATTGAATCTTAAGTAGACAATCATTGGAAATCAGGAAGCATTAGTGGTTCCTTCCTAGTATGGGACTCAGTCAGCGTACATCAGGTATTATGTTTGCTCCAAGTACAACCTAATAAACCTAATAGAATTTTCAGTTGTATTTAAAACTCGAAAATTTAAAAGGGATCATTACATGGAATTTATGAAAAAAGTTATTATCTACGAGACTATTTAAAGAGAATAGCATGGATAAAAGGATAAAATAAATTACTGTCTAACACACTTAGTTTTTGATTTTCACAGCAGACAGTGCGAATGATGTCAATGATTGACTATGATGTTACTACTCACCAAGCCTACTAACCCATTAAGGACTGGTCGAGTACATTAAATACAAGATGATGCACTGATGTCACCTAAAAATTATAAGTCGTATTTTAATGCAAATAATTGGCTTACATAAAGTACAATTAGTGTAATTTAATATAAAACACTAAGAGATTTCTTATTTTACTTCTCAGTGCCATGAGCAAAATTACGAAAATGTAAAAGGAAATACTTGAAATTTCCGACGACTATATGCTGAAATGAATATTAAACAATATACTACTAACTACAAAAACCTAAACTTAAAAATAAAAACTGACTCCATACCTTCATTTTTTACTCCAAGATTTGCTCTAGCTCCATGCCATCCACCTGGATCGCGACTTTGACAAAGAAGCCCAGTCGTTATCAATAGCCATAGCATCGGTACGATCATAAACATTTAGCTTTATCTGATCACTTGAATGCTTTGATAGGATATTGGCTTTGTTCTAAGAATCAATGAAAACTTAAACGAACCATACATGCTTATTAGATTGAAGAATTTTTAATGTTTCATATACAATTTGAAGCACAGGTAAGCAAAATGCTCCTGTTTTTCCACTTCCAGTTTCAGCTGCCATCAAAACATCACCTCCACCGAGGATCAAAGGAACAGCTTCGCTCTGAATATCGGTAGGTAAAATCCAGTCCATCTCTTGTACAGCTTTAGATAGTTCGGGTAATACACCCATTTCTAACAAAAAATAATTATAAAGTACGAAAAGTGTAGTCTAACATACAGCATTTTAGAAAGAAAAAAATAGTACGGTGAGATTTAAATTCATGACATAATGTCTAGACTCTTAAATTAAAGTTACATCAGATAACAGTTATCTCCGCTTATTTTGATTCTTTGTGACCTTCTATACTTAGCATGATATTCCTAGGGTGGCGTGACGGGAATAGTTATAGAGGATTTAAGCCAGCACACTGACCACAGAATATAATGTATTTTGCAATTTATCTTGAAAAGAATTGATGTTACCTGATGATAATAGTAAAAAAATATAATTTATTCGTACTTCAAGAATAGTGAAATACTGAGTTACTGCCTTGGAGAACACTATGCAACTCCAGATCAGTTTACAGGATAACGTCAGTGATATGGTAACACATTTTGATTGTAGTTAAGTGCATTCATAGTCAAAATTGTCAAAAAATATAGCTGTACCTCATTACACCTCAGTAAGCCAAAGATTACATTGTAGAAAGTATGTTTACAGCTGTGAAATTAAAGTTATTCGTGATACATATGATAGTCTTAGTGTTAAGAATACTATTAGCAGCAACGTCAGTTAATGCAAAGCAACAAAAGTGTACTTAAGAAGCTGATTACTTGTGATGAAAGTTATGCAGCATAGAAAAGTTATTATCACTAGTATTAACAAGTTTTATTATTCGTCCAGAAAACGCGCAACTTGTGATTTACATAAATGTTGCACCATAAATTGTCTCAGTCGGTAAATGATGTCTTAGAAGACAAGTGGATTCTCAAGGTCGATGAAGATTTTCAAACTCGTTAGCTGACTAACCATCCTTCCAAAATAACCCGGGTCTCACTTCATCATTACTTACTCAGTGATCTCAAGAAAAGCCAGTGACATTCTGAAGACAATGACGACCAAATACCGGTAACCTACTGACACTTACTTTTAATGGTCGTTTTAGATCTATACCGCAAGCCAGAACAAACTGCTGCTAATTATACTCGTCCTCTAATTGATAGACGTATATCTCGCCTAGTAGAGCAATTTTCTCAATGATTATCGCGGGACGACTTTAGTCCTTTCTTATGCACTGGAGTGATCAACGGTTGGAACCAATTAGATGGGATTATATCCAACTCCCAGAGTTTAGCCAAAACGTCAAGTCCATCTAGTCGCTAAAGCTAGACCATTATTTTTAAGGACCTCTGGGGTTAATTTATCCGGACAGGCTGCTCTCTTCAGATTAGGCGACGGCTTTCTCCACTACGTTAAGAATCGAGATGCAGGGCAATGTCGACTTTTTATTCAGTCAGTTATAAAATATTAGATCACATTAAAGTAGTATAGAGCCTAGCGCACTACCCTCAAAAGTGTTCCACCCATTGATCTAAACGTCTTGGCCGATATCAGATAAAAATATTCCATTTTTTTCAGAGATTGTCTCACTAATACCTAACAAAACACACCCAAGCAAGTTAAATTTTGGTTTAATTCAGGTTCAAAGTAATTTTACACCCTTATATAAACTCCTACCTGCGTAGAACTAAAACACTATTACCTGTCTCAAATGCTGTTGCCATCGCCTCAAAGCTACAAAGTAACGTAAACTTTAAATTGGCGCTTTAGATGATTTCAGTCTTCAATCTTTATTTGTGAGGATAATGAGACTGGCGATGTGTTAATTTTTGTAGTTCCTCTTTAAGTGAAGATTAAGCTTTTTCTAAGGAATTGGCAGATGGAACTGATACTACCTGTTCAGGTAGCAAGTTTCTCTCGTTGATCACTTGAGGTGACAAAGATGGTATTTTTTAAGAGAGTGCAAATAAATATCACTATTTATAACACAGAGTGACAATAAAGTTTGCTTTACGTTCTACTGTGAGGTTATGGTTTGGCAGGCTTCCACTCCTAGTAACAAAGGAGCAGACTTTTTCAGGAAGGTACCTAGATAAATGAAATATGTAAAGATATGAGTAGTATTTTCAAGATAAAAGGAGATTTTATTCTTGATAGTTACAAATATATAAATTATTTTCCCAGGGGACACAAAGTAACTTTCCTTGGATGATTACTGCTAGTAGGAGCTTCATTATCTCTATGGAGTAAAAATTACGCTTGCAATTCAGTCTACCATATTGCTTCCCTAGTTTTTGATTAGTATATCTATGAAGAATGCTAGGAATTAAGTTGTAATAAGTATTTCAATGAATATTCAGAAGTTTTTTGAATTGTTTATGATGCCTTATGTAAGTGGCCCATATTCGAAAAAGTATAACTGCAATGATGATGGACATTTTTTGTAACGTCTAGAAACGGGACCACGAACTGACTTTGTGACTCTTCTTGAATGCATTATAAAGTATTTTTGTCTCATTGTAGTAAAAGAGGTAACTGTTTTTCACACTACAAACGAGGATGAATGGAAGTGTTAATGATAACATAAAAAGCTCATCAAAATATACTTCGGAACTAACAGTTTATAATTATTTCTGAAGGTATTTTGTTAAAGTTACAATACGATTAATGGTCACAGGGACTAAAGCGCCCTACAGCGCTAGCTCGCCTTCATGGTTAGGAAGTCTTTTTCAGGGTTTCATCTTGTCTACATTCAGTTTGAGGACTGAGACAATCGTGATTAACTCGATTGGAGTCGAGATGCATCACATCGGCTATGAATACTAGTTTCAATTATCCATTGTAGATAACATAGTTGCATTCCTGGAGTGCCATTTCCTGAGGCTATGTGGATTGGAAAGCAAGTAAGTTAATAGATATCAAAAATATTGAGCGAGTTACCTGAAGACTAAGTACTGTGTAATCTTGGAGAATATCAAAATGAATATCGCTTGGTCGTTAATTCACCAGATCTTTGCGTCGGCCTTCCTCAAAGAATAGGACAATAAACGCGTTGCCACTTTCAATTGCTTCAGTGAGACCGAAAATCGAGAGGAACGCAAGCTCTGGTTTGTTAAAAAGAAGCTCCGTGGTGAAGTAAGCTCTTCGAGTTGGAACAAAAAGATTGTCAACCAGTAGCTCCTGATACTGACGTCCGTGTTTCCTTTCAAATTTTGTAGTCAGCTTTAGATGATTGTGTTGCCGTCACTGTTTGTTTTTTCCTCCGCTTTCGGTAATATCTTTTTGGTTCGACCAATTCAAGGATGTAAGTGCGTATAATCCTAAGCTGCTTGAAAATTTCGAGTACTGATTGGTGACGGGGAATGGTTTGTAACACCCGGGATAATATCCAGTATCAATCCCCTGTTTGCACTGAGATCAGAGGGTGGTCAGGTTCCTTACACAATTTGTGCAGGTGCGTTCTTAAGCTATACTGCATGCAAGCTGATGATAATTCAGGTGCACTTTTTTGAGGTGATTCATGTTACTTTTCAAAAAAAAACGAAGACAAACATGACGGTTTGGTTGCTTTTTTTAAAAGAGGTGGAGTTGAAAAGTCGTCAGCTAAAACCGTTTAGTGATTAACGCAATTCAAGCACAATGTCACACGACAGGCTTTTCCAACGATCTCTTGATATATTTTATTTGACAAGGGTTCAAGCAAATTTTTTAGTAAGCACTTCTGACAATACCGTCGAATCTGAAAGCCCTTACTGAAAGAGTTGAGGGTGGTTATAGCAATAGTGGTGCTTGGCCCTTACGTCTCGTGAGTAGTACTCACGTACAGTGTGTTCATTTAACTTCCAGTAGTAGTCATTTTCCTTAGAGCTTAATCGTCCTTCTTTAGGTAGTTCGCTGTTTAATGATTTATCGTTCGACTGGGATGTAGGTATTTCCTTTGTTCTGTCAAGAGATTGATGGTGCAGCTAAGCATATTATTGATACTGGCATCGCATGCACCGCAAGCCTATGAGCTTTCTTGTTTGATAAGTTTACTATAAACAGAGGCCGTGAAACTATGGTAAGTTGTCTGGCACCAACCTCTCGACTACAAACGCTGTGTTACTCGTGAGATAGGAAGTGTACACCTCGATCTCCTGTATATGTTTTTCCTGACTATGGTGGAAAAAGTACCAGAGAGGTAAACAGTACTATCAACTAGCAGACTTCATGAAAGAGGTGCTGGTTGTAAAAGCAAAAAGTGAAGTAACCAGAAGAGTGAAAATTGAAAGGTAGTAAAATGACCTTTTAGAACTGTAGGCGATAAACACGCAACTGGTTTTCATAATTGATACTCTAATTTCATCTGTGCTGAGAAGGAACCATCGACAGTTGAGCTCCACATTCTGTTAAATTAATCACAGACAGTTGGAATATCAAAGGGCCTTAGATCTCCTAGTATTCTCCTGGCCTGGGATTATTGCGAGTCTAGGTTAGAAGGCAAGTAAACGATAAATGATAACAAGGATAAAATAAGTGATTTACTTGTGGAATTCCAAACTTACATGTGTAAATCAATTAGACAAAACAGACTGAAATTTAAGTGGTTGAAATTTCCATTTATTCATTCTAATAATCACATCATCAAACACTCGAGTATTCACGTATTTGGATTTCTAGTAAATGATTCTGGGGACCAGCTTTGCAGAATGCTTCGAAGGAATCAAGAAAGGAAACAGTACATATATTCGCCACCGAGTGACGGAGTGTTTTGGACTTTAAGATTGTTTAGACTTCATTTGATCTACATAGTCAGCCTGGATTGTACCTCGCGCCATCTTATAGTACGTATAAGTGACACATCATAAGAACCAAAATTTTATAGGCTTCGAGAAACGTGTGTGTTTGAATACTACCTAATACTGTCTAACGTCATCACAAGGAGTTTTCAAGGTATAATCCACAACAGTGTTATGCCAAGTATGTTGAGTTTCCAGAGGAGGTTTTCAAGAATATTAGTTACCAAAAATCCTAAATTTTTGTCAGTACTACTTTCATTGGACTCTGAATCGAAGAGGAACAGTCTTTGAGTGATGTAGGCATGTTGCCCAAAAGATTTATTAATTATTAAAAGAATGTGAAGATTATCAAAACGATTTATGGTATGTTATTGAGTGAAATCTATCATCATGACCACTGCTTGAAAACTTGGTGTGAATTTCGTTACTAATCTCAGAATATAATAATATATAAAGAGTAAATAAACAAACAGATTTGTGTGCATCAATCACGTTTTACAGTTTTAACTTACTGTAGGTCAACATAATACTCAACTGAGTAGAGGTCTGGTTTCCCTTATGATATTTTGTTTTGAAGTAAGCGAATACTCGAGTTACAGTGACGTTTATATAATCATATTAAGCATTGTTGATAATTAATTGACCCAATGAACACCGCATGACGCAGCCGGGAACGTGAAATTGGCTATTCATTATAGTCAGGGAAGGGGTTGAGGTTATCATGCACATCGCCATGTTTTCTGGCTAAAATCCAGACCTTCCCACCTTTCATTATCTTGGACTCATATGTTTGCTGGTGTAAAAGGAGTTATTATGTCATACATCAAAGTCATAAGCTTTGTTAGGATTAACCCTATCTAAGAAAGTATCTTCATTACATGCCACATAGACTGCTAACGACGAGCACTAAAAGTCAGGCGACTAAATGCTAGTTTAGTTTTATAGACAGGATTACTTAACTCTGAAGGAATAAAGAAGAAAAGAAGGAAGAATCGTACGAAAATATATAAAATCTTACAAAAATTAATTTTTTGAAAATGAGTAAAAAATTAACAAAGAAGAAACAGTAGTTTGGATTATTGATGTTCTTTATTGGCTTAATAATCATAATAATAGCTTTACTCTCAAGTATCATTTTTTACATAACGGGCATGCTAGTTTACAGGTATAATCAAAGTGATATGGGTTTACATACATACAAACATTAAGACGAAGTGTCACTGTCAGGACATGCATAAAATATATTGATATAAATTGAGAACTGAACCAACTACAACAAAGTTCACAGTACTAGAACACTAAGTATTTGTATTGTATCATGATGTATATGTGATTAAGAGCCTCACGCTTCCTTGTCCAATACGTTACAAATCCAAAAGCGGCTGAGAGTTTTCAGAGTGGATCACTGAGTACGAGCAGATGTAAAATAAAACCAAGATTACTAGGCACTTGGGCGCTAAAGAAGCAAAAATCAATAGTATTATGCCAGTAGTTCCATAATTGACTTAAACATAATCATCTACAACTAAAGGAAAGACAAAAACAGGGAAAACATATAACAACAGGCGATGGTATCCTGAAACAATCAGGTGAAAATCGGTGTCTATACGGGCATTGAGTGACATGACATACCACTAACGTTAGCAAAACGAATGAACAGAATTAATATTTATACTAGGATATGACTAAGACAGGTGATTGGTGCCCACACGTTTAAAAGTCCCTATTATTTCGCTACTCCAAAATAGTGTAGTAAAGAATAATAGTTGGTGTGAACACTCTTAATGAGATATCAGAAGAGGTGAAATTACCAATATGTCGTACAAATAGAGAAAGTGAATCTGTTTCCGAGATGGCTTGAGGCTAATTTTACCGGTATTCTCGAGAATTGATTTGTAAAATAATTCATATAAAAACTAGATTTGAAAGGTCACATTTTCATTTTCGAAGCTGAATTACGTAGGTTATAGCAAGAAAGTTCTTTGAGCTGAATTGTATTAGACGATGAAAACTTTAATTTGTTTAGTATCTTGTAAAAGAAGATAGGGTTTTACTTGAGTCGAAGCCTCCATGAAGTATCTAGTCCTAACATAGTACATCTAGTTTTATAGTCTACAGTATGATCACCCTCAAGAATACAAAGAGTAAGGCGACGTTGTACAAACTTCATCCTGAGTTTATCCTTAATGGGAATATTATTAAGAATAAAGGTGCAGTATTTTAGTGGAGGTTGAACACAAATTTTACATGGCAGAATACGAAAATCATTGTCATAAAAGCTACATAGTATACAACCCAGAAGTCTATACGACTTAGATGTCTACATAGTAACCTGTTCTGCAAAAGACAGATTATAAGACTACCTAAGTCCCAAATCAACTACTGATTGAAGCTAGACGACTTATTGTTGTTTATGGAGAGACCAAAATTAAGGCGCTCATCTCCAAAACATATTCAGCCTCACTTAGAAGCATTAGGATCTAACTTCCATTTCGAGCACTATACTGCGACCTTAGCTGATTTTGTCTGAAGTTTTCCGCTGATTTAATGGATAGTTGTTAGTTATGGCCAATATTAGTAAATGAAAGGTTGGTGAAACATCTTGCATCTTGTGGTCCCCACTACAAATTATATATATCATGTCTTCTGACGGTAACAGATCAGTGTTAGGAAACACGAAAGTTTGGTTGTCGTGGCAACACACAGGATGGTTTCCTGTAGAATTAGCTTTTCTCATTATTATCGGTTTAAATACAATTTTCCTACGAACCAGTCGTGCACTAGTCAAAAGCACTAGTCTTCATGTTTTAAGGAGGTCACACTAAGTGAGTCGTCCTACATTTAGCACTACTGAAATTAAACAACAGCAGCATATCATTTACCATTCGTTAGGCTAAAAAGCCATTAAGCCAGGTAAGTTAGCTATACTGTTGGTAAAAGCTGTCAAACTTGTCGCTTCAGGAAAATATGTTACTATAAATAATCCCCTAAATAAACAATTGCATAGGTTTTCGACATTGATATTGACCATGTTTGTCTTAGCGCACACGACTAGTTGAAGGCCTTAAGTCACGCCTCACAATTAGATCACAACACGGCACTGAGCGGGTAACAACTCGTTTTCCAGTTAACCAGCCTAGAGGTCGTTATCAGTTAGCGCTCCTACACTTACGATCAAATATAACCTCTCCATTATTTATTGCCTGATGATTTATTCTAATTCCTACTAGTGAATATACTTTACTCTGGTTATGAGACAAATGTAACCGGGTCAGATACAGGGTGCACTTCAAACACTTAGAACACGATGTCTGCGTGATGATAATTGTGAGGGATTGCTAATATATCTGTCAATATTATAGAGAGAGCTTAGAAGTATGCTTTCTAAGAAATGCATGTGACACATATTTAGACACTACTGAGCATTATATTCTGAAGAGAGAAATGTTCACTGATCAGTATGTGAACTGTAAATGAAAGAAAGACTCTACTGCAGCTGAGAGTTTTTGATGTATTTCGAGTCGATATCGTCCAGAAGGTACATTGCTATTTAGTGTGCACATATATTAAATTATTATTTCTCTTGACATTCGTAAAATAAATAAATGCTTTTAGACGATTGTTATTAATCCAGTTTCTGTTTTTCGAAAGCTAATTACTGTGGATGCTTGATTCAGAAAAAACACTGTCGATAAATGGATGACAGTTGTATTTCGAAAATTATTTGCAGCTGCTGCACAATTACAACTTAGCAAATATAACAGACTAATTTAATTTACTCATATATTTTAGAATTCATGCCTGAAAACTTTGGTTCTGTGTGGTCTACTACAGTTTTGGCCGCATTTCAGGGAATAACAGTCAGTTACAGGTCCTTTACAGTGAAGCGTGATTGAGTTTGTTTCATCTAAACCACAAAATGTCTAGGTTGCAGGTATGGCGTCAGTATTTATTAGATTATTCAGGAGCTAATACTGTAACTCTACTTCTGACATTTGTTGCTCAAGAAGACACATACAACTGCATACAAATTAGCAGTATTTCAATATAGATCAAGCGATGGTTTATAGTGAATCGCTTTCAATCCACGAAGATGACAATCACAGTTGATAAAACCAATAATTCTTGGACTCTACAGATTTTTCAGTAAGGCTTGCTCATTTAAAGATATGCTTTCTGTATAGCTCACCCTTATATCACATACACTATTCGCTTATAAAGTTCATGCCTGTTGATGCATGTACTGACAACGTTTTTAATTTTTCCCTTGAAAGCAGAGGCGTAAGCATACCAAATAATGAACGTCTTGTGACAACATATTCGAAGGAATTACTGGTAATTTTTTGAGAATGAGAATAATATCCTGGTTCTACTACTTCAATGCAATCTTTCTAAAATAAAATTATCCAGTTATGCAAATTCCCGCAATTCCAGGTCCTCTTAATTAATATAAAAGAGATGAATTACGTCGTTTAACAAATGACTTGAAAAAGTCAACGTATGAAGAACAATCAACAAACTCTGTCCCAGATTGTCAATTTCAATACTTCTCAATATGTTAAATTTTTTTTATGCCTGCCACCGATTCCGGAACAATAAATACTTTA
Source organism: Schistosoma japonicum (assembly GCA_025215515.1). Classification (NCBI taxonomy): domain Eukaryota; kingdom Metazoa; phylum Platyhelminthes; class Trematoda; order Strigeidida; family Schistosomatidae; genus Schistosoma; species Schistosoma japonicum. Next base: position 26,952,580 of record CM046069.1, on the reverse strand, counting down.
GTCTTACTACTTCCCTTTGGCCTTTAGGATTCCAAATCAGGACTTTACTTCCGACGCAGTACGGTGATTTTTAAAATATCTCCTGTCCACTTCTGGCATGTAGATCTCAAAGTTGGGAGTCTACTAGATCTTTTATTCGATTCAACAACAATGCTGAAATGTGATTTTCTACTATCCGAGAAAAGTATCAGATTTCAGAGAGTGTGTTGATAAGTAGTACTGAGAGGGCTTAACTTCCGTATTTGATCAAGTTAATCAGTATTACCTGTCCCAAAGAAGATTGTTCCAAAGCTACAACACCTAACACATTGTTATTCGCAAACTCTGTTCCAGTTAATATTTGTCGGCTAAAAATGCTGATCCTTCTGTACACGGACTACTTCTGAAAAAAATGTGGATCACCGAACACTTTGAAGATGCATGGAGTGCAGTAACAACCTTGAAAGTTGTATTTACATAAAACATTTATAAGATTAGCGATTTTTTCTGTACAAATACCATATTATCTTTAAAAAATTATACATTATCTAGCCACTGCATTTATATGCTGTTATGTTTTACGACTTATGACCAATGAATGCGTAAGTTGGATTCACTTTAAGCCCGTCGCCAATTGTTATGTAGTGTGAAAACACACAATGCCCTTGATGATTGCTAAACACTGTAGAGACACATCTGCCCCACGACTACAAGTCCCCCCAAGCCGAAGTAGAGAAAACAACGATCGATGAGCCAACAGACATAATCGGATCGGATCGAATCGGATCCAATCATATTTCAATCTTGCCTTTATATATACACAAAATCAGATCACACAGCGGATCAATTAGGAAGCTAACATTAATACAGAACTAAGGAAATAGTGGTAGTGAATAGGCACAACTAATTAACTGTAGTCCAAAATAAGAGACAATAAATATGCTAAACGGTAGGATAGGGTAAGATGAACCTAACAATAATAGAAATGTAATGTTTACACTATTCACGAACAGAATAAATGAATTAGTTTTCTACAACTCAGTTCTCGAAATTTATCATTCTTCTTTAGTGGTCCGACATAACATATGTATTTTACTGGTAACCTTTTAATTTTTGAATTCAAATTCGTCAGTTGTTGATATGATGTGCATAATCCTTGTCCTAACTTGCTGCCTGTGCCAAGATGATGTTTGTAAATAAAACAGCGAAGCATATATCAGAAGACCAAACTACGAAGACTACCAATAACTATAGAATTTTAGCGATTTCATAAGCTCATACACAAAGTACAAAAGAGCTACTGGTTGTTTAATTTTAAATAACCAGAGTAAGGAAAATACTGGAAAAGCCATTTAGTTCACATCTGAGAGCCACTGCATTGAACGTAGCTGTTTCCAAAAATTTAAGACACTTTAGTTTCTAATTATTTTGTGAGCGTGGAACTTGATATTTTTCCAAATGTTGAAAATTGTAAAAAAATCACGTTGAACGTGTAGCGGTAAATAATCCCCAAAATAAATAGTTGCATAAGCTCTCGACATTGATGCTGACCATGTTTGTTTTAGTGGACACTACGAGTTGAAGGCGCGCGGTTACGCATCTTCACGAGATCACGACTCGAACCACCGTGGGTAGCATCTCTCTCTAGTTTGCCAGCCTAGATGTTGCTATCCCATTAAAGCTCTGTTTACGATAAAATATAATTTCGCTTCCATCCTTCATTGCCTTCTGATTTCTCATTCGTAAGAGGGGGGTCCATTTGATAGAAGTATCTTTGGTTATACGACAAGCGCAAGTTAGTCATATATCCGGGATCCCATCAAACGGATAATCTTTATCGTAAATTTCTTTAGTTAAATAAATCACTTAATGCCTGTTACTCCATAAGAAGCATAGGCAGCCGACCAGCATTCTTATCGGTCTCTAACTTCAGTTCTTCCCAAGTTCTGTTTATTCTTTTCATATTTGCCTGTTATTCCCAGCGCAAAATGTTCTTAGGTCTTCCTCTTTTTTGGCCTTCATGGTTCCAAGCTAGTGCTTGTCGTGTGACTCAGTTTAGTGATTACCTCAGTGTGTTCCATGATCACCTCCAGGATCCTAGAACTGTCTTCGCATTTGTATTGAAAGTATGGTTTTAATGTAGGCTGACATCTGACCTGAATTCCACAAGAAGAAGGGTGAGGGTAAACAGCTTTGTCTGACATTGGTCTTTACTTCGAATAAATCTGTGAGCTTCCGTCCATGCACGATTATGTAGTGTAGCCCATCGTAAGAATTTCAAATGAAATCGGCTATCTTTTCGAGCACACTAAAATGTCGAAGAAGGCTGCGTAATATTTCCCCCTTTGTGCTGTCAAATGCTTTTTCATAATCGACGAAGCTGATTCAAAGTGATAAATACCTGTTAATGGGTTACTCAACAATGATCCGTAAAAGTTACAATTTAGTCAGCACGGAATCCGGCTTCTTGGTCTGGAAAATGGACATCGACTAGATCTTTTGTTTAGTTCATTAACACTATTAAAGACAAGTTCTGGTAGTGAAAGTAGTGTGATGCCTCCGTGGTTTTGACGCTAGTTAAGATTTTGTCTCTTCGATATCTTGATAAGGTATTTTCATTTCCAGTTTTTAGTCTTTGTGCATCCTCCTAAATCTTTTAAAAGAGAGTTTGGAGTATCTTCACAGCTACTTCTATATCTGATTTTGGTGCCTCAGCTGATATGTTATCAGGCCCTACTGACAACGAGTTATACTGATACACGTACGCAGAACTGAAGTTGCCACACGCTTACTAAACATTAGTCAGTCATCGATAATGCAGTGGGAGTCTCGTCGGTAGAAGAATTCTTTATCATCATTCTCTAGACTATAATTAATTGTTTAACTTTCTGAATTATGGGGTCACTAAGTAATGCTTATCATCCACTGTCGCTTGCAATGATCAAATGGCAGCAGATAAGTAATTTACAGCATAATCCTTAGTAGATAACATGACAATTACTGACTCTTCAGTGTTTGTTGGGTGTTGGCTTTTCAATTGTGATAAAGCATCAGCATGTTCCAACTCTTCTGTTCGGCGATATTGTATCTGAAAACCATATCCCTGTCTGATTAATACCCAGTTCTGTAAGCTGTATGCTGTGTGATAGAACGCCGGATTTGAATCCAAACACAGTTAGTAGTGGTTTATGGTTCCTTAAAAGCGTAAATTTTCGGCCATAAACAAATTTCTGAGTATGTTAAACAGTAAATACCATAGCTAAAGCCTCTTTTTTTATTTAGCTATATCTTCTCTCTGCTTCAGTTAGTGCACGGTCAGCATGTATTATTTCTATTTCTTTACCGTCAGAAAATACATGAGTTATAACTGCGATTGTCTCATGACTTGAGACGTTAATCGCTACAATGATTGGTAATTTGAGACGTTTTATGTTAGTAGCATGTCAGAACTCACTGCAGACTTCAGTTTGCAAGTTCAAATCCACGGTATGTTTTTTCCAAGAACGTGGTTTAATGGATGACGTATCTGCTGTAGTGATGGGACGAAGCTGAGTAGTGACTGATCATTTTTAGAAAGGATCTAAGTGAAGGAAAATCTGTAGGTGCGGGCATTTGTTTAATAGTGCGAATGCTCTCTGCATCTGATCAGCGTTCATTTTCATCAAATGTGAATCTTAAGTATTTTACTGACCTCAAGAAAAATTAATATTTTCGGCAGCAGAAACTGGACCCATTTTCTGAAATTTTTGTAGAACTGCCTCAATTCGACTTGGAAGTTCTGTGGGAAACCTGGCGACAACCAAAGTATCGTCTAAATATACTACAACTCCTATGATGTCAGAAAGGATCGTGTCCATCAACTACTGGAAAATATCCAGGACTGTTTTATTCCAAACGACATTCGGGTGTATTGAGAAAGAACTCGGTATGCATTTATCATCAGAAGGTTTCCGCACTCGGGCCCAACTTCAACTTGTAAGTATGCATCAGCGAGGTCGAGTTTGTAAAATAACAACCACCGTTGAGGAAGTAGACAAATCATCTAGTGCTGAGACACGGTAGTGGTGTTCTCCTAAGGCTGCATTGAGACCTGTTGAGAAATCAGCTCAGATTCGTATAGATTTGTTGATAACGACAAAATTAGCTGCCCAGTGTGAGTAGGTAACCTGGGTCATTACTCCTTGCTGCTGCAATCGTGTGAATTCTTCATAGACTTTACCAGGGATGCATAAGGAACAGGTCTTTTGGGTCTGAACACTAGTGACCCTGCGATCTTTAGCTTTAGTATTGCTTGCATAATTTTGCAGTAACCCAGTCATGACTCAAAACATCAGCGAATATGAATAATTCTTAGACCGAGAAGATTTAACGTGTCTGCATATGGAATGGAGAGGTATATTTGCTAGATGAAGGTTATTTAAGCAGTCTAGACCGAAAAAATTTAAGTCAATAGGAGTGATGTGGCATGTTCTAATGAAACCCATGTCATAAAATGATACAGAACATTAAAACTGTGCTATTAATGGTAGCTTCCCTCCACATGCGTTTATTGCCTTCTGTTCCGTTTTCTGTATTTTGGGTTTTCCAAGTAAATTTCAAGATTTTTCTGACATATTCGTTATGTCCGACACTACATCTGTCTGTAGGCGTACAGACTAGTCGTTAATTTGTGGAGTGATAAATTATTATTCTGTGGGTCTCTCTATCTGGTAAGTTGCCAGTAAGCTTAGTGATTTTGCTAAACCACTAGTTTAATCTTTGGTTTTCGGACTGTTAAGTCTTCGGTTTCAACAATAGCCGTCCTTATGCCCAACTGCTATACAACGGTGATTTAGGTGGTGTTTAAATAGGCAAACTGGACAAGATGACACGCTCCCCATTGCCAACATGGAGAGGCAAGAATTTTTAATAATCGGGGAGGAAATCTGCTCTTTATTTTTGACTGTGATGGGTGTGTAGCGACAGTTGAGTGTGATTTTCGATAACGAGCATTAACTGAGCGGCAGTGTCCGCCAGACTAAATGAGTATGCTATTCCGTTGTAAATCAACTAGTAGTCAATATTCTTTTGTGATATCGTTTAGTGTCAGTTTAGGGTCTTGCTCCAGGTTATTCAACAGTCTTATTTTAATGTCAGAGGATTTGGATGACTGGAGAGTGCAAATGTATATCAGTAATTTAAAATGGTCGTCCATCATTGATTTTAATTTGAATCACTCACATTCTCTATTCACAATAACAACATGAGTTAGAAAATCATCCGTTTCATTCATTATTAACTAAGAGCAACGGTATCGAGGATTGAACAATAAAAAGGCATCACCAAATCCTTGACTAAGCGACTTCCATGTTCCGTCTAATGTCCTATCACTTGATTTTTCGTGATAATATGAGGTTACAGTATTTGTCCAATTCTGCTGAGCTAAGTTTTTCAAAGTAACGAGCGAACTTTCCAGGCATCAGTCTGAGCAAAAAAAATCAAATTTAAAGAGATTTTAATATCTACGGAACTAGGTGTCAAAAGTTATATTTGTCTAAGGATCACAGATGAACTCCACTACACTGTTTGCAATCACGTCTACTAGAGGTACAGCGGGCGGTGAACAAATGATGTTGTGTTGGATCCAGTCTTCGAGTCGATGAATAAATGCATTAATTTCAGTTGTGGCTGCAATAGCCTCTCTATTTTGATTGAATCCATTGTGTTTGTTTGGTAAGTCGTTGCTAGTGATATACTTTCAGTTACAGTGAAATTTGCTTCCCATTTCACCGTTATTACCGGTATGTTGTCTCACAAGAGACAAACGCGTGAGTTCTTAGTGATTTAGTACCGTCCGCGGTATGATATAGCTAAATTATCTAGGGTAGCCGGATTCTGTCTAATTCCGTCGATAGTCGGCACGGTTAGTGTGATACGCTATCTCTAGGTACTTGTACTTTAATTGGATACCACGATTTCTTACTTCCCAACCTACAGTTACCCCAGCAGACCAGACATATAGGAAGATTATATCGTGAAGCAAAAATACGAAACGAGACTAACAAACAACGTTTATATATATCAAATTTGAAATTCATTTAACTGATGAAGGTTTAAGAAACAATCTTACGATGAAATCAACTCAATGTCTATCGTCTGATTTGATGAATGATTGTGTCTTTGGGGATTTTGAATCCCCAACCCTGATCTATTCAAGAATTCTTCAAAGTGTACTACCCGTTTGTTTTGTTTATGCGTCTCAGTAATTGGTTTGTCATTCTTGTTCTTGATTGGCCGTTCTGGATTACTGAGTTTGTTTAAATTGTTTCTTCGCTGTATCATGTTTTCTTCTCTTGTAGCATTTGGGTTGTAATTGCTACGTTTTGATACATATTTCTGCTTGTCCAATCTACTGTTTTTCTTTCCTTTTGTTGGCTTCTGTGTTTTCGGCCTGTAGCTTGACTTTCGTTGTTCGTGTCTAGTTGTTATTGATCGCTGTCTTCTTGCTCATTCTTTCTTAGATATGATCCAGAGTACCAAAATGGACCCATTCTTTATGATAGTGATACTTGCAACCCAAAACCTGCTATCATATTGAAGCTATTGTTTCCTTGATCTCTTTTCACCTGTTCTCCATAGTGGTTTTATTTTCTCGAAAATAAACAGATTAACAGGCTTTCTTCTTAAAAACTTCTATACAGCGAAGGGTAAACCTATTTTATTTAAGGGTATGTGTAAGACTACTATTAAACTCACCACTCAAAATCAACACACACAGATTAGCTCACTTCTCCAAATTTCAAATACTCTTAGCCTTATCCTGCATCTGAATAGCCCCTACTGTTTATACTGCTTAGTCACAGCCATTTCCTGGGATTACAGTTCACAGACTGAAAGCATGCGGTTGTTTGTTGGTAGTACTCTATAATACCAAACATACATCTAGTACCCTAGAACTGTAAACTGTGAACCTTGTTACCGTTAGCTCTGTAATTAATTAACAAGTTTATATAGCGTAAATTCCATAACAGTGACTTTGTACCAAAACTTTATTAAAAAAACAAACCATATCATTCTGGTCATACCTGTAAACTGGTATGCTATCATATACAAAGTCCTACTTGAGAATAAACTATTATTATTATAGACAATTAATTGCAAAGTAGTAGAATGCATCAATAAATGACAAAAACAAGACTTATCTCAATCGCGTTAGCAAAAGATGGGATTTTATCAGCGAAATAAAGTGTTTCAAGAGAACTGGCGCAATGACAATATTGAATATTGTTTGGTCCATTGTTGGACGCCTATAATCCCCGCGTAAAATCAGTCACAACACATATATTATAGAGTGACAGCCAATATAGGTTAAGAAGTACAAAATATAGTTTGTTTGCTTAATGTTTCGGGCTTATTTACGTTGTACTAAAGCCAATGAACTGGAATCGCTGTTGAAAACGCTTTACTGTCATGCAATTTCGTTGACTGGATAAGATATCCTTACAACCACAAGCGTTATTGCTATTGATTTAGCTTCTGGTATATGAATATCTAGTATTCTAAGAGCTTATTTTGGCAGCCATTTGCGCCGGCCTGAATAGCTTTCTTGACAGAGAGTTACATGTCTGGAACATACAAGTGGTGAATAATAGAGCAAATACTTGCAGTATATGCGGCAAACGTTTATGAAACTTACAAAAATAAAAAAAGGAATTCATTAATGAAATTATAGTTAATATTATTGCTCCAGATTGCTGCGAAACGAAATCTTTCTTATATTTCTTTGACTTTAAAGACAAAAATACATAAGCCTAAAACTGATATCATTTCAGCATGCATTATAAATGTGTCAAGGCAGAAGTTAATATACGCGTAACATGAATAAACTGTCACAGAATGTGACCTCTATAACTCAGAAGAAGAGCGACTAAAAAATGATCAGAAAGTAATATAAAAAACATAATTCGTCTGATCACTGGCGACAGAACCTTCCAATGATTCATTCATTATTTTCCGAAGTAATAACGGTATTCATAGAGATTGTAAACTAAACGTTACGTGCCAGCATTGTTAGACCTTCGTTTATCGAGATGGTATAAAATCATCGTTGTTGCCAAATGTTTCATATTTTGTAACAACGTGTCATTTTAGGTTAATGTAAAACAAAAAGGAAATTTTGTGATCTATCATTCAAGGTTGTTGTCTAGCAGGCTATTAGCATTTAGTAATGTTTCTTCTTTAGAAAATTGTTTAGTGTGTCATGTACAATAATTATTAAGCATGACAAAGAACTCATGATAAATGTAAGATTCACTATGACACTTTATCCTTTGTTACGTCTACTTTGTTTTTTTAAATTAACGACAAATACCATAGCCGTTATTCAAATCTAATTACCAATCGCTATTAAGATTACCACAGCTGATTCAAGGTCAAGTAGACTTTACTAGTTTTTCCGTGAGTCTATCTCTATATCTTTTGAGTTTTAATATATTTCGTAACAGAATTCATCACGTAGTTTTTTTTGCTGTTTTCATTGTTATTATTCTCGGTTTTAAACTGCTTACGATTAATAATCTTTGTTGTTTCTAATCAAAGAGATTCTTTTTGTGCCTATTATCTACCATAAGGGTGTCTAGCTGTTTACAACAGCGCTTTAAAGAACTACACATGTAGTTGCAGCTAACATGCATAAATGTCCAATATTTGTGTAACGAGCTAATATTATAAACCATCTGCTTCCTTAGGCTCCCTTCTTTTTGATTCTGGTTCAGTTCAAAAGTCTCGAGATTGCATGGTGTAAAGATTCATGATATAATGACAATGAGAAAAAATCCCTCAGTGAAGGATATTAAAATGTTGCCAGTTTGTTAGAAAATATCAGGATATTTGCAAAATACGCGTAAACAAAATCGCAATTTCAACTTCAACAGATTGATTGGTGTTTTTTTATCCCTACTTAATCTCCGTAACTGTCTGGTTAATCATTGGAGGCACTCACTATTCAGACATGACTCCTTTTATTCAAGCGAAGCGTTTCTACTTTTGGTTACTCAAAGCCAAATATCTTCCTTGGTTTTTTCTGTTGAGGTATTTCAGACATTTTGTGATTACCTCAGGAGTTTATAATTCTAGTGGAGAAGATAAAGAGGCATGTTAGCATTGCACTTGTTGCTTGAAATACAGAGTGTGACAAATTGCCTTCCTTTATCTAGTGACATGTCAATAAAATACGACGTTAGAATTAACCATCTTTTTGTCCAAACAAGGGCTATAAATCATGTTAATTATTAGTAGTTTCTATATTGTAATGTGCCGTTAATCCCAAATGATTAACATTTCGGAATTATTTCAGTTATTTCTTTCTCGAACACAAGTAATTGGGATTTTGTAGCTAATGCACTGACGACTATTGGTGTGACTGGTGTTTTTTTGAGCCTATTTTTGTAAGCGATGCGTGGGTTAGGAATAGAGTACTAGGTAAATATGGTAAGTCTATTGATGAAGTAGTGAATCTTCACCAGCTGAGGTGGTTTGGACATGTGTTACATATGCCCAACCACCGTCTACCTCGACGAGCAGTGTTGTCTGTTGTGGGAGTAGGCTGGAAGAAAGCTAGGGTGGTCAAACCAAAACATGGCACCGATCCATGAAGTCATTGACAATTGGACTGAGCCATGTTAATAGATGCAGACTACCTGGTTGGGGCCCACGCGATGATCGTAACAAATGGTTCGAGACTTCCGGTGACATGACTCAAAATCGTTTTCAATGGCGCATGTGCATCCACTTCTTTTCTTCCTTCAAATTCTAAGATTTTGAGCTTATCATAATTTTCTGTTTACTGAATTATATTTTCTTAAATCTTATCTCCGATCTCTAATTTTTACCATTAGTGCTGACTCTGTTACTATCTCCACTTATCTGGGATTTGATCTGACAGTTTATTTTCTATTTCGTAACTGAGGCATGGCAGCATGAACTAATGTACGCACGTACCGAGTTCTATGTTGTTACTGACTGACTGAGCATTTTGCTTGTATCTCATTTCCATGCATCAAGTTACAAATCGTTTAATCAACTTTTGAGATTTATTCAAAGTTTTAATCTCTCACTAATACTGCATGTATCTTTCCAACTTTTTAAATCATCTTCAATTAAAAGTTCAGACAATCTAAATAGTATTAAATATCTAACATACTTTATCTGTTAAGGCTGGGGCGAATTTTTGGTATAATAATCTTAATTATTAAGACAAAGATACATGGTATGCTTTTAATCGTAGTTGAATTTGACGTGTGTATATACTGCGAATTAAGAGCAGATGCTTCCAGGCAGTTGATGAACGGGGGGTGGATAACATAATCTTTGTAAAGTTAAAGAAGGAAAGTATTACACAAGTGAAAGTCAAAATAGATGATTTCGTGATTATTCGCGTAAATCGGTGGCTTTCGCTCAAAATTCATTGAATAATTATGTGGTTACCTATCTCGATTTTCTTGCACTTGTGTAACACCCCTTCTTTAACTTCCCAGTGATAACGTTATCATCCGTTTTCATTAACTTTATCTACACGCATCCACTCTTAATTTGCAGCACATAAACTTGCGTCAAATTTGACTACAATTATAAACATATCTTTTATATCTCTCCTGATTATTATGACTTTTATTTTAGCGATTCACCTTAACATAAACAGATAAATTATATACCCTATAATACCCTATATAATTCTCTATAATTTTTGGATGTTTGCAGTCAATAGAAGGGCTCAAAACAAAATGAATTCATTTTATTCTACAAATTTTGTTCTTCTTCTGTTGTTCAAACTTATTAATGGATCCCTATAAATTCTAAGCCTAGTGTAATCTCATACTTTGCATTATTTGATCTTATCTGCTCATCTTGAACTATATTTCTGACTCAGCTAATATTGTTCACCTTTCCCTACTTTTCGTTAAATTGCATTCCCTCGATATGTAGATATAACTTAGATTAATGCATATTTACCCCGGACCTATAGTTGTTTAGAAATGGTTGATCTTCATATCTTGTTTTTTTTATATTCGAGGGTATATCCTTCGTATCTGTTTAAATAATCCTTACGTGCTCTATTTAAATTAACGTAAATAATTGAATTGATTGTGGTTTTAGGTGAAGTATATCTTATTTTGGAGGAATAATAACTTGTAACTACTAATCATGATGAAAGCTTGGCAACTGGTTGATATTAATGGTGAAATAATCAATGAAGAGGATGTTTCAAGTGTTGGTATGTTCATTATATATTATTTACTATTGTATACCTATACCTGATATATATATATATATATATATATATATATATATATATATAGTATGTTAAGTCGTCCTTAATGCAAAACTATTATCAACGTGATCGCTCAGTGTACTGAAATATTTTTTTCTCGTTTGATAAGGCTATTTTAATAGCTTACTTTGTGGTACATTTTTCTGAAAAGAAGTCCAGTGAACTACATGGTAACTAAGTGATAAGTCAATTCAGCCAAACCGACAGTTCGGAATCTTTCCAAATCCACTTAAAACACAGAATCACTTGCTTATGCTTTATGTTTTTATTAACTATTTTATTAACAGTGAATTCTTAAATTTTCTTAACACTGATAAACTTATTTTATGTTATCAGTTTTATACTGTTGTTGGCTTATACAGTTTTTATAGTTTCGAATCGATATGTTAGTCACCCGTTGCGTGTTGTCCGATACACATTCTCATTTATGCAATAAATATGTAGCCACGGATTTTTTTTCAAAACTAACTACCTTTCCTGATATTTTGATAGGCTATGTAACTTCGTTACGAAAAGGGCATTCAAATTCTTGTCAAATATTATTTACTGCATTGATACAGATCATTGAGATCTCACGAGCTGCAGATATATTCATTGGTTTTCAATTATGATAAAACCCCTACCCTAACGAATTTATCGATTTGGTGTTTATTCCGTCAATGCCCTATATGTATGAAGCCTTTGTTAGCCTATCTCTTACCAATTTGTTTACTATTCATTAGCATAAAGCCAAACAAATAATTGTGGTTAGTCTTAAAAAGGGATTATAAATATGAGTGTTTTTTTTATCAATCGTCATATAAACTTGGAAGGCAATCAGGGGAACTATGTATTAGTTCCGTGTTTGCAATCCGATAATATTAGGTGACCTCAACAGCACTAATTTTCTATGCTACTAACAGGGTAGAGATCGTGATCGACAATATGACCGATATATAGTTTTGGAAGTTGTATTTTAATTTTAATTTTCTTTATAAATGCCGACAGTTTACTGTGGATCAACTATTTACACAGACTGAAAGCATCATTATTTACAACTGTATAACAAAATAGACAAAAAATATTGTTTTGTATGTAGCCAACAGGTCAAAATCAGACAGATATTTACCCATATATCATTATTCTATCCTGCCTAAAATATTGTACAAAAATATTTATTAAAGGATGAACTTATTAATCTGTTTGAAATAAAGTGTTACAGGTTTTAGCCTTTATAGTTGACCATTACAAACCAAAATCGTCTGAAACAGCCTTTGTTTTATGTAATGCACTGAGTAAAATCAAAGAGTTTATTCAATTAGAAAGTGTAAGAGAAGTGTGTTTTATCATTCTTCCGCGTTAACCAGATAAATGAACATGATAGCCTATTCGATTTTCCTGAGTTTGTTCGACATCGCACTAATCACTACCAAGTTAGCTCTCAATAAGCAAAGCTTTCTAATATTTCAAGTCTATCAAAACACTTCAGTTAAACTGAAGACAAAACCTTCGATGTATCGCCAATCACTTCATTCATGTATTTACTTGCCCCTTGTAGATCATCATCTTTTGTTTGAATACTGAAGTGATTACTCTGTGGATACAGTTCACGAATTTCAGCCACATGTTTCAGGTTTGAGCTCTACATTCTTTCTTTAGCTCAAGCTAGCAGGCAGTATATCTATCTAACACACTTTGTTACTCAACTAGTATATAGGGTTATAAATATTTTGATGTTAGCCAAATCGTATTATTGTTAAATTTTTCTGTAAAGAAAATTATGTTCATGCGATCACAAGCGAGGGAGGGGGAAGGGAGTCTGATTCTAAATAAGAGCAGTATTTAACTAGTCAGTATACTACTTGTTATATATATATATAATGTGTAGAGAAGTACATTTGCTTGATAGCTGACCATATATCTTGTTGATGAATGCTAACATGCTCAAGGCTTTTTTTAAAAATATATTTGTATGAGTTGCTATAAATACAAGGTAGACTACACAATGTGATCGTTAGTTTGTATGATTGTTGTATCATTTTTCCGACTATGGAGTTAATTTGCCAATAATTGATACACGGAATTGTTAATTATCTTTTATTGTCATATCATAAGATCACTGACGCAAATAAATTGTATTCAACACATACATTCGTTACATGTTTGTTGAGTGATTATTTATTTGTGGTAGTTTGTTTTACACGAGCGTATATGCGATTACTATTTTGGTATATAGATAGCTTAAAAATTGCAACACTTTATTATCACGTTTTCTTTTTATCTCTTAAACAAAAATCAATCGAAGGTAATTTATTTGATAAATAAAAGTTCATGAATAATTTCTAATACGGTGAAACTAACAACTTATTGTTCTCGAGTTTAAATGCTTGGGATATTAAAAATCGGAAAAGTAGTTATATTTATTGAGATATATTTATGCATGTATGATCAACACAGAACCTGGCACATATGTGCAGTAGTTCAAGTTGCTACACTTCACAGCACAGCAAGATTAACGCCAAATCAGTAGAAGTAGTGGTTATCTCAGTGATGATAATAATAAAAATAAAAAAGAGAGGATATACACAATATGGTCCAGGGGAGAAAGAATTAGTTCATGAGAAGAAAGCTATGAGATAAGTTAATGCTCACAATTTAGGGGAGGACAAAGTGAATACACCTTCGTTACTGTGACTGATTCTGAACTATATCATTTAGAGTCTCCAAACATTAGTTACGGCGTTTGATCGTACCACAACTATACTGAGATGTAGATTTATTTAACTGATTTGTCACAAAAAGAACAAAACACTTGTCCATTAATCTACTCTTAGCTACCGTTCTTCTAGTCTAAATAAGCTATAATCATTGACAAATTAATAGAGTTACATATTACAGTCATTTGTCTTTTTTTAATACCACCGTAAATCTATTATATAAATCGGGATATACAAGACTTTAATACATGCTTTAGAAATGTAAGAGGGCTATAGAAACTTGGCATAGAGTTAACGCTTGTACTAAACTGAATTCGTTTTCATACTGTCTGTTTGTTGAATTTCTAAGTACCTGTGAAACCACTCTTCTAATAAGCAGTAAACATCATAGAACGTAGATTTATTAAGTAAAAAGTGACGAAATGCCACATTTCTGACATTTCTGTTTGAACTGCTGTAGAGTTTTGGTGTAGTGATTGAAGCATTCGACTTTCAACTACCAGGTCGCTGGTTGAAACCTCACTTGATTTACTTTAGATTATCGGGTAGATAGCACCACTGATCCTTACATGGCTAAAGTATAGTTCAAACCCGAGTTTAATAAACCGCTGCTGTGTGAATGACTAATATTATTCTTTTGTGATATTTGAACTTTCTAATAGTAAGCAACTTTCAAAGTTAAAAGTGAATAAATGATTATTCTATGTGAGTTGTACCCAAAGTATTTCAAAGATAATATTCTACTTGTTTGTAAAGAAATAGTAATGGATGTTTATTAAGTGTGATAATCATACAAACCTTATCAAAGGTGGTCATTCAATCACTTAACACCATCTGACATAAAAAAAAACCCAACATGGATACGATGTTTTATAATTCTCCGTATCATTAAATCTTTGAAATATGTATACAAAGTTCTAAGTGATGAGTGAATAACTTTTGCGTTGTGTATTAGAATTAATAATATTAAGTTGTTTATATATAAAAACAAAAACAACAGTTAACGAATTTTTAGTGACTGAGTAACTTATTATAATTACATGCTGCATATGATAGTCCACATCTGTTACTCAGTTTTATTAGTAGACACTTCTGATTTTTAAAACTCTAATAGACACAAAGTGGTTCTAGAACACAATCTAGTTCATTATTGCTTAATGATCCGTTTACTAGTGTCATATTTTTGTATTTAGCTTTGAGCGACACTCCTATTTTGAGACCCAGCAATACAAACCGGTTGGAATAAAGTTCAAACTTGTGACTTCGCTATTTAAAGTTGAGTGCCTCAACCACTGATTACTTCATCATCCAAGTGCAGATATTTGCATCTGATGTTGAGCTAAAGTAATTGTGTAACGGCTTATAATGCTGCTCGGCTGCCCGAACGTAAAATCTACCGAACAAGTGTTTGACCACTTAGCTGCTGCTCCATAGAAGTAATCAGGTGATTGATTATCAAACACTTAAAGCATCAGTACGCAGACTCTATTTAGATGGTCGAATCTAAGTGCTCCTTAAAAAGATAATATTGCAACCAATAATGACTGCATTAAGTATCAGATATCTTAGGTAATTCTCTGGATTGACGGTTAAATCACATTATCATAAATATCAAGTATTGCTGTATTTCGGATTATGTGTCAGTAAAATGACAGTAAGGCTTCAGTGTCATTCATTGTTACTGCTGACCGATTGTTTAATATAGGGGATTATTGAGGTTGCGGTTCTACGTCATGGACTGACCTTAGAAGAACTAGTTGACTGTTTCATCCTCGTATGGAACTTCTCAGTGGCCATCTCGAATCGGACGCAAGATATTCATGCTTTGCTACGTGTACTTAACCTTCAGCCCTTTTAGTTGACACCTCATAGTTTATACTTTTATTCAGGTCGTGATATTGCGCGACTTTTATCCATTAACATCGGTGATATTTATTTCATTCTTAACATCAATGAATAGCACTGTTCACGACTTCGCAGTACACTTCCAAGAATCGCCTTTCTAAGTTAGTTAATATTCAGCACATGTTGTTAATAAGTTATGGAGATTATTGAATTTGTTGTTTTGTTTGGGTTTGTTTGTCAATAAAATGACATCATCACGTTATTGCTCATTCTTATACTATTTATCTTGATTTTCTACTTTATGACACCATAGACTAATTGATTCTTTGTTACAAAATATCTTGTTATTGTAATCTTTTCAAACCGATAGAAATGTGGTAAGCTTAAAAATACTCACGTTATCTGCTGTAGGATTAAGTAATAATTACTTCGTAAGCTGTTTGAATCATACTGCCAGATACTAAGCTCTGCATATCATTACAACAACTATTCATGAAGTACAAATATCGTCAATTAGTGCCTTTAAGTAATATATGTTAAGTTCTTCGTTTCTAATAGTAGGGTTGTGTAATTAAAAGCATTGCAAGGTCTACCATCTATTACTTTCAAATAACCAGCGATTACTTTGTTGAACTGTTGAATTATTCACTTTAGTCAAAGCTTGAGGTTACCTACAATATCTTCAATGTTCACTAGATCTGTTATATCCAATATTCTCTATCATTTTGCCATTCATTTAGTGAAGTGAGTGCTAAATATCAAAGCATAATGTTCACTTCGAATTTCATTTCGAGCTTCCAGAGTTATCTTCCCCTGACTTCTACAAACATATCAACGTACTGGACGAGAAACACAAAATATCGTGAAAGTTAAAAATGCAATTTTTAATAACAATTTATTTACGCTACTCAGTAAATGAATGAAAAAGTGACCAGAAGTGTTAGATGCAACATACGTATCGAAAATTGGAAGCGTTGAGAATAACCTCGTTAGTGTTGACTGCCAAACAAATCCATCATTAAATCAATCACGTTCTCACAAATCCACATTTTTCCTAGATCTAAAAATTATTTTAGAGTTGGTTAACCACTCAATTGTTTACAAGTTTTCTTTTCCCATTTGATCCTAATCGATTTCACTTCACTTAGGCTTATTATATTTATTTTTCGGAAGAAAATCATATGATCCATTACACCATCACTATTTTATTGTCATATGATTATGCATACATTAGTGTAATTTTAGAAATATGTATGCATAGATATATTTTATTGTTCGTTTTAAGTCTTTAACTATTGATTATGATTGTCCAGTATCTTTATGTGTATGTACACGTTAATTTGACTACTTTACATTATATACTCTGTAGTATATCACTAGGATGGTAATATTATGCAATTAAAATTGGAATAGTACATTTGAAACGCCTAACGAGGTGGAAACAACATTTTTGTGACATGTAGACTAAAACGTCTTACTGAATTAAAATTTTACGATTCTTTGTTTTTCTGTTCTTTTTATTTGTTTGTTTCATAAACTCGAATTGTTTACCTGAGTGATAGTAACAATCATAAATATGAATATAAAAATGTAGGATAGTACTAATTTTCTAATTATTATCTGACGTATGAACTTTTGTTCAATGATTCACTTGTTATGCATAATATGTATGCCTTATATAAGTTTTAAATATGTGTATTAGGTTCTCATCAGTAGCCGATATCAATTGAAGAATTTTTTGAAGGATTAAAATCAAATTCTTTTTTTCTTGCTTGTTGAATAAGTATGGCATGTTATGGCTATTTATGAAAGAAATAGATGAAAGTCTATTAGTTAGTTAATATGATTATTTATAACTTAATAGGTGTTTTGATTACACGTTAGATAGATTGGTTCTTTTGTCAATAAGCGGAAGTATATATATATATATATATATATATATATATATATATATATATAGGTTGGCTTTTGAACGAAGTAGTTTCTCTTAAAGTGTAATGTTTTATTTCGTATCTAATCATTTGTTCATTTATTGTTTAACAGTCTTGTGATTATTTTTCCACCCTATTTTCCTTATTGCTACAGTAATGTGACTTCCATTCATATTTTGAAGGAATTTAGTTATACAGGATTACTAAATTATTAATTTTTTTCCAGATTAAAGGAAATGTATTATTATTGATTGTAATGGAAGATAAACGCTAATTAACACGAAATAATATAAATTTATTTCAGTTTCATGGGTTCTCACCAACTATAAATTGCGCTTGGATTCGTATTAAAGGATAATGTAGCACTAAGTAATGAGTGTTGGTGACTGAAAAATAGCAGTGACAAGGGTTACTTACCAGTTATGTATAGATATATACTTAAGGTCCTTTCATTTCTCAGTTATCTTTCGTTTATTATTTCTATATTGTTATCTTTCAATACGAATATGGTTGTACGAAGACCATAGTTTGAAAGTCAGTAATAACCTTCGAGACCGACGACAAGAAAGATTAAGAAAACGTAAATACTAAAAAGTATTGCTAATAATCAACTACAAAGTAAATTTGTGTTGCCTTACTTTAGTTTTCATAGTGTATACGATTTTTAACATTTTTCTTATTACATCTGACCGCATTTAATCTCACAGGTCATTACTAACAAGATTTCATTCGGAGTATGCTTTTAGACTGCACCGTAAGTAGCTGATATAAAGTAACGAAATAGAAATAAATTCATACTATTCTGTATCAATTTTTCATGTTTTATTCATATCTATAAATGAAAAGAATTATATGATATTGTGATCTTGTTTTCAACCGTTGATTACAGTATTTGCGCGTACTCCAACCAGATAGTCTGCATCTATCAATACGTCGCAGACCAACAGTCAGTGACTTCATTGAGTGATGCCACGTTTTAGTTCGGCCGTCCCTAATTTTCTCTGATCCTACTCCAATATCAGTCAGCATTGCACCTCGGGGTAAGAGATGGTTAGGTATACGTAGTACATGCCCAATTACCTTAGTCGATGAAGATTTGCAACCTCATCAACTGATTTGAAATCTTTTACCGATCCTGGTAATCCCAGCTAAAACATGCGTTGTTTTAAAGAAATAACTTACAAGTGTCATCTACTCTTAATGAACACGTTTCACATACATACAGTAAGACATAGAGAACTGCTGCTTAGTTTGCTTGTTCGTTTGTTACGAGACGGATAGCTCGCCCATGCCATAGATAACGTAAGTTAGTAAAAGCCTTACAAGCTTTTCAAATCCCTACCGAGATTTCTTCTGAAACCAATCGATCAAGGAATATCAGACTTCCAAAACCAATGGAGTAATCAATGCGCTCAACTACTGCATTCTCTATCTTTGGTTCAGACCAATCCTAAACCATCAGTTTGTATTTAGAGGAAGGAAAAACGCGTTGCGAATATACTTTGATTGTTGCTTAATCCTATCGAAAAACTCTATTTTATCACCGTCTCCACCTAACAGGACTATATCATTCAGGTATTCTAGGCCAATTAATAGGTCTCCTAGTAGATCAGTCCCTGAAAATTCAGACAGTGATAGAGTTAATTCCAGCAGTAAATCCGTTAAAGTTAAACGAAAATGGGGATGATGGGCAGCCTTAACAGACACCTCTTGAGGTTAGAAGTTTGGATGACAGTTCACTATACGCCCTACGTCGACTAATGGTGTTCAAGCAATGAACCTTTACAAGGTTTATGGACTTCTCGAGTAGGCCTTTCAGTGGTAGTCACTGCCATAAAACCTATCGGTCTACAAAATCAAATACTGCTTTCAAGTTAAGAAAAACCACGATTTTCGGAGGCCGGAAAGTATATTCATGTTATAAAACCTGAAGAATGGTGAATATTTAGTCTATGCAGCCGCGACCAGATCTGAAACCAGCCTAGTTTTCTTGTATTCACAGTTCACGAGTTTTAATTAAGCGTCTAGCAATTATTGAAGCCAGTATTTTAGATACTATATTAGTCAAGCTACTTCCTCTATTTTAATTGCAAGATGACTTTAGTTTTTTTTACATAATGGAAAGATTAATGATCGCGATCAGTCAGATGGAATTATGTCCAACTCCCAGACTTTAGCTAAAATATCACCCAGTCGATGACACGGAATGAGAAGTATGCCATTTAAATTGACTAAAGTTAAAAATGTGCCTCATTGAATTTAAACTCCTTTATCTAAAGATATCGTGATAAGTGTGAAAGTTAGGGTTCATGACTGGGTCTGATTTCATATAGGACCCTAAGCGCACATAGTTGAGGAATATTAATTTGGGACAAAATAACAGCTCAATATGCCATGGTGACGATGTTCATTAGGTTTACTTTATTTTCGATGGTTGGTTTAGTCTACGCAAGTTGTTTGGGTTTTATTACATAAATCAGTTTAAAGGTCAGTTGTGATTCATTTACTCTGGTTATGCTGAACAATGCCCGATAAATTCTAAAAAATCCAAGCAGTTTACGTGAACTGTAATCTATGTATCGCTAATAGAAGAATGGTTGATATGTATTTATTACTGTTTTTCTATTCTTGCAAACTGTATATGCTACTTTGTGTTTTGGTATTATAATCGAGGTTTTCCCATGTACATAGTTCGGAAATTTTTGGCAACAAACATTTCAATGACACATTGGTTGGTTACACAGTATAACTGAATGATTATAATTCAAACTTATGTATCAATCATGAACTTCATCGTATACGCCAAGAATCTTTTATGGTCTTGGTGTGGTTCATTCTCATATGGGGTTATACTAATTGTTTACATTACTTTATGGTAAGCAGTCATCAGCACAATATCCCGGACCATAGTTTCGTAGTTATTGATGCTTATCCACAAAATGTATCTGCTTCTTCAGAAATTCTGACCTTATCTACTGAAACATGGATTCGGAGTTGTTATCGTTTCATTATACCTATCATAGTTGTTTTTCATATGAGTTAATCAAGTACAGTAACCCATCCATAAGGAGCCGTTACCTATGTAATGCATGTTATTCGTTTTAGTCAGAGGAATTTTGAAGACCACACTTCTACTTTTGTCTTTAAGCTTAAGAACTCGATAGCTCAGTACATTGTAATTATTATTATGATATATTAATTAATCAATAGGTAAAATTTTCTTTTTTTCGTCCTTTCTTCTTGTCACACCTGCTTATTGTATAAATCTATGTTTTCCAGTTCTAATTCCTGTTGTACTTTAAAGTTTGATTGATTTTTCTTACTTCTCGGTCATTTTCGATTGTTTTAATAAGTTAATATTTTTTATCTACAACAGTAGATTGATTTTATTAAATATATATCTTAGTGGTATTAGATGAGATAAATAGATATTTCTAACGTACTTATATTCAACCAAGATTCTCAAAAACGCCGATTTCATCTCTTTCATTTAGTTATATTCACTAAGTACATACACATACTGTCATAGTGTTTTACACTTATCACAGAGTTATGCTTACTTATCTCTTATTGCCGATTGAATCTTTTCGATCAAGTCACATCGTGATCACTAATCTGTAACTCGATATAACATGGACAATGTCTTGATTTTCTGTACTTGGAAGTAGTTGGAGTAAAACTTTGAACCTAGGTTTCGAACTAATTGGAATTTGTCAGTAAAGCATATGTATAATCTTACGGGAGCCAATGGTCCTTGTTGGATTTTAGATCATATCACTGTGTCACGATAAAAATCGGCTACTGGGTTGACTAATTCTTCCTTTTTCTTGAAAAAGATTTATGATCAGTAGGAGTTATGCCTGGAATGTGCAGGACAATTTATATCTTTACACAATATGTTTGATTCGAAATCATTGGTTGTTAACGTTAGGGGATCGCTAGGACATTTTTAGTTAAATCAATTCATTTTCCTTTTAATAAAAATTTAAATAAACTACTTGGGATGTCAACAGATGTCTTGGTGGTTTTTAGTTTGTTTTCTACATCAAGTGTTGTGACGAAAAAATTTTGAAATATCAAACGCCAATCGGGTGCCTAGTCGATCACTGAGCGTCTGCCCTATGCCCACTCAGTCACAGGCTGGAGATAGAAAAACACAAGACGATAGACCAACCGGACAGAATCATATTACATTTCACACATTTCTTTGTATATACACAAAACTTAACTACACAGTCAACCAATTAGAAAACTAACATTAATGTAAAATATCAGCAATAGTGAATGTGAAGTGAAGTAACGTATACACAATTGACTAACTATAGTTCATCAATCAGAAACGACATACAGACAGTTAATTTGTCGAATTGGAGGATAGGGCAAGGAGAACCGAATATTAATAGAAATAAAATGTTCACTTTGTATACAACCAAAAATAATGAAATAGTCTACAGATAAATAGCTCTCGAAGATAATCAATCTTCTTTAGGTGCCCGGCATATTAGCATGTTACTTTAATGAAAAGCATTCAGACAACCATATTTTATCACATTAACAGTTAAGCTGTAGCTTAGTGTTTAGAGCGTTAGGCCCTCATTTTATATTTATCTCGCTTTGGGTAACCGACTAAAGTGTACATCAGAGATGAGCACAAAGATCTGTACTTACAATCTAGACATATTACACTAATTGTTCATCCATTTCTACTAAACTCTGGCTGGTTATCGTGAGACAACCTATTCTTATAATTTCAAGATACAAGTTGTCTGTATGGACGGATCAATCAAATTATTAATGAGTCTGCCGCGCATCTAAATCATTTACATATTACAGTGAAAGGAATTAATTGATTATCTAATTTAAATTTAACTGTGTACCTTTCATTCAAATAACAATCGAACATGATACTCCTTGGTAAAATTGAACTTCCGATGTTTTAAACATTTAGCGCTTGTAAGTTATTAGGTATGATAGTGGTTTGTAGCTTGAAACCTAGCAGTATCTTAATTTTCGATTTCACAACCTCAGTAGTTGGGTATCAACATCAGATTTTTTCATCTTACTTCAGTCGCTCCCATACTCTGCTTAACAGTTAGGAACTCTGTTCAGCCAATTATTGTTAATATTATATTTTGTTGTCTAAGAAAAGAAATATAATATTTAAGAATTTCATCCATGAATAAGGATTGCCAAATAATTTTTTTATCATTTTGTACAAAAGATAATCCTTTTTTTATCTATCAGCTTATATTTCGCGTGATTTTAACCATATGTATGTATTGTTTGATTTAATTTTTAATGATCGACCATTATGATTGATTTTGATTGCTTTGCTCATTTCAGTGTAACAATAGCGCTTGTTAACTATTTATCAAATTTGAATCAATATGTTTATTTAATCTATACTGAACTCATTGTAACCAGTTTGTTTTAAAATAGCCGCAGTTCCAAAATCTTATCCATGTGTATCTGTCTACTTTTATGACTCTGTATACTGATTTATACTTGATTTTATGCTTTAAGCCTCATTATTAGTTATAGTCATAAAACTGTTTTATCAATTAAAGAATTCTCGTAGTGATGAATGTTTCACTGGTACTATGTGAAATTACAAAGAGGTTTCAGTACGTTGAATAGGCTGCTTCCTAATTGTTGTATTTTACTTTAATTTAAATAACTTTCTCTTGTCAAGTTGTTGCAAGATGTAGAACCGCGAACCGATAGAAATTTCATGTCAGTTAAAAGGCTGTTTTGTCTGTTATAATCAGTAATAATCATGCGAATGTAAATTTCAGCATTCTTTACGAAATTACTAGATGTCTTAGAGTAATAACGATGCTGTTCGTAAAGGTTGGTCCGGACCTCCAAGGCCTCAGTTACTTCTATTTACTGGACGGTTTATTGAAGTGTACGTAATTGTTTAAGTTTGCAGTACAATACTACTCATTTGATAGCCTAAGATTTATCATTTAAAATTAGGTTTCAACCAACATCTTTTATCATTGTCGTTGGTTATCGTTCTAACTGGTTAAGAATTTCTAAACTAAACTATACAATCATATTTCACTAATCGTTTCAATTCAAAATGATCCATTTATTGTTCAAGCTACCTACTTTTCATGTATACACAGTCTTTTCATAGATTAAGCACACATATTGAATGAAGAAATTTTCATTTCAATTCGCTCCTCAGTATTGCCTAATACCGATAGATAAAGCTAAAATGAATTCATTGAATTCACTGTATTTCGTTTCATTCCAGTTACTTACAATTAATTTTAATGAAGTCTTGTTAAGTAAAAATAGATATATTTCGAAGTTCTGTTCAAACGTATATTTGGAAGGAAACATTAAGTGGAATAATTAATTGCAGAGAATAAACCTCTTCATTCAGAAAATGTTTGTACGAACCCTACTCTTTACCGAACTCATCAAATAAGGTTTAAGTGTTCACTTAAATCACAAGTCTTCAATTTTCTATCCTTATTTTCATTTTCTTGTTATTGTTACAGAGTCATTTCTAATAATTGACACATTTGTTCCAAACTTACCTTTCAGTTTTGCTTACTCGAGTGACCAACTTATTCCTAAGTTTCTTGTTACATAACAACAGACATATCCAATCCCATGTGACTTGTGCATACACCTTTTGGTTAGAACTAAATAAATACGTAATATACAGATTTATTTGTAGCATTCAGTAACAGCTAAATAACAGTCTGAAAATATGTATTCATCGACAGTTGTTTCTTGCTAGTTTCATATTAATCAACAATGAACACTAACGACTCCACATGAAATACCGCCTAAAATCCTTAAATCTTGCAGAGAACTCATTATATCATTCAGTTTAGCTGTAGTTAAATGTTTTACCAAGCATTTTCTCTCATTTTTTTTCATTCATTTGGTTGATGAATGCTGCAAGTCTTTATTATTGTTAATATATAGATATATCAGCTGGCAAATCACCCTTTATCAATAATAGTAAATGTGATTATTTTAATAATTACATCAGTTCACGTTATCTCATCATGGACGTTCAGCTGACAGAATGACTTATAACACTATCTATATGAATTACTAATTGAACTATATGATAAATGAAATTTTAACATAATAAATTCAAATAGAAACATTTTGTAGCAAGCTGTTACCACCAGAATGTCAACATAAACTGTAAAAACTGATTAACATCTGGTCATTTAATAATGACTAAATTTTTATACGTTCCTTATATTCAAGGGTTTAAAATACTTAATATACTGATGGAGTAGAGAATACATCAGATGAAGTAGAAAAATACTGTAGCAAGTCATCGCTTAATTAATATGGAATTTTATTATTTATTATTTGTGAATAGAAATTTCTCCTTTAAAATTTAACGAATCACTCATTGAAAAACTGATTTAAACAAATACATATTTTATGTAACTACTTATTATGGTTTACATTATGTAAATAAAAGTATTGGTTGAGGTTGACTATAACATTTCCTGCGTTCATTAAGTTTATCACGCTCTGCATTTTCGATCATTTTTCTGTTTATTAAGTGCATTAATATGACCGTTTTGAGTGTAATTTTCATTTGAATCGTCTCTGGTTATCTGTAACTCTCGTCTATGAACATCAGTAAGAAGATAAATATAGTGAAAGTTGGGTGGTTTTAAATAAATTCTTTATTGATGATTACACTAATATACAGCACTCACCGTTTAAATGAGCGAAAAGTTGGTAGGGAATGCTAGACACAACACAGATAGTCAGCATTGATAACTTGGTAGATAACAATTAGAACAACTGTGATTAATTACCACAATATATGTACATGATATACAAGATAATATTGGCTGTAATAATTAAAACAAAGACACGTAGGTGTATTTGCATTGCTTTGTTAGAATGTATGTTATGGGTTAGTAAAATAACGAAGTTAAAGAATGACTGATAAACTACTTTATGGGACTAAAAATAACAAAATAAAAATAAGAGTACATATGAAGCTACTATTCACAATGTCATAACCTAGTTGTTCATTAAGGCTATGGAAGAGATAGGTATCGGACGGATGATTTTTATACGCGTGAACTTGGTCGTAAATTTCTTATGGCTCTAATGAGCCTTTGTTATCTGGTATGTTCTAAATTTATTCCAATGTATGTAGTCATGAGTGTCTAAATTATATTTCAAGTAAATTCTCATGTTTAAATTACTTGACGAGGTGCTGGATAACCAAATGACCGATTGCCTCAGCTATGTTTTATCAGATACGCAGCCTTAATGGCAAGCGTTTACTAGTTTTTTTATGTCTATTATGTAGACATTATTGGGCTTTTAATGTATTTGTGGTTTTGTATATTCAGCTTGTTTTTGAAATATTCGAATGCTCTACATCGAGAATGTTCAAATTATAGTTGAACTGGATTTCAGTTATTTCTTAATTACGGCTTTAGTTATCCGATGTACTGTCATTTAATCAAAACATTTAAAATCCATATGAGCTAGTGTTTAAACGCTTTCGATTTAATACAGCAAGGCAGTTTACCAGTATGTCTTATAACCAACTACCAAAATTAATAATCACTTTCTTACTAATGGCTAACTTTCAAATGCACTTGGAAGTTTCATTTGGAAGTCTTGATCTATATAGTTATTCGATTCAGTTGTAAATTAATAAACAGTTTATTGATGATATTGAGTCTAGGTATCGGGTTATATTATGAAAATACTGCATTTGGTAATGTGTACCATTGAATTCCAACTCAAGTGGTCTAGATCTCTTAATCTTAATATTGGGCCCCCAAGTCTTAGTGAGGATGAGAAGGCTATAAGGAATCTAAAGCGAGGGAGAGGAGCAGGATCTGATAGATTAACTTCTGAGATATTTAAGGATAGTGGTTCAGTTTTAGCAGCATGATTAACTGAGATCCTGGCTAGAATCTGGGAACTGGACATTATCCCATCTGATTGGTCTCGAATACTAATCGTCCTGGTCTATAAGAAAGGACAGAAGTCCTCGTCTGACAGTTACTGAGGATTCAGTTAAACGAATATAGTGTCTAAAATGTTGGCTTCAATAATACTTCGATCCCTAACTAAAGCTCATGAAGATCAAACTCGAGAAAACCTGGATGTGGTTGTATAAACCAAATATTCACTACGTCGACAGGTTCTGGAACATAGGCACATTTACATACATCCAACAATAGTTGTATTCCTTGACCTTAAGGTGGCGTTTGATTCTGTCGATCGTGAGGTTATGGGGCAATGCTTGCCATTGAAAGACGTAACAGAGAATTACATTAACTTTGTAGAAGCTCCCTACTCGAACACTACTATGTCGAGACGGAGCTAACAGCGAACTGTTGTCGGAAGTGATTACTTCAAGTGGTGTTCGACAAGGTTGTCCGCTTTCCCCATTTTTTTATTTACTTTTAGCATCGACATACTTTAAGAGTTAATATTTTCATCATCTGACTCCTCCTGGGTCTACCTCCTTCCAGGAGATAAACTTGTTGACTTATAATAAGCAGATGATATAGTTCTATTGGATGAAGATGCTAATAAAATGAAGAATCTTCCGACTACCTTAAGTATCAATGTAAGCATGTTTGGGATGCGATTTTCCCCATCCAAGTGCAAAGCGTTGCTTTAGGATTGGTTTACTTGGGAACCGAAATTAGTGGTAGGTAGTGAAGTAGTTAAATGTGTTGACCACTCACTTTTCTTGGGAGCCTCATCAATCCTGATGATCTGGTGTCTGATGAAATCTCGGCTCGTATGCAGAAGGCTCGATTGGCTTTTTCTAATTTGCGTCACTTGTGGAGTAGGCGAGATATCCGTCTACTGAGCAAGGGACGCGTTTACTGTGCAGTAGCTCGATCCGTTTTATTTTATAGATGTAAAACATGGCCATTAAGGGTATAGGATATTCGTAGGCTCCTAGTATTCGATCATAGATGTATTGGAAGCATTGCTCGTATTTGCTGGGACCACCAAGTAAGAAATACGTAAGTTACGATTAGAGTACTATGTAAGTATGCTAAACCTAATGATGAAGTAATAAATCTTCACCAACTGAGGTGGTAAGGACATATGTTACATATGCCCAACCACCGTCTACCTCGACGAGCAATGTTGTCTGTTGTGGGAGTAGGCTGGAAGAAAGCTAGGGGTGGACAAACCAAAACATGGTACTAGTCCATGAAGTCATTGACAATTGGGCTGAGCCATGTTAATAGATGCAGACTACCTGGTTGGCGTCGGCGTGATGATCGTAACAAATGGTTCGAGACTTTGGGTGACATGACTCAAAATCGTTGGCGATGGAACAGGTGCATCCACTTCTTTTCTTCCTTCAAATTCTAAGTTTCTGACCTTATCATAATTTTCTGTTTACTGAATTATATTTTCTTAAATCTTATCTCCGATCTCTAATTTTTACCATTAGTACTGACTCTGTTACTATCTCCACTATTCTGGGATTTGATCTGACAGTTTAATTTCTATCTCCTTATTGGAGCATTGTAACTTGAACTGATGTACGCATGTACCAATTTGTATGTTGTTACTGACTGACTGATTGAATCTTTTCTAGACCTAAATGCTCTGATTAAGTCCTATCTAATGTTATTTAGTCACAAACTAGGATACAACAAGAATGCAAATAATTATATCTTATTACTACTTGTAAGATAATTTTTTAAAACCATGACAAATTTGAATTTTAAATAGATATAGTAAGATAACTGATGATAGTGAGAAGGAAACAATATTTGTGTAAATTTCCAGCTGTAATACTATTGATTCATTAATTTGACTTTTATGTATATTCAGTTGGTTTCTTTGAGGAGTCTTTTATTTATCTAATATTGTACACCCACAATGATAATTATTATCTTTTTTTAAATATGGTGAATTAAAATTAAGCCCACAATTCATATCTTATTTCATTGGAAAATATGTGATCTGTAAAACTATTTTTCCTCATTACTCTTTTACCTTTTAAAACCCTATTCTTCTGGCTAAGCGTATTATCTTTAATGTCAGTTCATTCGGGATTGGGGGAGGAGTTGGTAGCAGTATTTAATCAATAATCCTATCTCGTTAGAATCCATCATTGAACCATAACTTGCTATTAACTTTCATCTATTGGTCAGAATCCTATTGATTCATTTTAACAATTCAATACTCGTTTATTCCAGCGACTAGATCTTTTTAATATCATTGCTAATGTAACCTGTGCTCGAAACATCAATTATTAATGTTATTTCATTATTAAATTAATTTAGGCTTTAATAAACTAATGTCAGTTATTCATTATTTCATTCTTTTGTTATAGTTTAGTTAATTTATTGTATCGATTAGATTTATGCAAATATTCATGAAAGTAAATAATGAAATTACACTGAAATGATCACTCCCCTAATGGAATAAGAATAAGTTTTTCTTTTTTTTTCTCTCAGTGAAGTTAAATATTTTGTAGTTTCATTTAAAATCATACAATTTTATTTTATTGATATTTTACACATTTTCTATAAAGGAATAAAGATAATTCAATGAAGAAATTCTACTTTATAATGAGATTATTTACTGAAATTGATAATTTATTTATAGAAACAGAAATAGATTACATCATAAGATGTTCCTTCAATTCATACACCATAATAAAGTTATGTTATGATTTAAAAGTTTTTGTTTTTTTAAAGAATTGTAAAATGGAAATAATTTACTATTCAGAAGATAAATGATAAATGATTGTCACTTTGACGGATATAACGAAGAAAAAAAAATCCATCAAATCAGAAAGAAGATTAGAATATTAGTAAAATTAGAAACTAAATATACAACAATAAATTAATGACTGAACTGCTGAAGTGCACAAGTTTTCAATTCATATTCCCTTTTAAACCGATTTGTTTATCTGTGTAAATGATTTTTGACGATAATTTTGTTTAGGTGATATGATTGAAGTTGACTGAGATACCCTTATACTAGAATGTTGATTACGTTACATTCTTCTTTTAAAAGCGACTGTTCAATAATACTCTAAGATATCCTTAGAAAGCTTTCAATTTGTGTGAGCAATGTAACTTGTTGCACTGGTGAAAACTCTTTCATCTTAATATGATAAAATATAAGTAGTGATAGCTTTAACTGTTTAGGATTGTTTGCATTACAAATCTTTTCCCAGAAATTCACAAAGTAATTCTATATATGCTTTGTGAAATACAAATGATGATTTCATAAGGTATGTGTGTTACAATAATTAAACTTTTTCACCAGATAAAC
Source organism: Schistosoma japonicum (assembly GCA_025215515.1). Classification (NCBI taxonomy): domain Eukaryota; kingdom Metazoa; phylum Platyhelminthes; class Trematoda; order Strigeidida; family Schistosomatidae; genus Schistosoma; species Schistosoma japonicum. The sequence goes on along the minus strand of CM046069.1, from coordinate 26,922,533 downwards.
TGATTTCAAACAGTTTCACTTTAGTTAAATTATCGGAGCGAAAATAAGTTTTACTTTGCGTGAATTAGACAACCATTAGTAACCAGGAAGCACTTAACAGTCATTTTATCCTATCATAGGTTTCCTTAATAGTACGAACTGATTGTTCTCACGGGGAGGTTCAATCCTAGGTTACCTACACTGCTTCACCATGAACACCTAACTTGCAGACTGATGAATCAGCTTCCAGCAGTTGGCGTTTTTAGCTTTTGTCAATTTAGGATTTATTGCATGACCTCATTCGTTGCTATTAGTGGGTAACTACTACACACTCTCGACATTACTGAATTTCACTGATCACTTTTTCTCACTATTTCCCCTTAAGTTAGTCACTAACGTGGTCATACTCATTGTGATCATATGTTGTGGGTATTGTTGAATATGATATAAAGTGTATTATCATGGAGGCGAACGATGGCAAACAGATTTAAATATTTATTCGCAAAAATCATAATTCTATTTTTACAAGAGCAGTTTCAATCAATTTTGATGTTTCGTAAATAAATCACGAGTTTCTTTTTGACATACTGACTTATCGATTAACGAACCATTAGTTAATTGGTGAAACACTTTAATTGACAAGTTGTTCTTGTGTTGAACTACTGATAGTTTTATATCCTCCTTTATAAATGAACAAAAGAAAACTCTTCTTCTCTGATTTATTTTTAGTTCAATAGCTCAATAATTTTCTTTTTTATTAGTTTCTATAACTAGAATAACCTATCGTAATCATTCAACACCTGCATTGTATAACTTATCCTATATGTTCTTCTTTTACATAAAGTTACGTGACAGTCAACTTCTACTAACTAAGTAACTGTTTAAAAATTTCGATGTTTATTGAAAATAAAGACGTTTGAACGAAGAATATTCTTCTTTTCGATAAATGCTCATCAGGTTCTACATTTATTAGTTCAAAATTATTAGTCACAAGAATAGCCAGTTCTGAGGCAAGTAAAACATTATTTAGATATCAAGGATAATTGGATATAAAGTTTTTCTCTCCTGGTTATTTATAAAATACGAATGTTAATGTTGAAATAATAACCATCATTATGTAACTTGTGCAACGTAAACGACAAATCAGATAAGCAAGATTATTAGTCGAATATGTGTATATAGGTATCTCTGACTATGGTTGATATAGGAGATGGGGTGGTAGCAAAATACAATTAGATCGAATCCTATTTAAAATGAAACCGAATGGGTAAGAGTTTGCAAAATGGAGTGAACGATAATCAAAATTTGTCAAATAGTAATAATAACAATAATAGACATAATTACAATCAGTTCATTTGTTTGATTTTAAAATGTGATATTCAAATTCATTCTGTGTACTTTGGTTAATAATAATAATAATAATAATAATAATAATAATAATAATAATAATAATAATAATAATAATAATAATAATAATAATATGGAAATGCACATTCAGAGGGAGAATACCTATGCATTGATCAAATTAAGTCGTATGATTAAGGTGGAGATTGGTTTAGTGGATTTTGCGTCGGCCATGGCAGGAGAAAGGATTGGACGTACTTTTTCTGTATGCACTGGTCTGGTTTCTTGACCCATATAGCTATCACCTCTGCCGTTTTAAGGACTTTGAGTCTAACCAATCTTGGCAGATAACTGTTTACACAGAATATTATTGTGAATGACTGATTTATGCTCACCGCATGACCTGTTTGAATTAGGATGAGTTAGTATTGAACTGTTGATACTTCTGATAACTCCATTTGGTTAACCAGACCGGAAGATGCTCCCGAGACGGAGGAGTGAATTCCTTGAGCATCTGCCAATGTAACTTGCTCCACTTTGTAACTTTGTCTACAAACACATGATCTAATCGTATTTTGCTACCACCTCATCTTCTATGTCACCCATATACAGAGATACCTATATATATATTTGATTAATAATCCTGTTTATCTCAAATGTCATTGACGTTTCAAAAGTTATTTGATGATGATTATTTCAACATTAACATTCGTATTTTATAAATAACCCGGAGAGAAAACTTTATATCCAATTATCCTTGATATCTAAATAATGTTGTATTTGCCTCAAAACTAAGTAACTATTAAATTTAAAATACATCGAAAAACTAGTTAATGTTTTGTGAATTCTAGTGAACTATTTCAGGCTTATATTTATTGACCTTGAACTATTAGATTGTACTGATTACTATGGTAGCAATTGTATAAGAGTTAAAACTTTCTCTCCCATTTTATCGACAGACTATTTTGATTGGTTGTTTAGGTGAAGGAAGAGCAAGCAGTAATATGGTATTAAGACTTTTGTATTAGTTTAGTTGAAGATAATTTTCCTTAGATTGAGATTAGTAAAACAGACAGGCATTGAAAGCCATTGAACAGTAGGTGAATATTTTTTAAAATCTTAGTTTGAGATCGTTAATTATTGGGGAGCTAATGGAAGTTAAAGCTTCACACAGACTCTAATCCATATTTTATCATTTAGTTGTTTTGGGACTTAGTTATTCACTTTTGTCGACTCCACATACTTTGTGGATAACTTTATAATTACGTAGGTTTACCACTGAATAGTGGTATGTATCTATTCCTTAGTGCTATTCAACCTCTATCGATCAAGTTTCAGTATGGCCACTAGTCTAAATGACTAAATAGTGCGTGCACTATGTTTAATCCAAAGTGGTTGTAGACTGCCGACCCTAATAGCTGAGTGGTAACATAGACTGTGAATCTGGGTTATATGGTTACGAATCACATATAGTACTGATTCCTCAAATATCAAAGGCATGCCTTACTGACGAGATTTTCGGGATTTTCTTCCAACTACCTCCAACCAACTTATACATCCATCAACTAATCACATGATTTTAAATAATAAAAATGTGACACTGTTTTAGCTCACTTATCACTTTCTGGATTGATCTAAATGGAGTTTACATTTAACCTAATTCATTACCTAACTGCAAGTTTATTTAATGAACTTTAAGTCAATGCTTATTGCGTGTGAGATCAGAGATAGTACCCATATATCTGAATCACATTATGAAAATTGGCATTCGGAATTATAGCATGCATAAGATGAGGATTGATTTTAGATATTTCGTATATTACAGTGTAATTAAAATATTATTAAAATTTAGTCGAACTAGAATTGGAATAGTTTAACAAAATGTCGGATATTCAAAACCTGAGAGTTCAGACTACTAAATGACAGTTCAGATTCCATTCATTATATGAAATTAAAAGCTGAAAATCTGTTAACACTGTTTACATAATATAGTTTTTCTATCACTAAGTTTTTTTGATACTACTAACATTTATCACTTATTTATAATTTTCGTTATTGCTTTATAGGGTCTGATTGGTCATTCATGCAATTCGATCCAGAAGATGGATATCCAAGTCGGCCACACTCAGTAGCTGGTCGACGACCAGATGCCGAAGTTGAATATAAATCCCGTTCACCTTCTTCAAATAGCGATTATAACTGTTATGACTCTCATCATAGTCTAGGAGAAATATGTTGAACCTCCTGTACGATCAAAAAATACTGATAAATCATCAAAAAGCAAAAATTTCACTCGCTACTATTCCAGGTAATCAAATAGGTCGTATATCATCAAAAACGGAAACTTTGAAATGTCATCCACGTAACGGATTAAGACCTGGTCATATACATCAGTCCTCAACAAGACATTCCAATGGATCACGTCAAGTGTTAGCACGTTGGAATGCATGTCATAAGGCAAAATAATTGTACAAATCTATGCGTTGATTCTCAGCGTTCAAAATGTTTACGTCGTGGTGCGAAAATTAATCATGGTTTTCAACGTCGTCAAGTTCGTATGGGCAGTGGTGGTCATATACCTCATCAAAGAAGTTAAAAGAAAATCAAGTAATACTTTGATTTTCTGTGATATTTCATGTTTGAAACATTGTAATCACAAATACAGTAATTTGATGTATTACATCAATGTAACATCAAAACGAAGTTACATGTAACTTTTAAAAAAATTAGTTGGTGTCTTAGTGTTATAAATAAATAAAAAAACACGAAAATCATCCACTTAATCGACATCTATATTCAGATTTAGTCACTCTACTCATTTTCCATGTTTTTTATTTGTTTTCTCCTATCGGAAGGAAATTCATGTTTTTTTTGTTGCTGCAGATTTACTAGTACAGTTGTAGTGACTGCTACATTTAAAGTTCATTTTGTTTCCTTCAAAAAGTAAAGTATTATTACTTATAGCCATGGAGCATGAATAACGTTCTTTTCTGTCATAATATTTTTAGTTACTTGTTCCTTAGTTATAATATTATCATATTGCGATTTTCTTTTATGGTTCACTGGTGAGCGGTATGAAGACGAATTCGTCAAGGTTTATTTGTATGTTTCGTTGGCTTATGTGCATATATACACATTTTCAGTGTTTTGAATTATTAGTTCCACTGAGTTTAAGTTTCCAACATATTTCTTTTATTAGTTGTCACGCTCTCTAGTGCGCATATGTTACTGTATTTTGGATAATGGGTTAATTATAGTCTTATTTTTTCATGTGTTTTGTTGTACTCTTGAATGTTTACTTAGTTATATTGTGCTTTTCTTCTGTCTTTATTTTCAAGACGGTTTGCTCAAATTGTAAAACATACAATTAATATTATTGCTAAGCAAGTTTATTTATCTAAAAAAAAATCCTTATTATCACTGTACGAAGTTGTCAAGAAAATATTTTGTTTGGTAATATGACTTTTTACTGTTTATCTTAGAGACTAGAGAAAAGGTTTTTAACTTGTCTCTAACTACATAATAAACATCAGGTTGGTAATATTAGTTGCTTAAGGATATTTTTGTATTATGAAAACCTGAGTTAACGACTGAAGTTTATTTTGGATATATAGGCTAAATATTAAGATGACCTTACAGCAAAAAAATAGTTCCAAAGGTCTTCTACAATCAATTTACAATAAAACAAACCAGATCTAGAAGTTTGAAACGTAGATAGTTGAAATAAATTGGATTTCCCTTAAAAACGAGAAGTGGAATACTCTGCAGTCCATCAGACGGTTTAAAGAACTTAAAGAATAGACCACAAAGCAAGCTAAATGAACAAGACTAACCAAAATAGTAGGTGTAAGTCAAATGTAATTCCAAGTTAGGCAAGCAACACAAATACTGTCAAGGAACCAGTTTGAGAGTGAATAGGTATTAGAGATCCCAACTAATTCGTAAGAGAAGACAATAGATGTACAAACCAAGGAAGCATGTATCGTAAAACAATAATGAATGTAGCGTAATTGAGTATAACCTTATATCATCATATTTTGTTAAGTTGGTCACTTATTGGTGACACTGGAAAACTTGGAATACGAAGCGCATTGATCTAAATCAATTACTATGAAACTATGGCAAACTGCAGTTCGCAAACGAAACTGATTCGTAACTCTGAGGCTAGCGATAATCGTAGAGACGCCGACTTAACTTGCTACCAATCTTAAGAATGGCGGTTGGATCTTGCAAATGATTTTTGGCCAACAGAACTTATTTTGAAGTGTACTATTTTGTTAGTTAATAAGTTCGATGTCGCCGTTAAAATCGGCGAATCACTAGAGAGACGTTTTCCTATGGTATTTGACTTCTCATCAATGGGCCTCCACGATAATGACAAGGGTGGAGCTCAAGATCGTCAGGTTTCTAGGCAAACATTTAACGTCAGTCTAGTGGCATCCACAGGTTGTTGTTGATAAACCAAATCATTTTTTGATATATTACTGGATATTAACCAAGAAACAAGACAGTCATGAAAGCAATTGTAACACAGTTATAAATACTAATCGATTACATTCCTTATAGAAAATCAAGCTACCAGTCAATCATGAAAGAAGTCTTATAACTAATTTCTGCCTGAAGCGTGTATAGGCGGTTATAAGAAGTAAGGCAATCAAAAATACATTATTAGGCTGCCCACCTCAGAGAGCGTAGCATCACTAGAATGAAGATACATGTTCTAATGTTGATAACATTTTGCGAAACCTTGATTAGTTATGATAAAAAGTAAACTTTAGAGATTGTGAGCTGTTTTGTTACTGTAGAGCTGACAACAGCAGGTAGTTGGTATTCTAAATATTCCTTTCCTCAAAGCCTACTGAGAATTGTCTTACGATAGTTCATGCTATACATTATGTAACACGATAGTGTTCTTATGGTACCTGTTTGTTAAAGTTCCTTTTATAATCGCTTGGAGCTATGACCACACGAAATATATTTTTATTTAGTCAGAGTAGCCCTTTGTCTAAATTTGACATAAGTATTGCCAACGGTCGACTTCAGTGTTAACAATCTTCTTTTACAGACAACAGCTCTAAATCAAATACGAACGTCAGATACTTAGTAAACTAAGGACATTTTTAAAAAGTTTCACCCAGCGCACCTATCAAAGTCTTAATGGAAGCACTTTTATACTAAAATATATTTTCACCAATCAAACAAGGCATTTGTCAGGTGAGTTGAACACATATAACGCTGAACGTTGCTAGGTTAACCAATTTCGATTGCTCGCAGTAAGTTGTCCTGAACGCTCATTTTACGGTTGGAATCAATATTATTCAGAAGTACATTACTTGCCCTTTTGCATTTATAATGTAACATTCTAGACAATTTGTGTTCTTACGATATGGGGATGAAACATTAATCCTTTACCGACGACTTGTCATTATTCCATTTGTGTTGTACGTACAATCATCAAAGTCGATACAGTGGATTAAATAGAGGTTCCTTATGGGTAAGAAAATTACAATCCTAAACTTCAGTAGCTGCTTAGTCGTAGCAAGTCAGCTTAGGCTGATTGAAAAAGATATCTAAATATGAGAAGTCTTTAATGATCTAATTGCATTGACTATATTTTCATCCTACTTGAGGTATCACTTCACAATGTTCCCAAAGAACATATTCTGAATAATGTTAATTTAAAATTTCATTATAATAGTGTCAGAAAGAAAGTTAAAAAAATATTTTGATAAAGTAAACATGATATTATTGATGTAGATGAACTGTAAATTTACTTAAGGACGATTTTTCCATTAGCCTATCAGTGGAGATATTCCACATTGTCAGTCGCAAAAAAGGCTTTCTACTCCTGCATATTTGCAAAATGCAGGGCATTCGAAGTTGTTAACAGCAGTCGTACGACTTGCGAGAAATAACAACCTTTTAACGATTACAGGCTTTCTTAATTGATATTATGAAGTCAATGCTACTTGAAAACTTAACAAAGAAAGTTGGTGTTGGTATATGTTGGGGAAAGCTTTTACAACGACCATATTAGGAAATGTCTTCCGAAATAACATATTCACATCAATTGACAACCGCTCTATCTTATCCTACAGTAACTTAAGTACATGGAGTTTTTAACTGATAAAATCAATGAAGCTTTGACAAGTTTATTCTGCATAAAACTTTTGCTGTAACTGACTTGATCACACGGTATTACGCCCTGTCGTGATATCGAAACAAAGATGTTTTAGAAGGTATTGACTAAAGAAGCCTAAGAAATATACAACTTTTCCATACGGCTTTTTAAAACTTAGATATTAGTGAGTTTTTTCCCTTGAAATATCGGGTAAAATGATCGTGAAACTGAACCGAGTATTAGGTATCAAAGTGATGTTGCTTTATATGAAAACAGACGACGACGATTTAATTTTACTTTTAGTTGCTCACGATAACAAAATATGATTTTTAGTGATATGTCCAATTTCGTTCCCTAAGAAATAAATTATTTGGTGAGATTTGATTTTCTGAGAGTTCCGAATAAGATATAGTTTCCGGTGTGATAATTGTTAATGACGTGAGAAGATTGAGGTGGGGGTTTGGTTGGTTGGCCGAGTGTCAATTTACTAGTGCCTAGTTGGTAATTGTGCGCCTGATCTGTGCCCACTTAATCCCAAGCCGAAATAAGAAGAAGGCGAGCCAATAGATCAGCCAGACAGAATTTTATAATATTTCAAGCATTCCCTTATATATTCATAAAATCAGACCACACAGCGAACCAATTAGAAAATTAACATGATTACAGAACGAGGGGAATAGTGGTAAGTGAATAGGAACAACTCGTACACATTTAATTAACTGTAGTCCATAATAAGAGACAATATAATAACAGGAATTATGCTAAACGGGAGGATAGGGTAAGAGAAACGTAACAATGATAGAAACAAAATGTTTACCTTACAGACAGTTAGAATAAATGAAATAGTTTTCTCAAAACACAGTTCTGAAAGTTTGTTACACTTATTTGTGGTCCGGCATAACATAAACACAACTCATAAAGTCGTCCGTAAGTAGTAAGTAGCGGAACGTCTCATGAAATGGGGAAGAATCAGGAAACAGCGTATGAGGCGAGGTGCGGGGTGGAAAGGAACAGAGCATGATTAGAATACAAAGAAAAATCAAGAACAACCGAGGGAAAAAAGCCGACGATCGACACGGATCAGTGAACACGAATGATATGCAAATTGATGATTTAAAGTAATATATATATATATATATTTTATGATATTCACTGTTTTCACCATATATACAATTTACTTGTCCTACTTGGACTTCTCACACCAGCAGCATGTTTAATAATTAAAAAATTTTTCTCCAGTTAAATAGTGTCATCAAATTCGACTGAAAGTAACCACTGGCCTAGCTAACATCAACTAATTTATAGTCAGAAATGATGGCATATTTATGAAACTTGCCATTTTTGCTCGTCTTTGTGTGTAATCTGTTTAGCTTGCTGATCATATTTATGTAATGGTGATGTTGTCGCAAGTTTCACTGATTTACTTTGCAGTAATTTTGTTAGCTATGTTGTAATCTCCATATTGTTATTATTTATCTTCAAAATAAAGCTATTTTTCAACGTTTAAATCTAGGAATCCTAGGAGGTAGTCAAATATGTAAATGTTCGTATCTGTTTCAAGATGCAGCGGAAGTCACCTTATTATAATAAAAATTTCTATTCGATAAAAACAGTCTTATGTCGTCAAATTTATTTTGAAATATTTGTCTAGTGCAATTTTGCGTGCTTTAGCTTTTTTGGAATCATTAATTCCCTATCGATGTTGAGGGCTACGGTCTTTGAAAATGCTTTACGGAAAAATGTCTATTTCGTACGTACACATGGTGCAACGACCTTATATTTCTACTTTTATAAACAGTCTTTAAATGTATATATTCAGATCATTGTTCGGAGGTACAGTGTTTGATTTCGCGTGGCCTGACATCGCAATACGTCAAATCACAAAATCGAGGACTCGACCGACTTGAAAGAATAATAAATAAGATAGCCTTATGTATATATTGATTCCATTGAACAGTCCATTCTAACATTAGTGGCAATTTTCTCGTTTTTTTTGACGATTTCTATGTTACGGATAACATTATGTAGGAGAGCACATTTAAGATGACTTAAAAATATTACGGAAAGTGGGTTTTGGTCACACATCACCGAATGGCATGTCCTCCGTGAATGTTGATTGTCTGAGTGAATGAGATCGGCCTTGAGTGCTTGGAATACACCATTGAGTATCCAGTGACTAAACTTAACGCACTCCCTATACTAAGTAATAGTACCTAAATACTCAGATTTTTGGTTGTTACTTCATGATAAAACGCCACTCAAGTGCATAACACTGTCGCTCAAGACTGCTAACGTAATAAATTAAACTAAAAATGTGAATTTCGAACACCAATAATTTTTTAACTTCACAACTCAGCATTGAAGCTTAATCTTCTAAATTTTTGTTTGAAATAACTAACATTTTAATCATAACAACGTGACCTTGTTAAATTTTTAAAATGCTAAGGAGTTACTGTTTGTAATGGATCGGAAATCTTCAGATAGTAGTAGGTTTTTAACCACTAATAACATTTTTAATTGAATTCAATGATGGCTTTTTGAGCATCTATTTACCTGGTACGATTCACTGTATCTTCCGCTGATTAGAAGGCAGTAAACTGATATTGTTTTTCAATGAATGTTATCATTTATTTGTACTAATTCACTGGATGTAACAGTTTTTTTGGTGGATGAAGGGATACAAAAAACGCATTTTTGTCACTGCTTGTCTGGTTTTTTGAAATAATGGTCCTCGTACTTTATATAATACGTCCTGTATTCTTAAGCATAGTCGATATTCAGACCACATTGATGATATTTTACTTGTAGCCAAAAATAATGAATCATTATAAACCTAAGATGCGAATTATGTTTCTGGGTATTTTAACATATTGTAGCTACATATATAGCCTATTGCAGAGTTCTTAAGTCCTAGAATATTCTGTTTTCATTATTAGTTTTGACAGAGTGTTCGACAGATGTTAAACTAACTTTTACTGAGTACCTATAGTTAAAGCTTGAGAAAACATCATTTTCTGTATCTCTTGATAGGATTATTGATGTGATGATGAGTTTCATGATATGAAATAGACACAGTATGGCCTTATACTTGATATATTTTATTTGCATTTTGCTATATGATATTAAAAATGGATGTATTTGATAGCCATAAAATTGATCGTACTTATCTTAGTTACAGTGGTGGCTTAAATTACACTAAAAACACTTGCTTATTTGATAATAAACCCATTAAGTATCTGTTTTTCTCTAACAATTAATTATTTCACGCTAATCTCGTATTTCTAGAGATTACATTTGGAATAAATTTACGTGCAGATTGGATGGCATTAGCCAAATGTATTCAGAACTAAGCTAGTTTAACGGTTTTTGTACAGTTTTGTAGATACGTTGTGTAGTTAAGTAAAGACAAAACTGCTCTGATCTTACGATGAAACAACTATGACATCTACCCACCTACTTCAGATTACTTAATAATTTCCCGCATGAGTACATTCACTGATATTTTTCAAAGTAGAACAGAAGAATAATTAGTGCTAGATATGAAAATGTCTGATATTATTTGAATACTTTGAAGTACTAAAATCAGTTTGTCATTATTTACTACAGCACTTTGTCAGCGAATTTCTGTGGTTTTTTTTTAACTCATTAGGTACACTTAGTGTATTCACATAACCGGTTAAAATCATCTTTAATATTGTCCAATATGCTCAATTTTTGTTACATAAAGCTGCAACTGACATAGTTTCTAGAAATATTACTGAATGACTAGATGTTAATATCTTTTCATTAGCAGTTCTAGCTTCGTGTTTTACTAATTTAAAGCATTTAGTTCTTATTTTTGTTTTAAGAAAACACCAACTTGATTACCTGACACTAAAATTTGTTAAAATTATGACATTATGAAGTTATGAACACACATTTTGTGTGTTAAAGGTTTGACAATTTAGTGTATCTATATCTTAGTGTTAAATTCCAAAATACGCCTCATATTAAGAACTTATCACTGCAAATACCAAATCGTGATCTTCTGCGCTACTGAGTCTAAGTATTCACTATCTCGATTGGAGATAAAAAAATATCATATAAACACCAACTTCACTCATATGTATTCATAAATAAAAATCAACAAGAATTTTTAGAATCAATAAAAAGCTAACAAAAATATTACAAGAGTTATTCTGCAGTATGCTAGTTGAAATTAATATGACATCAACCATAGGTGTTTAGTAGTTTTAGCAGCTGTATTTATTATAAAACATCAAGTGCTGACTGTTCAAGTCAAAAACATAACAAGAATAGACAGAAAAAATCTATGGCACTTTAAATGTTAACAAGAAAACTGTTATTTTTAATGAAGCTTTTGATTTAGTTTTGAGGAATTTGAGAAATAATGAAATATGATCCATGCTTTACTATAATTATTTTTGATTTATAGAATTGTGATTAATTTTGTGGTTTATGCACCGCATCATTGAGTCTATACTTTACATCGAACCACGGTTAAACATGTCAAGATTTTAAGATCACTTTTATTTCCACACTCGATCAAACAGCACGAATTTAACGAATCTTGCTTACCTTATTAAAAAAATTGTCGGCACCTTCACGAACTCGAATCTCGTCATAAGACTCTGTTTAAAACAACAGTCATTTCTAGAAATTAGTTAAATATGGCTACACACAATCAATTATCTACAGTTATTGAGTGTCTGAAACTAATATGTTCATATTTTAGATGTTTGTGAGTTAAACATGACTGAGTTCTTGAAACAGTCTTTGAAAATATTAAATCACTTATTTTTTAACGCTAGTAAAAACTTTTAACAAAGTTCGTAGAATATTCTTTGCACTACATTACTTCTGTTTTGAAGACTTTTCATACAGATTAACAATTTGGATTGAAACAGTGATCCATTTTATAAACTACTCATCTAGCTAACATAATTTTTCAATAAATGGTTATGCAGTAAAATGTACTTTAAGCAGCTTACTAAGATACTTTTTTTATGTAGTACAAAATCTATGAAAACCTTTCCGGTTATTTTTTTAGCAGGTTTTAGGCGTTTTTTTGATAATACAATTATTTGTCTTATTAAAAGAAGCATAACAAGATGTAGTAACGTTACATGTCGCTAACCTTATTAATGATTTAGATGATTATTCAAAGACTATCAGTATAAGTTATTAGAGTCTCTATATTATTAAGCACTTAAAGTATGAATTTTGACAACCGATTTATCCGTTTATGCTAGTTGATAGAGCTTTTTTAACATTTTGCTTATTATTTGAAAGTTAAATATTGCGGATTTTTCATGACAGTTTGCTTTGAATTTTATAAAATAAGTTTAAAGTGATCAAAATAAGAAACGACTTATATATAATTTCGACCCAGATGTTATACGAAGCTAGTTGCCTTCAAAAGTTTTCCACAAAGAGCTGAGACAGTCGAATATCGTAAATGACTAATTGTAGAATTTCAGAAAGTTACCGTTATATCTTTAATTTGTTTATCCGAATTAGTAGTCATACAATCCTTTTATACGCATACTACAATATCATAAAATATGCTCTTATTCATGTGTGATTATCTAAATATCCAACGTTCATTTAAAAGCGCGTAATTAATATGTAGTATCTTGAAGTTAAAAATGACTAACTTTATCGTTTTCCACAATTTTTGCAAAAACCAGTTTGCTTACGAGGTACCTTGTAAAAAATAAAATATTATAATCGTTTTCTTTTCTTGAGTTTTCCGAAAAACATCGAGATCATCCAGTGATCTGGTCTAATCTAAATTACGGTAATTTGTCAATTTAATAATCTCATTGTAATGTATATTCTGGGTACATTTAAATGCAATCATTTAATTGCTCTTCAATGTCAGTATAACATCATTTACGTCTAATACTAAGTACAACATTTACTTTTTTCAAATAATGTTCACTTTTTCTATTAGTTAAATTTGGTTATATGTTTATCGACTTGTTGTCAGTTTAAGCTGACATCTTAACTCTGATTACTTTTTCCCTTATTATAAAAATTAGTCACTAGTGTTTACTCATAGAATAACTTTCGCTGGAAAGGTCATCATAATTTATTAATTGTAATCACAATAATTTCTTTTTCGTTTTTCTAGCATATGAATATACTTATATTGTGTATACAACCCGACCATTCACATAAAATATATAGAGAACTCATGTAAAATCAATTATAATACTCTCCATTTCTCCGGTAACTTGCTCTTCTTGATTATTTTTCAACAACTGACTAAATTAATTAAAAATTAGAATAGTCACCACTTGTAACTAAATTAGTAGTTGAATCAATAGCAGTTATGAAGTTTGTTTTACATGTATCATTAAGAGAAAAAATTGTATTACAACAGAATTAAAATGGGAACCTACTGTCACTTTAAAACTGAACAGTAGTAGCTAAATTTGCTAGGTATAAATGACTAGATAGAGATAATTACAAATAGATTTTGTATATATATATATATATATATATATATATATATATAACAAGCGGCAGAGTTTTTGGTATTTTAGTGTCAGATAAAAGTTTACATACATTACTCTCTCATTTTGCAACTATTTGCTGTATGAACATAGCCCTTAACGTCTAAGGATTCGGTTACAATGTTAGAGATTTAAAATGAAGATGAGAACTAACCAGTAATTCACAATAACTGTAAAATGGTGCCACTGCATAGATCCTCAACAAATAATTCCTAACCATGTTATTTGCAATCTTCTATAAGTTCCAGATTAATCACTAGTTATTTTCTGATAAGTAATGCAGATATTTTTTACTCGTTTCCACTTTTCCATGTCATGCTAGATAGTCAAACCTAACTCACTTGAACGATACGTCTACAGGACTGACTAGTTGAAAGCATTTAATATTCAGTATGCATTTAGTCTTTTGAAGTAAGCTGACTTAATTGTTTCCCTGATGCAATGTACGCAATTTTAAATTAAAACACAGTCAAAGTGTTAATAACTTACATATTGACAATTTTACGAATCAAAATTGAGTGTGTTAAAATAAATAACACAGTTAACTTGAGTTGTTTAGTTTCTTTCTAGTGGAACTGCAGTGTCAATGATATTAAATCATTTTTTTATTTACGATTCAATTTATATTCTGTTAAATACCTTCATGAGCTTAAGAGTGACTTTGCTTCTTCAAAGGAGATTTTAAGTAAATAAGAGGAATTAACAATTTTATGTTACTTAAAGGAGTTAAGGATTAGTTAGTTAACTCAGCATGTAATGAGTATGTAAATTCGGTTTAGCGGAAGCAGTGAAACAAAACATTTAAATTTAAAATACTCAGCTCAGATAACCCAATATTACTCGAAATGCTGATTTCCTTTTACTTAGTAATAGCCAGTAAGATGGGTGAATGGTTCATTGTTTACTAATTCCGTGAAAATTTCTTAATTTAGTTAATAAGTGACTATACTCAACACGAATTTTGGTAAGTTTTAGAGATAGATTGGTTTCTGTGGAGTCATTTAGTTAAATTGTAACTCATTGATAGTAGTGTATAATTGATACTATGAATGAAAAAAAATCAAGTATATTCGAGAATATAAATTACTTTTTTTCGAACTGTTGGTTTGAGTGAAACATATCAAACTTACTTACTTACTTACTTACGCCTGTTACCCCTCTCAAAAGAGCGTAGGCCGCTCACCAGTATTCACCATTCAACTCTGTCCTGAGCAATCCTTTCCAGCTGTCTCCAGTTACTGTTCATCCTTTTAATGTCTGCTTCCAGCTCTCGACGCAGTGTGTTCTTTGGCCTTCCTCTTTTCCGTTTACCAACAGGATTCCAAGTTAGTGCTTGTCTCGTGATGCAGTTAAATGATTTCCGCAATGTATGTCCTATCCATTTCCAACATCGTTTCCTGATTTCCTCCTCACCTGGAAGTTGGTTTGTTTTCTTCCATAGTAGGCTGTTGCTGATGGTTTCCGGCCAACAGACATTCAATATCTTGCGTAAACAGTTGTTTACAAATACCTGTACTCTCCTGAGGATGTTTGCAGTGGTTCTCCACGTTCCAGCTCCATACAGAAGAACTGTCTTGACGTTCGAATTGAAGAGTCTAACTTTGAGGTTGGAAGACAGTTGTTTGAAGTTCCATATATTTTTCAGTTGTGAAGTGCTGTCCTTGCTTTGCCGATCCTTGCCCTTACATCTGCATCGAATCCTCTCTGTTCATCGATGATGCTCCCCAGGTATGTAAAGGTATCCACTTGTTCCAGAGTTTCACCATCAAGTTCAATTGGGTCGGTGCTCTCTGTGTTGAATTTGAGGATCTTGCTCTTTTTCGTATGTATGTTCAGGCCTATTGATGCTGAGATTGCTGCTACTTTGGTTGTCTTCACTTGCATTTGTTGGTGTGTGGGTTAAAAGAGCTAGATCATCCGCAAAATCCAGATCATCGAGTTACATCCTACTTATCCATTGAATTTCATGCTTCCCCTCAGATGTGAAGGTTTTCATGATCCAATCAACCGCTAGACAGAAGAGGAAAGGCGAGAGCAAACAGCCTTTTCTGACACTGATTATCACTAGGAATGCATCTGTCAGCTGTCCTCCATGCACGATTCAGCACTGTAGTCCATCGTAAGAATTCCGGATGATGTTGATGTGTTTCTCTGGTACGGCATAGTGTCGAAGAAGTTTCCATAGCGATCTCCTGTCCACACTGTCGAACGCCTTCTCATAGTCAATGAAGTTGACGTACAGTGACGAGTTCCATTCAAATGATTGTTCAAAGATGATCCATAGTGTTGCGATTTGGTCTGTGCACGATCGATTCTTACGGAAACCAGCCTGTTGATCTCGAAGTTGAGCATCCACTGAGTCTTTCTATTCAACACCACTCTGTTGAAGACTTTCTCTGGTACTGATAATTAGTGTGATCCCTCTGTAGTTCTCACATTTGCTGAAATATCCTTTTTTTTGATATCTTGATAAGGTATCCTTCTTCCCAGTCTGCCGGCACTTGTTCTTCCTCCCAGATCCTCTTAAATACAACGTGGAGCATCCTTGCCGTTATGTCTAATGTCTGACTTGAGTGCTTCGGCTGGTATATATATTGTCAGGTGCTGCTGCTTTCCCACTTTTGATCTGTCTGATGGCTATCTTGATTTCTTCCATCGTTGGTGGATTGACATCTATCGGAAGGTCCGTAGATGCTGCTTCGATGTCTGGTGGGTTCGATGGAGCTGGCCTATTCAAGTGTTCCTCAAAATGTTCTACCCATCTGTCTCTTTGTTCTTGAATCTCGGTGATTAGCTTGCCTTCTTTGTTCCTGACCGGTCACTCTGGTTTACTATATTTACCTGCCAGTTTCTTTGTTGTGTCTTATAGCTGTTTCATATTTCCTTCTCTTGCAGCTTTTCCCGCTGTCGTTGCAAGGCCTTCGATATACTTCCGTTTGTCGACTGTAATGCTCTTCTTTACTTGTTTACTTGCTTCTGTGTATTTAGTTTGTGCCTTGATTTTTTCTACTCTAGTTCGACTGTTGTTGATTTCTGCCTTCTTGTTCCTCCTTTGTTGAATTTTGCTCAGGGTCTCTGTGGAAATCCATTCCTTATGATGGCGGTTCTTGCAGCCCAGAGTCTCTTGACAAGTTGAAGTTAGTGCCTCTTTGATTCCTTTCCAGTTGTCCTCCATAGTGGCTTCTTCTTCGTTCAACAGATGCTGTAAGGCTTGAAACCTGTTGTTGAGAGTTATTTTGGATTCCTTGAGTTTGTCAGTATCCTGAAGAGAGGCTGTATTGAATCGTTGTAATGCTGTTACTCCAGTTATCCATTGCTACTTTGGTTTCCTTTTCATTTTGGCAACCATTAGGTGGTGATCTGAAGCAATATCAACTCCTCTCCTGTTTCGCACATCTTTCATTGATCTTCTGAATTTTTTATTGATGTATATATGATCGATTTGATTCTGTGTAGTATGATCTGGTGAGACCCATGTAACCTTGTGTTTGAGTTTGGGGTGGTGTTGGGAGATTATTGTACCACCTATGACTATTTTGTTGAAAGCGCATAGATTTGTAAATCTTTCACCATTCTCATTTCTTTCTCCCAGTCCCTGTTGTCTCATGCCGTCTTAGTATCCGGTGTTGTCCATTCCGACTTTGGCGTTTAGGTCCCCCATTAGGATGGTCAGATTCCTTCCTGGACACTTCGCTATAATTGAAATACCATATGGGAAGCTCAAAGTTATATACTTCCAGTATCAGTACAATCACGAATACACACTGTTAACTGGTTCGGGACCAAGATGGAAGCACTATCTGAGAATACACGATTCTCTGTGGTTTTTTCTATATTTTATTCTACTACAAAAGTAAGCTGTTTAAATAATTTAGTATAAAAGGAAATAGAGAATTTTCAGTCAAAGTTTAAGTTTATTGTTACTTGTCCTACATGTGTTAAGAGCAATCGGTCATTTATATGCAAAGTAGAATTCGACACAAATGTAGGTAGACTTAAATTCTACGCTATATCAGCATGACGAAATTGGCATAAAAAGATGAATGCCAACTAAGTCAAGATAATTTAATAGCTATGATAGCGAGAAGAACTGATTTTTAAGAATACAGTTCTGGAAATCATAACAAACAGGTATGCATTTAACAGCATCGCAATTCACGATCTGAATAAAAATAGTGAATGAGTTTGTATTACCTTGATCATATTGAGACTACTGTTTATAATCATGGTTCACATACACGACCGATTCCAGTAGTCTGCACACACCAACATAGCTGAGAACAATAATTAGTGACTTCATGGATTGATGTTATATTTTGATTAGGTTGCCTTTATATTACTTTATGCATACTACTAAGCCAGTAAATAATCCATTTCAAGGAAGACATTGGTTGTAGATATGCTATCCATATCATAGCTACCTGAGTAGATGATTCATAACCTCTCAACTGATTTATCGTCTTTTCCTGGTAAAATCTGTTTAAAATCAGTGTTGTGTAAATGTTTGCCTAATATGGAGAAAAAATTCCCATTTCCAAAAATAATCACATAGTTAATATATAGATGTGAATTTTAAGATGTTTTTTCTTTTGTTTTAACTCGAAACCACTTATTACTTAAAAGAAAACTAAAATAAATTATGATAACACTATGCACTATATTAAATTTTTAGGTAATTTCAACTGAATCAAATGACTGATAGTTTAGATGTCGATAGCATTTTGTAATGGTGATTAAACAGCATTTTCTAATTAATAGATTTCTAAAATTATCGTTTCTAAAGTTTTCAGAGACTTTTGCATCTTTTGAGCGATTAAATAAATTATTAGCGAAAGTGGTTGATTTGGTAACTAATGAACTAATATTTCATAGTGTACTTTAATTATACATTCTTATGGGTCATGTAAATAAACAAATAATCTCAAATTACCCATTCGATCATGAAAACAAAAATATGACTGAACGAAGTGTTCTTTTACTGAAGAAATTCACACTTGAAATTGTTTAATCTCAAGTATGTAACCATTGTGCTTCGTAAAGGCAATCTATGATATTACAATAAGCAACTGAACATACCAACGAAAATAACATAAAAATGTTACTTTTGTGACTGAAAATATAATTTTCAAGACCATGGATGATCGTCACGACATCATACGAATTAGACAATGATTAATAATTATGGAAAAGGTTACATGGGAATATAACTCAAAATATTGAAATTTAGTGTTATCATAGAAGAGATAAGAGAGAAAATATGTCATTTTGGAGTAAACGATCAGTAGTAAGGGGTTTGGTGAAATCAGATGACTTTAGGTTAAGACTAAAGTTGACGTAAAAGTTAAATATTTTTCATTTGAATGCATAGTTCTTACATTCATAAATATTTTGGTGAAATTTTAGAGATAACTAGATCCTAAATTCATCGTTTTTCATTGGGTTTCCGTTCACCAAGTAGATTACCTTAAACTCAGAGTCTGTTTGGATTGGATGATTCAAATTTAAAAGTTGACCAGCTTCATATGGATCCTCTTCTGACACTTTCATTAAATTCGCTTGCATAAAATGTTCACTAAACTGTCTATATACCTACTTTTATGAAAGCATGCAAGTTAGCAAACGTATATGAAAGTTGTCGGTTGGAAGAACTTTTATAAGGATCATTATCAAAAGAATGTTGAGTGCAGAATAGTTTCTTTGAGTCTGTCGCAGAGAAAGCTTTCAAAAAAGAACGAAAATCTTTCTTTTCAATATTCTATCAACTTTTAAGCCTTTAAAAATAGTGTTCATGTTCTCTACAACTGCTTGCCGTACTTGGTCTTCTCACAATAGTACCAGACTATAAGGAAGTAGCTGTACCTGACTTCTTGACCCAGTTCAGTTCGGGATAGAAAATTAAAGGTGTTTTCTTTAATGCAGTGGGTGCTGATACTTTTAGAGATTTTGACTTTATGAAATGACAGAGAAAATAGGTAACTTGGGTGAATATTTATATCCATGATCGGCTTCCTTAGATGAATAGTTTAATCAGGCCTCAATTCTTATCAACCTGTTTTAGAGGGCAATAATTTCTTTTGGGCGTTTCATTAGGATGTTTCATCACACGCTATATCATCAAGATTATAAATTTGTTGGTTTTACTACCTAAGAAAAATAACTGAACAACTTTTTTTACTGTTAAATTGGATTGTTGATTTCATAAATTATTCTTGTCATTGTTACTCCCTCAGAGAGATTATATTAGCTTACTATGTATGCATATCTAATTCCCAATACTGATCTACTGTTTATCTTTGGAAATACAGAATACATACTTTATTTAATCAAAACAACACTTAAATGAAACTTGTTCCACATGAATACGCGGCTATCGATCGTAATTACATAAACAAGTACGGTCGTAAACTGTTTCAACGTAAGAATCATATTTTCATCATGTTTAGTCAGTGATAAGTGAAAAATATTTCTCATGCTGTTATTACATTTAAATCTCAATATAAGTAAACTATGGGTGTGGATTCAGATTGGTTTTTTTATTTTAGAAAGTAAAATTATTAAAACACTTATCGTTTAACAACATGATAACCTGTAATTGATTTATTGAATGTGCATCTGGTATATTCTATTCTGTCCTTAAGAAAGCCATGTAATCATTAGTGCATTACACGAAAAATACGTTTTATTTCTTTTTATTATTTTCTGTAACCAGACAGCTGAACTGTTCAGTCTGTGATCAAACTTACTGACCAGAAATCAAGATTCCGATGTTTTAAATAATGAGCTTTTCATTCACCTCCAATAAATATATAAATACTAAATAAATCAGTATGATGACCAAATTAATTTAAAATACAATATAAATTTTCTGAGGGTTAAACGTTCGACACAAGATCTTAAGGTCCTCGGTTTAAGTTCTTAGTGGATTCGATAGGAACCCACCTCAAAAATGTTTCATACTAAAACAAAACGATTGTCCTATGTTTTCTGTTTTCAGTGGTACCCGATAGAGATTAATTTGTGGACATCAACAAAATAAATGTTTTATCAGACAACTGTTATCATGTTCAGTTCTAATTCTGTTTTAATAATTGGAAAAAGTAGAAAAGTTCAAATCGGTGACGCTGTTCTGAGTGTAAGATATAAATTTAAGTTTGCCATTCGAATAAGTCCATAATCATACTTATTAGTGCATCCTGAAATTGTATACAGAATTTTGGTTTCAGTATTGTGAGAATCTTTTGATAATTCAAATGTTATCCGATGACGTTTATAACTACATTTCTTCATTGAAGAAAAAATTGAGACAATAATCAAGAACTTTCTTTCTGATAATGTCATTTTACCAAGTTAGTACAATCACTTTTGAAATAATTTAACAGATTTACTAATTTACTAAAAAGAAAAATAAGAGACTATACCACTAAGTTTTCAGAAAATCAGTTATCTAATGATAGTTGTTAAATAGTTTTAAGGAAGTTGAAATATTTACAACTTCTGAGCACTTCGTAACATAATCTCTTTCTATTTTTCAATTGATTTCTAAAACTATTAATTTACCGTAGATACAATTGTACTATTTTCGGTTAACGATATGATCACAAAGAAAATTCTTTAAAATTCATTTGCCTCGCCTTCTATGACACCATGAGTCTTTTTCAATTTATGTTTGTTTATTAATCTAGATAAAAGTATTATTTAGAAGAGCAGAGGATTACTAAGAGACTTTGCAGTGCAACTAACATTGTTAATAAGGAAAAATTGTTAAAGGATATTAGCTTGTTCTCGATGCAGATTTAATACATATCATTCACATTTTATCTGCTGTGACAAAAAGGTGACTATCCTAAGTAGTGAAGACAATATATATATATATATATATATATATATATATATATATATATATATATATATATTGTGCATGTAATATAATCTAGTAGTATATTTAGTACAATCGTTTATCAATATTCAATTGTTCTTACGATACAATGATACATGAAATTTAAAAATTTTAATTAACCTCGTAAACTAGAAACAGACTGAATATATATCTTGTAAGATTTTCAATCATTTATTCACTTCAAAAAATAACGAAAACAAAAGATAAACTATCAACAGTTATATGCGTTGTATATATATATATATATATATATATATATATATATATATATATATATATATATATACAAAGTAGTGTACAGTTCACACATACATTTATTGTTCCGGATAAATTTCATTACTATGACTATAATCTATTCTATGTGATGTCAATATTGTTTTTACACTTGCGCTCATATAGACTATCTCTTGATTATTTTCTCACTGGTAGACTTTATCATTTTATTTTTAACATTTTATGTATAATTGTCAAAAGTTGTTATATTTGGTTTTATTTGATTAAGATAAAAAAATAGTTATATAAGTAGTAGATAAGTATTTGTTTTAGTGTTCTTACCATCAATAGATTTTAGATAATGTGAAGCAAATTAATATTCACTTAGTTTACAAAATTTTATAATCTAATTAAAATTAAGAGTAAGATTAATATTATTGTTATTGTGTAACTGAATTTGATATTAAAAAATCAGTATGAAAATGTAAGACAAGATATCAGATGATATGTCTAATTACTGAGTGATATGCCGGTAGCACTAAAATCAAAGAAAAACTAAAGAAAACATAAAAATGACAACAGCGACAGCAAGAGATAAATTAGATGACATAAGATTAACAATAAATGCATTATCTTTCAACTGCAATCTTTCTTTTAAGTTACGCACTCAATGTCGTATTCTCTTTTCAGTAGGAAATCTTTATGTATGCGTTAAGTACTGTCAATGAAGCTGCAAAGCGGTTTTTAATTTTAGCTACTTGTTTCTGAATGCGTTGTTTCTAAGTAAAGTGATCAGAGTTAATTTACATAAAACGTTGATACTATATTTTATTCCAAGTAGAGTTTGACTGAGTCGAAGAGATATGAACTAATTGTGACAGACTAAGTGACAAGAGTCATACAAGTGGCGAGTTCCAGATAACTCAACACTTATACCAGTGATAATTATTTCGGAACTACTTACCCAACTAAATATATATATATAGTTTATAATTAAACTCATTATTAATAACGCATATATGAAATCATTGTAGTAAGTTTATTTTCATCCTAATTATTAACTGATTGCAGGTATACATTATATCTGTCAATGTTTCATTGAAACGGTTAGTTGCCTAAAGTTCGAAGATGGTACCATGAAGAACATGTAAATTGCAATGTTTTTGATTAACATTTGAATTCAATAAAATTTCGCCCAATTCTTCGTAACTTTCGAAATTGGAGATATAGGCATGATTACCGAAATTTTAGCTAATAAAGTGTTTTATTGTAAGGCTTTTTACTTAGATAAATAGAGCATACTCTATGTAATAAAAATATTGGGCATAAAGTAATAAATGTAGAAATCTTAGGGACTTAAATTCATGTATTTTCAATATTCTGCACGGTAATCTGCTCCAAGATTTTTCAGTAAAGCAGTCATGTATACTTGAACCAGATTGCCAAAATAAACTTTGAAGTCACATAAATTGAAATCAGTGAGATTTACACGAATTAATATGGTTATTTACAGTTGATTTCTTATCAATTTGATTAGGGCACTATTAAGTAATTAGTTATTAAAACTAATTCTTTAATCGGTAGTTAGCGGTGTCTATGTTAAGTTGTTTATGTCATCTTGTACTCTGTCGACAAACGTTTAACACAGTATTAATTTTTACTTTCAATTATAATTTGCTTGATGTATAGTTTTAAAATGAGATAACATCTTGTGAAGACGGCTTTATCAACAAAAGGTTTGGTGAAATACTCACCTTTTTTAAAGTTACCTCAATCATTCTTAACAAAAGAAAATTTCTTCATATGCTTACCTAAAATTTGAAATTCTACATGTTGCTTTTTCATTTTTATGAAATATACATTGACTCCCAAAATAATAGTAACACAATATATTTTGAGTATTAGTACAGACTATATAGCAATTTACAGGCGTGATTAAGTTAATACAAATTTATAGGTAACAGTATCGATAAAAAATTTAGGTTTGATCTTTTCCAAATGACATAATTTATTAACTACTTAAAAATACACATTTTGTTCCGAAATAATAATAATATTAAACAGTGCAATGTATGAATGATTTATACATTTACACTTAATAATTAAATATTCAGTATGTATAGAGTTCTCATAAATATGCATACAGAGACAGAAAATAACAACATGAGTGAACCATTAAGTGGATTTCAACAAGAAAACCATTTCATTTTTCAATATCATGTACATGAGGTAAGTTTATATACTAAAGTTTTTAGTTTGTTTATTTACATCATTGCATAAGTGCTGTTTGCGACAGTAATTAGTTGAAAAATGCTAAAATGAATACCGTTTCTTGAAAGAAACCGTTGTAATGATGCAGCAGCCTTATTATAAATGGAGTCCATCCAGATTACTACAAAGTATTCAAGATCCTAACAGATTTTTCAAATCCAGAAATTCACTGAAGGCTAACATCCTCGATTACCGTAGGATGTAAGGTCTTCATTACAGATAACAGGCAATAGTATAATAATATCTGATTTAAAATTTTGCCACATTTTCTCGCTTCCACTTAAGACATAAAAAAGGGAAAAAAAACGAAAATTACTGTATTATTGTTACAGATAGGTCTTAGTTGAGTACTATTAAAAACTAGGAAGTTCTTAACAGCTATTTCATCCTAGTTTGAGACTCATCCGTTGTACTCACCATCCATCAGGGAATTGAATAATTTTATACAGTTTCGACATCTAAATTACCTTTCATAAACTCTTCTAACAAACTTCATCAAATCATTCTCATAAAATCAATTGTATTGTTGACTTGAATGATGAATTCACTGATTCACTTTCGATTACTTGTACACAATTATCTCTTGTCGATTAATTTGTGTATAATTATATGTTTGATGTAAAAAATCTACATTATTAAGTTGTCAATTGTTAAAATGTATGTATATTTTGTTGAATAAAAATCATAATTAATTTTCTTTTACCATCAAAATAGGACACAAAATTAGTTGCCTACATATCAATGCTAAGAGTAGTGATTATGTTGACACCTTAATTAAAAATGAATTCATTCCATGTTAACATGAGACATTAACATCGATTTCTATTAATTTCAATACTGTAACATACGAAATCTACTAAAATTTCCTGTTAAAATTTACTTATTGTTTGTATCATTTGTTAGTTTCATACACCCATGTAAACGTATCGAAACTCAGTAAACAGTTGTAAAATACTTTGATAGACTGATACGTATAGCTTATTGTACCTCTCACTAGTATTATTAGTGGTTCTGATGAATTTAATTGTTCCGCATAAGCATACACCTTTATTTCTTTTTAAATGAATAGAAATACATGTTCCTAAGTCATCAAGTCGTCATTTCAAAAGTTGAAACAACAAAGTTTAGTAGGACACCAAGGTTATTATCTTGTTTACTGTTTTTCAACAAAGATTTACGACTTGATTATTATAATTATTACATATAATTACCGTAAGTTCGACAAACTTTCATTTATGACACCCAGTGAAAAGATTAAATAAATAATTATATTTGATTAAATCAGAATGGGAACGACTCAAACAAGATTTACACCAATTAATAGATGTTTTCATTTAGACATTGAAAATTATGCATAATTATTGTTTACTGTTTTTCAACTTGATTATTATAATTATTACATATAATTACCGTAAGTTCGACAAACTTTCATTTATGACACCCAGTGAAAAGATTAAATAAATAATTATATTTGATTAAATCAGAATGGGAACGACTCAAACAAGATTTACACCAATTAATAGATGTTTTCATTTAGACATTGAAAATTATGCATAATTATTGAAAAACAATATCAAAACATGAGTTTTATGTTTACATACATTTGGTTGTGTCTGTAATTTTCAGACTTTTAGCATTTACAGTGGAATAGTGTAGTCAACAGTGCAAATATAACTCATACGCCATATAGAGTTTTAAGTACTGAGCTCCAAGTTAATTATTTCATGAGGGCTGTTGTTAATATCTTTAGATAGAAAGAGTACATATTCAAGGATTAGAAGTTATGGAATTTAATAAATACATCCTAGTGCATCTTATTCCCACGTAAAAGCTGTAAAACTGTTATAAAGCTTCACACATAATGAGATTCTCATAGAACATTTAAGGATAAATAAAATTTCTAAACAAAATATCTATATTAAACTAATTACATGAGATAGTAATTAAACGTTCTCAATACGAAAAATGATAACGGTCTTCAATGACTATTGATAACAGCTTCAAAACTGAAAAAAGCAACCATTTTATATTTATTTCTTAAGTACTTACCCTTGCTGAATGCAGTATTTTATATAACTAAATCATTTTTAATTTAGGTTTGGCATAAAATTCATAAAACGTAATGCTGTATGATTATTAACATCAAAATTACTAAGTATTTATCTTCTGTGTCTGTATGGACAATTCCCTTCCAAACAAAACATTATATTTACAAAATAAATGGACATTGATGAACAACGAAACAGTGTTTTTTATTTCAGGGTATAATAACACGAAGAAGCATACTTTTCGAAGTTTTCGTTTAGTCGATATCAATCACTATAACCAATTACTTTGATATAATTAAATTTTGTGTCCATTTGATTAATTAGACTAGAAAACTACTCTAAAGTTGGAATACTTAAACATAACGTTGGTTGTAGATCAGATAAGGATATACATACTGAGTGATGGCTTTCATTAATATCATTATTAAAATGTTTTAAACAGTCACCATAAATGTTGTTTAGATTGTTTACAAATTTTAAAAAAGATATATTACCAGTTAGTCACTGAATTCTTCGATGTGAAGAATATGTAGATACACGTTGACTAAGTGGTTTATTGTTCCATTTCAAAGAAACAATACTAAAATCGTGTCCTTATTTCAACTACGAACTACATTTTTACTTCACTGTGGTAATCTGCACATGATCTGCATATACTAATAGAAACTTACTAATTACAGTTTATAATACGTACAACTGAATGATTCAGATCGTTAATAAGTTTATTAACTCAACCCTTTATTTTTATATTATTATTATTATTATTATTATTATTATATCATTTATCTCACAAACCTAATTAAAGTATCAATGTATTCAAGCTAACACTACAGACTAGTCATTTTTGCATTAAAAATCCTGTGTAACTAGTAATATTTATTTTTATATCATGTAATTTTTGATGATATAGTTACCGTTAGCCCATTATTTTGGACTTGCAACTATATAGAACTTAATTAAAGTTTTTAAGATAAATATTCTTCGTTTTAATAAACGTACAAACTTTTCAACTGACAACATTGAATGATGTGAACCATTTGAAATGGATGAAGAGTTCTACTAGTCGATTAGGAGAAAAGCTAGGATTTTAAAAGAAATGCTGAAAATTCACGTATTGTTATTCAGTTGTTGTGTTGTATATGTCTTTTCAAACTTTCTTATAGTATCTACTTAAATGGCTAATTTATAATTGACTACAACTCCCTGTTGATAATAATAGTTACAATCAATCTTCGTATATTCATTTATGCCGATCAGCCGCAGATTTCTCTAATATTGCCATTTAGACAAAGTTCTTAATGAGCTTTAATTTTATAGTAATATGTGGTTTCTCAAGCACTCCCTCTAATTTCTGTTAATTCTTATGCATCACAAAGTGATTAATACATTCAATAACAGACTATTTTAACAGATAAGACCCTTTATATTATTATGAGGGATGAAGACAATTCAGCAGTAAAAGTTCTCTCTTGACTATATTATTTAGTGAAGCTGTACAGAAGTACATATGGTCATTTTTAAAAGATATTTGTCCGTCAAAATATACAGAAGGTTTATATAGTAAATCATTTAATAATTTCAAGGATCAGTGAATCACAAGAATACTAATTGATTGGCTGTACAACATAAGTCCTTTCCAAGCACATCTCAAAACATCACCCGGCATGATTCCTACAAGGTGGATGCAAATCGATTACCAGCTCAATAGAAGAACGGTTTATCAACTCAGGTCATGTTGTCCCTCCCTGGATCTGTTCTTCTACGGCATCTATATTGTTAAATGACAATGCGAAAAAAGGAAATGGATGGGTATCCTGTGAACTACTAAAGCCTAAACGATCTGACAACTCAAGCCCTATCTTTGTGTGCAGAAACAGTACTTGCAATCACTGAATTTACCCTAGCTTTAATACCTCCATCTATTCATTTTTAATTTTATTCTGTACTAATGTATATTTTCATTTCTAATAATTTATGATTAATTTAATGGACTCTCACCATATTTTTATGATCATTAGTATCTTTGGCACGTGTTTAGCTTCATCTCACCCAAATAGACGATTATCGTTCATCCTTCCAATTTGTGAATTCATTATTATTTTAGAATGGTTTACCATCACTTAGGCAGTTATGCAATATTCGTGTGTTTTACAATGAAAACTTTCATATTACTTATTATCTAATCTCCTACTTTTTAATGGACTAATTATCTTGTACAAATGACTAATATTTAGCATTAAACAAGTGTGACATGTGATATCGTCAAAAGGATGGTTTTCTTTGCTAAACTGTCTTTGTTATAAACTATTAACCGACATCTAACTGATGGAAACAACGACGTTTTCATATTATAATTAGATTGCGTAACATAATCTCAGGCTGAAATCAAAACTTTTTTTTATTAGAAAGCGATACTTGCAAAAAATATGAGAACCAGTTGAGTAACGATGTTGTGAATTAGCGCTTAGTTTAAGATAAGGAGGGAATATACCAATTGGTTGAAAACAAACATTTATTTAACACAACTTAATCTCTCTGTTGGTTTGAATAATTTGAGTACAACATAATTTACAGAATAAGATGAATTCATGATATCTAGTGGCTTCTGATTCGATTCGAAATGTATACAGTTTCGACAAACCTGTGTATCTACCAAAGGCTGCCTGTATACAAAAATACAAAACCTGAGATCGCATCAATCGTGTGATCTGTTTTATCTATATTTTCTATTATGGAGGAAAGTAGGTATATGGTATATGTTCTTATTGGATCATTAGAATTTAGTGAATTATGTAGTAGTATTTTAAGTGATAATACTTATACTGTGTTTGGAATACAAATAAAATGTTTAATGTAAATATTTTTTAAAGTACACATTCTATTTTTTAGTTGATCATTGTAATCACGTTTTTATTTCACGTAGACAATTTCCTCTCATTTGTTGGCTTCATGTTCAACTGAATAAGAAAATAATGGTATTAAATAGACTATAACAAATTCAATAATATTTTCAGTATCCGAGAATCCGTTTAGACTCATGAAGTAGATAAATGTAATATTAATCACTACTCAATATGAACATTGCACTCTTACATAAGGTAAATCGAAGTTTAAATAAGTAGCATTCCAAATTGTCAAACTTTGTAGCTGCCATACGATTCCCACAAGAATTTAGTTCTGTTAAGATTAAAGCTGAGCCTTGGTAACAAGAACTGACTAGAAAAAACCTAGGTCTAGGATTTTTTACCAATTACCTGTAACTATTCAGCATCGATATATCATTTTACTTCATCATTTGTCATCGAAAATCTCTTTTACTTCTTAAATAACAACTAATTTGACAATTTTGATCTCATTTGTAATTTCTTTGGTCCATATTTGTTATCAGATTGTGAAATATAAAACTGACGACGTTCAAATTAAATTGACGAATCGGCAGAATTGTTGTAAGTTAAGGGACCAAATAATATTAATTAGATGGCAACGATACCATGAGTTTCGATGTTCAACGTTTCATACATTTGTAAGTTTTAGACTTAGCATTATTGCAACAACATACTCTTATGAATTTCCATAGTATATAAAATAGCCAACAAACATTATTAGGTTTTAAGTGGCTGTTCATCTCGTGCTATTCTGCTATGAAAACTAAATAAGTCTCAACAGACGTCTTACCTAAAGAATAACCTATTGCTCTTAAATGAATTAAATTGCGATGGACTATCTAACGTATTGTCAAGAAGCTTATTTCCTTAGATTTCATCTCAGTCAAGAATGAGGTGAATTCATTGAGTGTTGGATGAATTCTATTTTAAAAAATATTAATTCTATATAATAGCTTTTTTGAGTAGAGGTGAAAAAATTTTGTCCTTTATTTTAACTAATGTGCATCGAAGAGTGTTAGTAGTCTTGTAAAATGCTTGAATCCTATGTTGTTTTAGAATCCTTTGCAATTTTTCTGTTAAGTCATAGCGGTAAAGTAGAACGACTGTACCAATCCCTAACATTTCAGTTGATTTATTATCAGTCAATAATAAGTCGTTTTGTTTTTGTATATTGTTAATAATATTTATTGGAAAATTATTAAGTCCTAAGATGTTAATTATGTTTTTGCATTCAGTTTCCTTGTAATCTCCTGATGTAATAAATTTATCGGCTCTTCTGAATAAGTTTATAGCTAAGAATATTTTTGCACTGAATGGATGTGCTGAATTTAGATTGTTATATCTATTGGAGTGTATAGGTCAACAGTAAACACTCAAATAAAGGGCTCTATTCAAATTTCTCTTAACTAGGCAGTATAAAGATGACGATTCTTTGTGTTTATCTTCACCTTCTAAAGTGATTTTGATTTGCTGAGAAAAGGTATTGATTTGTTTCTAGAAAGTTCTCAGAAAAGTCTTTTCAATAATGACAAAATTGTCATCTACATACTTGAACCAATCTCGTGGTCTGATAGCACTAATAAAAATGTGAGATATAATATGACAAATGATCTAATTTATGGGATTTGCAATAGAGGTTATTCGGAATTATTTTACCTCAGACGAACTTTCAGACTGCTTTACAAGACAGCTGAATCAACTTAACACTGACCTACTGTTAACTCATTGTATTCTTACAGCTTGATCAGACTTTTTCAAACAATACAGTAAATTAACATTTGTATCATAAATATATTTAACGCTAACCGGAAAACTAAGTGTACTCCGGTTATACAAGTATTTACTTTTAATCGTGTGCCCCAGAAAACAAAAATTATTTTATAACAAAGTGGAGTTTGATTCCATTCATGCAAAGTATAGTAACTAATAAATTTGATATATTTAGTATGCATATCTTAAGTATGACAAAAAGCATATTCGTAAATGTTATCAAGAAATATGTTGACAGTATGTTGTTTATACATAACTGAAAATAGCTATTACAAGTCTCACATTATATGCTACCGTTTATTAAATAACTAAAAAGCATGAAATAGCTATTTCCTCACATGGTTAGATATCTGTGACCATATTATAATCAAAATCAGAACTCTCAGATGTACCCACGATCACTGAGTCAAGATTCATTAGTTTGCATTTCTAACCGTAATTACTCAGAGGTGTAGCTTGACTGCACACAATCCAATATGTTTTAACCCCATACGTTGCATTCTCATACAAGAACTCCCAGAATTATTTCTCGAAGTTACTGAACAGTAAGTACATGACGTTTATTATCATTGGATGTTGTGTAGATTTTAAAATTTGAAATGTCACATTACTGACAATTGAATCTCAGACTAAGACGAAATAGCTGTCTAGTACCTCCCGGATTCCAATAGTTGTTTAATTAATGTTATTCCATGAAGTAGAACCTCAAACTTAACTAGTTTCATGGCTTTCAAAAATAAAGATATCTAATAACATTTTTCTTTTGACCATGATTTTAGACAGTCAATGTTTTATTAGTGGTGTTTAAAAAATCCTATGAAAACTTTCAAAGCTCGATGTATCCAATACATTAGATTGATATTACTCTCAATGTTCCGCTAAATGATTCATTAATTGAACAGTTTACTCAATAATTATTTATTTGTGTCTAAATTAAACTCCTGTGTCCTTAAATATAATTCATTTATTGATTATAAGTAATTTATCAATATTTCCAGGCCATGTACTTTGTAAGCTTGACATTTATCCTTCTTTCAATTTAATCTTCATGTTAGCAATTGAGGAGACACCAGAGTCAAAGATCTGGAGTCAGGACAAGGAATCACATTAAGTATTACGGCTACTATTAGGTTTAGTTTATCTGTACATCCTCCGCAAATTATAATGTTAACAAGAATTCATTATATTCTCTTAATAGGGGGTAAATCTTCGCACTTAACTTCAGACTTTTGTAGACTGACACAATACACTAAGTCTACTCATACTTTCTTGATAATGAAAAGAGTTTACGTAATTTTATAATTTAGTTTGCTTCATTCATGATAAACTAATCATGGTTGTCCTGTTATTTAATGGATCATCCCAACTATATACATCAACTTGAGACTATGTATTGGTAGATTCCATTTAGCTCTAGGAGAAATGAGGTCTATCGGTAATCACTTTTCAAATTTGAAAAAACAGTGTTCCAAGATCTGTTACTCTTAATCGGATAAATAAGCTAGTGAAGTTTATTTTCACTTTTTGCTTTCAATAAGTTGCATTTATTTAAGAGGCAAGTTATTTGTGAGGCGAATTTACTGCGTAGTTTGTTTGCAAAAAACTATAATGGTGAAATGTGCAATTAAAACTGAGCCGACAATTAATAATGAAATTAGCCGACTTTAATAATTAGTAATATATGTGCAAAACTATGTCATTATAGTGAACAAAACTAAAAGTCTGTATAGTATGATATTCTACACAAAGAAGTTTATCAAATCCCATGAATCAGATAGCAACATTCTCTACTATGTAATTTAAAAGTTTTTTTTTAATTACAAGGGAATATATAGAGAGATTCAATGAATTGTCAACATTTAAGTAAACCGTTTACAAGTCAGTTCAATTTTACTGTATAGATGACATTTGTAAGCTATCGGTAAATGATCACAGATGAATTTAAATATTACTCGCGTTTGTTGGGACCACTAGTCAAGAAGTAGTGAGGTTGGATGTAGGATATTAGGGAAAGATGGAAATTATTTGACCCGGCTATCAATCTTTATCAATTGAGATGATTGGCGCATATGTCGTCACTTCCATGAATCAATGGTTGCTTGTCTGAGCCAGTGTTAGTAGTTGCAAACCATATGGCTTGAGTCCGTGTTATTACTGTGACGAATGGTTGAAGACTGTGGGTGCAGTGGCTTAAAATTATTAACAGTATTACGGATGCATCAACATTTTTTTTCGTGCATTAAATAATAAGCTTAAAATTACTTTATACTTTCCTTCTACGAACTATTTATTCATCTTTACATCATGTCCTACATGACCATACTAATTTTAGTGCAATTGATGCAACGCCTACTTTTACTGCTTTAGTATTCGCCTTCCTGTGCTAATGATATAAGACAACTTGGATCAGTATACTTATTCGCCAAGCTCTTTGATGTATGTGACAGACTGACAGTGTTGTTAATACTAAATTATGGAGTAAATACTACTATATTAGCTGTTGTTACATGTGTATAATTACTTAGTAAACGTATAAAACAGCCTATTCAATGATATACTCACTTATACATGCTTTTAGAAATATCTTAAAGAAGAATTTGAGACTTATTAACAATGCTACTTAACACCACAGTTTATAGATGTCATTAGAAAGTCATCATTGTAAACAATAATTTGATGAAACTGATTACTTTTTGCATAGTGAAAACTAGCATTTTTGTCCAATAAAACAATTTTCCATCCAGAATAACTCTATACGTTGAGAAACATATTTACCGATATTATCACATACTGAAAAACAACTACGAACGAAGCATTATTCAATGGTTATTTTTTTGTATATGTTTACTGTTTTAATCATCTAGTAGTGCTTAATAATTCCAAAATTTGATGACAGAATGTAGAGATAACTATATATTTCAATCGAGCTTCAAATACATCTTGATTCTAAGTATGTAGATAAAGAATCCTATTTAAACATACAGTAATTTGACTACAGTAAATTATCAAATCATTCTGAACACTTTTGTAAATTGATCATCAAAAGATCTTTTAGTGTAACAACACAATACATATTTTACTAAGCCCATTTCAAATTTTACTAATAAGATTCTATTAGGATTAAAAATAATGAAAAGTGACGTAAAATCATTCCCTACAGATCAAAAAAATCATTGATCCTGTTTAATCTTCATTTTAAAAGAATAATTTTTTATTAGCTTTCTCAGGTTTTTATTAATAATGCTTTGTAATTTTCTTCTATTTATTTTCAAGAATATGTAAAGTAGTATTTGTTTCTAAAATGTTCTTCTCGATAGCTTTATCTTGATTTAGCTTAAGTTAAAGATTAAAATATACGGACATCAGTGAATTTTATGATATATATTTCATTTTATTTAAGACTAATCAACCGGATATGCATGTACATAATACTGAATACATGAAATCAAATGTTTTGGCTTCGAATTTCATTGTCAATATCAACACTTGGATATCTATAGTATTCAGTTGACAAGTTCGTAAATGATATGAATTAGGAGTAGGGATGGAATGGGCAGGGATGGGGTGCAGAAGTTGATAGATACCACATGTAGAATAAACTGGACAATTTTTGTTAAATAATAGATTTCAATAATTGATTTAGTTTAATGTTGTTTTCTGTATTTCTCATTTCTCTAAATTCATCTATAGAAAGTAATATTTTAAGTACATTTCAATTATTAAATTGGTTAATGTTTATAGAGAAAAAAACAACAAATAAACTATTTTCTCATTCATGAAACATTTATTGATTTATTAGATATTTAGTGCAGAAAAAAATTATTTACAAAGAAATTAAATAAATAAATTTTAACTTTGTTACACAACAGTTAAATGATACCTTTGAATTATACTTGAAAACTGGCTAACAATGTTTGGAAAATTATGAATGAATGAATATTTCAGTTTTTAAATCATTCAGAAGTACTTATTTTTAAAAATTCTTCAAATTCGGCTATCTTCCTTATGTTTTATCATTGAAACTGCACATTTTGATGTTATTATCACTTAAAATTAGAAATAAATGATATTTGTAAGCAGAGTACAATTAGAGATTTTAAAACGGTAAAATAGATTTGAAACTCAGGAGGATGGTGTTGTTTGTATTGAGCTCTCTGAGATGAATAGTTTCAATTGTAGAGCTTTTATCATTATTTTAGATTCACTTTATTGACGATAGCATTGTGATAAAAGTAAGCTACGATATTGGCCAAGTGACCTAAACCTAGAGTTTGAAAATTTCTAGATATTAATGTTTGTCGGCGTTTGTAAATCACATATGTAGATAAATAGTTCCTACTCAATGAAACTGTATCAAAATGACTATACGGCCAGCTTCGGAACTGAAAAATTATCGTACAATCAAACGATTTGTACAATTCATTAGATTAATCCTAGTATTTTAGCCAGTGAATTATTTCACTGTACATACTTAAATGATTACATTATAGTCACTTGTTTTGTAGATTTACATGTGTGTATGTTAACATGTAATGAAGACCAGCAGTTAAAATATGTACTGAAATTGAAGTAAAATACATTAAAAACTAACTCCTTATTAAGTTAATATTACAGTTTTTTATAAGTAGTAAGGTAGACAAATTATCCTTCAGTCTAATAAAGGATATACAACACTTGAAATCGATCTTAAAACTCCCAACAAAGCATCCTAAATATTTCTAGAAATTTTATCGATTAAATAAATTAAGTTTAGTTTACACGCCTTAAAGCAAATTCTACTTAATTTAAACTAACGATGACAAATGTGTGTTGAAATGGTTATAAATGTACTAGATGAATTTATCAACTTCATATTCTTATTACACTTTAAAAAATTTGAAAGATAATATTGTGAATTCCTTAATGTGTAAAAACTGAACATCAACGGAATCTACATTTAAATGTTTATCGAAACATGATAAATCATAACTGATAAATCCTAGTCAACATATATACTTTACTTCTCTTAAATTCAATTTCGAATAAATAAGATAGTAAATGTTTGAAGTACTTTGTGCAAACAATAAAAACAAACTTAATTTTTTGCAGTTATATAACAATTAATCAATCAATTAATGCCTGTTACTCCATGTAGAGCATAGTCACCCGAACAGCATTCTCCAACCAACTCTGTCCTGAGCTTGCCTTACCAGCCCTTCCCAAGAGCTCTTCAATATTTTCATATCTGTCTCCAATTCCCGACGTAAAGTGGTCTTGGGTCTACCTCTTTATTTTGGCCTTCAGGACATGTTAATGCTTCTCTGGTGACACGGTTTGATGGTTTCCTCAGTGTGTGTTCAATTCACCTCCAGCGTTGGTTTTTAATTTCTTCCTTGGCTGGAAGTTGATTTATTTTCTGCCACAGAGGGTTGTTGTTGATGGAATCCGGTCAACGGATCCGAAGTATCTTGCACAGACAGTTGTTTACAAATACTTTTATCTTTTGAAGGATGCTTTTCGTAGTTCTCCAAGTTTCAGCTCCATACAATTGAACTGTCTTCACATTTGTACTGAAAATTCTAACTTCAATGTTGGCTGACAGCTGGTTTGAGTTCGAGATGTTTTTTAGTTGTAAAAATGCTGCTCTTGCCTCTTCGATCGGCGCATTTACATCTGCATCATACCCTCCTTTTTTATCGATGATGCTGCCCAAGTATGTAACGGGTTCTACATCTTCCAAAATTTCTCCGTCAAGTGAAACTGAGTTAGTGTTTGTTGTTTTGTATTGAAAGATCTTGCCTTCCCCTTTGTGTTGAGGCCTACTGCCGCCGAGGCTATTGCTACATTGTCCGTTATTAACCGCATTTGCTTCATTTTAGGCGGTAGAAGAGCTGGGTTGGTCATCTGCAAAGTCCAAGTCATCTAGTTATATTCATGTTGTCTACAGTATTCCGAGATTGCCTTGAGATGTTGTAGTCTTCATGATCAAGTCAATCACCAGCAGGAATAAGAAGGGCGAGGCTAAGCATCCTTGTTCGACACCGGTCTTGACTTCGAATGAGTCTGTGAGCTGACCTCCATGCACGATTTTGCAATATAATCCATCGCGAAAATTGCGTATGATATTAACTACCTTTTTGTTTACGCCATAACCAGTAAAGTTATAAAACATATATATATATAGTATACTCATTTGAAATATATTAACTCTGATATCTTAGAAAACTAAGGATAATTTACTTTGTCATGACAATATTTAGCATTTTTATTAATATTCGACCTTAAAAGACAGTAGATTATAATAATTAAATCACTATTGTGAAATGGAAGAAGTCATAATATACGGACCATAATATAGCGCTATTATTTTCATAAAATTTCTTGCAGGATAGATTTTTCCGCTAATGATGGTGTTTACTAGTTTCGTTTTGATATTCTATGTTTCATGATTGTATATTGATGGAAGCTAAATTCAAAAAAAATTGTTTTGTTGACTGATATTGCTCCAAACAAAAGTATTTGTACATTTAAACCATTGAAAATTTAATTGTTAGTTGAATAACTCTGAGACTTTGGGTTCATAAGCTGAATCTTATGCAGGACATTATTACCCACTGATGCAATACAGTAAAATGAAAAAATCACCTGTTTAGTGCTTTACGACTTTCGTACATTTTCCTATAGATTAATTATTCTAATTTAAGGTTACTATTAATAAAATAAACTAAAAATGAATTTATCATATTTTGGAAATATTGCCCTAATTTGTTACTGGTCAATATAAGAACAAAGTCAACTTGAACAATACCATTATAAAATATTAATGGAATAAAATGGTAGACAATGAAACAACAACGTAATTATTTTACCATGGCAATACGAGATTTAACGAAATTCCTTTCTAAGTACAGTTTTATTTAAAAGTGATTGATAACTAATAGCCATTAAAAACACCAAATGCACTGTGTCATTTCAGCACAGTGGTTCAATTATAAAGTATCGTCCTGAAACGTATTACTAACAAATTTAGTAGGCATCGATTATACTGTCCGAAATGATACTAAAAGCTTCTCAGTAAAACAAGGATTATCAGATAATACAACAACATCATTGTTTGAAGTAAACGCTATAGGAAATTTCAAATAGAAATACACGAAAAGGCAACTAAATTTTAAATTGATCAAACGGTAATTCATTTTGAGATAGACAGTTATATGTATTTGCATTAGCTTTGATCTGCTAGCTTTACTTACGCCCGTAGCCACTCACAGAGAAGCGTAGGGCGCTCACCAGTATTCTCCATTGAACTCTGTCCTTAGCAATCCTTACTAGCTGTTTCAAGCTGCTGTTTATCCTTTGAATATTTGCTTTTAATTCTTGACACAGTGTGCTTTTTAACCTTACTCTTTTCCACTTCCCAACAGAATTTCAAGTTAATACAAACAAGATTTAACTAGTTCAGCACTATATATTTTCTTTGAATTTAAATTTAAAGAACATAATTAGACATCGGCACTAGTTCCTGCTTTTCAAGTATTGACTTTTCACAGTGATATTCTACTTTGTTTAATGACGCAACTCATGTCAATCAAAATAATCATAATTTGTGAATGTCATTTATCTAGTAAATTTGTTAAAAGAAGTGAAGAACACCATGAAGAAAACTAGTTAAAAAAAGGAATT
Organism: Schistosoma japonicum; assembly: GCA_025215515.1. Classification (NCBI taxonomy): domain Eukaryota; kingdom Metazoa; phylum Platyhelminthes; class Trematoda; order Strigeidida; family Schistosomatidae; genus Schistosoma; species Schistosoma japonicum. Next base: position 26,883,822 of record CM046069.1, on the reverse strand, counting down.
AATGAAGTAATTATGGGAAATTGACTGAAAATCGATTGTACTGTTAACCTCTTAGAACTTTAAATAATAACAGTATGCATATGATTTGATTTTTGCCACTTTTGTAACCCTATATTTTAATTTATGCCACCTATTGAAAGTGTTGACAACGGGATCTGTAATAAGTATCAAAGCACCGTAAAGAAAAGGGCTAACGGAAATTCAAAAGACTATCTGGTAAATCTATGAGTGAAACATATATTTGTAAGTGCTGCCATAGGTTCCTTATGTTTTACCACCCTGAGTAAAAAAGTCGACCCTGAAGCAGATAGTTTTTCGATATAAAGCAAACATATTTTTTCACGTGTTGTCATTTTACCTAATATATTCAATATTTCTTAAAGAGCTATTCGTAGTCGTAGGGATAGTATTTCGTTTTTATTAAACAGTAATATACATGGTGAAAGCAATACCAATTAATCAAAAACATGTGACAAATTGTATATGAAACTAATTACTTTTGTTTATTGAATGGTAGTTTTCTAGAATACGTTACCCTGTCCATGAGATTCCGAATATTTTAATATTGTCTTCTTTGAATGTCACCTTCAATAGTCTGATCCAACCCAGTTAAACTAGTTACTTCAGTGCTACTTTTGAATACTAAACAATTATATTATTGTTGATTACTTTTTCCGGCATATCGAATCATTTTAAGACCAATCAGTTTATAATCTAGGCAATAGAGCTTTATAGAACTATTTGAGTAAGCCACAAAATCGATCTGAAGCTAGTTGAACAGTATATACGATAGTTTAGTAAGAACTAGCGAGTTAATAAAGTGATTCTAAAGCAAAGTTAAGATCAGCTAATATAACTCATATCCATTTCATTGTAGTGTATTTACAAATCTACGCAGACCATTATTCACTTTGTTTATATTGCCTTCGTACTATAAACACTAGTTACAAAAATTCATTTAAGAATTCACACGACTTTTAACCAATCCTAATAATTTCAATAAATGTATAAAGTCAGGCAAGATAAATAATTAAGTAAACTTCTTCGAATTTCACTGAAGCAGTTTTCCTTGAAAAAGAGTGGAGAATGTACATGAACACCAGTTATCTGATATTTGGTTTTATAATGTCAGTGAGAATTCCCGAGTAAGTGGAACGTTGGTTAGAACAGTTATGAAAGCTTTGTAATCAAACAATCCAGTTAACTAATTCACTATTAACAAAACTATTAACCTAAGCTTAGAATCTTAACCATTTCAAAATGAATTATTTGTATCGCTGTGTGTCGATCAAACTATAGATTTGAAGAAATTTCAAAACATATTATATACCGACATGATTTAACCTTTTCTTGTGTTCTGGTTAAATTGTGAGTATTTAAAATGTTTTGAACTTTAAATATGATTTTAGATATAAATGATTAAATTATGCAACTATGCAAAAGTTTTCTAAAGTATCAATTTCTGTTAACAGGATGTCCGATTGCAAAGCTTTCAGTATATTTTATAACAAGTCGATTACGTATACTTCATTAGAAAATGAGCAAAAATCAGTTATATATACTCTATGATGGCATAACAACATTTTAGGAGATCCACATAGGCTAAACCTTTTGAAGAATGTAATAACACTTCACAATTAATCTCTGCACCTAATAAAAGGAAGATTTCAGGAAATAGCCCCTCTTCCATTTAAGTGTGTTACAAAGTTTTAAAAAGATTATAACAATTACCGGTTTTCAGCTTTAAGAATATTTCTGCTTTAGACAAAGTGAGAAATGTAGAATTTTCGTCTACAATATACATTAACATAAACCTTTAATTAAGCTAAATTGATCAGAATAAGTAGTGAAAGTGTAGAACATTGACAATTTTATCTTAATAACGTTGTAGATTACTTACTAATAATCAAATAAATAGGACTCTTCGACAAAGACTCTTCCATTCTATGGTATAAATATAAGTGTCAGAAATAACTTTTATTTTGCTCTAGCATTCACAATTGTAATAAAATCATCCACAATTAAGGCACGCTTATGGAGAGCACCTCAGGGTTGTAAGCTAACTCTATGGGACAGATTATGAGACTGTAATTTAGAAGTAATAAACGATAATTTAAACTTAAAAAGAAAATTAGTAGTGAACGTTTTGAAGAATTTGCTTAATATCTTGAGTTAGTGTACTACCTTTGTGTGTTGTTGAACTGTTTTATGCTGGTTAAATAAATAAATTGATAAGACTCGAATTATGAGTAATTTAGTATAAAAGAATATGATATGAATAGTCTGTTTAGAAAACTACTAATTTTGTTAACACAATATTTATTGATGCTTTTCTTACTACTTACAAACCCTACATAGTAATTAGGATGAATTTGTATTTTCCGATTGATTTGTTATAGACTGAAGCTGGTCAATCTCTTTTGTTACATGTGCATCCTGAGCGGATTGCCTCAATATAGCGATTATTAGCAAAAATTATTTACGTTGGATTGTGACTGGCAAGTGGAATTTAGGACGCAAATGGGATCCTAGACTCAACAGTCTAGTGGTGAACGCGGTAGCGTTCGACACGTAACGGACTGAGTTCGAATCCCACTGTGAACATCAACATTACTAGTGATAGAAATTTGCATTTCAGCGATCACTGAACAAGTGATACTGTGTTAATAAACAATATATATACTACTCGTTTAATCTTTTCAAGTCAAGTATATAATATTCACATAATGATATGACGATGAAATTTTAAGCACTTTGTAAAATGGTTGGAATGGGAAATGCTGACTATTAGATTTCGATATGGTGACTAAACAACAGCTTACACGAAACACCATTTTAAGATATTACCATATTAATTCATAAGTCCTTTGTGATAATGAGTTCATAAAATGGAATAGGAAGGTTTTCCAAAACTACTTAATTTCTTAATGTCCCCTAAATAATGTCAATTAATAATGAAGACCACTTCCGTTTCTTTTTGATTATTCGGCACCGAAATGAATGTTTTCACCTATGCATTTCATTTATTTCACAGTACAACCGAAAATTTTACATCAGTCTAATCTATTTAGTATATTTTCAGTAGCTTAGTATGAATTTAATGTGACTCTGTAGAAGTCGTTTCTACGTTGTAAACGATTTTGTCGGTCTGGTAACTAGAACAAGTATCATATGTTTTGTAATAAAGGTTTACGCATTCATAACACAACTTGAAACATAGGTGATCAAACCTTTTATTCGAAAAGTATAGTTAAAACATCTGCTACGTCAGTCGAAACCTAGTCTCATAGTAACCAAACATGTTATCAAAGATATATACATGTATTATTTATCAGTGAAACTTGACATTCTCATAGTCCGTCATTAGCGGTATCATTGAGATTGATGAAACAATTTTTACTAGTGTTTTTCAGTGGAAATAGTCTTAAAACATAATTAGCAGATTGAAATCTACTTTTATTATTGTTTATTACACGGCGTTAAAACTAAATGACAACCATACATAAAAAGAATCGGTCATACGTTTTACCTTAACCAAAAACCTATAGTTTATAGATAAGGAATAGAATATAGTCAGTTTAAGATATCTGAAGGACTCATTTATACGGTTTTCATCGTCTTTACAAAGATAATCATTAGGTCAATAGTGGAATCTTTGAAACTTACACTGCTAATCTGGACAAAATAGATAATAGCTACTTCGATTAAATTGTAACCATTGTGTCCATATAATATATATATGGTTTTCGGTATATTAAGCATGACTTTTGAAGAATTCCACTCAACAATTGATATGAACGTCGTGTTAGATGCATTGTTCAAAGACAGTCGTAGTGCTACATATGCACTTATGCTCTATCTTACTATAAGCTGCGTATAATGTCATCTCGTTTCTTTGATTTCATTTGTTCTTTTTGGATTTAATTTTTACATCATAGATTATTTTTTCCCCTATATACTGGCTTTCAGTTTGTCATATCCTTTTGTACTTTGTTAATAAGTGATATGACAGATGTGACTCTAGATTTAGTTAAAACTGACTTGTGATATATGACAGTTGACACATTGTATCTCGTCTGTTCTGACTGTTCCTCACATTATGTTTATGCAAAAATTAAGTACAAATAAGAAACTACTCGTCTTTTGTTAGTAGTTAAATAATTAGTTTTGTAAGCAAGGTCATGGTTTACATGTGTTTGATTTATCAAACCTGTCATAAGTAGTATAAAATAATATTTGAAATTTATTGTGATTTTCACACTTTAGTACATTCCAAGTCAGGAACCATGATGACCTATATATATATATATATACAGATACCTGTATACTTTAAATTGTTCAGTGAGATAAAGTATCTACATATGCTTAATCTCACTCACATTCCGAATAGCTAAATGAGTTGAGCATTAATAAGAGTCTGTAAGTACGTCAAACTCTCAATCAATAACGATAATGTTAAAGGTGTTTTTTTATAAATCGTATTTTATATTATAAATATTATTTAACCTTTAGTATCAGTCAACAAACCTTCTTTTATATAAGTTACCTAAATTTTAATTGATAAATGTTAATTTACAATAATAATACATCTCTATTTTTATAACAAAGAAGGATCACCACAATCTCGTAAACCATCTGAAACCTCTATCATTGAACAATTAGCTCAAAATCAAAAACAATTCCCTATAAGCTTTGGAAGATCATGTAAGTAAATAAGTAATATGAAAATGAATTCTAGATGATGGAATAAATTGTACACACTAATAACTTTAGAATAATTAACACAAAACTGAACTATATTTAGTACACACCTCCCCCCCTGCACTACACTCACCTACGATAGTTTCCTAATCACAATTTATTGTTTTAAACATTCACATTTTATTATTACACTGAGGTCATCTTCATCGTTTCCATTATTTGATAAGTGTGTTGTAATAATTTTAAGTAAATTTTTTTTCACTTATTCACGGCTTTGGCAGCTTTTATTACACAGTAATTTTTTTCAATCTTATTATCACGAATTAATCTGAAACAGACAACCAATGATCACCTGGACAGCTATTTTGCCCTAGTATGAGACTCTTCAGCAGTGTGCCTCAACGACTCCATCGGGGATCAAACTCAGGATCCCCTGGCTCCTCGACGAGCGCTTTACCATTGGACCACTGAATCGACTCCTAACAGTTGATTTTTTTAATTCATTTAATTCGTGATACGTATGCGCGACCTTATCCATTGTCATTGGTGGGTAACTGCCTCACACCGACACGACTGAAATCCACTGGTTTAGTTTTCAGATTGAGAAATTAACTATCTTCACAATCCCCAATTGTAACTAAATATCAGCTCACTGTTGACTAGCTCCTTGAGGTAATTCATAGAGTTCTAGTACGAAGACGTGACCGGTGGAGTTCAATCGTGTCGAGTGTGAGGCAGTTACCCACCGATGACAATGGATAAGGTCGCGCAAACATATCACGAATTGAATGAATCAGAAATATCAACTGTTAGGAGCCGACTCAGTGGTCCAATGGTAAAGCGCTCGTCGAGGAGCTAGGGGATCCTGGGTTATTATCCCCGATGGAGTCGTTGAGGCGCACTACTGAACAGTCTCATACTAAGACGAAACAGATGTCCAGTGCTTCCAAGTGATCAATGGTTGTCTGATTCAGATTAATTTGTGATATCAAAGTTGACAAAGTAATTTCTAATGATGGTTTTATTTCGGCAGTTCGAAGTTCTCCGCAATGCCCTACAGTAAACATACTAGTATTAAAAAGCTAAATAGGTAGCATGTAAATGACGATTATAATGAAAGTCAGCATTTAAAGTAAGATATTAATAGATAATTACACTCCAGAATTCAACAATTATTTAATAGGAGCATCAAAGAAATGACCAAATTGATGGTTACAACGCACTTCATAATTATTGGAAGCAGTTCAGATTATCTTAGCCATTTAAATTGTGAACCTTATATTACTTTTTGTTTTATCCACCATAAATACGTATGCATATAATGTATTTATATTATCTTAATGGTTATGCGTTGAAAATTTTCAATGTGCATCTACTGGTGTATCGTATCTTTATGTGTTCAAGTGTTTAAATGACAATTAACTGTAAATTAAAGTAAATTCAACTAACTGGTGTTTTACTTTAATTTGAGTGATATTATTGTTCAGTTTTACTCAGAATTACAAAATCTCATTGATTCTAAAAATATTTTCATTTCAACTAGTGTCTAGGTACTGTTATTCTTATAAATAATGTTTTCATCCAATACAAGTACTCTTAGACTACTTATTAAATTTGATGTCTACGTTAAAACTTTGTCAACAACTAACATATTTTATTACATGTAGTAAAAACTGAATGTAAATCACACTTCTGTTAGTGTTATTTTACACTTTAAATAATCAATATGTTTCATATTCACTGAATTCACGTCTTCAGTTTACTTGAATTGAGTAACTCTTAAAATAGGTTATAGTGAAATGTCACATGATTTCATAGATACACTTTATTAACATGTAAGAGTTGATTTTGCACAATTTTATGTTTTTATCTTTTTCAACACTAAATTGCTGCGTTAGTCAAAATGACGAAATCACTAATATTCTTTTTCATTCTGTTATTATCTATATCTATATTAAATGAAACAGGTTTTCCAATTATGTAAACTTAATAATATACATGTTGGTTTGTTGTAATTCATTCATGTTCTGGATGAAAAATCAATAAAACTTTCAGTTCATTGTTTTTATTGAATATACTAATCAAGTTCATGATATAGTACTTGATAAAAAATGACAGACTTCCAACACAACTTATTATCACTAGACCAGTGTTGTTTGAAGTACGTGGCTATATCTTCTCTGAAAATATAAATAAAAGCTGTAGCTTACATAAAGGAATTCAAAATGCCACACTGAGATGAATAATAATTTATTTATGAAGCTTTCATTGTCCTTCTAGACGACATTTTTCGTAAAGACTTAAAAATGAAGTGAGCTTTTAGCATTATTTACACTGTTGACTAGTAACTTACTCTGTTTTATTATAAGTTGATTAAGTTGCTTTTATTCTTTACAGATTGCTGTTAAATTGGTACCTTTGAAAAGCATGGAGCACTAGACAGCTGTTACGTTTTAGTTTGAGGTCTCTAAATAGTGCATACACCTGATTCAAGTGCGAAGTAGAGAGTGGTATACTTCAGACTTCTGAGAGTGATACAGTTATCACCAATGACAATGGATGGTCGTCGTTTTATACTGAATGTTGATGGAAGTGGGAATTCTACTATTGAATGTTAGCCGAGTGATGAAGAGCACTAAGAGTTCACTGTGAGATCTGGATACCAAGGGGTGAATTTCTTGAAGGAAATGTCAGAGTGAACTTCTAATTTGTCCCGTACCAGGAGAGAACAGCTGTCCAGTTATCCCTGGTTTTCAGTTGTATCCAACTATCATTAGTCAGTGGTGGATACAAGTGATTAAACCTAATACCTATCTCCACAAAATCACCTAAATTCAATTAAAATCTGATTTATTATTTTTTACAATTGCATTTTGTAAACAATAATTAATGAATTTGTAGGTTAACTAACCATCTGTTATTCAGTCGTTGAAAAATCGCTAGAAAAATCGTTAAGCCTTATGATTAAATCATCAAAATAAGAGAACGATACACTTTTGTAATATGTCTACTTTATTGAAATCTTTCATCAGTGGACAAATTATCAATTGATAACATCATTTCATGAAAAAAGCACAGCATTTTTTTATGATAAACTAAAATTGATCAACCATCTAATGCCAAAACGGAACTCTAATTTTGTTTAGAATAAATATATGAAGATATTTGTTAACCGGGACATTAGGCTTTTCACATTAATCTGTTTAAATTATCAAGTTATCAAATGATTTGAAAGATGATTTGACAATTTTGTAAAATATAAATTTCCATTAGGAAATAAGTTGAAATTAACTTACTGTAAGAAGACTTAATGAAAACAATGAAAATATTATGATACTTGTTTATCATTAAAGAATCTTTCAGGGTCTGGAACATAAATTTTTGATTAAAGTTGTTATAATGTTAGTAGTCATTGTTGCCTGCTCTCTATTAAGGTTAAATATTCTATAAAGACATACAAATCGAACGTCTTCTAAATTCATCTCATAGTATTACCCGATGTTTTTATTATAAAGAGAATAAAAAGTAATCAATTATCTATTTAATTAAATTTACACTGCTTCAGTTAAATCATTTTATAAATCATTTACACAGTCAAGTGAGTTGGCACACAAAGGGTGAGGCATAAATCAAAATCTTATGAATAGGAAGGGTTCAATCAATCCACCGAATCAAGTTGAAATTATGGATGTAATAATAACATATGAAATCATCCGTGGAACTAGCATTACTGAGGCAGGAATCTAAGGATGAGGAAATTGTGTCTTCTGATCCCAGAGTATTTGTCACCTAAATGAATTCGAAGTCAAATAGAAGTTAGCCTAATATTTGCTAAATAATGATATATAATTTTGTGAACTGCAGTTCTCACATCTACTAGTAGCTACAGATAAGTGTTTTGCTTTTTATTCCTAATCCAGGTTTATATGTTATAAGCGTCCAAAAGTAACTCTAGTCACGATCCACATGTACATATTTACATATGTTAGCGTGATTTTTTAATTTACCGTTGAGAAAGTTTATAATTCAAATCCATTACTTGAACTGCAGTTCAGTTATTAGTTGACATGAGACAATATAGTCTAATCAATAAAGACTTTGACAGTATCAATCCCGAAATGATTATTTCCTCAGTTTTTCTTCAATTGTAAATATCTGATGAGGATTTTGAAGGCAAATTTACAAAATACTGACAAGTATGAATAATCTCTTAAACTGAAAAAATTTGTTAATAGTCAGTCTATACTGAAATGATATCTGTTCACACATCATAATTATAGAAATTGTTTACAGGGTTTGAATTATCGTAGGGTTTGTAATCACAACACCATTCAAATTATTATCTTCGAAAGGTTATGTATTTTCTCAACTGTATATATGACAAACTTCAAGACCTTAGTATTGTTGGTAAAAACCTTAAAAAATATGGCAAGAAAATTGTTTACACCCCTACAGTGGGTAATATGGATCTAATCACCACCCTCTCATTAAGAATTGTTACAAATAATTCATCGAAGAAAATCTTTCCTTTCGACAATGTAGTTTTTAATATCTGTACAATCATAATCTACCTAGTAGGTGAAAATCATAGAGGATAGTTAGTATCAGTAGAATTGATAGACAGTACTAAACGACTACGTCATTGGATTAAGTAGGAATTTCGGGATGTACGAGAGATTAGAAGTCAAAGATTTAACCGCTGAGTGATTTTAGAAATACATAAATTAAGACCACTATAAATGATTAAATGTGACCATACATCAATATTATACTGAGTGAAATTATGAAATGCCAGTGAAATTTATCTAGATGTAATAATTACGTTCAAGACAACAAGTGTAACTGGCGCACAAAAGAAGAGGTAGTAAAGAGTTAACAAAAAAATGGTAAAAAATATAAAAGTAACTAAGGTCATAGAAGCGAAATTTACCTTGTAAACTGTTTCTACTGATAGTTGAATGACAACGGTTATTTCTCATATAAAATGGGACTTAAGCACCGAATAATTTTATATTTATGATTTGTCAAGATTTCCGGGTGTTGTAATTAACGTTAGTTTTAGACCAAACACAATCAGTGTCAGTGGTGAGGTGGAATAGACTCCTCCTACACTCAATAATTGCTTCACGATTACTTAATTGACATCAACACCAATACAGTATGAAACAATTTACAAAGATTTACCAGTACCAAAGTATAAGTCAACGTTACTAAGAAGAAGATATTGCAAAACGTTACAGCGGACATTTTGGAAAAAACAACAGAAGTTTAAAAATCTCGGTCTCTATTTTGATGCAAATACAGCTGAGAAGTCATATAACAGAATTAATTTTTTAATATTCACTTATTTCTAACTTGATAAACTCTATATTATCTAATAATATTAATTATAGTATATCTGTCTGTATATTTATGATCTGAGTTTTGACGTATTCTATTGTTTTTTCTTTCTACACTTCTCATACATTAAAAATAGTTTTATTTTAAAACTATTTATTCAATAATATATGATGTTAACCGTTGGTAGTGGGCCTATTGGTTGATATACTTTTAAAAAAGCTAATAACCTAATCTAACATTCATAATACTGATGTTATTTTCATTGTACATAATATTTTAAATTAATCAAATGCATAGTAACACAATAGATTTGAGTAAAAAAGTATCTAATAAAAGGAAACGCAGTATAAAGAATATTAAATGTGAGAATAATAATTGAATGAAATCATTCTCCATTTATAACCAATCACTTAAAAATAAATTATCGTAAGGTATATGTATACGTAAATCATGTACACAAATATATATGGTACCGATTTCGTAAAATAAATCAAGCATTCTATTCTATTTTGAAAGAAACATTCATCTTCCATCTATTAATTTATTTTATATTACAGCGATTTCATCAGAAAAAAGAAGATATTCAGCACAGACTGCATCAACATCTGGAGGTAAGAATAATGCATACTTTTGATTTGTTTTTATTCCTTAAACAAGTTCTTAACAATTGACGTACTATGCTAACCATTTCATATTTATCGTACTCCGTTCGACTGGTAAATGTTTTATCGAATTAATAGCAGGACTTAAAAACTGTAGGTGTGTTATCCGTGGTATGCATTGCTTAAAGTTATAATTTGTAAATATTATAAACATTTACCTCATACTAGCATTACCTTCGGGAGTATAAACACGCTTCATCGTATAACGTACTAAAATGTAGGTTGGTCAGTTCTTACTACAAATCTCTTTGATACAGAAGTAACTATTCCTAACAGATGAATAAAAGTGACTTATTACTAATGTACTCAACTTTTAGTAACAAGTTATGGTTGCTTTGGTTATAGTATTACACAGCTGTTCAAGCTAATGTGGATGGAGCAGGGTAGAGAACTTGTTGTTTATTAAAATCAGTCTACTTGTTAAATACATTTTTAAAATCCAAACTGAAATGTAGAATGTACTACTGATAACCATGAAACAACTTGTCAGAAATTGTAAAATCTCCTATGATATGTTTGAGAATTTATTTTTATTTTTTTTAACATTATATCAACGAATCTTGTGGAATGGCTTCTCGACTTTTATTTTCATTGATATTGCATTTAATTAAATATATTATCAGTTATAAAACTTTATAATATCACTTTGGCGATAATTGGAAGTTAATTTGAACAGTCTCTGTTGTCATATGTGCATCTTGAGGAGACTATCTTGATATTGACTTTAGCTACAGATTTGCGGTATATTCCTTATATAACTAATAGTGGTCCTGGATGTGCATTTCATTATATTTGAGATTTGTCTGCACGATGTACTTGTATCGTAGTGCTTATATGCACTTCACTTCAAACACCAACTATTATCCATTAAACTATTCAGTCTTGATTACAGCGAATTTGTTTAACTAGATTCCACTTCTAATCACATGACAAATATATTATTATTTGCTTGGATAAAACGACTGACTATTAAAAAAAACGTTACAGTAAAAATTAAATGAAACATATATGGACTACATTCATTGAATAACCACGTACAATATTGCTTTTATTTAATTGCAATGTCTACACCAGCCATACCACCTCGAAACAGTCCACGTGCAACACCGTATGTGAACGCACCGATTACAACTGGACGTAAGTTGCATAATTTTCTGTTATCTATCGACATTATTATTTTTGACTGTTAGTTAACAAATACGAGTTTTGACAAATTTCGATTTAAAAGTAATAGCCGATTCGTACAAAATCAATAGAAATTATATCTATGCAGAATGGAACATATTCTACTGCATTTTAAAGGCAGTAACAACGTCAATGTAATAAAATTCACTACACCAATGAGGAATTCTAAATCACTCTGGATAAAAATGATTTCATTAAGCTACTTGTTTTGAGTAAAGATTAAGTTATTGACTTAGCAACCTTTAACTGTAGATATATTTAGTATTTAAAGTGTAATGACTCAGTACTTTTCTTCATCTAGGCATAAGTAAGTCGTTTTTCCCCTTGAAAATTGCGGCATTTACAAAAAGATAATGAATTGTATGAAAAAAATTGTTTTTGTTAGTTAGTTAATTAGTACCACAGTTTGTTCATTTTTACTAGACCTAGAAATTATCTCCGCTATGAATTCAAAGTATCCGTTTCGAAAAAAATTTGAGCTCTACGTTAACATGACTTATGAGCTTATAGTGTAGACTACAACACCGGGATTCAGTGGTAATCCAAAGTCATTTCTGTAGCCATAGGGAAAAGACACGCCAAGAGGGGTTCGGTTATATTGAGCTTAAAATAATTAACACGAATGTCATCGACTAAGGTTGCACAATATATCATAAATTATTAATTTAGAAATGTTAATCAATCGACTCCGAATAAGTAGTTACAACTTTGAACTATCCGTTTTAAGCCTATTGGTATCTCTTGATCTTTAGTGGTTATTTAACAAACGTTAATCTTTTTCAAATGTTTGCATTATTTAATACCAGAAATACTTCAGCATGTGTTTAAGCCTTTCAAATTCACCAACAACATTAGAAAAATTGACAGATACCTCAATAATCAAGATCAGTATGAAAACACTTGTTATTATGTGATTTTCATTATTCTTTAGTTCATCCGAAACTCATCGAAAAATCTAAATGACTTATCAGTTGTTTTTGTCATTGGAATAAAATAGATATTTAATTATTTTATGTATAAATATTGCTTGATTTGTTATTTTCAAATAAATGATCACTGAAAAGAGAATTACGAATCCTCAGATAACCAGGCGTCAGTATATATTACTCATAGCAAATTATAGTTCGGAATCGTATCTAAACTGCTGGTTTTTCCGTAGTCAAACAATAAAGTCATAAAAAAATTATCTAATGTCAAACAAAGTGAGTTCATGTGATCTCATTCATAGTCATTGAATGCAATTAGTAGTTGTGACCATTTAATCAAAATGTAAACAAAAAATAACACAAGTATTAACGAAAACCAATCAAATCCTAGGCCAGCAGAACAGGCTATTAGTTAGGTACAGAGAAATTTCAATAGTTTAGCTCACTCTGAAATATATGTTGATGATGTTATCTAAAAAAACAATGAAAGATTCATAATTAAACAATCCAGCTCCTAGTGCACAACCTATCTGAGTGACTGCAAAAGTATTTTTAATTATTTGATATTTAAAAACAATTACTAAAAATCCAAAGTTTGAATAATTATGTTTGAGTAGGTAAAAAGTAAAATAAACCTTAAAAATACTCATAAGGATTCGCAGTTATAACTTATTTTAGGAACGTATCATCAGGTAATCATTCGTAGTATTCAATAATAGCAGGCAAATCAATGTAGTATAACAATCAGAACTGTTCAAAGTTACATCATTCTTTTCCATTGTTATGAAAGGGACATTTCAGAATGTTATGATTTATATTAAACTGGATGATTTAGTATTAAACATATTTTTTAAACTGACCTTACCATTGAGAACCATTATACGTTTGATGATAGTTGTTTTCATTATATGATGTAGATACCATCGTCAGGTAGGGTCGTTGGCGTGCACTTAGAGGAGTTCCATTCAAGGACAAAACACCTGTTCAGTGGTCCATGGATTTCAGTGTCATTCATCAGAGACGTATCTTAGGTGAATACAATCAACAAATTAAGAATTTTGTTGTTGAGTATGCGATATTACAAACTTTTACAATTATAATCAAACATTTTTTTGCTATTTTACAGTTTTCTGTATTTATATTGAACTGCATCTATTTATGATTAAATGTGACATACCAATGACTGAACATGTTTATTTTCATTTAGTTAAAACAGTTCATTCATCTTTTTTATGCATCTCAGTAACACCTGTATCACCAGCAATTCCGAGAGCATCAATAGCATGCAGTAAGTCTTGCATATTTACTTACTAATTCTCTATCTTAACAATTCTTTTTAATTGGAACAAAAACAAATTTTCCTATTGCATTCCTTATATTAATTTTGGTTTACCTTTAGCAATGAAGAATCATATCCTTCACATATTTCACAGACTTCCTATGAAGAGCATAAATAAGCATTGTAAAAGACAATGATACCAGTAATTAATCTTTGCTTTGCTTATTCAATTGTCGTATTTTAAAAATAGTATTGTCTGTATATGGATTGTTGATAAATGGATGATATGGAAAGTAGTGATCATAAGCCATAATATTATATTCCATGTTAATTCATTATAAAAATTGTCATCATTAGTATGCAGTTAACTGTAACCTTTTCAGTGTCCAATATATGTGACGTATCCAGAACATTCGAGCACCTTTTCGTTCATCTAATAAGTAAATAATGTATATTATTATTGTGCATTTACATTAGAGATTTCAAGTTACTAGGGTCATACACGAGTGTACGTTATAAGCTATTTCAGTCAAACACAGCTCAAGTGCAAAACAGAAATCATGAATGTTAGGGAAATGAAAGTCATTTTTTCATACGTAATACTCACTAAGTGATTTAAGTACTACTTATTCGTCGAATATTTATCATACAGGTGATTCTGCAAAATCGTTTATTGTATTCAGAAATAGTGAAACGTGATATTAAAAACTGACTAACCGATTGATGCAACAACTGCTACTTGTCATATGGTAGTTTGTATTATTTTGTGCATTTATACAAGTCAAACAGTAAGATGTTTTATGCATTATATTTACCGTATCCTTGTATTAAACGTAATTTCATATAGAAAATATACATAAAAATACTACTACTAAACAAAAATTTCCATTTAAGCATTTAGAAATAGATAATAAGTTAACTTTTTCGTCATGACCCAATATCATACGAAGTTGACTGGGTGAAAAGAAGGGAGGGCAGAATTCTAATATCTTACAGTGTTAATTGATAAATGAATAAGCACTAGCATGTAGTCATAGGAATAATAGATTACTTCGTAGTCATTAAAAGAACTGTGAAACATGGGTGCCCTGGGTTTGACTCCTTGGTGGAATCGAGGGTGTGCACTATAGAGGAGTTCCGTACTAAGGTGGAACAGCTATCTAGTACTCCCTGGTTTTCAGTAATCCCCAACCAACATCAATCTAAGATGAACACAGTCAAATAGACTTAATACCTACTCCACAAAACCATCTCAGTCGAATTAGTAATTATAAGTTGTAATTGTACTAAATATACTATTGACGATGAAAAATAAAATTAGAATTAGGAATGGGTTTTACAGAGGTAGAAAAATAAAAATAAATAAATTGGATAAAGGAGACTATAAACTAAAAATGCCACCATTTAGACTTTTTCGGTTTTCATTTGCATGTCGCTATCGCAGTCGAACGCTAATCACAGTTACCACATCTCCACACACACATTTTTCATATTTCACAAATACCTGCCCTCCCTTCAATCATTAATTGACCATTACAAACTTAGCAGTCAGAATTAGGCATAACAACTAGTTGAATTCTTACAATTATTCATTGACTTATAATTTCTCATGTATGTATGAAGGTACAGCTTGATAATGAATTTGTGAGTAACAGGTCCCTCAGCCGAATAAATTTATTTAGTGACTTAGTTGATATATTCAAATTAGAAACTTGTTAATCTATGCTGATGCTAAGATACAAAGTGTCTAAAACTGATATATTTTTTCTTTGTATAAACACCTATGTTTCAAGAGAACTATATATATATATATATATATATATATATATATATATATATATATATATATATCGCTAAAATATATAAATAGTTAACATTTCGTATGAGGCAATTTTCACTGACTGTGTTTTATGTTAGCAAATTAGGCAAAAATGTTTATCCATTTGCTTAACGCAACAATGATGTGATAAAATTATTTAATCTTATATATTAACATATAATAATCGCTTGTACTTCCATTAAAACTATATGCATATATTACAAAGCATTGTACTTGTTTTTCTTATTTGATATATCTGTATCATAAAACAACTTTAATTTAAAATTACACTTTCCGTATATCACTCAAAACTTATAATTATTCACTAAATGACTTTTCATAGGTAACGTCTCAAAATAACTGTAGTTAGACAACTACAGAACAGCTGGTAAATCTTAGTATGGAACTTAGCGGTAGTATACATGATTGATTTAATTCAGCATCTAGTTCAGTAACATCCGGCTTTGAGGTGTACTAATACTATTTTGACTACCAGATGGTCAACCAACAGTTTGCATATTTGATTACAGCCAATTTTTGCTACAATGAGTAATTACTATCCAGTATCACTGATGGATAACCACCGTACCTCTGATATAACCGAACTCCACTGGTTACAGATTCTTATTTGAAATTTAGGAACTATATATCAAAAGTTGCTGCTAGACAGCAAGTGATCGCTAGTTGACAAGTCAGTGGTCTTTGGGTTAATTGCTTTTCATAGGCGGTAAAGGGGGCGAAAGTTATATGCTCATCTTTAAAAGAGTAATAATGGGTGCTCAATGCTGTTAAAGCAGTTATCAAGTGCTAGCTGCTTCATAATAGTTGTCTACTTACACATAATAAACTACGAAATTCAGTTGTTCTGATAAACCTTCTGTGGTAATAAAACATTTTCGTCGTGTTTTTCTACGTGTAGACTATTTTTCATGTTGTGCTTACTTATACTGCCTAAATTGGCTTTGTTTTGTTCTAAAAGAACAAAACCGAACTTTTCACTTAATTTTTCCTCTTGTAATATAAAAATCAAGATCAAACATTTGAATCCCTTCAAAAAGTATCTGACTTGTAGACTATGCCAATACTTGGGAGACATACAATGGCAGAAGTATATTGAGAAATTCCCTTTCAGGTAAACTAGTCACATGTTTACATATTATCAAAAAGTAGAATTAAAAATTTTACTCGAAGATTAATTGGTCTTATTTGAGACTAACTTGTTTGATAGCCGTCACAATTAACGTATTGACTTTTAATGATGCACTTATTGGATAAAATGAATATTATGGTTTTCACTTGTGTAATGAGTTCAGCACTTAACAATTTATTCAGCGAAGGGTTCTCGACCACTGATAATGTGTAAATTCGGACTTATATAAGAGCATCCATTCATACATTATGTTATTTAATTAGTTAGTTAGTACCTGTAAAGAATAAGTATTTGTACCCAATTGTTAAAATTAGTGCCAAAATAACTGAAATTATAGCATGTAAAGCTGGGGAGAAGACATATTGAAAATTTATCAATAAAACATTTAATTTAAAATGTAAAAATGTAATAATCGGAGTTTAATTGGAATGTATTGAAACTGAGCCATTGGGATCAACTTTTGTTCTTTACATTCATAATTCTCAATCGTAGACTTTACCTATTATGCATGCATCCACCAAGAAGTTTTCATTTCTCCACAGATGAATCATTATATTTGCATACATGACGTGCAAAACAGATTAGTTGAGTAAAATAGACCATTATTTTCTTATAGTAATAGCCATATATTATTAGCTGTCACTGTAAGTAATAAATTAATAATAATTGAGGAATATTACGATCTAGTCAACGCAACTACTTAAATAACACATTCATGCACCAACTTTATGCCATTGCATACAATTTCACTTTCAACATCAGACATACTGATTAATATAAATTAGTGCTTATAAAACTTAGATTACTAATAAAGTAATTTTGCAGTAAGATACTTCATCTGCGAATGGTTTGATAAGTATCCGAGTATATTGTTTGTGCTAATAAAATGATTTATTTGGAAACTGGTTCCCTTTCTCACCTTCACTCGCTCGCTCACACATATATAAGCATTTTTACTTTAGATTTAACTGGTTAATTATGCCTCTAATGATTAACAATTGTTATCAAATGATTTCAATTAACTAATTAATGTAAAATGAGTTATATATATATAACTCATTTTATAAACAACCTATCCAATGCTCAATTTATTTGAAATTATCAAAGTTAACCTTGGTAATGATGTATAATTAATGTAAAGATTATTTGTGTACAATTTGAAATCATTGTGTCGTATCAGCCATAGATTTATGACTAAGTGAAATTATTCCTACAACTGAGGTTATTAACCAAGTCTTTAGTGTTCAATAAGTTTGTTAAACCAAGTATTTTCAATTATTTATTTAAAATTCATTTATTAGATGATTGTTGAATGATGAGGTGTAATTTTAATTGAAGGTTTCAATTCATTTGTTTAGAGTTATCCGTACATGTCTGTTGAGAATGTGTTCAGTGTAGCTTAGACCTGCACACTGGATGGAAACACAAAATCAGTGAAGATTCAAGGCTATAAATAAGATGATTAATAAAACTTGAACGCTGATATGTGAGAGGAATTTGATGAGTCAATATCTCTAATTTAAAACGATGGAGAGATCATCAGACAACGTGCCATTAATAGATGAAATTATTATTGGATTGAGATGGTTTGTGGAGACTGGTATTAAGTTTAGTTGATTGAATTCGCCACATAATGATGTTTGAAGGGTACCATCGAGGACTAGACATCACCGGACAGCTGTTTCGTCTTTAGTATGGGATTCCCTAGTAATCGCATCCTATATTCCACCCCAGGGGCTTCAGGTTGGCTGCATTACAAATCGTTGAAAGTAGGAATTCTGCCACTGGATGCCGGCCTAGTGGTTGAGAGGGTTAGGCATTCGCCAACCTGAAGCTGCTTTGGCGTAATCTAGGGTGTACACTACTTAGAAGCCCCATACTAAGACCAAATAGCTGTTCAGCGCTCTCTAGTCTTCAATGGTACCCTACCAAAATCAATCTATATGCGAATTCAATCAACTAAAAATATTAATCACTTGTTTTTAATCTATGTTATCAAATTCCTTAGTTAGAGGTGTACTTTATTTGGTTTTACTTATAATAACGATGTCATTTTGGTGAAATATATTTCATATACATACTATACATATGTGTGTATATGTATTTACTTAACTGTATGCATATTTTTGCAGCCAGCTCATTAGCATCACATAACATTTATTTTTAACTATGTATTCAAGTATAATACTAAGGGAAGTTTACTTGTCAAAAATTATTTTGTTGTGATTCGATAGTTTTTCTGGTGTTTACTTGAGTTGGTTTTAGTGCTTATAAAAATTAAAAAAAGTTAACTAAATTCATTACTCACTAACTACTTATTACATACGATTCATGAATACTTACAAAATACTGATGTATAATTAGTTAGGTAAATGTCGTCAGCAAAACTATGTACTAATGTATGAAGATGTTAAATTGGAAATAATCTTTGAAGGAAAAATGGGATATTTGCACCTAATACTAATTTGTTATATAGTTTGAAAAACACCCTGAAGTAACTTATTTATTGAAAAATATCATATTATGCAGCATAATATCTTTGTATTCTTGTGCTTTTTTCAATAGTTCCTATGAGTGTTCAAGCTCAACTTCAACAAAATCAAACAGTTAGATCTGACCAACCTTCCATTGCAAAACGTAAGATCATTTAAAATTCAATTGCAGTTATTTTAAAATATCCGCTCTTTTTACTTGCAATAACTTGTACTTCATAAGTACTACTTATCAGGATCAAATTTTATCCCATGTAACTGCTTACCTATCTAAAGGTTCCTGGACATTAAACACATAGTGACATATTATTCAGCTAATTATAAACCTACTACTATAGGAAGCCTTGATTAAGGAAATATTCATAAATAGCTCAGGTGCCGCTAGCCTTATTGCTATTGGTTGATCTAGGTGTAGCCAATATTATTTATATGAGTAGCATTAACAAGTCCCTGTTTGGCTATATATGTTACTTTTATCAAGTCTTGTTTACAGTAGATTAACCATACTTAGCGTAAATATATGCAAAAATTTCTAATCCCAATATACTGATAACACTAATTCCCACTGCCTACATAGCAACATACAAGTACCTTTCATAATACTAATATACTCCGTAGATAGACTGTTAACGTTAAAGGCTTATTGATAATAATGCTTAAGTACACAAACAGGATTCATTTAAAATTTCTAGTAATCTCAAATCTCGAGCAGACCTACAATATTTGAGAGGTTTGTCGTGTAATCTTATTAAAAGAGATTGTGCCTGCCTTAACATCATTAAGAAAACAAGAACAATTTGGTGAAAAAGTGAACATTTTCTGCCCTGAAACAATAGAACGCAAATAGTTGCCAACATAAAAATGGGTTCCTTCTGTATTTACAGTCATCTATTTAATTGATATTTTTTGCTGTTTAAACGAAAGCAATAAGATTTCAGGAACTGACATAATAAAGTCAATTTTTCAGCCGGTAATAATCTAGTTTCTGCCATTAGTGGTCTCCATTTAATTTATGTTGGCAAACTTGTCACTTAGCACTTTCAGTAGTTAACGCTGATTATTCGTGAATGTGTGTGATAGCCACTATTTAACCTTAGTAAGTATTAAACAAACAAAAGAAAGCCTAGACATTTTGACTACAGTGCCCATTTTCATTTACCTTCTATCAGAATAGATAATTTTTCAAAATGGATACTTATTAAATAAATACTCCATATGACTTTATTTGTAGCTTCTACTCAACCACCGTTAGGAAGAAGTTTTGTTGCACCAAGCATAACACCAAAAGTATCTCTGGATAAAAGTAAGCTATACGGGTATAAAAAAATCACTATATTGTATATTATATATATATATTGCTTACATTAAAAAATTTATTATAAAGTCATTAAACATTTCAAACATATGATGAATGCTAACACAAATTCAGAGGTGAGAACACGGTTAGTCAGTATTTTGATAACTTTAAATTGACTTTTTATGTGTAGGAAAATCAGTATGTCCTTTAATTAGTAGCGGGAAATAAATAATATAGCACTATACCTTTCCATTTCATTTAAAAGATACAAATAATCATCTACGATTCGGATGAAAAACAGTGAGCACAAAACAACAACAAAAATGTCCCAGTATTAATGGGATGACTGACGTGAATAAGGTAGCTTTTTGTCTTAAATATTACACTCACTTTAAGAAAGGCTTATTCATAGATGCTTTTTCTAAGCTAGTTTAATTCCCTTCAATATTCTTCAGGTTTGAAAATGAATACATTATTCAGTCGATGCATAGAAACTAACTTTATTCAGTTCAGTCATTGACACTGATTAAATTCTCCCTACTGAGTAAATCAACATAGCTATGTCCTTGTGTCTGTTGTTACCTTTTAATATGTAAGACTATATTCCACCATTTAATATCAAATAGAAGTTTCTTCTGTGTTGCACCATTAGCTTAGTGGTTAATATGTAATTACAGTACACAGAATATAACTGGAGCTAATGGGTAGATAACTTAACACACTGAAAACTCAAAACGTTTACATTATGATTAAATAAGATCTAAACAGTAATCCTTGCATCTAACCTAATACTGAACATTATATCAATCTTCTTTGTAAAAAAAATATTACTTATCTTATTTATGTACTAATTTGTAAATTGCATAAATACTCAGTAAACATAATTGTAACGAACAACACATATTTGCATGATAGAATCCATCAGACATTTAGAACTACCTGTTATGTAAACAGTAGTAAAACAACAAACTAAAACAAACATTATGTCATTCTAACTAAATCCTAATAATACACACAGAGTAAACACATTTATGTAGATAAGTTACTTGTTCTGTCAAATTGAATAAGACTTCTATTAATCTAATAACAACAATGTATAACATTGGTTTTTTTCTAAGCAATACTGTGCCAAATACATTTTGTCATGAGTATTAAGTAAGAAGCATTCTGAACATATGTAACGTGTGTCTAGTAATAACTTAGAAATATTACACGTTTATGTTTTTCTTAAGAAGTATATCACAACATTATACAATAAACTCTTGATGAGATTACTTCAGTAAAAGCTCAGGTAAAAGACCTAGCATCAATAATTTGTCTTTTAAAAAGAGCTATTCAAAAAGTGGGTATAAATAAATAAGCAAAGAAATGGAATCTATTCGTGGCTGAGTCGAGGGTATGCACTTCTAAGGAGTCCCGCGCGTGGATGAAATAACTGTCCAGTTCTCGCTGGTTTGTAGTGGTATCCCAGTAACATGAATCTGTGATAAATACAAACAACTATACTTAATGCCTCTCCATAAAACTACCTTCACTAAAATGATAAATCAATAAAGGCAAATTGAGTATGTACAAATATCATACGGCTGAATTTAAGATGTATTTAAATTAGTCTCATTAGCATTAGATGTGAAATTGTATTTGAATAATCTTAGCAACTGGTAACTAAATAGATTTGTTGCGAAATTCCAACCTGGAACAGTATACAAGTTACTTCAAAGAAGAAATCAAAATCATCACCGATAAACAGGATTTGGAATAACTCTAAGCCTAATGCTTATTCAACCATGTTATAATGTTGAATTATGCATATAGTGTGTAAAATGTGAGACAATTAATGACATATAAAGGTGTGTGTATATGTTTCGATATCTTGTTGATGATAACGAACAGGAGTAAATAAGTGTTTGGTTACAATAGAGGTCAAACTAAAGTAGTTATTACTTTAAAGTGAGATATAAATTAGTATTGTAAGATGAATAACATTCGATTAGCAACCAGTAAAATGTTTTTTGAATGTCAATAATGCTTAATTAAGATTAATACGAAATAAATCTAAGACTTGATAACTGACTAAATAAGTAATAATTGATGGAATCGAGAATTCTACTACTGGGCACCTACATACTGGTGCATCTTTCACTGTAAAACCTTAATCCCTTGTATGAACTGAGGTGGAGTACAGCTAAGGCATTCTATACTGGGACGTAGCTGCCGTCCAACACTTCCTGGTCTTTAATGATGCTCAAATAGAATTAATCTGTAACAATTTAAAACCAATCAAATAGTCGTTTGTTGTCGTTAACTTCTGTGTTAATAAAGAATTCAAATGAATGACTATTTAGGTTGTAATTTTTATTTGTTGATTAACATTTACACAGTATCCAGTTAACTGTACTTCATTCATCTGATTTACTTGAAAAAGACAATAATAACAATTACAGAAGAATAGTATCAAGTTATATATTTCGCATTTTCTCATTCGTGACTTTACAACGTAATATCAATATTATTAATTATTTAAAAGCGAAGAAGTTGTACATGTTTTAAAACGTGGTAATGGAAAAGTCCTAGTCAATGAAGGATTATCAGTGATGTTCATATTGTGTATTAGTTACACACTGAGTAATTATAGTTCTCTAGAAAACACATGAAGGCAAGTTAGAAGATTATGCAATCCAATTATAGAAGAAAGTCGATTAAAAGACTGAAATTAATCGATTTCATATATGACAAAAAATGAAGAAAATGCATTTTAGAAATATATAAGTACAAAATATATTGTTACTTACGGAAGTGTTGAGAAACTGAGATCACCAAAGCTTTCAAAGTTTAATGATGATATCCTTTCGAATACATAAGTCAGGTGTAAACCTTAAGATAATATTAGCTTTGGAAAACGCAATAGATTGAAGGTTGCTTGTTTATTTATAATTTTGAATGAATATATATTACTCACTTCTTGTCCACTATCAAGTGGATGATGGATGATTAAACTGAACAATTGAACATTTCTAATAATTCCTTCGTGATTAGTGTTCCTTTTTATTAGTCTTCATTGACACGAACTTTCCCACTATGATTTTATAAAGTATGCTCATTATCTTCTAAATAGTTATTAAAATTGCTTTAAGGTTGTAAAGTAACAAGTAAAAAAAACGCAAAATGTACGAATTTATACTACCTTGCTATGAACATTGCTATGACTTTCCAAGTATAGACCTACAATATCACTTATATTTACGTAATTATTGATAAGCCAAGTGAAGTATCTCTAGTCAACTTAAGTATATAATATTTATGGTGTAATAAACTAGTTGAGATTTTATTCCTTATATTATTGACCTCTTCATCTGAAAGTCTGTCCTAAAAGGGTTAAGAAGAGGGATCAGTTTCAAGCAGTAATAATCAGGGTTTCTTCAAATTAAAATTTAATCCTCATTTAAGAGAGGAATATCTCTTAGTTGCTTAGACATTTTCCTGCTAAATCCAACACAACCGTATTAATATCATAGTTGTTAGAAGTATCTCCATTCTGTAATGAATTGTGTTTCGGATGTACGTAGGAACATTTACTTAAATTTTCTTGTCGGATGTTATTTATGAAATATGATGGTAATATAATTCTCCGTATTTTAAGAATTCATCCTTATTTACTTCTAAATCATTAAGAGTAACTAAATACAGAATTTTAACAATATGTTTAGTTCTTGGTCGTTGTATATGTTCGCTGAAGGATGTTCTTATTTCTACAACTGCTGCGTTGATTGAACAAACATAATTGTCAGGAGATTGAACCACGTTTGTTTAAGTGCTGCAAATTAAAAATTTGACACTAGTATCTCCTATGCAATTTTTTTG
Organism: Schistosoma japonicum; assembly: GCA_025215515.1. Lineage (NCBI taxonomy): Eukaryota > Metazoa > Platyhelminthes > Trematoda > Strigeidida > Schistosomatidae > Schistosoma > Schistosoma japonicum. The sequence goes on along the minus strand of CM046069.1, from coordinate 26,859,110 downwards.
AATAATATAACTCAACTGCAAAATGATTATTCGCCAATATTGAGCAAATAGGTGTTACAAAAAACATCCTTTATATATTTTTTGACTGAATGCAAAAATCAAAAGCAGGCTTCTGAAGGAGGTGACATATGATAATTAATTTTCTCTACCTCACTGTCCTTACTGGCAAGCTTATGGAATGTTAATGACCTTACATAGATCTATACAATTCATGCTAAGAAATTTAATAAGATTCCAGGAATCAGTTTACATTCTGATTAGCTACAAACAGTATAAGTGCTTATGTCTATATCTACAACAAACTAAAAAACATACATCCAACTTTTCATTCTGTAAGTATCATGAATTATTAAGTACGTTCAACATTATTATCATTCTCATAAATATATTCACAGACAACACAACAAATACCCTTGTCTACATTGAGCTAATATATATGTGACCGGAACTACAGTAATCAAAAAATCGTTTACAACGTTTTAAGATTTATGAATATTATACTTTGATGATTCATTAAATAATAGTATTAGCTTATGTCACATCTTGTAACATAGCGACGATATTTGATTATCTGATGAAGTCAGCATTCTACGTAAATAATAAAGAATAAATCAAATTATTAGTAAACTGTTTCGTAAACATCTCAATCAGAAGACATATTGCCACAGTGATCTAATTTTCCGAACCGCGTTGTACGGTATCCACAATACTGTTATGGATGGTCTGTCTTTAAAAAAATAATTGCGATAAACGAATGGAAAGGAGGCCTTAGCTAATTTATTAGTAATGCTCACGTGAACATATGAGAATTCACTAAAGGTCTCAAGAAGAAATATCTGAATGAATCGAAAACCAAAAAGGATCTATAACTGATATGTGAAAAATGATATGCGAAACTATGATAGTATTCAACGAACTGATAATGGAAGATTAAGAAATCAACTGACAGTAGGACGATTACTCAGAATAGAACGTATATTAAATCTGTACATTCAAATATTAAACTTCAGTTGGAATAATTTACATTTGAAAGAGAAATTTAGATCTACATAACTATTAATAAATCCACCCATTTGATACCCATTTTAAGTTTATTATCTAATCGGTCGATGTATAAATGAGACAAATTTGTTGCATTTTAAAATCCATCTCTTTATTTTTCTACTTCTGCAAGTCATCTTTTAATTCTCACTATTATATGATAGCATTTAACGGAAGATACTCTTCTTAATAAAATGAAGAGTGTACATTCAATAAGTATTTTTTTACTGTTAATTTTTCATTCAACAATTTAGTTCCTGAATCAGAAAATGAGTCTACTATGAAACTTGGCCGTTCACCAAAGTCTTTTCGATGTGAATGCTGTCAGCATGTTACTGTAACTAGAACTACATATCAAGTTGGTGCTTTAACATGGATTATGGCAGTAGTAATATTTTTATGCGGGTGAGTAGTATGTGGTGTAAAATTTCATTGAATAATTCATTCGATTATTTAATTATTTGATTCAATTTTATCTTTTAATGAATTTTTTTTAATGCATGAGCAATAAGTGATGGGTGAAATGAACTGAATTTTGTTGCCCCAATTATTCCTCATATACACAATGGTGTAAATTCGTAAAATGTTTCCCAAGTGTTATGTTGAATTAGCTGATAAGAGATAAAGATCTTATTTTTGATGAAAGTAATAACAAGACTAGGGTAAACATTCAAGTTGCTACTACGTATATGTAAGACTCATAGTCAAAGATAAAGGATGTTTGCAAAGTTCATAGGCAAAACAAACAAAACGAAATGTTAAAGTTTTTGACAAGCTATTTTAAAAACAAAAGCAAAAACGGCTGAAAAGTAATAGGAATTCAGTCATAATGATAGTGTTAAATGAACCAAAAATCCCTTTTGTATGCATAAGTTCTGACTGGCATAAGGAACGATAGCTACTTCTGGATAGCACATAAATCCGGAGTTGTTCAGTCTACTCACTATTCAGTGGATAACTCTGAGATATTCTGAGTGACCAGTGTCCATGCTGCGCTTTCCTGTGTCACTGGTGGATAATTTATATAAATTTTTTTAGATAACACCTCTCCACTCTTCGAAGGTATGTTATACCGCATGTACGTATTATTTGGTAAATACAATAGGGGGCGGGGGTAACTAGAGAAGATCCGTGATCTAAATTGAACTCTGGGAAAGTTTTTTATGGCAAGTAATAATCAGATTTTAGGACCGAAAAGGTAATTGCTGTGCTGACCCGTAATCGGCGACTACTCTGTGCACCGTACATCAATCCTATCGATGGACGATTGATAAATTCACTTTTCTTGGAGTGTGGGATTTTTTGCGGGGTAACATTTAGTGACTTCAAGTGGTAAATGATTAATTTTATTAATAAACATTATAGAATAGAGTTCTATGAATGAATCTTTAAAACATAGATTAATTGCTTTCATGACTTAACTTTCTGACCAGAATTCTTTTATGAGGACTGATACAGTATCTGTTACAGTAAATTATTTCATGGATTATAAAATCCTTTCATGATTTAGTAGAACTAAGATAGGAAACATTGCGATTATCATCCTTCAGAATGCCAAAAAATTACACATTTTAAAGTAAACTATGTTTTGGTGACATCTGACAATCATTTCAATAAGTGAGTTATACTATATACTACTTAGTACAATTAGAGTACATCGAATGCAATAGTGTCAGTTCACATTTAAAAACTGAAATACTTTCTTATCAAAATAAAGAATTCAATATTACGTACTGAATAATTTCAAAGGCAGTATCTAATCATTTATCAAATCAGTAATTAATTTAGTGCATTTCAGTAATATCATTCATTCATTCAAATAATTCTATTAAGGGAGATGATTAAGGACTTTTGATGTTTCCGATACAAATACCATTAGGACATTTATTGCGATGTCAAGTTCTATAAGGAACATCAAAGTAATGAAAATGAATTTTGCTTTTCAGTTCCATCACAAATAAATAAGGTATTTCTCTTCAGAACTATTATAAGCGTAGCCTGAACTTATCATAACAAATCAGTATCAGCAAGAGAATCACAAGACTCCATGAAGTACTGCATATTATTTTGTTTTAGTATGAAAGTTATCATTATGCTACTGGAGACTATACAGACCTTCTGGCAAAATACAATACATTCAGATTACTGAGTAGACATTAATTTCAGAACATTCTATAATAATTTTCTATGAAATCACTTTACATAAAAAATATTTATCAGAGCTCACTATTGATCGTGTTCGAGGTGGATCTCGCAAAATATTAGATGAAATTTACGACTTATACAGTTGAACATAAAAAGGATATACACCAATGAGTTACTGACCACGCAGAATGAAAACTAAAAGGAAAGTTCAACATCTAAAATAAATTATTTATCTGAGAATAGAAAAGTAGTGGACAATCATTCTGTATTGAGAAATATTTCATAAATGATTAAACAGAATATAACAGTCTTGTATTAATTTCAATTAAAAATGTACAGTTCATATGTCGTAATACCCGAATGAATACAGCTAGCAACTAAAAGCATATAAGTGGACAGTAAATCAGTTAAATATAATATACAGATTTACATTCGTGAAACGTTAACGAGAATCATTTGTATTGTGACTGGCAAGTGGAATCCAGGACGCGCGTTTCGTCCTGTTTGGGACTCATCGGCTGGATGTACCGAGAATATTTACCGCTTCATTTAATTACCATAATTATGAGTTTGTATTAAATATTTATTGTGCAAACAAACTGTATTTGAAGTTGTGTGTTTACTAGTAACGTTAACATTTATTCATATTATTAAGAACTATGATTTCACAAAAACGAAAAGAAACATTAGCATTGTCAATTTCGCTATCAATGGAATCCAATACATGCAATTTATTTTGCTTACAAATCGTCCAGTTTTTTATATCCACATCTAAACTTAACCCCATTACATAACGCTTCAAATGATGTTTCGACATTACCTAAGCTTATAAGACCAGATAACCACTAACTCTGCGTATTCATTATTCTTACTGGCTTTGTTTTCCTGTGGCTGACATTTAGTACTCACTTTTGATAAATGTCTCTTCAACTGATCAACTTTAGTTCATATCAAATCAAAGCACGGATCTGAATATATCTTAATTATATATACATGCCAGTTGCACAAGTGTGGTTGTCTGGACTCAGTAGCCTAGTGGTGAACGCAGTGACGTTTGGCACGAAACGTACTGAGTTCGAGTCCCGGCATGAACATCAACTCTAAGATGCAGGTGTGTCCAGCTGACGAGTCCTAAATGAGACTAAACTCGCCTCTTAGACTTCGCATAGCCAGCCACAATCTAACTCAAATAATACTTGTGTACTATAGGCCATATCGAGGCAACTCAGCTCAGGAATCGCATATGGCAACAGATATTGATCAATTTTAGTCCATAACAAATCAACGGGAATGATTCGAAATACATCCCAATTATCTTCGTTTAGGCTTTTCGAAGCCGTATATGTTGGGTTTATATATATAAGTTTGTTCGTTCTTAATGAAACTTTCACCTTAGATTTTGTTGATGATTGCATCTTAAAAATACATTGAAAATTTTAATTTTAGGCAAGATCGTGGATTTCACTTCAAATTACGCATGTACCAACAATAATTGTTAGGAATTCAGTTTTAAATATTCAATAATTAAACAACAGGGACCTTTTAGAATCATAAATTGAAATAATATAAGACTACTAAACCATCTTCTGATGTTCTTGCAGTCATTATTTTAGGCAATAATAAATTAATTTGCGCGAATTAAAACAAAAGCATTAATGATTTTCCTTTAGTTACATTGTTATTACGATATGAACTAATGTATAACATACTATGATACAGTTAACGGCATTATAAAGAATAATAGGAACAACTAAAACATGGACACTATAAATGATATAAGGCAGCTTTAGTTAAAAATCTTACAGAAAGAAAACATCAACCTGAAAGTAAATGAGTTTTATTTAAGACTGGTTTTAATTTGCTTTCATGCATCTTGTAGAACATAACGATATTGAATATGATTTACGCAACCTGAATACTTATGCTACAGTTAACAATTTGATTCCCTTAAGTTTCTGGTATTTGATGTAATATGATTCCACTTCCCTTAAGAAACTGTGATGATAGGATGATATTCTCACCGAATCAGTTTTACGTGCCATATAATAAATACTAATAACCAAGTATGGAAAAGTCTTTCAACATCTTAACTCTTTTTGATTTTCATGAACTCTCGTTGGAACATGTTACTCATTCGTTGATTATGTTTGCAGGTAGTATATTCTATATAGCTTTTTGCATATTAGCAGCTGAAGTGGTATATAGACATCAGGTGTAGAACTCGGCGAACTTGTAAGTCTGATTATGTACTATTTCGAGACAAAAAAGAAAACAAACATCATGTATAAAAGAAATCAATTTAACCATCCTCACCAGTCTATTATGTACGAAATTGTAAGTTATGTCTCCATCAGTTTTGGTTTCAGGAAATGAATTTTTCTTCTTAGTTGTGCATATTTACAATTCCTTGATCGATACATACAATTGTGTGGTTAGAATTATTGCAAGGCAACCTATTTCAGTCAGCATATTATTGATAAACTCTAACTCCTGTTTTATGGAGTCTTTTTAGCTAGTAGTTTTTTCTGTGTTTATAAGACGTTTAAACAGAATATTTTGTAGTAGGAATGAATTTCTAATATTTCAGCGGTGATGGAAGAAATATGAGAAATCCTAAATTGAATAATTGGACTGAATATTGCAAAGATTAACCACAAATTTTTCCAAATCATAAGAAATAAAAGTGATAAGGTCATCTTATGTTTCCACCCCCACCCCAAAAAAAACACAACGTTAGTCTTATTAAAAAAATAGGGAACATTAAGCCATGTATACGGATTCCCAAAATTAGCAATGTTTGCATCACCATTGGAACTATATGCGTAAGACGACCATTTTATAAACCACATCTTTTCGTTGTTCTATATAGTTTATGAGGACAGTACTAATTATAGAAATATCCATGTATTGTTGGGGTCTGATTATGGGTGACAAGTGGAGTCAAGGACAAGAATTTTGTTCTATTTGAAACTCGTCAGTTGCATTCGCGTTGATATTAACATAGGGATTCGAATTCAGTCTCTTCGTATTAAACGCCTCTGCATCCTCTACTGACCTACTCTTTTCAGATAAGTAAACTCACTCAAAGAGTGTGTAGACACAGTTTAAATTTGCTTGTATTTTCCGACCAATTTTCCTACCGTTGAAATAATTGAATCTCCAGAAGATTGTCAAAACACAGCATTATGGTTAGATTGTGGCGGGGAAATTCGAAGGAAATCACTTCTTAAATTTAACTTACGACTATCATCTGATAGAAATTTATTTGATTTGGTCCTTAACAAGATCGGTGGGAAGATACAAACAAATTCAAGTCGTATATACGAATATATTTTTGTAAATTTCCTATTCTTCAGCTATGTAAAAGACCTACGTGGTACTGTGGTGACAGACACAGAAACAGTGTATATAATTTTATTTGTCAACAAACTACAGATTTTAATATCATTCACTTAATTAACTCAGTTACTGTAAATACTATTTGATAATAATATTTACTATTTGATACTAAACAAAATTAATATTTTTTACTTTCTACTTTTTTTTTCATTTCAATATTAATGTAATATATCAGTGGAATTCTAGGCTGCTTTCTGATACCATTCTTAGTAGATTGTTGTAAAGATGTTAGACATGAATGCCCATTCTGTGGTACAGAAATCGGTGTAGTTAAATGTATTTAAAGATTATTGCTAAATATTGAACAGAAATACAATAATGAACCATAACAATAATAATAACAGTAATAGTAATAATAACTCATCTCATAACATATCAACATAATTATTTTACAGTGTATTCAATGGTGAATAAATTTCATTCATTATCAACGTATCAATTTCAAAATGTTGCCAATAAAGAAAACAAGAAATCATAAACGATGCTTCTTAATGACAACTTAAACACTAGTAGTTTATTATTTGTTTATATAATGTATAAATCAGAAATTAATGATAATTTGTGCTAAATAAAAGAGATTACAGAAAGAAAATTTTGATAACTGATCATTATGAAATTAATTTGTTATCTTCTGAAAGAAAAATGTAATAAGTATTTACATTGTTTTTTGATCAACATTAATTTTTATTGTTCTATGTATTAATGAAACTATTTTATTTTTTTAAACATTTACTTCAATATAAAACAATGTTACTTTGTTATGAGGTACATAATTAAGATACATTTTTTTTCATTAAAACAGATAAGTATTTTATAATCTTTTTCTCTTTATTTATTTTTATTCATTCATTTGTAACCATCTCTGAATAATTTATATCTTTTTTTCTGAAGAAACAAAAATGAAAATATTTATTTAACATACATGTTTTATATTTGTTCAAATAAAAAAATTTTAATGTTTTGTTTTTCTTTCTTAACGAAATAATAATAAAATTTATGATTTCTGTTTAGTTACTATGGCAATTTACAGTTTCAGTAGTTGCAGTTACAGTTACAGTAGTTCCGATATCGTCAACTAATACTTTCTTATTGAAAAAAAAAGTAGATTAGGATTAATATATTCATTTATTCTAATGAAAACATTAAAAGAATACTTAGACGTTAAGAGTAAATGGTATAATTTGTAGATTAAATAAAACTAATTAAAAATATTGCATTTGTTAGTGTCATATGGTTTTTTTTAAAAAAAAGAAAAAAGGAAACAATAATGCTGTATGTATCACTATGGTTTAGTTTAATTAGTGATTTTACTTAATAAATAATTCATATGCGAATTGAATAATTCATTTTATTTCGATAGAAACACATCATAATTAATTGATGAACAATTCCTCAGTTAATAATAAAAGTCATAAGAATGAAACATTAGTTTATAACATTGTTTCATTGTTCATTAGTTATCATAGTATCTAAAAAGAAGTTAAGGCAGATATAAATATTGATAATCAAAAAACATTTACGTGATAATTCTGTTGTATTAGCTCCGAGTTCATCATAAGATGAATAGGTTGAATATAACTGCAATCTTAATAAATATGTAATTACATTAAACTAAAATCCGACTGTAAATGTTATTATTCCAAGATGTATAAAGTTAGAAAACAAATATTATCAAATACCTCTCACTTGAAATTACGTAACAATAACGTAATGATAGAAAAGTAATGATGAACTTCTAAGACAAATAAAGGGCTTTTGTTTCCTATGGGTTACTTTCAAGTATGAGCATCGTAGTGATCTCATCTCGAATAATTAGTTTATGTAGATATATACATTCTTTTAACTTATTACGTTGTAAGTGGCAAGGTTTTAATGGTCTTGTTTTGTAATTGCTATCCTAGTATTAATCTGACGAAATCTCGTATACTTCTATAAAAATTTTAAAGGCAGCAGGATATTCGATTTACGATCCTCGTATAATGCAAATGTCAAAAACCATTTAACACAAGTTAGTTTATTTCGAAGAGTTTCAATCAAGCAAGCCAATCAAACTTAGTGATGGACAATAGGTCCTATCATTTTATATGCTTATTCACGCTATAACATGCAAACCGTAAAATAATAAATGTACAATTAATAAAACTCGTCAGTATGTTCACGCGTATTAGTTGCAACTACGGATTTAGGTGAACTTCGTCCCTTGGTGTTTTTAGAAACATGATACTGTGTGTTATAATTCATATATTCCTTCTTATGTGTGAGCACTTGTTTCAGCCTACTCAGTTCCTTTATTGCAGTGCTCTGTTTTAGTATGCTACTTGACCTTCATATTCCTTACATGCCATTGGTCGTTCTACTCTCATCCTGTACTCTTATCTTTATTAAGACACTGGCATTTTAACATGCAGTAACCTGATATTCCTAGTCAGACTGCTTATTGGCTTATTAGTGCTTCTACTACCAACAAATACATTACAATACCACTGATAGTATTTCTAAATTCTCATTACCTTACTTTGTGACTGTGATTAGGAATTTTGAGTTTAAAATATAAAATTGCTACAACTGGCTTCTCAAGCAAAATCCATAATAGGATCATTATTGAATTCTAAGAATACTACATTCCAGTAACATCATAAGTGCAATAAGAATTTTTAAGAAAGAGTCAAAATGAACCGATATAGGGTTCAAATAAGTACTTAATGTATTATGCCAGTCTTACAACAAAATAACATTTTCAGATAACAAGTCGTAGTAGGTAGAAATGGTAAAAAAATAATCTGATTTTGACCATTAATTAATTAAATTGAATTATCTTCTTTATTCATTGCTAACTGAATTTTTATGTAAGTTGTAATGTCAAACAACTTAATTGCAGTTAGATTTTCAAGATAGGTGTGATTCTTATTTCATGTTTGTAGCTTCCGAAATATTAACCTTTTGACTTAACACTACTTCTTGAATAGCTTACCTAACCGATTCGCAAACATATTTTATCGTATCAGGCTTGTATGCTTTACCAACAGTTAACAAACGTAGCCCAGTAACATATCATTTATCCTTCTATATTGGCCATTAGGTTTTGACGTATGGTAGCTGTATCCATCGATACTGTGAGTTTGAATGAATAAAAAATAGGAAGTTAAGTTGATTATCACTGATTACTAAATTACGTATATGTAATTAAATCAAACGGAAATTCCTTATACTGTTAAATAACCAAGTTCTCCTTTTTTAGTTGACCAAGACAGAATTTAAATTTATTAGTATGGTATCTTCATGTGGACTGGTGATAACTTAGAATTAATATGATTCATAGGGAAAGATCATAAACAACAATAAAATATTTTCCGAATAGGGCAGAATGGCTCTTTTTTAAAATACTTTATGCCTACATTTAAACAGAAGAATAACCACCATGTTGTCTATTAGGCTAGGATAATAACAGCATGCGCCATATAGATGTCCTAGCCATAAAAAACACTTATGGAAATAAAGTAAAGGACTTAGAGCAAAAACAAGATTTTGCCGTCTAGTGTGAAGGACTTGAAAGGACTACAAATTATTATACCTAGTGCTAGCTAGTTTCAAAATATAGTTTACATGTTTACATCACTTTTCAGGCGCTTTCAGTTTTAGGTCGTTTTTCTCCACTGTGATTTACCTGATAACTCACCATGTTTTGTAATATAATTAAATAAAAAGTGAATGGTCAAGTACTCTGAAATACGAATTTCAGAATAAGCACATTTATTAACGTTCAAAATTACTTATTGATGTCGCTCTAAGAAAGAGAAATAAACTGCATTAGTTGACAAAGAAATGTTGCTTCCTATGTGTTGCAGGTGCAAACTTTTAAGACAAATGCCCAAGGCATCTGGTAATTTCAGTGATTAGTAAATAAGCAAATGGTTTCCTCTAGATAAATATTACTTTGTTTCCCAAAATGCATTTAGACTGTTCAGATTATAAGCTGGCTTGTATTAAATAATAAATCACCTAATTTATATTTCGTGTTAAATAGAATAGTGCAACACACTGAAAGTAGAAAAATAGGGAAAAAATAATTGTAACAGAAGCAATGCTTGTTCAGATGTTATTAGAACCGCAGCGTTCTACTAAAACGTGTAGTTTTTGACTATACATGGCTCTACGAATATTATTCTTGCTAATTAGTCTTTGACTGAATCGCTAGTGACTTCTCCGTTCATTGCTTGCATACCAAAGCTAATAAATGCATCGGTAATACTAAAACATGTTTAGTTTCATCAGGTCCCAGGTTTGGAAGCCACAAATGATTGATTGGTGTTGTTCGTTTCGCAGATAGTGATCGAAATCGCTAAAAGCGCAGTTCTACTCTCTGTTAGTATCATAATTATTTCACAGCAATTATTTTATGCATCCCTAGGTGACTACTAGTAAAGTTGAATTGTTCTGGTTTAAATGTCCTTCTTTATTATAATCTGGTTTTTCCATAATGTGTCAAGAAAATTTCATTCACAGTTGTCAAATAACAAAGAAGTGTTCAGAGACTGTAAAATCAGCTACTCCGATTCGTTACAATTGAGATGCTACTGGGGGTTTAGAATACTACTGTGATTCTTCAATCAACAGAAAAGTTTTTTAGTCAAAACGTAAATATGATCATAGGCAGAATGTTGAATACACCAAGTTGTGATTGATTGGCATCGTACCCCATCAAAGCACATCTTAGTCCAGTAGTATGATTTATAGCAACAACACTTTTGACTGTAATCCCTCTTTGTCGAATTTAATTAACAGCTTGTACAGCAAAGATTTCAGTACCAAGACAGCGTTTACTAAATTAAACATGACAAAAAAGCCTGTAGTATAAAAAATAATAAGTTGGGTGTAAATAAGCGAGACTATAATGAAATCATACTAGAAGTATTAGCCACTGGATATTGAACGAAGGGTTGAAACTCTTTATGGCAAACTCCATTCACTAGGACATTCGAATTTCGAAGTAGGCGCTGCGATTTGTTAACGTGGTTGTATTCTGTTTTATATAATTTCCCTTTCTTCTTTCCAAATATATTCTTGCTTAGTAAGGATTAAGCGTATGTAGTAGGAATAGAAGAAACAGGAAAGCCTGGTCACCACGTTAGGGTGGGCGAAGGCTACGGATTCACTGGATGGTGCAGGCTTTATTGGAAATTTATCTCATTTACGCAGCTACACGTGTAACTTCACTTAAATCGATTGGAATAGTAGTATTCCGATCCAATCAAGTTAAGTTGAACTACTTGTCAACGATAGTCTGGCATTTACAATTCGAATGATTAATCTTGTGCATTTTTAAACAGATACTGGATACACCTTATCACACGATTATCATGACCGAAGTAGTGGACGTTCATCAATCGATAGGCAACCCGAACGCAATGGCAATCAATGTTGTCAATATACGGACTTACTTGTCATAAAACTCACAATATCAGTTAAAGTAAATGTCTTCCTACGCTGTCTTCATTCGTGAATTGATAGTGATACTTGGCTGATTGATTGCGAAATTTCGAAATCATCTCGATCTATCAGAACCTTAGGTAATGTTTAACGACCATTCAAAATTATCGCTAAAATAATCTACCAATGTAACGCGAAAAGATTTTTGGCTGGATAGATCTGAATAATATTTGTGAAACAGGAAAGGATAAACATTGATACAACCCTAAGCCCTTAAAATTAGCGAAAGTAAACTTTCTGAAATTCGACGAACCAATTATTATTTCAGAAAAATCACATAGGTTCAAGTACTAACTGTTTGCATAATCAGTCATTAAATCTTACTATTAAATGTAACATCAACAAAAGGAGAATAGAGTGATTTTCTATTTAAGTCCTTTGAGATAAATTATCATATATATTCACACTAAAATAAAATGTATCGCCAACCTATTAGTATCAAAATCATTAATCAGTTATACCTTATAATCCTCGAATAATGCTTTCATTGAAATATAGAAATACCTTTGAAGTAGCACGTAATATCTGATGATATTTCACATTAGCCACCTAACAATTTTTCATGGTTTTGAGACCACTATTAAATCCCAATAATGTGTAACTTTAGGTAGTGTTATTCCATTCATTCTGTAGGTGTGAGTATTGTCATAATGGTTAATCTGCGTTCCTGCACTTACTTGAGTTAAATTCTAACGACCACTGGTTTGTCTACTCGACAAGAATGTCCACATTCGCCTGTAATCTTACTTTATCATCCTCATTGTAAGTAGTTTTTCAGACTTTTATGTCATCCATAATTAATAGAACCGCTAAGTTTGTGTTTGAGTAAGTCATCGATATAGAGTAAAAGAAGGCTTGGAAATATTCCTTGGGATACTTCACTCTTTACTGACACCGATGGCAATGATGCACCATTAAAGCTCTCAAGTTGCCTCCTGTTACTGAGCTACTTCCCCTACTCTGGGATTTGGTTCGACAATTTAATCTCTATCAGCTTATTGAGGCATGGCAACTTGAAATGATGTATGCATGTACCGAATTCTACGTTGTAACTGACTGATTGACTGACCTGTTACTAAGAGAGTCTGTAATTCAATTTTCAGCTTTAAAATCGATTACGAAACTTTCCTGTTTTATTCGAAGACTCGCATTAGAAACCCTATCGAAATATTTACTCAGAATTATAAAAATTAAACATCCACAGGAGTATTACTGTCTTTCTCTGTAGCCAAGTCTTCCCTGGCTGTTAGGGTACTGGTCAAACCTCGGATCTTTGATGTCCCTTAGCTACAAAGTTATTTCCTTCCATGTGATGAAGAGTGGCTCGCCAAATAGATCTTTCCGTCAAGGTGATTACTGTATTTTCCCATTCTCTAAGAATCGCGAACTGCCTGATTGATATGATAGGTATCATCGTTAGGGGTATGATACTTTAATCGGCTTAAGCTTTTCATATCGGAGAAAGAATGTCATCTTGGTCTAGTCAATTAATTTTGTTAAAAATGTTCAAAGAATCGAAATAGATACTGGATCCTTAATTAATACTGCATCGTTACAACTGGAAAACGATTTATCACTATCAGTAGTGGGAAACACTTTGGTAAGGTCTTTTGACAAACCCTCTGCTTTGCTGATGTCAACATGTTGGTATCCCTATTCGAATCACGACCAGAAAAACGAGACTGCGTCTTTGGATTAGTCTACTTATATAAGACTAAAACTCCTCAAATTACTTGCAGGAAATCACTGACTAATTACATTTCACAATATGTTCTCGTTTGATTATATACTCTTAGAATGTATTTCTTTCTTACAGTAGCAGGATATGAAATGCTTAAAAAGAGTGGAAATATCAAGCTACCTAAAATTCTCCGTTTCCGGAGTCTCTTAACATATTTCGTACTTTACGGTGGATACTTTGTAAGTCTTCATGAGACCACCATTGGTATTAAAAATGACTTTTCTAGGAAAACATTATTTATAAACCTAATCAATACTTCTACGGAGGAATGAGTATCAAATGACTAATCCATTGATTTGGTTTGTTATTTAAGGACTATTAAGTCTACCAGCCAAATACTCATATGAGGCTGGCTTCATGCAGAAATCATGTTAAAGTTAAAGTTATCATGGATGGGCTTAGCTAGTCGACTTATCCATCTAAACTACGGAGTCCATTACTTAAATACGGCGATTACTTTAAATAACTCCTAAGTTGGATGGCTTTTACATGGGGATCCTAGTAACATTAGCTGAAAAACCTGTCAGCTTAAAAGCAATCAACTAAGAACTTCATCATCATTTTGCTAACACACCGCAATCGTCTCTAGAGTATCGCATTATCTAATTAGGTCATATTAAATATCCTCGTAATCAGATAATCTAGTCTTAGTAAGTAAAACACTTCGTTGTTTTCCTGAACGCACGATTACCTCAAGGAATCTTTATGTTATTAAATCATCGCTGTCATCCACCCTCCTTTCAATACTACATCATTAACTACTGCACATTTCTAAAGAATTATATATATATATATATATATATATATATATATATATATATATATATATATGATTTACAAACTTCATAATGAGTTTCAAATCCCTAAGTATAATTGCTTCTACAAACAATTTTATTAAGCTATGGTGTGGGATAATTAATAAGAAGGACTTTTCTGTACTTAATGCTATGCTATTTTTAATTGAATGTTTAACAGTGATTGAATATCATTTTGAGGGTGGGCTTATGTACTCCTTCGCTACAGACTCGTTTTTCTCATGAATAATTCTAGACCAAATGAATTGCTGGTCAATAATTTTAAGATACCTAACTGGTAGGTCTATTCATAGAAAAACTTTTAATGAGTTTTATTTTCAAATGTAGGTCAGGTAAACCACCTCCAGGTCTCCATCTAGATGTTCTCAAGGATGGGAAATTGATCCAGGTAATTCACACTCTTTCTGGAGCTAAATGTCATAGAAACTCATTATAGATGAAAAAAGTTGCTACTTTTTTGGTAGGAACAAACAGTTATGTGATTTTGCCGTTGACCATCAATCCTGTTCACGTGTGCATGCAGGTTTTGGTTTGGCACAAATTTTTAAGTCGAGCATTCCTTATTGACCTCGGTAGTGTTCATGGAACATTTATTGGAAAAATCAAACTTGAACCACACAAACCACAGCAGGTAATGTACATGTTGTTAAGATTACTTCTTACTCCGTATAATACATAATTAACTTCTTACATAATTGTCGTGGCTTTCGTTAGTGGAATAACGAACCATAAGAGTACATTTGCGTGCCCTGTCCACTAGTCTATCTAGCCACTTTGTACATAATTCGCTTTATAGCTCTATCAAGAACTAGACTTTGTAGACGTATGTTGATCATTCTGATTTTCTCTGTAGTATACGCTCGTCACATTAACTTAAATATTGACATGTGTATCCTTACTTGAGAGTCTACTTAAGGCTTTATAGCTACCAATTAGTGATTATCTTCAAGAGATATGTTTAAAATAGCTCAGGTTAGGTCGTATTACAAGGACATCATCAAATCTCAATGATTACGTGTGCGGCATTATATGTCCCAGCTTCTAATGTTGTGATTTCGGGTAAGGCGAGGTTTTACATTTGGATGATGATTACACGCAGATATTTATAAGTAATTTCTAATTTTTTTTAACTTGTCTTTTTCAAAGTATCACCCATTGTCACAGAACCTACGCACGTTTTATTACATGAATAAGCCAACTAGATTTCTTACTTAGCTAAAGTAAATGGCGAATATATTTTTCTTGCTGACTTATTAAATCTTTAAATAAATTACGTTTTGTTTAGTAGACGTGCACTATAAACTTTCAAAAAGTGGGGTTACTGAATCCTAGTCGTGTTACACTGAACTGTTTCCAACCGACTAATTTATCTCTCTCTACAATCACATATCTTTCCATTACTTACCTCTGTATACAACATTGGTACTGGAAAGTAATGAAAGGAAGCTTGAGGCTTACGAACTGATACAGTATTGGTCCATGGAATCACTAGCTACTGATCTTAGTCGCGTTGCTAAATGCAGATTTCTTGGTTAGGGGTCAGCATGATTGCCATAACCAATGGTTGAAAATGAGTTGACGTGGCTCGGAATCGATTACATTAACACAGGTGCATTCATTCTTTGTCTTTCGTAATTTCGAGCTTAAATCTATTTTATCCCTTACTTCTCATGAACTAAGTAATTTCTCCCTGTAACTTATTTTCTACGTTCATTATTTGTAGAATATGAATGTACTGAGTAACCTAAAGACATATCTCGTTCTAAATGGCAAGGAGAATAGGCTAATTCCTAGCTACTCATCTGTCATATGAAAGATTTGGGTTCCCAACAATTAAATTAACTACACTTCTCTGAGTCTTTTTCAACAGTTTACTATCTTTCTCAAGTAGAGACTGTGTGTGTGTGTACAGTACCTAAGGTTTTAAAATCATTGCTGAAGTCTCTACATATTAACTCAAGGGTCATAAAACTCTTAGCATTCTGTGAAATTTTACAGGCTTCGCTTTGCACATCTTTCTAGAATTTCTTGGCATCAAGTAAAAAGTGTTTCTGGCTTTTCAGTTCGGAAACTTGACTTCGTCAGTACTTATTAGCCCAAATTGTTTCTCACTCTTCGTTCTACAGAGAATGGCACAAATGTATTTGTTGAAGCATGGAAAGCAGCTTCTGTGTGCTTATTGAGATACTACCATAGTATACGTGTCATAAACCACATTATAAAAACTGCCTCAGTTTGATTCGTATGTCCATAAATGTATAGTCTAAGTAAACTAGAGGACAAAGTGTCAGGCTATATCCCAGCAGTGTACCGAGATGGTCGTGCATCAGTACTGGGGAAAATCGAATTATTCTCGGACTACTTCATAGTAACAGCTAGATTTTTCTAACCACACTCTAAATACCGTGACTATTCAGAGACTCGATATCTTCGGACTAATAAATGAAATTGATAGAAAGAAATGTGCAACGCCTTGTAAAGTGCATCCTAAGCTTCGAAAGAACTACCAACTTTCCTCATAAATCCTGTGTAATCTGTTTGTAATTTAATGGTAAGTCTTGACGCAAGTGAAAGAACACTATTGTAAGCCCTTTCGGGTACATCGTAAGAATGATTATCTAGTGAGTTTAACTAGCGTAGCAAAGCCATTTTAGATCTCAACTTACTTGATGACTCTAGCTGTTTGTAAAGGGAATAAAAGAAATATCTTTCTCCTTTACCATATATAATATTCAACAGCGTCACAAACCACAAGACTACAGTGTGTCGGGTCTCATGTTTCAATTCGTATTTGGCCGGATAGCAGAGGTACACTGGTGGCTCAGTAATCAGAGCAATCAATTTGTGTCACTAACCTTTATCCAAATAGTGTAACTAGGGGCTGTTTACGTAAATCAGTACTTGATAGGCGAGTTACATTAATTATCGACCCAGTATAGTTAATCTTTATTTCATATCGTCATGCCGTTAAATGACCGTCTTCATTTTTCCTACTGAGTTCGTACTTAAAAAAATTATTATCCGTATTTGTTCTGCCGAAGTTATTAGTGTAGTATGTGTCAGTCGATGTTTCAGGATGATGTCTTAATTATGATCTCTTATATGCCCCAAAGTGTATTATTTATGCACTATTACTAACAAATGCGAGAAATTTTTTAAGGCTTATGATAGCCAAAGAGGATCTTTGCCTTAATGAAACCAGTTTTCACTAGTGCATATAAAATCAGCGTACAGTGAAATTCACCACTTTCAAATTTTAAGTATAAAACCTAATTCAATCAAGATAATTTCTTTAACCTATTTGGTAGATAATCTCATTCTTTTATTTATAGGTTCCAATCGACTCCGAAATACACTTCGGCGCATCTACTCGCATATACATCATTCGTGAGCGTCCTAATCCCTTGTACAATATTTCCGGAAACCCTTTAGACCCAAACTCGCAATCTTTAGATGGAAATGGCACAATTGGTCCAGAAAACCGCAGTGTTGATGGATCCGATTCAACTACAAATTCTCTAGGTTTACTGCTACTCCCAGCTTCCGCAGTCTGAAGTTGAGTTGGATAATTTAACTGAGTTTAATACTGCACATAACCGGCGTATAAGTAGCATGGTCGATGTCACCTCTAATCCTACAATTCCCACCAATAAATCGCGCAAAAGACCACTTCAAAGTGTTCACTTCAGTGACGCAGATGAGGTTATTAATCCTGAGGATGTTGACCCTTCGATTGGGAGATTTCGAAATCTTATACAAGAAACTTTCATTCCCAAATAAGGTAATTGTGTTCTCTTACTTGCAGAAAAACGATTAAATACTAAAAAGTTTCGCAACTTGTCCCTAAATTTGTAACAAGTCTAGCGAATGTTATTTAGTAACTTTATAGGCATATTAGACTGACCTATTTGTAAGTACCAACAAGAATAAAATTCATATACAGGAAAGTGTAATCTATACTCAGTTACTCCACATTTTGCTGGTGACCAGTATCAAATAGAAAATGTAAGTCACCACAGCCTTTCGTTTAATTTGAACTAACTTATATATACAAGACCCTCAGATGTTTATGATTAACTGTTCCCCCCGATCATCCAATTTCATGTGAAACGCACCATGCTATCAAGCCATTTAGATCAATTAGCCAGGTTTGTTAACTTAATGTGGTTTGAAAAATGTACAGCCTCCGTCAAGTGAGCAACTCGATTATAAAATAGATTCTGAGGTTTGGAAATTACAAGGAATAGGACTCGAAGTTTAATAACGTATTTTCGATAGTAAATCATTGTTTAATGGAATGTCGACGGATATTGAGATAAAAATTTAGTTTTCATAAAGATATCACTAAAATTTTCAATTTGACGACATTGCTTCGACTCATTAGATATCAATGCAAAATAATAATTCCATGCTTACCATTTTAATAAACTCTACTGTTAAAATCATATTCCACTAATCGCACTAAATATCACTTTTGATTATCTCACCTGGTACTACGTTACTTTATTTTTATTCATCGTAATAATTCTAATTCATGGGGAAAAAAATTCAGCTGACGATACCTAACTTTCACTGTCATACAATTATTGACATACCATAATTCATTTGTGCTTCGCATTTGCTTTGAATAGATAGATAGTTTTCGGTCACATCTAAAACCTATTTCATGTTAAATTTTTGTTATTTATAGCGTGCTAAAGGCAGTCATGAAGGTGCTAGCTTGGGTGTTGCAGCTCCAGATTTACCTGAAACACTTCGGACAACAGGGAAAAATATTTCAGAAGGGAACAACTCTGTCCATAACTTCAGGAAGCAGTTTGATACACATGAAAAACATATTTGGACCTAATTACAGTTTGGCCTCTAAACTCGGTCTACCAGTGCCAAATCTTGCTCCTGATGTTGAGGGTGAACCTCAAGAACCTACACTACCTCCAACTGTAGCAATGCTTCATGCCTACGCACATTCAAGACCTGGGACTCTGGCCTGGTGGGTTTCCAGAGGGAAAGCATACTGCTAGTGTATCTAGACTCAGTGCCAGTGACATCTTAGGGACTTCGAATGAATCAGATATCTCAGGCTCTGCTCAGGATTCTGGACTAGATATGGGTCTGATTGAAACCAGTTATCCTAAAAAGAAGAAATATGCTAAAGAGGCCTGGCCTGGCAAACGCCCGGGATTTCTTGTTGGACCTACAACCTAGTAGTGCTATGTGTTTCCTCTCATTGTTGAGGTTTTCATAGTATTTTTATACCTTTTCGTTTACTCATCTGATATTCATCATGTATATTAACTTCATTAGTGTTATAAGAAGCCTGATTATAATTGACAATGGCGTCGCCCTAATAATCGGTAAAATGTACAAAACTGTTCCTCTTACCATCATATAGGTACTAAGATACTGATTTTTAGCAATATTATAATGATTGAAGGATTTTGTGCAGTATATAGTACTTGATACTTTTATAAACAATAAACATCTCTGTAAATAGTCACGATATTTTTATTCAAATAATATATCTGAAAGAACTACATTCCTATTATTGATAGTGTTTGCACTTAAAGGCTAACTGGTCTGCTGGTTAAAAAGTATTTAGGAGGTTTATATTCTATGTTTTTTTTTTAACACTGATGAATCATCATTATTTGGTGTTAGGTATAACATCCAGTAGCGTAAGATCTACTTTACGAATGTTCAGTAGTATGCTTGTTCAGATCACTTCTTAAGTTTTCTGAAAACTCTAGGTGGCTGCTCAGTTTACCAGTAGATATTAGTTCTGCTATAGTGACATCACGAATATGCAATGTTAACAGTCTTCCCACTAATCCCTACTCTACTCTCCACACTCGTCGACGTAAGCGTTGACGCAGTATACAGTATCAAGTTCTAGCCAACCGTAGTCGATGAGGATTCGTAACCTCGTTAAGTAACTTGGCATCCTTATTTAGTACCTATACGCCTAACCTCACCATTCGTCACTCAGTTATTCTATGTCACACGAGCAGCTCACTAAAGACTAAAAGTCTACAACCTGCACGTTTTTATAATTGCTATTGTAGCCAATGGAGTATGGTAATTTAGTATATTTTCCCGTGAATTAGCAGATGGAAATTTCGCCTATGCCACAAGTCAGTGTAGCCACTTACACAAACCAGTCATAAATCCCAGAATGTTACGTTTAGAAAGTTCCTTATTACGTCTGGGCCTTCACGAAATTATCATCTAGGCCAGTAAATGAGTCGCCTGGTGGATTAATTCCCGAAATTTAGATGAAGAAAGTGTTATCCTCAAACGAAAAAAACAATTTACATTTAATTCTCATTTAACTGCTAAAAATGGCAACAAATACTAGTCTATCTCTTGAGTTACCTCGTAGAATATAATAAAATAACTGGGTTATAATTACAAGATCCCATCTTGCCAAAAAAATCAATACCTTGTACTGATTTATTACCACAATAGTTATTCAAACAATAAGCACTGCATGAGTTAAATTCCACTTTATAACTACCTGTGTGCTTTTGAAGAGCAAGCAAGGTATTAACGAATAGGTTGTAAACATGACTGACGTCATATGTTCATTCAAAATAGACAGAAATACTGAAAAGAACTTAAGAGTTGTTTCAGCTTAGATGGGAAGAAAATAATGTTTTCTAGTCAAATTATCCTTAAGATTGCATAATAAAGTAGGGAAACAATTGCAAATCTCCAAGTGTTAGCATGTAAGTAGGAAGTGAAAGGAGTTACAACCTAAAAATCTGTCCTGACAAGCTTATAAATATCTTAAACTAAAGAGCAGCTTCAAATATAACTCATTTGCTAGAGGGAGGGATTAGTAAAATCGGAAAATCCCTTGGAGAGATTTACCAACCTGAAGTTGTTGGAAATTTCAGTGGCTAAACTGGGAAAACAATCTACAGGATTGAATGCATCAAAACCACGGGTATGGCAACTACTCCAGTCGCTATAAATAAACAGGTCCTCAAAACCATATCTTATACTGGATTTTTACTGAGAATGGAGTTTCTATTAATTAACGAATCAAATTCATTTCTACATGATAGACTTTGCTGAAGAATTCGTGCAATGTAAAGAAATAACTTATGAAACATTCTATTACATTGCCGTGAAACATGTTGCAAAAAATGAAATACTTATGCCAAGTGGACTTCTGAATAATTAGGTTTAACTAACCCAAATAAAATTCAAGGTAACTGAAAGTGCATGGATTGACTCCTTTATCATCACGTGTGGAATCTTAGATATTCATTTATTTTCTAATGAACAGATCCATAAAACTGAACTCAACTGCCTAGGTGGTCTTGAGATATATTTGAAAATTCAAAACTCTTAGGAAATATTTCAGCCACTGCTGAGTCGAAATTCTCCGTATCGTCAATCTCAGTAGAAATAAGTAGAGCACTATGTAGAACTCTTATGATGCTTATACATATATTTTTGGGTTTCAGTTTTCGCTAGGATTACTGGTCAGTTTTTATGCACTACTGAGCTCAAACAAATCGACGAATACATTAAGAATATCAAGCACTTATATGATAATCGCGTAATTCAGTAAAGCAAACAACAGGTAAACTTAAAGTCATCTCTCAGGATGTTTCAGCATTTATCATTAAACTTAGTATTAAAACGAAGCTTTCGGGTGTTTGAAGACGGGAACGTATTCTATGCAGAATATGGTGATTGATATATTTAATTAACAGTAAAATATATGCATGAATAGTTTTACTGATTAGCTATGTTAAAATAGTCTTCAAAATCAACTATTTGAAACCAATAACCACAATAACATTGAACTGGATCACCTTTTTCTAATTCTAACCAGTTGATAGAATCCGCCTCAGGTTCACCTAAGGAAGTAAAGGAGGAAATCAGCAATAAAATTATTTGAAAACAATTCTTAGAATATACAAATGACATCAGAAACCACGTAGCTTCAGTCAGACTCTCAAGGCGATTTCTGACATTTACAAATGATTAAATTTAAGTCTCTTGTGACAGCTTCTGCTATTTAGTCCAGTTACATTACCGAGTTTCAAATGTGTCCAGTAAGGTACAGAGTACATGTACGAAAAGCAGCGTAAACTTGATGGCTAATATTGACTAAACCATTTCGTCACAAAACAACTGAATTTTAATACACTTCTACTATAAATGCAAAAACCCATTGCGGGTTGACAAAGTACTAGTAGTCTTAAGATAATGTGGTTACGAAATTCCATACAGACAATATAAATAAACTTTCAGTAACTAACTCAATACATCTTACACATTTGAAAATTCAAAGCGACATTAATTGATCTAATTTAAAAAAAATCGAAAATTTATTTAACCTAAAAAAAATTTAGAGCAGCCACATAAAGGTCAACTGCAATTTTACTGTTTAGAAGTCGACAACCAATTTACCTTGAGATAACTATTTTGCATACCTACGTCAGGTGGTATATTTTTGTGAATAATTTTTAAGCATTTTCATTTGCATGGAAGATATCAGAGAATTACATTTGACCGTTTTAGATTTGCTGTAAGCCTTCTAAGTTCGTAAGCAATAAAGAGCGATATCGTTATCATTAATTTACAACTAAAGTTAACAATGGACTGACAATCCCTCGATGTCAAAGAGAAAGGATTAGGTCGGGAAGAAAAATGCATACCTAAAATACATAATCGCTGAAATTCATTGACAAGAATACAAAGCTTGATTAAACTGTGAAACTCAGAAAATACATTGGCGAAGACATTAAATGCACTTCCCTACCATTTTATAAAGCTCAAAACTTAAAATGTATCAACAATCCCCGACACTAATAAAATGCTTCACACTGGCTAAATTTAATTATAATAAACGTGTAAACATCTTGGAGAGGAAAGTTACTAGCCTCAAAAAAGCCTTTTCCGTATTAACCTTAAAGTTAGTAATCTTCGAACGATTTACAGTCAACAATAACCTAAAATGTAAGCTCTCGCACTTGACAACTTTCATGTGCGTTCATTAATCTATTTACTTACTGGGAGATAAGTATATTGGCTGTTCCGTGCGCACTCGATGAAGAATTCAAGAACATTGTTCAGCATAGTTAAAAAGAGGTGCATACAGATCTATAAGAAGCTTCATTATAGATCACCTTAGGAACGTGAATCATTTAGTAAAATAGACCTGAAGTTTAGGTAATCTATACGATAAACAGAAACCTAGTAAACATAGTGATCTTCTGTCCTCTTAGGAATTGTCGAAGCCGTTGCAATACATTTAGAAAGGTTAGAATTGTGTATTTGCTTACTTGACTCATGCCAAGACCTTAACTTCTATCTATTCAGTCATTAGTTTCACCCTTTATTGACCTTATATCAATTGTCGACTTATTTTTGCCCTCAAATCCTCTTTAGTTACAGTCTCTTTAATTACAGTTTTATTCTATGCCACGCAGACTTATAATTATTAACCCTTAATGACCTTTCATAATGTTCTCCATGACTTTTGAAGTTGATAACAATCGGATGTTCAGACTTTTAGGTTTCTCACAGGATGTAAACAATCCATTAAAGACGCCACTGAACAAATATCTATAGTCACTTCACACCTAACACCAGTGACTATTTCTCGTAACAGCGAAGTGGAACATATTATTAAACCATGATGCTAGGATACAAATAAAAACTTTCAATACAAATTGATGTCCCCACAAATTAAAAAATCCACTAAGTTTCAGAAGCAGGATACAACAGCCCATTGAATAAAAATAATGTAAACACTAAGCAAGAGATAAAGATGATTCATAAGAATATCCCCGCCACTAACTCATACAACTTCACATAAAAATACCAGTTTTCTTACTGTTTAAATTGTAAAACGATATTATTCAACATAACATAGAAATCAGACAAGTGTACCTAAATTAACAATCAGACATTGCGAAATTCTACTTACATATACACCCAACCATCCGCCTGCCTGATTGTGAAGGAATAAGATTAGGAGACTTTCTCGAATTATTGGTAGGGATTCGTATGCGTCTAACCTCAAAAGGATCCTTTAGACAGCAGTTTTCAGAGTAACATACAATTTACCCATTACCTGTTCTGTAACTATTTTCGATACTAATTCAAAATTTTTAGTATTCACAGCCTCAGTAAGCAGCGGGAAATCGGAAACTAAAATATTACATTTAAAATAGAGTCAGCTTACCAACACATTTTTCTAGTGAGTCACCTACATCCGACTTTGTCGCAAAGGGTCTTGAATAACAAAAGCCAGCATAACTCTTGATCAATGAAAGAGATCTTATAACATTAATCCGGGAATAAGCGAACATGACTCAGTTTTCGACGATGAAATAGTGCATAGGTACTCTACAATTAAAACAGAAGTATTTTAGTTTGATCACGCGTACTAAAAGCAACTATAATTAGGTTACATTGAAAATAGCTGAACCGAGTTATGTATACAAATAAAGTTACTTGTTCTAATCAACCCATAGAACTGGAATAGAGGTTCTAGCCTACTGTGGGCTACTGACAGACAGATACCTTCCACAATCCCAAACGAGATCATGATGGCTAATTTTATTAAAAAACAGAACCTGACTTAAACATTCAACTACTAAGTCACATGTCAAGGTTTGACTATAACATAACTAAACCCTGTGCAATATGTGGTTGGTTCCTTGAGTACTTGAGTGACGACCATTGGTGGTCGACTTTCAAAAGATGAGAGGACAGAGGATAGATTAGAATGTAGCACACCTAGATTAAAGTATCAGGTTTCGGTGAGGCGAACCCTGAAGAGTTTGATTAGACTACTTAAGCCAGTAGGGAATTCCAGCACTTGATTGCTATTCAAGGTGTGCCTGAGCCACCAAATTGCGCCAGTAGAACCACACTGTAGTGGCGGGTTTAATCGAATATAGAATGACCTTAAGACAACTTTAGCCAATGATAAAACAGAACTCGTTAACCATAATCTGGTATTATCAACAAGACGTAAATACATGACAATTAAAAGTAGATATATAAAATTCACATTAATAATAAGCCTTACAAAGTAATTTAAGTTCACATGACTTATACGGCCGAGCTAGTAAGGCACGTCCGGAACATTTCATGGTTACGACGGAAACCTGGAAACATCATATTGAAGATAAATTGTCTTCTTAATCTGACTAGTAATTAAAACCTTGCAAACAGTTTGCAGATTATTGAATTATTAAGGCAGTAAATTGCGAATGGTAAAATGAAATGACAGCACTCAAACCTAAGGCATGAGAAGTGGACAGTGCTTTCGATGTACTGAGTGCTCATTTGGACAATTTCGTTTAATGCTTGTTCCAAATTGAAAATGGACCAATCTTTGTATTAGTCATCGAATGGATCATTGCAACTACAGTAAATACGGCTGCTTCGCTTACAAATGTTTCTTAAAAGGTCGAAATGCAATCGTAAGAATATCACTGTAAAATCTATTCCGCATATTATTTTCACTGCAAATAGAATATGCAGTAAAAAATCGTCGAAACTGATAAAGCATTGATTAGTATACGAAAGTATAATAGGAGACAAAAGGTTGAGAAAATTGTGTGAGTGGTTCATTTTATAATATATGTAGCTCCATGGTACATAGGATAGAGAATGAGTGAAAGGATATTGAGAAAGGATTCTTGATAAGTCTGATACTAACCTGCTTGGACTAATAAATAAATACATTCTACCGATAGCGATTATTACACAGTGGTGAATTCTTCCAGGGTTAAATAGAACAGCGATGGATTTTAAACATACATTCTTGTGGAAGCTCGTCGTACGTGAAACTAATTATATACAGGTATATTGAGTTAGTAACTCCACCCGCAGCTCTTCTAGGGTTGCTCCTGATCCCAAGCCCAGGTAAAAAAGGAGGGTTGGGCATAGGGTTAGCACCCCTATCCCGTAAAACACAAGCTTGCTAAAAAAACGCTAACCAGATTAAACAAACTAAACCATTTAAACTCTGCCCTGGAAGTGGAAAGAATCTATATGACGCTTCATGATGAAAACCGAGATTCTTCGGAAGTTATGAGGCCGATGCCACCCCTTCTAACGACCACAGCAAAAACTTTTATAGGTACATGGAATGTTCGGACAATGTGGGAGACCGAGAAGATCAACCAGGTAGCAGCAGAAATGAAGAAATATAACTTAACTGTTTTATAGGTATCTTCGTCCAAAAATGAACGAAAATATTTACAAAACTTGGGCGCCGAGTGTATGTAAGACATATGAATAGAATATATTTGTTAATAATCTCAGCGGATGAAATTAATGAAAAATTCCAACGTTTCGCTCGGCAAACTGGTCCGAGCTTCTTCAGGGAAATAACCAAAATTTTGGTTTTTTGGTTATTTCCCTGAAGAAGCTCGGACCAGTTTGCCGAGCGAAACGTTGGAATTTTTCATTAATTTCATCCGCTGAGATTATTAACAAATATATTCTATTTATATGACAACTTAACTGTGCTCGGAATCAACGAAACGTATTGGACTCAAACTGGACAGAAAATAGCTACGGGAAAGGTTCTACTATACTCCGGGCACGAAGAGGAAAATGCCCTACACACCCAAGGAGTTGCTCTGATGCTGTCCAAGAAAGCGCGCAATGCACTTGTAGGATGGGAACCACATGGACTTAGGATCATCAAAGCATCTTTCAAGACAATGAAGAAGGGGATTACAATGAACATCATCCAGTGTTATGCACCCACCAACGACGGCAACGACGAGGCCAAAAATCAGTTTTATTATAGGCTTCAGTCAATTATAGCGAAGTGTCCAGGAAAGGATCTGACAATCCTAATGGGGGACCTGAATGCCAAAGTCGGAATGGGCAACACCGGATACGAAGACATCATGGGACGACAAGGACTAGGGGAAAGAAATGAAAATGGTGAAAGATTTACAAATCTTTGCGCTTTCAATAAAATGGTCATAGGTGATACAATATTCCCCCACAAACGCATACACAAGGCTACATGAATCTCACCGGATCATACTACGGAGAATCAAAGTGATCATATATACATCAATAAAAAATTCAGAAGATCAATGAAAGATGTGAGAACCAGGAGAGGAGCTGATGTAGCTTCAGACCACCACCTAGTGGTTGCGAAAATGAAAATGAAGCTAAAGAAGCAATGGATAACTGGAGCAACAGCATTACAACAGTTCAATACAGCCTCTCTTCGAGATACTGACAAACTCAAGGAATTCGAAATAACTCTCAACAACAGATTTCAAGCCTTACAAGATCTTCTGAACAAAGAATAAGCCACTATGGAGGACGCACACTTTCAGAAATTGTAATATTGTGTTGTAACAAATTTAGATCTTACTTTCTGGATAGGCAACACGCAGTCAATCCTAAAGGGATAGAGTAACATTTTTGTGTATTATTTGAATTTTAATAGATTATTCCCATTTTCGGGATAAACTTTGGTTGAGTAACTGGTGGTGATATTTGTTTAGGTAATAATGTACATTTGTATAACTTATTTTATATAGAACCGTCCCTCACCCAACCATTTGTTTTGAATTTTGACTGGGCAAGAGCACGCGTATCTAAACCAACCTTGACAGTTACTCTTCAGTCCAAACTGCTTCAGTTTAAATTCTACAACTACGGTGTACCACAGAAACTCGTCAACATCATCCAGAATTCTTACGACGGACTACAGTGCAAAATTGTGCATGGAGGACAGCTGACAGATGCATTCCCAGTGATAACCGGTGTTAGACAAGGCTGCTTGCTCTCACCTTTTCTTTTACTCCTAGTGGTTGATTGGATCATGAAAACCTCCACATCTGAAGGGGAAGCTTGGAATTCAATGGACAAGTAGGATGCAACTCGATGATCTGGACTTCGCGGATGATCTAGCTCTTTTAGTCCATACACACCAGCAAATGCGAGTGAAGACAATCAACGTAGCAGCAACCTCAGCATCAATAGGCCTGAACAGACATAAGGGAAAGGGCAAGATCCTCAAATTCAACACAGAGAGCACCGACCTAATTGAACTTGATGGTGAAACTCTGGAAAAAGTGAATGCCTTTACATACCTGGGGAGCATCATCGATGAACAAGGAGGATAAGATGCAGATGTAAGGGCAAGGATTGACAAAGCTAGGGCAGCATTCCTACAGCTGAAAAATATATGGAATTCCAAACAACTGTCTACCAACTTCAAAGTTAGACTCTTCAATTCGAACGTCAAGACAGTTCTTTTCTATGGAGCTGAAACGTGGACAACTACTGCAAACATCCTCAGGAGGGTACAGGTATTTATAAACAAATGTCTTCGCAAGATGTTGAATGTCTGTTGGCCGGAAACCATCAGTAACAGCCTACTTTGGAGGAGAACAAACCAACTTCCTGCTGAAGAGGAAATCAGGGGATGACGTTAGAAATGGATAGCACATTGCAGAAATCATTCGACTGCATCACGAGACAAGCACTAACCTGGAACCCTGTTGGGAAACAGAAAAAAGGAAGGCCAAAGAACACACTGCATCGAGAGCTCGAAGCAGACATAAAAAGGGTGAACAGTAACTGGAGACAGCTGGAAAGGATTGCTCAGGACAGAGTTGAATGGAGAATACTGGTGAGCGGCCTATGCTCCTCTGAGAGGGGCAACAGGCGTAAGTAAGTAATATTGAGTTAAGGAACGTCAGAGATTATGCAGTTCGAAATAGTAGGAGGCAATGAGGTTGTACACATAGAGTATAGTATGTTTGACATGACATTTGAAATGTGAAGAACATCCGTGGTCATGTAAACGAGTTACTTTAACGTCCTTCATTCGAGTTTAAGAAATGCGTCGCAGTCCATTGGTTATTAAGTGCACATAATAAGAGTGAACATGAAATGTACGGCGGAAATTTGCACTTCCAAATGACATTATAAGCCCTGATTGAAACGAACCCGTAACGGCTTTAAACCAAATAGAATGATTTTTTCGTAATTTATGTAGTTTCGAGTAAAGACCCATTCCATGGTGTTTCCCAAATAGAAATCCACAGTGAAAGGCGAAATGCCCAGCTCTTGAAAAATATACAAGTAATATTAAGACTAAGCCATGTTGTGAAAATTCAGTAATCTTTAACAGGTTACCAGTGATTAAAATTAAAAATTTTTGTAGGATATATTCGTGCATCGTAAAAAACCTTTATAAGTTATTTTCAAGTTTGTTTGAATTACGTTCAGGATGGGTTGTATATAAGTATTCATCCAGGAAACGATACAACAACCTTTAAAAATGTCACTTGGTATTATCGTTCTCGGTAGAATGTATCTTTCTATAGAGAGAGTCATTGTTATGGAAACCACGCTATATGAAGATATTAATTATTTAAAAGCCAACTGTAACATCGTTCACAGTTTGCAGTGCTAAGGTATTAGAAATATGTTATGTATTGAAGAACACTTCCAGCAAGCAACTGCGCATTTTTCGACTGTGGTACTGTAATCGCAGAAAATGGCTGTGGGTAAGCAGAATGGACCATAGAGACTTTCTAGAGACAAGAAAAGGCTGAGTATTTGATATTTGGTTAAAATAGTCAATCTCTGCGAGTTGGTCTTGAACAGTGAATTATTGATGCGTTAATTACGTTTCTAGCTAGCGTCTGGAGTAAGTTGCTTGAAGTAGACCAATTTCATACGAGAGCAAATCACAAACTCGGGGCGACATTGATATAGAAGAATATATGAAATAGGAAGAAAAAGACGAATTTTAATTGGTGGGAGCAAAATAATCAGTTTTAAACCAGAATTTTCTTCTAATCGCTTTTTTTCCACTACGTAATGTTCGTAGTTTTAGAGCCCTAATAACGTTAAATGGTAAGTCGTCAACGATTTTGTATAAGTCTATAGATTCTAGGTATGTGGTGGTGAGTCGTTTGAACCTTAGGATAGAGTTAGTAGTGCGAATATTTTGTGGTAGCTTAGTTAAGCTAAATTTTGTAATACTTAGCGTTGCACTGCATATGCACTCTGTATTGTTGTCCGGCGTTAGAATAATAGTTTTATGTTTTGCAAACTGTCCATTGAGTCCTCATAGTTAATGGTGAATATTTCCATCTTGTTCCAGTTTATTTTTACCCATCTTGTATCACCAATTATACAACATTACACAATTTCGATAATAATTTGAACTTTTAATTATTTCGGGATTATAAATTGTCTAATAAACCTATTCATACTAAATTTAGGCTATATTTACCAATTGATTTTCAACATCATATAATTAATTATACATATTCACATTTCTTTATTCAGATATTTCACCCCTCTAACACCACTTTGGGGAACATTCATGATATCATTACATTAATAAATGTATAGTTTGACCTCGTCATTATTATAAATGTGGGATTGTTGGTTGTTTAATAAATCTTATCACTTTGTAATTATGCACCAAACGTCTATTGATTTTCTATCTAGTTTACACAATTACCAGTGCATATTTACATTTTGCTCCAGTCTATTTTCTATCACCAATTATATAACAATTCATAATTACGTTGACAATCTGACCTTTTAATTATTTTGAGTTTATAAGTTGTCATATAAACTTATTTACGTTAAGTTTAATCTATAAATACTAACTGAAATCTTTAGACTTTTATTTATAATTTATTTCTTGAATATCACATATATATACTACTTCACATTGGCGTTTTATCCTGAACATTGTTTCGCCTTGTAAATCAATTCTAATCATTGTATTTTGATACTCATTTGGGAAAACTGGAAACAGTTTCTTCACAATGCTCATTAAAAATAAATTGTATATGATTAAAATAAGATAAAACATAGCTTGAAGGTCGTCACAGGTCATTTCGTTCTATAATAATAAGTAATTACTTTAATCAGCAGTCTTCTTTCGGCGTTTTTCTAGAATACGGTATAAGTTCAAAGATTTAGATGTACCAATGGTATCTTACTGGTTCTAGTAAATTGTGTATTTTACTCAGAGTTACGAAATCTCTTGCAACAAAATAACTTTTCCTTAGTTGACGTAGCTTTGTCTTAGTATTAATGTTGATGTTAGTAGCTGTTGCTTTGTATCTCATCATTGTTGGCTTTATGGTGCCTAATGTGAGCACTATATTGCAGTAGAATGTTACCAATGTTTTGGTAATACTGTTGCTAGTTAAAAAGCAGGCCTAGTTAGAGCATCAAGCTAGTTCTTAAAAGATATCCCAGTCAGCAATTTTATAGTCTTTATACTGAAAACGCTTACACGTTTTGTACGTAATGTCTTTCACAAGAAATGGCAGAGTGTGAATAATGTTATAGAGTTTATGGCGAAATGTTGACCGATTCGCAGCCCCAACATCTATAAAATTAATGAAGGTTTCCAACAGTTTACATTCTTTAGTGTTACGCGATTCAATTTGCTTAAAGGTTAGGATATAGCCTACATTTCCGAAGGAATACAATTAATTTCGCTAATAGTAAACTTTACGTCTCCTAATTTGGTCATAGAATTCAGGTTTTTACTTGGATCCGACATGACACCTACAGATTTAATAGGTGGCGATAGGTGTTATGTTGCTACGAAATCAGTAAGTTGAGGACTGCCAGAGGAAATATCATGTGGTTATGGTTAGCTGTTATTGGTCTTTGAGGACGTACACCTGCCGCAAACTACTCTATTAGTAGAGGAAGGAATGTGGTTGTTTTTAGAGAATAATAAGTCAAGAAATGCATAAAATTTAACCAAAAGTGATTATGACAATCCATATAAAAAATGTCACACCCTTCAAAATCGCGTGGTTGAGCTTGAACACCTCTATCAATAATTATTTTCTCCCTCACTTTTAAAAAGCTAAAATACACTAAAATGCATCAAAATAGATCCACGAACTCTGTGCGCAGACTTGATACATATGAGGATCGCCTGTCAACGTTGGATTTGTACCCCTTATAGTAAGACTGGCTTGAACAAAACCTTGTAATGGATTATAAAATCCTTAACATTTCAAGGCACCTTTCGAGACGCCAATTATAAACGACTTCAATCACCCACTGTAAAAAGAACAAATAAACTAGAAGTACATTAGAGTTAAATAGATTTTATTCACCAATTCATCTTCCTAACGACAATCGAACCTAAAAATCTCAAATCTGTAAAAGCAGATTCATACGAATTCTTTCAAAATCTTTGAAAAAGAACTTAATAATTTTCAAAGACTCAGACAAAACTTACTTGTTAACTCGCTTAAGCTTTTATTTGCACATATTTTGTCTTACATACACCTAGACCTGGTGCTACTAGACTTATAAGCAGAAATCATTCCTGTTTTGCCAGAATCTTTCATTTCGGATATAAATCGCCATTCCTTGTTTATACTGAATCGCTCAGACGTCCAGAAGACTGCCCAACATTGCAAGCTATCAAAGAAACGTTTACCAATGTCTAACGCATTGGGTTTTATCCTTTGGCTGGTAGGTCGCAGAGTCCTTGCAAACCCATAAGTGGGGGGGGGAGTGAGCAGTAGCGTCAAATAATCCCCAAAAATAAATACTTGCTTCGGCTTTGGACATTGATGCTGATCATGTTTGTTTTAGCGGACACTACAAGTTGAAGGTGCTCTGTAACGCGTCATCACCAGATCACGACACAACGTAAGAAGTAACTCTTTCTAGTTAACCAGTCTAGACTTTGCTATCCCATTGACGCTCTACTCACAATCAAAAATAGCTTCTCTTCCATACCCAATCGCCTTCTGGTTTGTTGTTATTCGTACGTGTGGAAAGTTGCTCTGACTTAAACGACAAACGCTACTTGATCATATACCAGGTGCACTTAATGTACAACAGAAAAATTCATTAGTATACTCAGGAAAAAAAGCATAAGCCACTACTACAAACTGTGAAAAATGACATTTTAATATCTGACAGAAAACTGTCCATAGATTAACTAGAAGAGGCAACTAAAACTCAAGTCGTTGCTTAGGTAGATAGTGCATTGATGCTATCATAACAGAACTACATTCAGAATGACATAATATCCAAAACTAAGAGTTATTAGACTAACCGTCAGCATATGTCAAAGCGTTTTTTTAAACAAATACTTTTCTAAACTTAGTAGAAATAAGAATAAGCATGTAAATCAACAATTAGTAGTTGAATTCCGAATCAGTGAGTGTAACTTAATTTAAACAGACTTTTTCCAATATACATATTCACTTTCTATTTTCTCGGCTACTTAAAATTCTGTTGAATGATATTTGTTGATTTGTGCTACAAATCTTTGTTTTGTTAGAATGGATAAAAATCAGAGTACATAATGAGCTTGTGCAACAATTTAACTAACCTTAAAGGCGGCTTACTCAGTTGTCGTTCAAGATAATCATACTGCCCAATACTTAGGGTGCATGCTTCTCTGTTTTATGAACGTTGCTACCACGCGACATAATAATCAAGTAAGCAAACCTAAATAAAATTGTGGTTTTGGTTCTACTTTTTTTGCATCCTAAAGTTTCTCGCTTAACATATTATGCTCTAAAACTTAGGAAACTCCCATTCAGCAGCTTACATGCAAACTAGAAGTAAGTCGTTATTTACGTGCATGTACAGGTTCGATTCATCAGTTTTCATAGGTTAGGATAAGGAGGCGGTGACCTGTAACTTCTCGCAAATTGTGGTATTGTAAAGATCTTTAAACATATCCAAACATAGTGCGGACACGGTGTCCTGTTAGTTTGTCCAAAAAATCCAAAACTTGATGCGCGAGGCGTAAACGATTTTATCCTGCTTTTGGAGTATTTCTGATTGTCTTCTTAAGTCTTAGTTCTAAATAGAACGAAAAAGATAAGACGTTACTACATAAATCATTGTTTAGTGTATGACAAACCAGTGTTTAATTACCTCGTAACCTGTTTTAAGGAAGCGAAAATAGGTTAGTGCATCTGAATTTATAATCGTATGATAACTTGGGAAAGTCTTTTACCATTCTGATCCCTTTGCTCTGAACTCGTCCCAGTGCATTCGCTTTATGCATGAAACAGGGATTTGCCGTTTCATTCTCGTATTCTAAATGAGTCACCTCATATCTAGAGTATAATTTTGAATCATATAAAATAATCTGTACGATCTGGGAGCCTTTGGTTGTGCCCACCTTACTATTTATCGTGGTTTTGAGACCACTATTAAATCCCAATAATGTGTAACTTTAGGTAGTGGTATTTCATTCATTCTGTAGATGTGAGTATTGTCGTAATGGCTGATCTGCGTTACTGCACTTACTAGACCACTGGTTTGTCTACTCGACAAGAATGTCCACATTTGCCTGTAATCTTACTTTATCATCCTCATTGTAAGTAGTTTTTCAAACTTTTATGTCATCCATAATTAATAGGACCGCTAAGTTTTTGATTGAGTAAGTCATCGTTATAGGGTAAAAGAAGAAGGTTTGGGATAATTCTTTGGGATACTTCACTTCTTACTGGAGCATCACTGTCTTTCTCTGTAGCCCAGTCTTCTCTAGCAGTTGGGGGGATCGGTCAGACACGAGAGACCCCGGAAGCCATGGTGCTTCTTAGCTATAAAGTTATCCCCTCCCATGTGATGAAGAATAACACCCCGAATAGTTCTTTCCATGAATGTAACGACTGTCTAATCAGCCTTTAAGACTTGGTATCTGATGAAATATCATCACGGAAGCTCGTTTGGCTTTTGCCAACTTATGTCATCAATGGCGTAGACATGATGTTCGTCTTCCTGTTGAAGAACGAGTACACTGCACAACAGCTCGTTCTGTCGTGATGTATAAATATGAAATGCGACCTTTAAGAGTAAGTATCATTTATAAACTGTCGGTTTTTGACCATCGATGTCCACGAAATATCTCTATATATTTCTGGGACCACTGTGTCATTAATACAAAGTTAGACACGGTATTGGGGTAAGACATGAAATCAGTTAATGTAATTATGATTCCTCGTTGACTGAGATGGTTGATACATGTGTTACGTATGCCTAATAGCCAACTACATCCTCTTAATTCTAACCAACGTTGTAGAGGGATAGGAGAAGACAAGGGGCAACCAAACCGAAACGTGCCATCAGTCCATGAAGTCTCAAACTGCTGGTCTAATCTGTATTAGCAGATGCACATTACTTGGTTGAAGTCACCGCAATTATCATAACCGATGGTTGGGTACTGCTGGTGACGTCCCAGAATCGCTCACAGTAGCGTATGTGTATTTACTCTATGTTTTCGTAGAATCTTAAGCTTTGAAATTCTTGTTTACCTTACCATGAACCAATTCCGTTCGAGCTGTATTATTTATATCTGGCCTTCTCTTAATACAGTTGTTGTTATACTACTTCTATTTTAATATTTATCTTGCTGTGCTAATGTGTCAACTTGATTGGGTCCAGTTATATTTTATAGCCTGTTATTGGAATACAGAATTACCTGGGTTCGGTCAAAATAAGTTTTTTTCCCACTGAAACTAATAACAAGCTTATTAGGCTTTGCCTTTTTGTTGGGATTCAATTACTTTTGGTTACAAACATTGGCAGTGGTATAATAGCTAGACCCCACCGTATATTTTTTGACACATTTGGCTTGCAAATATTGTTTGTTTCTATACAATATCGTTAATAAAATGTGTTGTCTACAGTAGGTTACTGTTGTGAAATGTATGTATGATCAACTTAGAATCTAGAACATGTGTGCATCGGTCCAAGTTGCCATACTTCTAATACCCGTCGTCTAACCTCATTACTTACTCGGTGATCCCAGCTGATGCGAGCGGTGTTTCGAAGATGTTGATGGTCAAAAACTAACAACCTTCGAGTGTCGTTAACCATTAATGGGCACGTCTCACATCCATACAATAAGGCGGAGCGAACTGTTACACAATGCACTCTTCATTTCGTTGAGAGACGAATATCTTGCCTACGCCATAGGTGACGTAAGGTAGCAAAAGCCAAACTTTTCGAATTTGTACTGAGATTTTGTCGGAGACCAACCCATTAAGGCTAATCAGACTTCCAAGATAAATGAAGTAGTTGACGTGCTCAATTACTTCACTCCCTATTATTAGCCCAGGTGTTGATGAAGACCAGTCCTAGAGTAACAGTTTACATTTAGAGGGGGAGAACGCATTCTGAGCATTTTCGCAGTGGTGATTATTGCTGTTAAGAGACTCTGCATCTTATCAGCGTCTTCGCCAAACAGGACTGTGTCATCAACATATTCTAAATCAATAAGTGAATCTCCTAATAGAGGATCGTTTTGTGAGAAATCAGCTGATAAGAGTAAATAAACAGTAAATAAACTATGAAATTAAACAAAAATGGCGACAGTGGGCAGTCTTGACGGACACCACTTGAGGTTACAAGTTCAGATAACAGTTCGCCATAAACTCTGACACGACTAATAGTGTTTGAGTAAAGGGTCTTCAACTATTATGATATACAGGAATTGTTGATGTTCGATGTATTGTTTCATCACACAAATTAGGAGACTAGTTTTTATTATTGTTAGAAATTTTAACGTATGTTCGCTTGTAATCATTACACGGGTTTTTGGGAATTGTACACTTCGTGACCTAATTTATACACCTAATATGAGACAAAGTGCTTGCGATTTATAACCATCATTGGTTTCAACATCACTAGCCAATTATGTTACTAATCTCATTAAACGTTGTTTTCGTTACCATGTTATTCTTTGTTAGAGTAGACTAATTTATTCAGCCCTCACACTGAATGTGTCTTAAAGCATGCGCGAAATTGCATCTAGTTCCTCATCTATTTTACATGTAATGTTGCACTTCGTATACGATCCCGTGTGTCAAATGGCTTTATTATTTATCTTTTCAGTTTTAGTTCGTTCACTCGTTTCGCAATTATTTTTCATTTACTTAGCCTTGTTCCTCATGTAATTAGTGACTTAAATCGTTATTTAATAACGTTATATCCCGACTATATGGAATGAAGTGTAATCAAGATCTATCGTACAATTTTCTTATGTCTTTGAAACTATCGTATAAACTAATAATTCAGTGTCATGTTGTTTGTCCAAAAAATTTGTAGACAAATTTACTTCAAATAATTGCTCAACTTTACCCATTTTCATTCAGTTTCCTTTCAGCAGACTTTGTGGAAGCGTAGCTTTTCGTAGTGCATAAGTCATTCCGCTGCATAAATCATGACACCAAACGACATAACATATACAATATTGCTTATATTGTCCTTAGTTATTGGACCTTTAATCCGAAAATGTGGAAAGTATCGACTGTGGTGCTCAGCTGTTGTAGGATTTCTAATGTTTTTCTTTGTTGCGGGACAAGCTGTATGGCATTCACTGCTAACATCATTTGTCTTTATTCTGACCTTCCTAATTTTCCCTGCAAGGTAAGCCGTTTGTCTTTAATAAATATTATTGTCTCTTGTTTCTTAAGATTTCTGCATTACGTAACTGTTATATGGTGCTTTGGTTATTTAGGGTTCTTCCGAACCTGCCACTACTTTGGATTCGCTCAGGCTACTCCTGTGGCAAATATTGTGCAGCTTTTATTAACATTGCGTGTACGTACTTTCATCCATGTTTATTGATCTATAATTAACCTGTCGTTTTATAGTTAATTGGTGCGTCATTTGAGATAAATGATACTTGGCGAATAAATGGCCAATTGCAAAGTTGTGATTTAAGACCAGAAGATAAATATAAGCTTAAACTTTTAAAAAAATATAAATGTGTCGAGCCTTCTCCATTGACGATCATATCATATGCCTATTGCTTTATTGGTTTATTCACAGGTAAGCAGTTTCGCATTCGTTATATATATATATATATATATATATATATATATATATATATATATATATATATATATATATATATATATATATATATATATATATATATATATATATATATAATTTTGAAAAATGGAGTTCAATTATTTTTATAAGTGTTTTATTAACAGTCAGTCAGTCATGAACGAAATAGGGCTCATATATGCATATGTTCAAGTTGTTGTACTACATTGGCACAATGAGATCAAATTCGCAACAGGAAGGAATGAAGCAAACGTTGTATGGAAATGAATTCTAGAACTGAAGATCTAGATGAAGATAGAAGGTCAATACACTTATACCACTGTGACCGATTCTGAGCCATGTCACTTAGTGTGTCCAACCACTGATCACAATCATCACTCGGACACCAACCAGGTAGTCTGCATCTAACAACATGGTTCAGACCAACAGTCAAATATTTCATCGACTAATGCTGTGTTTCTGTTTGGTTGCACCTAGCTTTCCTCCGTCTTGCTCTTACCCTAGATAACATCGTGCTGAGAAGTAGGCGATGGTCGGGCATACGCAACATACATCCCAACCATCTCAGCTGGTGAAGGTGATGTAACATTTTGCATTCGTATGAAGAGAAATACATCCCGAATACGCTTGGGTTATTATCTAAGATCTTCAAAAGACTGCATACTGTCAGCATCTTCACCGAATAGGATTATATTGTCCTCGTATTCTGTGTAGACTAGTGGGTTTTTTTGGAAAGAGGATAATTTCTGATGAGTTGAATGAAGAAAGTGTGACTTTTTGTTGAATATCTCTTGCAAATGTTTTTAATATTTTTATTTAGACACAGTTCTACTAGGTGAGAACTAATTCGAAAATTTTTTACTTGTAATTAAAGGAAACCTATTGTGTGGTACATATTAATTGTATTCTTTGCTATTCACTTCAATATGGGTGAATAATTAGCATCCTTAAGTTTCAAATAAAAGCGATTACTTAGAAAGCTTATTAATATAAATTTGTATATTGTTATTGAATCATCTTTCGTGACGATATAGGAAATGTCACGTTATTGATGTATGAATTTTGCATTGATTTTGAAGCATTTCGAATTTAAACATCCCTTTTATTGGCCTCGAGTAACTTGGCCACCTTTATATGTTATGAATCTAGAACTAAGTATTTTAAGCACATGGCTATCGACAGTTAAGTTACCAGATCATAACTTGCATACGTTTAATATTACAACTAACTTATAAGAATTACAGCTTCGTGTTTATCTCATAAACTTGTTTAGGCTGAAATACTACGATGTTCTAATGATTAATTATTTAATTTCCAAAACTTCTGTGAGCTTTTAATGTTAAAGACTAAATTAAACATTGATTGATGTCAATAACTAAACTGAACCAAGCGGATACCACTTATTAATAATGTCGATTAAGTTCAAGTTTGGATGTTGTGTATGCGAAAAAGCGAACGTGCCAATGATATTCAATTTGACTTGAATATTGTAAGAAATTATTACAATTATGTTTAAATTTATGTTCCCAACACCTATTTACAAAACTTTCCTATTTATTTTAGGTCCATATTACAAATTAAAAACATTTGAAGACTTTTGTAATAGGGATTCTAAAATCGTAATAATTGCAGAGGAACCTCTAACTCAACACCTTCAAGAAGCACTCCCATTCGGTGTAACCTACTTAATACTTTCTCACTTTTATACCATCGATGTAAGTTTTTAGTGTTACCAAGTACATTCATTTATTTCACTTGTAATCTTTTACATGGTTATTATGTTCCACATAAACAGCGGTTAAGACGCCCAACCACCGCCTATCTCGATGCTCAATGCTGACTGATATTGCAGAAGAATGATAGAGGGCTAGGGACGACCAATCCAAGACATAGCATTAGTAGA
The DNA here is from genome assembly GCA_025215515.1 of Schistosoma japonicum. NCBI lineage: Eukaryota > Metazoa > Platyhelminthes > Trematoda > Strigeidida > Schistosomatidae > Schistosoma > Schistosoma japonicum. The sequence goes on along the minus strand of CM046069.1, from coordinate 26,818,729 downwards.
TGAAATCTTTGACTGTCGATCTGAGTCATGTTTGTATATGTAGACTACTTAGTTAGGGTCTGCTTATTTGGAATAACCAATGGTTGCGAAACTGTAGGTAACGTGGCTCCGAATCGGTCACAGTGGTGCAAGTGCATTCATTTTTTTGTCTTACCTTATATAGTGAGCTCGAAATCGTTATATACCTTTCTTTTCACGAATGAACTCTTCCCCTGTGTGTCATATTTTTTTGTATCCTTTTTGTTAATCCCAGTAATCTAACCTATTCCTGCAACTTTGGTGTTCATTTCACTGTACTTATAAGGTATGTCACATATGCGCAGGTCCCCAGTTATATATATATAACTATAATTGATTGATATCTATATGAACATCTTATTCAATAATCAAATAAAAGTTCATGTACTATGCTTTCAGCTCTACACTTTGTATAAGGGATTATTATGTCTAGGTATTTAAATTATAATAAGTAAAGCGTGTTTCGACGCTTTACGCCAATAGCTGAGAATTCATTGCTTTAACAAATCTTTTTACAGCATAATGTAGGGTATTAAGTCACTCAAATAATAACAATTTCACAGATTCTTTACGCTAATTAATATTTTGACAACAGACTTTCCCGTAGCTAAACGTGTTTATCACTTTACTTAATAGAGCCGTTATTCCACGTGAATTTGAAAAAAATTTGTTGGTGTTACTAATCAAATGATGAATCTTAGCTCTAAATGTTCGGTAGACTAATATAAAACATGCACATGTATAGTTATTTTATTCTACCCTCCCTTAATCACTTAATGTTCCTTGTTATCTGTAAATCATACCTATAATTAAATTAATAAAATCTTTATACTACACAGTTTTATTTTTCCAGTAGTAAAATGTGAGATATCTGTATGACTTTCAAGCTATTTTAATGCTAATCGTTTTTCATTTTCATATTTTCAGTATGTACGTACTGTAGAATTTTATGGTCGACATTTTTTGTATCGACTTTTCTACATGATGATTATCTTCTTTACTTTTCGAATGCGGATATATTTTGCCTGGAAAATGTCTGAATGCGTATGTATGTCTTCTGGCTTAGGTGCATATCCTAAATTATCAGAACCTGAAAAAGGTGAAGGACCAACTAATCTTTATGCATTAGATATGTGAGTTTATGGATATTCCTTTCGTATTTGCTAGGTTTCTTTTATCATAATTTACTGAACAGTTGTTTTTATTGTTTTATGTATCTGTGTCTTTTAGTTCAATGGTCGCTAAAACGCTACATATTATTCAGGTTCTGATGAATCATGTTTCTGCCTTTTCTTACGGCATATCCGTACAGTTCTGTTAATATTATATATGCTAACCTGCATCCAAATTTTAGACTCCAGTAACAACGCATTCACATACATATTGTCATTTCAAGGACTTCTTTTAAATTAGTTTTATTACTTGATAAAAGAAAATTACTGCCAACCACTTAAATATATTTAGATTAGTCTACTTTACCAGCTAATTAGATTATGAGGTTTACTATAATTCTCAGTATATGCTGCCAAAGACAGTGTTTGAATTCATCCTCCGTGGTACGATTCCAGTACATTGAATGGTATATATAATGGAGACAAGATTGCACAAGTGCACTGGCTAATATTTAAAATGACCTCAAAGTTTATCAGACAGAAGATACGTTTCTCGTCAACACAATTTATCGAACTAAGTCAGTAAGGCAATGTAATTTTGCTGCATAATTTCAGTCAGCAGGTGTACGAACAACGCTTGTTCAGAATACAGTACTGTTAGAAATGTGGTCTAATCCAACTCAGTGAGTTCGTTTTAAAGTACCCCCTAGACGTCGCTGATAACCCAATAACAATAAGCCGAATATAGTTATATGTATCCTCCTCTTTCGTAGTCGAAATCTTATTTCATTCTTTTTTAAATTGTTTCTCAACCTTCTATGAGAATGATGTCCTAGGGCATTCGTCTACTGACCACAGTGTGACTGTTTTAACTGTATTTGTCATGCCTGTACAGACTATCAGTGTATGAAAGTGTACTTCCATTTAAATTTTATAGTGAATCTTAACTTTTAATCAGAATTAATTGTTTATCTGCATGTACTAGGTCATTACTATTCGTCTTTTTATCATTTCATAGGGTTTGTATTTTCGTATCTTATTGACCGTAACAGTATTATCGGAAGTCATCAGAAAATTCTTCTAATTATTAAAGGAAAAACAGTATTCAGTTTATACTCCTACCTTTGCATTTCACCACTTTGACTGGCTGTTCCCAGTTGAATTACAAGTTAAATCTACAAATGATTCACCAGACATTCACAATGGTATTAATTTTCCGTAGTAAAATAAAAGCATAAAACTTTGGTAAACATAAGAAAACTAGCTATCCTGGCATGTCGCTAAACTTTCCAATTGTTTAAATTACTTGACATCATCCCGCTTAGCCATAGCCACTGAAAATTGCAATGTATAATAATTAGTGTTTTGTAATTTCCAATGGTTATTGAAATTAGAACTGCTTTTAATCTGTCTGCTATATGTGATACCAACATTATTCATATTTAAAATCTTCCTGTAATGCATTCAGAATTTAGAAATTTCATTCTGATCTTACTGTTTACGAATACTGTGGTGTTGTCTCAATAAATGACTTACTTACCAGACACAAATTTGTGTACTCATCTCCGAGCCACACTGTAAGTATGAAGGGTAATAATGCTATCTGGTAGCACATGGTGAAGGATGGAATGGTGTTTAAACCAGCAGCAAATACAGCTGAAAGTTAGACATCTTAACCATTCAAGCCACTTGGCTCACGTTTATTAAAAGTTTTTTGAATCCTGTAAGTAATAATGTAAATCTTAGTATTTCGCTTTATTATTTTGCATTATCTATTATAATATTAGATATATGGAGCAGCAAGCAGCTTATGATATGAAGCTAAACATTACTACAAACCAGTCAAATCACCATCATCAGCGAATTGCTGACACTGTCAATTCTGTGAATCATTCCAGTTTAATGAGAAATAAACCAACTAATCAAATAAAGTCAGAAACTAATGTGATATATAATTACAATACAATAAACAATCTAAGTGTATGGGGATGTGAATTCGCGCCTACAGTACGAGAATCAATGAAATCATGGAACTGTTCAGTGCAATTCTGGTTAGCGAATTATTTTTATGGACGTTGTAAGGCTCCACGTAATATACGGTAAGTAATTCATTTTTGTCTGATGCGTGGTTTCGATTTTTTTATCGACCACGAAGTCTCTGTCGTTAGTTATTATCTCGTCTAGATTGACCGCTGGATTCGGCTCCTATGCTTTGATACAACCCCCTGGCTAAAACTACACATCAACGTGAACACGAGAGAGAAGGCAGGAAATACTGCCAAAAAAGGCTTTACTGCAAGGTTCAATTATGTACAGAAAACTAGGGTATTTATAGTATCATAAATGCCCTTTGGGCTTCTAGAGATTACTGTATCCTACTAAACACAGTAGTAGTGTGATGAATAATACCCATAAAGTCGTCCATAAGTAGTAGGTAGCGGAACGTCGGATTAAATGGGAAAGAATCAAGAAACAGCGTATGAGACGAGGTGCGGGGTGTCAAGAAGCAGAGAGAGCATGATTAGAATACATAGGAAAATCGAGAATAACCGAGGGAAGAAAGCCTACGATCGACACGGATCAGAGAACACGAATGATTATGCAAATTGATGATTAAAAGTAATGTATATAATATTTTATGACTATTCTCCGTTTTCACCAAATATACAATTCTGTTTGTCCTACCTGGCATACTCACAGTAGTAAGATAATTGTTCAGTCAGGAGACATATCACATGACTTTCTCGCTGTCTAGACGTTTCTGATAAAAAAACTATCTGCGTGATGATTGGACACAATGTTTCCTATTGATTACTACGCCTTTTTAAGCTTGTTTCAAGGGGTTTTTTGGTTCTACCCAGCCATTTCATCTATCGTTTTTGTATCATTTGAGTTAATCAGCATTATGATACTTCAGTCTTCGTACATTAGTAATCTGTGTTATACTGTTCAAGACACATAGACTATAACAACTGATATTGTCTAAACCTTTTAGGAATCTATTTGTTCTACTAAAAGCTTTAGAGTTGTGATCACGGATCATTATTCAATCAGTTAAGAAATCGAACATCATTTAGTCATTTCAATATAAAGACGAAAACTCACCTACAAAAATCAAGTGTGGAATCTACTTTAATTCAGTTGACAGTTAATCTGGCAAAACCCAACAGGTTTCAGTAACCTATAAACTGAATACATTTTTCATCGAAGTTCTCGAAAACAGATGCACTAATATTTATTTGACCGTACGTTCCAAACCCTACCACAGTGTGGACTACCGAAAGTGATAACCGCCCTCATACCTCTAACAGCACTCGAGATCACCTTCCTCACAGTCAAATCCTCTCTCTTACTTATATTTCTAGAACTTTCACTTTTAATCCCCAACTTTCGCCACCTCTTCCTGTACGTGCTACTAGTATTGGTTATTCGTGTTCTCGAAATGCTATCTCAGGTTTCCGGAAACCGGTTCTTTAAATTTCATGTTGGAACTTTTAATGTGCGAACATTAAGTCAAACCGATCAAAAGTTTCGTTAGATTAAAACCCTAGAATCTCTGGAGGCTGATGTATGCTGTGTCTTCGAAACACACAAGCAAGACCCCAGTAGTGATCATTCACTCAACTTCATATAGTTATTACGGAGATACAGCTCGATTCACTCTTCGTTTATCTGGTGACCAGATACTGCGTTCTTATGGCCTTGCTAGTGTAGGTATAGCACTAAGTTTGCGACCAGAGCAGGCTTTTTTTGAGTGGATTCCATAAAAAAGTTGTTTATATGCTTTACGCTTAAATGGTGCAATACGAAAGACGGGGACACACGCCGTTGCCTTTTTCTTGTTTTTACCTATGTTCTCACTGACTGCAGCACAGATGTTTTAAAATGACGAGTTCTACATGAAGTTCTTAAGCCTCCTCCAGAAAGTTAAGCACCCAGACCTAGTAATCATAGCAGGACTTTAATGTCCAAGTTAGTAAGCCAAATCAGACTGAAAACACTTACGTGGCTCACTCGACATCTCAGTCCAACGAACGGATAACTGGAGACCGTCTGATGCACTTATGCTCAGACTACGGCTTATTTTTGGCCAGCATAATCTTTATACCTAAGAAGAGTCATTGTTTAACCTGGAAACCTCCGACATCAACACAACGATGGACACAAATAGACTACATTAACATCCGCTATCACTGGAGAGGCTCCATAGACGACTGCCACTCATTCCGGGGAACGTGTTTAGATTCTCATCATGCCTTAGTGAGAGCAAGTATTTCAATGCGTTTTACTGGACGCACAAAGGTTACGACAGGAAAAACCTTTGGATCTCAGTTAAAGACTCTGAACGCCAAGAATGCATTCAGAGAACTTAGTTGTTCATAGATAGCAGATTCATCTCAAAGAAACCTAGAACAATTTGAAAGCAGCTGCAAATGGATCTCAGGAACTTTTAATGAATCGATGAAGGCTTGAAAACTCATTACAGAAGGCTCTAAGAATGATGAGCGACGCCAACTGAAACGTAGATTAACAAAGAGTCTGCGCAAGGAGTGTCAGCAGAGGGTGGTTAGCAGAAGCAAAAGCAACGAGAGTAGTGACGACAGTAGACAGAACAGGACAACTGTTATGACTCATCAGGGACACCGATATTAGGAAATCGGCTTGTTAGTGAGATTATTTACGAAAGAGATAGATGTATGATCCATTCTCAGTCTTGAAGATTGTACCGATGGGTGGAGCACTTTTAGGAATAGCTCGACTGATTCCTCCAGCTACTCTGCACTCACAGACTATCCCCAAACTACCTTAGTGGAAAATTAGCATATGTTCCCCCAATTCTTAGTTTGGCTTGAAGAGACTATGAGTAATTTGAAGCGAGTTAAAGCAGAAGGACCTCCGATAGGTTAATTCTAGATATCTTTATGGGTGTTAGTTCACTTCTAGTAGGTAGGTTGACTGATATATTGGCCAAAGTCTGGGAACTGAACGTCATCCCATCTGACTGGTCTCGATCTCTGATCTTTTCCAGTCTTCCAAAAAAGGACATAAATCTTCTTGCGATAACCACAGAGGAATCAGTTTGACTAGCATAGTACCTAAACTATTATCCTCTGTGATCATCCAACGTTTATTCGGTGCTAGGGAAGTACAAACTGCGCTGGTTTCAGGCCTGGGCAACGGTACATTGATCAAATACTTACTCTAAATCAGACTCTGCAACACAGACATACTTATCAACACCTGAAGAAAGTGGTATTCCTTGACTTGAATAAAGCTTTCAACTCCGTAGTCTGAGAAATCCTGTGGCAGTATTTGTCATTAGAAGGCGCGACTCAAAGCACATTAACCTCATAAAAACTCTCTACATCGAATACGACAGGTCGAGTTGAAACCTATAGTGACTTATCAGTGAATATTGTCAGCCTCACGTAGGTGGTTCGTCAAAGTATCCTCCTACCTCACTTACTGTTTAACTTCATCGTAGATGTTCTTTCAGAAGTCTTACTTTTTCATTCAACTCATCAGAAATTATCCTCTTTCCAAAAAAAACCCACTAGTCTACACAGAATACGAGGACAATATAGTCGTATTCGGTGAAGATGCTGACAGTATGCGGTCTTTTGAAGATCTTACATAATAACACAAGCATATTCGGGATGTGTTTCTCTTCATACAAATGCAAAATGTTACATTATCTTCACCAGCTGAGATGGTTGGAATGTATGTTGAGTATGCCCGACCATCGCCTACTTCTCAGCACGATGTTATCTAGGGTAAGAGCAAGACGGAGGAAAGCTAGGTGCAACGAAACAGAAACACAGCATTAGTCGATAAAATATTTGACTGTTGGTCTGAACCATGTTGTTAGATGCAGACTACCTGGTTGGTGTCCGAGTGATCATTGTGATCAGTGGTTGGGCACACTAAGTGACATGGCTCAGGATCAGTCACAGTGGTATAAGTGTATTGACCTTCTATCTTCATCTAGATCTTCAGTTCTAGAATTCATTTCCATACAACGTTTGCTTCATTCCTTCCTGTTGAATTATATTGTGACGTTAATTTTGTTTATTGGATCGCTTCCGTGCTAACGTGGTACGACAACCTTGATTCATGGACACGTATGCCATGTTCTACGTTGTTAATGACTAATTGACTGTGTGTTTCCTGGCATTTTGACTATCTAAAGGTGTCATGTTATAGTTTATCAAACAGGTATGTACCTTTATGAACAGTCTACTTAGACACTTCTTTCTTAGCTATTAATAATGTTAATCATTTGTATTGTTTATGTCTGTTTGTATTCTTTATTACTGTTCACGTTTTAGTTTTTGAATTTTTGTTAATGATTTGTCTATATCCTTGTTCTTATGCAAATTAGCTGCGTTCGCTGGATTATTATGCGAATTTATTTTTAAATTTATATCTTCTGAGTTTCAAACCGATTGTAGTTTTTAGATGGAAGTTCGGTCCTAATTCGCTTATCAGTAATGGTCACAGACTGTTATTGTTATAACTCGTACTTGATAGCTTGATTAGCCGCAGACTACCTAAGCACTCGAACGCTTGAACCCTCCTAGTCGCAAATTTAGAAGACAGAAGACGAGTAGACAGGTCCTTTATTTCAGTAAGATGGAGAGTGAGTTATGTACAAAATATTCATATATTTATAGTTTTCTGAACAACAGAAATCAGTATTATAATCCATCCAATCCGAACTAGGTAGTTTCAACTGTTACCTAATCAGAACGTGCCACGTCGAGATTCTGGAAAGTTCTATCGATTAGTGATTGGATGGAATGTCTCCGCCTCCTTCAAGGGATGTGAAGGCTTCGTTGAGTTTTCTAGGAGCCATCCCAACAGTTATGCTGAGCAACCTCGTGGTCTGACTTTCCAGGGACCATTGATCCTTTCAATTTAGCAAGTAGGGCTTTGCTAATGAGTGCTAATTATCATGAAATTTAGATAAAGCAGGTTTTCTTGCTAACTACCTCCACAAAGCCTTTCGTTTCAACGTAATGCACATAATGTCAAAATTATTTAAACTAGTGACCATGTTCCAGATTGATCTATTGAACTCGGTCCAGCGCTATAATGGACTTGGGTGACATCATCACTGGTCACTTCTTAGCGATCAACCAGTGTAAAGAAAACTTCCCCCTTATATTGTCACTCAATTAACTTACTATGCATTTATTCCACGAGTATACTTAAGAATGTATTATCCTTATTATGATATCATTAAGTAAGATAATTACTAAAATTCGTATATATATATATATATATATATATATATATATATATATATATATATATATATACCGCATAGTGTTTACATTGGTTATTTTCTCTTTCTTTTCGCTCTATGTAATTTGTTACAGGACTTTATGGACAATGTTGATTAGTGCTTACTGGCATGGCGTGCACGCAGGCTATTATTTATCTTTTTTGACGATACCACTTGCATTAGTTGCTGAATCAAGCTTAAAAAATTTAATTAATTTATGTGCAAATAGCCTGCCAACTGGTAGTCCATCTTTCATATCATGGTTACTAAAAATGCGCGTTTTCGAATATTGTTGTATGGGTTTTTTAATACTGGATTGGAAGACAACTATTGCTTATTGGTCTAGTATTTATTACTGTATTCATATCATTTTAATTATACTAATTATTTTGGAATTTTTTCTACGACTCGTACTACCAGCTAGAGCATTTAACATTGTTTCACTTTCATTACATTCATCCACAACTAATCCATCTGATATCATGATTGATTCAGGTGACCGATCACCAAAACTTCATTCTCATCCATATCCAGACAATAAGTCAAGAATACAACTATGAATCACTGGTTCTTTGCGTTTGGAAATAAGTGTTCAGTTTCCAATTTTATTATTAAACAGCTGAAGAAGGGCCTTATGTGAAAAAGGGATATTTCTTCATTATTCTAACTTTCGCCTAGCCATGTTAATTTTGTTGCCTTCATAGATATATAATTATAGTTAGTTATTCTTCCTGTCTTTTCTGATGTTATTATCTTGTCATATTCATTACCTTGGATTCTGTCAGTTTAGCAATCGTTTTCTGCTTCACGATGAGAATTTATTGAAATTCTCTCATATATATATGGAAGATTCTGTGAAATAGTAACTTCTCATTACTGAAGTTATTCTTTGCTAGATAGATTCTTTCTTAGATACTTAGTCTCTATGAACAGCATAACGATAACTACTTATTATCAATGTTATGTAATCTCATCCCTTCAACATTAGACAAAAGAATATGTGAATTTAATTGTTTTCATGCATTCTCATTAATTTAGTGCAAGTGAATGATTCGCCAAATACTAGCATGTTCTTTTCCAGACAATTTATCTGATGAACCAGTCATTCTTAATGTAAATGTATATTCATATATCTTCGACTATGTAAAAGGGCCTTTCAGTCAGTCACAATCAATGTAGAATCTATTACATATGTGCATCGGTCTATTTTAGCTTCAAGATAAACACCGAAATAGTAGTCGTAGTTTAAGCGAAAATCCTGATTTGAGAAGAAAGCATTGTGAAAATACAAGTTACAGTGAATTCAGCTTGTTCTACGAATTTTAGTGTTTCTGTCTTATTGTTGGCAGTGTTACAATTTTTCTTTAACTAAAATGTTTCTATTTATGGAATTTTACCTCTTGGAACTTTTACATACAAATGACAAAAGAATGTCTAACTCCTAACGGTTGCACTTTAACTAATGATATTATTATTGTTATTACCATTATTATTGCTGTTACTATCAACACGCATATGAACCTTCATATTCTTATTCTTGTATGCGGTGGAGTTATTGCAAACTATTGAATATCAAAGAGTAATAAGAACAAGAGAAAATTACTTGCACAGAGTTTGACTTCAATTTATTGTCGTCTTTAGAATAACAAAACATTTTTTAGTAATATTTATGACTGGCATACTAAATGTATATATGTGCTTGTCCAACTATTTTGTCTGTTTCCACGAATTTAAATATCTAGCTACATCTAGATGAGAACAGTCAACTTGTAATTGTCTTTGTTATTCTTAATTAAAGAAAGGTTTTGCTGTATGTTTTATAGGGTATGGTGCTAAGGAAGTTGGATTTTGTGTGATAATAAACCCTGCTTGATGTTGGTTTCGTTTTGATTGTCAGTCGTCACACCAGGGTGTGACTGTGATCTTGAGGAACTTGTTCCTTTCCATGACATGTGAACCTACATCATCTAGCTTCTTGTTTTAAGAAAGCACTGAATTTTTTTGGCTGACGGCCAGCCAAATGTTTATTTATCATTCACCATGTAATCTATTTCATGTGCCAAATCAATATACCCAGATTGCAAGAAATGATGTGGAAAAAAGTACCTTTCAAAGCGAATTGAAAATATTGATAAGAGTTAAAAGGGGATTCACGAAATGGCAATTCAAATGATAAAACCACCAAGATGAACTTTTATGTTACAGTATAAACCATACTACTTAGTAAAATTTGCTATTGAACTACTTCAGGCTTGTCAGTGGCTTCTCTTCTGAGCTCCGTTTAGTAACGTATTAGTGGTACAATACTTAAGATCTTATATCTGAAGTCGTGGTGCACCAGCAGATATGTTGTTTTATCCGTCTATACCTTGTATAAGTTTGCGTTAAGATTCCTTTTAGTATCTCTTTCGTGTCGTTTGAATCGTTATATACCAACCAAAGATTACACAATAGGATAGTTGGTATTACAGAGAAATAATTCGAGCATTCTAAGCGTCTTCTAAAATCGCCAACGTTTATGTTGATGACTTTTTGATTGTTTATTGGTGGTTCTATTAACTCAAAACTAGATCTCGATAGCATGGAGACAAGACATGTGTTTGTGCGATAATAACTACCGAAAGTTAGTACTAGCTAAAACAAGGTTCTGTTTTTGGTAACTATGCAAGGATCAATCACAGGTAACCTATGTCTATCATCATTTGGTTGTCCAAACTAGTATGAATGCCTCAAATTCAGACTTTCCATCTAGCTTTTGGTTAACAGCATATATGAAGAAGCTTCGTTGATTTTGTGAAATATCGTCGTAGGATTCAGTTTAAATCAACCCTCACTTTCAGCCCATAATTTACAGAACGCTTTTCTGTCCGAGAGCAGTATAGCCACTGGACAAGTATTTACACATCAGGCTTTATGAGAGCGTTCCCAATTCTATAGGTTAATTTCAGAATATATTTATCATTATTAAAAGAAAGATTTCCTTAACCGTCGGTAATATAATGGGCTTTCGTACAGCAAGACTTTGCAGATAATCTAGCTCTCCTATCACACACACATCAACAAATGCAGATAAAGACGGATAAGGTAGCAGCAGCAGGCCTCAACATACACAAATGAAAAAGCAAGATCCTCTGATACAAAACAACCAACATTAATCCAATTCCGCTTGACGGAGAAATTCTGGAAGATGTAGAATCCTTTACATACTTGAGCAGCATCATCGATAAACAAGGAGGGTCGGATGCACATGTGAAGGTGCTGATTGGAATGACATGAGCAGCATTTCTACAACTGAAAAACATCTGGAACTCAAACAAAATGTCAGCCAACAATAAAGTTAGAATTTTAAATACAGATGTGAAGACAGTTCTGTTGTATGGAGCTGAAACTTGTTTTGATGAACTACGAAAAGCATCCTTCATAAGAAAAAGTATTTATATACTATTGTCTGTGTAGGATACTTCGGTTCCGTTGGCTGGATATTATCAACAATAACCTTCTATGGCAGAGGACGAATCAACTTCCAGTAGAGGAAGAACTTAGGAAAAGACGCCTGAGGTGGACAAGACACACTGAGGAAACCACCAAATTATGTCACAAGACAAGCACTTGGAACCCTGAAAGTTAAAAGATAAGAGGAAGACCCAAGATTACACTACGTCGGGAATTGAAGACAGACATGAAGAAACTGAAGTACACTTGGGAAGAACTGGAAAGGAAAGTTCAGGACAGAGTTGGTTGGAGAATACTGGTCGATGGCTTATGCTCCACATGGGGTAACAGGCATTGATTGATTGTACAGCTAGGTTACTTATTCTTTACTATACTAATTGGTTTTTTTTTTATATTTAAACTATTCGTTAGGCAAACATCAGATGCGTGGCAATGTATTTTATAATTATTTATTGTTTCATCTATAGTGTTATTATATTATAAAAAAATCAACGAAGCCACGCTACTTTCACCATTCAGTTTAACTGAGATAATGCAAATATACAAAGTAATAATGAGATTCATTTCAACAAGTTTTTTGAAACTAGTTTGTATTGATTAATCATGTTTGTTGTATTAATCGTCGTTCAGTTTTGCAACATTATTTTTCATCTATAACAAAATAATATTGTACAGCCAATGTAAGCGTTATGATAATGCATTTCTTAATATTGTAATGCTTTATTATTTGTAACTAATGTCATTGTGGATAATAAATGAAGAAAACTTTAAATCTGTCTGATCACAAGTCTATATGGGTAGAGAAGAAGTTTTATATTGAAAATCTTTTTTGTGCAGTCCCATAAAGGACTGAGACAGCTACCCACCAATGACAATCAATGAGATCTCATATATATATATATATATATATATATATATATATATATATATATATATATATATATATATATATATATTTCACAAATTGATTACAGTTAGAAATATCATTCGCTGGGAACCGGTTCATTGGTCTAATAGTTATGCATTCACTGCGAAGCCTTAGGGTCCTGAGCTCGAATCCTGGTGAGGTTATAGATACGCACTGTTCAGGAGTCCCTTACTAGTCGAGATAGTTGTCCAGTTCTTCCTGATAGTCAGTGGTTGTCTAACTCTGAACAATTTGGGATATTAAACTAACGATAAATGAAATGTGGATACACTAAGAGTTGTAGAAATACATTTTGATAATTAACGTAATAGTGAAGCTCTTATTTGTCAGAATATATATAGGTTGTGTTTGATGAGAAAATTGATTAGTAATTTAGTATTAGTTATTCATTTGCCTTAACTGTAAATGTTTTTCTGTGAGTTTCGAAATAGGCATTTTTAGTATTTCCGAACTAGAACTATCCCACTTAGTCATATCCTCTAATCGTTTTATATTTGTACTGATATATCTTAACTAAAATAAACATCTTTATCAAAGATAATCAATTTAATGAAAATTTACACTAGTGCATAGCTGGACATTGCTTGTGTAGGAATCACAGAATCTCAGTGTTAATGTATCAAGACTGATGACAAAACTAAAATTAAACGTTAGTTACTTGAACTTTTCCAAGTTTTAACATTGTGTTAACTTTTAGGTGTTTTCTGCAGCATATTAGTTTCTAACTCAAAGTGATTAGTTGGAGGTCTAGATCATGCTCTGCAGTGAACAATCAGTTGTTTGTTAACGTTTATGGACTTTTCGGAATGTACTATGAAATGTGATGTATTTTATAGCGGTGTAGTAAAATCATATCAGAATTCGATATGGATAAATAATTATTTTACTAATGAATGAAAAGTATTTGTTTTATCCCAAATAAATCACATAACTATGATAAAATTTGTCATTTCATGTTATTTAAATTTATCAAAGGAACTAAATATTTTGAACAATGCATTCTGTCACTTCTGTAATTATATATCCTAAATTATTTGTTTACTAATTATTATCTGTGAATGTTAGAGACGCGAGGTGATAAAATTATGTTAGAAGGATTAGGCATGGTGATAAGGGATTATTAAGAGTTGATGGTGGGATTTGACCTCGAACAAGATGATCTAGTGTGCTGTTAGAGGTATGAGGGCAATTTTCACTTCCTGACTGCCCACACCATAGAAGGATATAGCTTCTTAAAGTACCTGAAAAAGAAACTGGGTTAGTATTGGTCATAGTGACCTGAGAGCGCGATTGCAGAACCCAAGGGGCAACTGCTTGAGGCCGATCACTTAGGGCCTTTTATGGGGAGTTTTTGGAGTGTTAGCTCCGTTCTTTAGAAAACCTTACTGTTGGAGACGGAAATCTGTGATGTAAGGTGAGATGTCACATTGTTAGGGTTGACCTTTTCTAACCCTTTCCTTCTGTTACGAAGGTGGTACCGCCGCAGATGCTGGTTATCCGAGGGATACACCTTACTGCTGTCACACCTCACTGCAGTCAGCAGTACGACTTCGCCCTCAGATCTTAGGATGCTGCCTTTGGTCACATCGCTCTCCGAAAGACCTGCTTGGCATGGTAGGACCTTGAGAAACATGCGTTCCAGCCAATATAGCTCAGTTGGGTCATCACGATAGGTTAGAGACTTTAGGTGATATGGCTCAAAATCGATTGCAATGGCGCAGGTGCATCCACTCCTTGTCTTCCTTTAAATTCTAAGTTTTTGAGCTACTCCTAATTTTATCTTTACTGAATCACTCTTTATTTCAAATCTCATCTCTGATCTCTATGCCTTTCCATTAGTATTTACTCTGTTACCACCTACACTACTCTGGGATTTGGTCCGACAATTTGATCTCTATCTGCTTATTGAGGCATGGCAACTTGAACTGACGTACGCATGTACCAAGTTCTACGTTGTAACTGACTGACTGACCTGGTTGGGTTCCGCTAAATGATTCGTAACCAATGATTAGACACTTTGGGTGACAAAGCTCAAAATCGTTAACAATGGTGCAAATGCATCCATTCTTTGTCCTTTTGCAAATTCTGAGCTTCCGAATTCATCACAATTTCCTATTTTCTGAATTATATTTTCCTAAATCTTATCATCGATCTTTAATTCTCTCCATTAATACTAACTATGTCACCACCTCCATTAATCTTAAATCTTGTCTGATAATTTCATCTCTATCTGCTAATTGGCGCATTACAAATTGAACTGATGTAAACACGAACCAAGTTCTACGTTGTAACTGACTGGATCTATATTTTTATACTAAAATAATAATTAAAATAACACTAAGCAAGTATTAATGCGTTAATGAAAAACATAAATGACTAATGATTAACATGATATTTACAAAGTAATAACATGACGGCCGACAGAGTTATTCTAACATTCACAGTCAGTCAGTCAGTTACAACGTAGAACTTGGTACTTGCGTACGTCAGTTCAAGTTGCCATGCCTCAATTAGCAGATAGAGATTAAATTGTTGGACCAAATCCCATAGAAGGGGAGGTAGTAACAGAGTAAGTACTAATGGAAAGGCATAGAGATCAAAGATGAGATTTGAGATAAATAGTGATTCAGTAAAGAGAAAATTATAATACGCTCAAAAATTAGAATTTGGAGGAAGACAAGGAGTGGATGCACCTGCGCCATTGCAATCGATTTTGAGCCATATCACCTAAAGTCTCTAACCATTTGTTACGATCATCGTGTGGGCCCCAACCAGGTAGTCTGCACCAACTAACATGGCTCAGCCCAATTGTCACTGACTTCATGGATTGGTGCCATGTTTTCGTTTGGCCACCCCTAGCTTTCTTCCAGCATACTCCTACAACAGACAACATTGCTCGTCGAAGTAGACGGTGGTCAGGCATACGCAACACATGTCCTAACCACCTCAGCCGATGAAGATTCACTACTTCATCCATAGACTTACCATATTTACCTAGTACTCTATTCCTAACCCATGCATTGCTTACTCGGTGGTCCCAGCATACACGAGCAATGTTTCGGAGATATCTATGATCGAATACTAGTAGCCTACGAATATCCTCTATCCTTAAAGGCAATGTTTCGCATCCATAAAGTAAAACGGATCTGACTGCTGCGCAGTAAACGCGTCCCTTCGTCAGTAAACGAATGTCTCGCCTAGGCCACAAGTGATGCAAGTCAGGAAAAGCTGATCGGGCATAATGTATACGAGCCGAGATTTCAACAGACACCAAGCCGTCAGGACTGATGAGGCTCCCGAGATAAGTAAAACGGTCAACACATTCAATAGTTTCGCTCCCTATCACTAGCTTCCGTGCCGAATTAAGCCAGTCCTGAAGTAACATTTTGCATTTGGATGGGGAGAATCGCATCCCAAACATGCTTACACTCATGTTTAAGGTTGTCAACAAATTCTGTATTTAATCAGCATCTTCACTCAGTAGAACTACATCATCTGCATATTCTAAGTCAGTAAGTTTATCTCCTGGAAAGAGGTCAACCCCAGGGAAATCAGACGATGACAATGTTAACTCTAAAAGTATGTCAATGATAAAATTAAATAAAAATGGAGATAGAGGACAACCTTGACGAACACCACTAGAAGTGGTCAATTCCGAAGACAATCTGCCATAAGCTCTAACACGACATGTGGTGTTCGAGTAGAGAGCTTGTATAAGGTTAATGTAATTCTCCGATAAGCCTTTTAGTGATAAACATCGCCACATAACCTGAAGATCAATTGAGTCAAACGCCGCCTTAAGGTCAAGGAATACAGCTATTGTTGGGCGTCTGAAAGTGTGCCTATGTTCCAGAACCTGCCGAAGTGTGAATATTTAGTCTATACAACCACGTCCAGGTCTGAAACCACCTTGGTTTTCTCGAGTTTGCTCTTCACGAGCTTTAGTTAAACGTCGAAGTATTGTTGAAGCTAGTATTTTAGACACTATATTCGTTAAACTGATGCCTCGGTAATTGTCACACGAGGACTTCTGTCCTTTCTTATAGATTAAGATTATTAGTGTTCTAGACCAGTCAGATGGAATTACGTCCAGTTCCCAAATTCTAGCCAAGATCTCAGTTGATCTCGCTGCTACAGCCGGACCATCATCCTTATATATCTCAGGGGTTAATCTATCAGATCCTGCTGCTCTCCCTCGCTTTAACTTCCCTATAGCCTTCTCAACCTCACTGAGACTTGGGGGACCAATGTTAATTTGTCATTCAGATTGTTCGGGGATGGTGGGCAACTAGGATTAGGCCAAAGGCCAGTTGAACTGTTTTTTGAAGTATTCTACCCATCGGTCTAATCTTCTGGATTGACAGTGGATAGTGAAACCATCTTTTTCAGAGATGGTTTCACTTACAATCGGGTTTCTGATACCTATTTCCTTGATCAGTCTGAACAGTTGCCTACTGTTACCTATTGCCGCGGTCTTTTTCATCTCTGTAGCTTTCGCCACCCACCACTGCTCCCGATCATTGCGTAAGCTTTTAATCAGTTTGTGTTTAAGTTTCTTTCATTCCTCATCGTTTTCAGAACCAGACAGGATGTGTTGTAGAGCACCTATCAGTTCATTAGATGCAGCTGAAATCCACTGAGTTTTCCTAACCTTTAGGTCTAGTTTATTAGTAGATATTACTGCTGTTTCAACAGCTTTTTGGATATCATTCCAGGCTAGCTCAGGATGAGTACAGTTTACGCCGTTCACTAATTGGTTTTTTAGTTGTTTCTGAAATGTATTCTTGACTTTTTCGTCATTAAGTTGAACTCTGAGGAGGATCCTTGTCGTGGATCTTTTACATCCAGTGGGACGCGGACTAATACGCGCTCGCACTAAGGCATGATTTGAGTCTAAACAGGTGCTCCGAAACGAGCGGCAGTCTTCTATCGAGCCTCTCCAACGATGGCTAATAGCAATGTGGTCTATTTGAGTCCAATCCAACCAGGTAGTATGTACCTATTAACATGACTTAGCCTAAAATGTAATTCCATGATTTAAAATATCCCAAGTTCTACGTTGTAACTGATTGACTGACTGACATATAATTTCATGTTTCATGTCAGTAGTTTTCTTCATTAAGTTGAGACTTAAATTTTTATCAAAATCCTAATTACAGTAACTATAATTCTTAAGATTTTTTACAATGGATCATGACAACTTTTCACAAAAATCACTAGCTGACATACCGATTCTGTTGTTTAAATCTCTGTTAAAATTTGTTCATGTTTTAAATAATCAGGTTATTTGGTTAATAGTTATTCGGTTAGAAACGAAAGAAAGTTCATCCTAATACCTATGCGCTTGTTACACAAGTGTGACTGTTTGGATTTAGTAGTCTGGTGGTGAATACTGTGGCGTTCGGCACGAAACGGACTGAGTTCGAATCTCAGTGTGAACATCAAATCTAGGACGCAGGTACATCCAGCCAACGAGTGCCAAATAGGACGAAACGTGCGTCCTGGATTGAACTTGCCAATCGCAATTCAACTTAAGGTGATAAAGACTGATTTTCTAGGTACTAGAAATATACTAGGTTTCACCATACTGCAACATTCCCATCAATTTATAAAATTTTGGATACCCGTTAAACAGATTTTCATTTTCCTCAATAGCATCATTAGTATAAATACGGTTGTTTATATTAAATAAAGCCTTTACTAGACCCTTTATGTACTGTCCCGGACAATAGCTATTAAAGTTCATATACTACTCTGTTTATGTAAATTTTCTTTTGATACAACGTTTGATTGAGCCATTATCCCTCATGATCGAATAATATATATAGAGGAAACGAAGTTAGCTGTTCTTCTCTTCTTCACAGGATAAACTTATATGATTTAGATAGTACTCAGTCTACGTAGTAAACTATTTGCATCGTCGATTTTCATACAACTAACTAGGATATTATCAACAAATCACCTGTAAAGATGCATCTCCTCTATTGAATCTCTGGCTAGGTTTTCCACATGTGCAAATACACATTGACTAATAATGGTCTTAAAAGACTACCCGTCGCAACTCCGTTAATCTGTCGACAATATTCACCCTCAAATATGAACTGAACTTTGTCCGTACATAGTAATAACAAATCTTTAAGATTTGTAAAAGAAATAGGTAATGGAAGATGACTTGACAAGATATAACCACATAAAATTTCAAGTCTTTCAGAGGAACATTAGTGAACAAAGAATTTGCATAGAGAGAACACATTATCGTTTCCTTGGTATTAATGTCACAATTAATCAACTAGTTCAAACGAATACTTCAAAGAGTACTTACATAAGCTCCATCGAGTGGAGTTTAGTAACTTTGTTAGCCGTTTCGCGAGCTTATATGTAGGCGACTGACACATGAATAAAATAGGACACAGAGGATTATTGATTTTATGGACTTTAGGTATTCCATATAAATGTGAGTATTCACAATCAATAGGTTCTAAGAAATGAAATTTGTCTTGATTAATAATATTCATGTTTACTAATTTCACTAAATGTGCATTTACTTTCCTTTCCAATTTATTAATTCCTTCAAATTTAACACCATCTAAGCATTTATTTTCGTCATTTAGGATGGTTAACATTTTACTTTTGTAATTATATCTATTCATAACAGCCACTCCGGATCCTTTATCATATTTTAATAGAATTATGTCAGGACTTGTCCGTAACTCATTTAGCGTTTTGAAATGAAGAGAAGTTAATATGCTTTTATGCTTTGTTCTGGAACTGTTGACTAGATGAGCTATATCCACTGTCTTAGCTTTACACTAACTTTGATTATCTAACCATGCTAGGAGAAGCGTATTCAATTGGTCATGAAGATTCTCAAATTGGGCATTAACTGCTAGTTCAGGTATATGTGTTATAGGTATAGAAAAATTAAATCCAAGTAAGAGTGTCTTTTCATTAGTAGATAATACAATCGATAATAAATTAGTCCCATAATTATTGGGACTGACTGGAAACAAATCAACATGATTTTTATCATTACAAAATAGATCCAGCTTTTTTCCGAGTTCTATCTTCAGTTTTCCCGATAACAGTACTGCAAAAATTTATGAATTTCATGTGACACGCTACAGGCATATCAGATAGTACAGAAGATGTATGATGATGGATTTCTGTGAAGTTAGTTAATTTTTCACGACAATTTTCAATATATTAATTAGTAAGCTGGATAAAATTTGAAACATTTGGTTGCAATTTACTGAAACGTAAACTCGTGTAAACATGCTTGGAAAATGTGTGAGTCAACGAACAAGATTTATAGAAATCAAGTAAGTTGATTTCTTGCTTTTCATTCAAAATTTTGATAATCAATCAAAGTATTTCCATTAGGGATCTAATCAGTACACATCAATTTATTCATATGATAATTGGCTAATTAGTGATGGACATTAAAGCCTCTTCTCTTTTACATGCTTTTTGAACACTGTGGGAAAAGATACTATTTCATACAAATAAATAAGTCACCTGATATTTAAGCTTTTAATCGATTAAACAATAACTTCATATATGATTATCTCCTATACTACTTAATATATAGTTTACTGAAATCACAATAACTAGTATAATAATCTAATAAATAGTATTAGTATGTATCATAATATCCTGTGGAGAATTTTGTGTATCTGGCTGTTTCTGTTTACTCTTTTCTATGGAATAATTGCAATAATCTTCCATGCTTACAAAACGAAACTGGATTTTCTAACTGATACAAATAATAATCAGCTAGTACGATCATTAGCTACTGTATTTGCTTGTTTAATGTTAGTTAATTTCAGTTTAGCCGTTAAAACATTCATAAGTGGGAAGTATTTATTGATTATCATCTTCTTGACTGTTTCATTATTTATTTTCCACTGGTGAAATGTTTATTCTTATAAAAGTTTGTCAATATAGAGAAAATCTGTTTCTTGGATATCATATGATAGATAGCTTCGTTAAACGTTTAGTACAAGTTTACAATTCATCTGAACCTGGACGCTTTATTTTAGATTATATACATACTTATTTCGAATGTTGTGGTTATGATGAATGGCATCGTGAATGGATTACCGTTAATAATACCACCTTTCAACTTGCACAACAACAGGTGACAAATCGCATATTTGTCCGTTGGGTACCGAATTCATGTTGTAAAAAAAGACTTATCTGAATGATGAAGTTTGTGGATACTATATTCCAACAATTAATGACAATTTGGTTGTATTACGCCAATTCCATAAACCAATACATTTACCTGATAAATGGTATACAAAGTTGAATAATGATCCTTGTCCAGAGTTAATTTATGATTGGTTAGGTGAAATACCTGTGTATTTGTTGATGTTTGCATTAATGATTATTGCTGCACGGTTACTTTATACTATGTACGCTGTATTCATTTATGTTAGAATAAACAAGTGATGTTTAAGTAATTACAATTTTTGAAGATGACAAACACCTTTTTTAAATGCAAGACATATATAATGCCTATTCAGACGTTAAGTCATAAATATATTGTTTCAATACAGCATCCTTTGTTTCTTAGCTTACTAACATGGTAAACTGAGCACCTTCTGGTTTTGAAACATTTTTGCTAACAATAATATCTTCTAATAGGTCATTAAAATGTAACCAATGTAGCGGTTGGTTAGCTAATAGCAGTATTTGGATTCCAGCTGGTAAGTCGTATGTTCGGACCTGTCTGTGCCTACTTTGGCTTAGGTATCCAGACAGTATAACTAGACTTCACATGACTAAGTAAATATATTTATACTTAATACATAAGTAAATCAACCAACAAATAGTACGCTTCCTAGCCAAATATGCTGATACTAACAGAACTCAGCCCTGCTCATGAATTGTATTACAATGGTCGAAAAAGACGTATATAAATAAGTTGAACAAATTATATGGTTTGACGATGATGCATGTGAGGATCGTGAACTTTTATATCGAATACCGCTTGAATATATCTAAAGTTTGAATTGAGGCAGTTCTCATAGCTGAAGAGCCCCACATTATGATGAGACACCTATATAGGTGCCTCCTGTTTTTAAATAGTAGCCATCGATCTGTGACGAATACAAACAATAAATACAACGAAGGTTTTCGATTGTAAATTTGTAAGGCCATTTAGAAACAACGATAGGAGAAAAAAGTAACTATCTAAAAGTTTTATGTTAAATTCCTTAACACAGTAAACAGATCATGTAAAAACCATAGTATAATCAGACAAATAGTATGTTACGTTGGTTGTGATGATAGTGGTGCTATTTGATATATGTGATATTTGAATTGTTGTCAGGGTAATAATGATCAAGACAGACAGATACAACGCAGAACTTCGTACGTACGTACATCAGTTCAGGTTGCCATATCACATCAGCACAGAGACGCAACTGTCAGTTCAATTCCAAGTGATAGCGATAGTAGAAGTATTAGCAGTTATCCAGAAAATTAGGGAGCGAAGATATGATTCGAAAAGTATAATTCAGTGAGATAAATTTGAAAGGAGAAAGATAGAGAATTCACAATGTTACATTTTGAGAGAACACAAAGAGTGGATGCACCTGCGCCATCGCAAACGATTCTGAGCCATGTCGTTCAAGGTCTCTAACCATTGGTGACTTTCGTCTCGCCGACCCCAACCACGCAGCCTACATCTACCAACATGACTCAGTCCACTTGTCAGTGACTTCATCGATTTCTGCCATGTTTTGGTTTGGCCGCCCCTAGCTTTCCTCCAACCTATTCCTACGCCGCAAAACATAGCTCGTCGAGGCAGACGGTAGTTAGACATGCGCAACACATGTCCCATGATCAAAAGTTTAGATGAATCGAGAGATATTGTCAAGTTAATAGTGATGATGATAAGAAATTGTCAAAATAAAATGCATAAGTAATTATAACTGAGACAGCTTAGAGATAAATATAAAGCGATTTATGAAGTGATAGAAGATAACGGACACCATATGTAATGGGTGTAACGGTAGTCTGAGCGGTAAAGGTTGGATTCGCTGGAGTTAATCCCAATAGCTCCAGCTATGTAAATTAAACCTAATCTCGCTCCTTTAAATAGGTTGACCAGGATGTGGTGCAAAACAGAGAATGAATTTTCTATTCTGATTCCTCCAAATGTGATAATATGGTGCTTTTTAATACAACAACAACAACTTTTACCAAACATACCAGTATATATTCCCAAACGCTTTTAAATGACCGACAAATCTTGGATATATTTATATTCGATGTAAACGTTCACTATTCTCACATGCAACATCGTCAAACTATATAATTTGTTCAACATATTTATATGCGTCTTTTTTGACTATTGTAATACAATTTTCATGGATTTATAACTATAGGAGTTTGATGATGAAGTTAACGAAATCAATTGTTCTCTTGAATATTTCTTATTCAAATTAATATTTTGATAAAAGGTTTTAGATTATCAACTGAGGTGAAAAACAGAACAAGCAGCTAGATGATGAGATAATTTCCACCAAACGAAACAAACGTTTATATATAAAACAATGACTTCGGAATATCAAGATTTGATATAACAGACGAATGGATACTTCTAGATATTCATTTAAGTGCAAATGACATAGAGACCAAGTTTCCATTCTTGTTAAGTCATATCACCACTTTAAACAATGCAATTAAAAATGATAAAAGAATACCAAGATAAATGAATCAAAGTACAATGGAAAATAATGTGATAGGAAAGAATAGTATGAAAGACTTCATTCTATTTTCTTTCTAAAAAATCTATTCGAGTTCAGATTGTACTCCATCCAACTATCTAAATCTGACTATAATCGAATGTTCCTGTTAACTTGTATTCTTTTTTCCTATGATACATTTTAAATGTTTCCATTTTCTAGAAAAAGAATCTTTTCATTCTGAAAATCGATCAAATCATATGACCGATAGTTTACCTCTTTAAATGTCAGTTTTCTTGTAACGAATTCACTGGTATAATAAATACTGAATGATATTATCATGTAGCATGGTAAATAAGGTCGAATTCCGTGTAACTATTAAAATATTAGATAAACAATACCTTAAAAATTCTAATTCAAATACCTACAGTTAGTAACTTTAATATACTATAAAATATGTAAAACCTCTTATGAAATAAATGTAGATTGAGAAAGATGCAATTGAAGGTAAACACTAGATAACGAAATGGTATTTTAATTAATTTGTTTATTTGATCATTTCTTAGAAAAGTCTAACATATTTAACTTTTGAACCTTTGTTATTTTCATAAATCAGTTCAGTAGAATGTGATTATTGCAATGTAATATGTAATCAGTATGGTAGTAAGTTACTGTTACTATGCTGTAATAATATTGTATCAATATATCATTGTATGGTAAAGATCTTAGATCTAACCTAACATCTATTATATGTAAGTAATTCACATAAATAATTATAATCAACAAAAATGATATATTTTTCGTTTTTCAAATCTAAACTCGATAAGTTTGGCACTTCATTATTGGTAATACCGCACAATACTTTAAACTCGAACTTCTCAAACACTTTCATTCGTGAATTTGCAGACAGAGTAAAATTAGGAATGAATGTTTATTCCAGTAAGTGTCAAATATGAGCAAAATACCCGTGTATTTATAATTTCCCGTAAAAATGGATTCATCATTACATTCATTGAATCCACAAGCAGAAGTTTTCAACTATTATCAAATCGGAATGCTACACTTTAAGATTCTGGAAGGCAATGTCGAATAGTGATTGGATGGATTGCCTAAGGCTCGCTCAATGCTTCTGAAAGCGCCGTCGATATTTATAGAGGTAATTCCAACAAAACTCCTCAGCAACGTGCACCCATAACCATAAAAAAAGACTGATTTTCAGAAACTAAGGTGATTATTAGTTTGTCATATATTGAGATTCAGTACTTGTCTGATGTCTCATAGTTATCATTGGTACTTATAGTTTATGTTGGCTTATGACAAAAATTATGCTCAAATTATCAAGGAATCTTCACAAAATCAATCAAATCAGTGGCTAGATTTTGTCGATATTTTGGATAGGGTCACATGGTTAGACAAAAAACTAAGCCTTTTTCCAATTTCAGTGTATTGAAATAGAATAGAGTTAAAATGATGTTTATTTCTTCACTCTCGATCAAATTCCTTTTGGTTCCATCATTGCATCAAATATTTTACCATGGAAATTAAACCTATATTTCATGATATCTTTGTTATCATATTTCGGATAAAATACATTTTATTATAACAACGTATAAGTTTAATTTCGCTATTTTATTTAAAATGGCTAAGTTTACTGTGCTTCATTCTCAGTTAGTTAATTTGCATTCTTTTCACTAGGCAATCGTTCAGCCTTTCACTACTAATTTAGGCTAGGACACTGACCTAGATAAAATTCAGCACTGCTCATTGACAAATGGTTATTTACCAGAAGATTTCGGAACATAGGCATACACATTGGTGTTCAATTGTAGCTCTGCCCTTGTATTTGGTGACATCAGTTAACCTTATCGCTAGATTTTTTCTTCATCTAACATTTCAGGAAATAATCTTCACGATGCGTAATGCAGGCTGACATCAGAGGAAGATGGAGGGTAGCTAGTAGTAGCCAAACCGAAATACGGCATCAGTCCATGAAATCGATAATTGCTAGTCAGAGCCGTACTAGTAGGTGCAGACTATCTGGTTGAGGTTTGCATGATTGTCGTAACAAGTGGTTGAAAACTGTGTGACATGGTTTAGAATAGGCCACAGTAGTGCAAACAATTATACTGGTCATCTTCTTCTAGATCTTAAACTCCATTATTCTTGCACACATACATTTGCTTTATTTCTTCCTGTTGAATTATGTTGTGCTGTTTATCATGAAAATTTGAAATCATCGTGTTAATGTGATGTGGGACCTACGAGCATATATCCAAGGTTCTATGTTCTTCATAACTGACTGGTTTACTATAGACTTCTACCATGACGTATATCTCACATGATCTCGAGCCATTGAAATGGGTCATCTTTAGGACCCTAACTAGGAAATTGTCAAGAACTGATAGAGACCAGTACAATGCAGCTTTCTTTCATACGAAGCTGTTTTGTTGCAAATTAAACACTTCTTCGCTATTCCGACTCAGTCTTACCATCAACGAATGCACAATATACAGCCACCGGGATAATATGACATGAACAAGCCACCGAAGTTAGCAAATTAAGATTGTGACACCGATTGAGATGTCACTGCGTTCGAACACATATTACTGAACTTCAGTAATTACTAACAATAATATTGACACTGGTTGTTAGCAATCGTTCGGAGACGACGAAGGTCAAGCACGAAAAGCTGTCAAACATCGTCATCTCAAAGAGACCAGCATAAAGCACAACTGCTATTAGTTAGATGTTCTACACCCTAACTTTTACAGACAGACTCAAATTATGGCAAAAATCAAAGTCAAATCAATGTATAAATCAAAATGTACATTAGTGCATACATTATAATAAAGTATAAATAAAAAATATTAATTGATGATACATATAATTAAAAAATATGTAGGAAAAGTAAAAAATCAGATAAGAAGTTTTTATCCAATTTATGATATTTGAAAAGAAGTCCACATACTTTCACTGTAAGAAAACATTCAGTTTTCCATTCCATATTAATTAATATAATAATTGTGATGTTAGATAGGCTGTTGCTTTATAGACATTCATACTACCTTCAGATATTTTACTTGAGCCAATATTATTCATTTGGACATAGTTCTAAAATGTAAAAGAATGCATGTGATTGGAGGCATAAAAGAATCATCTAATATTTAATGCTAACCATTACAATTAAATATATTGGTGGTTAACAGCTACTGAAAAAACGAGAAAATAGTAAATGTAATCACCTAACAGGCATTAAGATCATCGGTATTCTTAGCGTGATGCAGTCCTCATTAAGGAATACTGAAAACATGCTTGTGAAGTTGTACAATGATTGGTCCATTCTCAATCAATCGGTGCCAAGGAATAAACGAGAAAGTGCTAGAACATTCTCATGGATATATATATATATATATACTTAAAAATTCTGTTGTTCTGAAAACAATGTGCTACTTGATCAAGTCTTGTTCTGATTTAAGATCAAGTCGATGTAGTTGGTGTATCTTAGAGTGCTAAAAAGAATAGAACGTAATATTATCGGCCGATAATACCGATACAATAGGAGTGACTTCGCATGGAGTATACAGATTGTAGCATAAAGAAAAGAATACCGTGTAATCGCATAATTGATTACTAGTAACATAAATGATTTGGAGGATAGCAGTTAAGACAAAAACGAAACAATTTAATGATACAATTAGTTGGGTTATACAATCTTCAGCAGAACTGTTTGATCATGCAGCTTTCATTAACTCACTAGACAGGATGAGAATCTTAATAGTTAAATCCACGTCAATGGAACAGACTGTTAACGAATTGTGGACAAATATTAATAACTTACCTCCAATATCACATCTCTATCTGAAGTAGGTGTTAATGAAAATATCTAGAAAGACAATGAGAGTTTAAAGACTACACCATCAAGCTCAGAAAACATGATACCGTCAAAATCCTCATATCGAGCTACAAGCAAAATTTTCAGATCATAATATATAGTATGTACGATGGGATGCGTAGTGCTTAAAACCAAAGTATGATATAATTACCAAGGTCAGACTTGGTAATTTAAATTAAATTGAGCATTGGGTAGGTAGTATTCAGCATTCTATGGCTTACCAACATTGTGTGATACTTATGATATAAAATCGTAACAATTAAGGATAACAAAATAATGGTAAGTTATAATGTTGTATCTTTATATACTAGTATTTCAATTGATATATGTCTAGACTTTATTAGCTGTTTACCGGATAATGATCATATATAAACTAGCCTACGTGCTGCAGGCTTCAATTCAATCCTTTATACCCCCAAAGGTACTTTATTAAAATGTACTAAAGGAGATCCCCTTTGTCTCAGATTGCAGCTAACTTATTTATGCTGTATACTTACTTACTTACTTACGCCTGTTACCCCTCTCGGAGGAGCATAGGCCGCTCACCAGTATTCTCCATTCAACTCTGTCCTGAGCAATCCTTTCCAGCTGTCTCCAGTTACTGTTCACCCTTTTATTGTCTGCTTCCAGTTCTCGACGCAGGATGTTCTTTGGCCTTCCTCTTTTCCGTTTTCCAACAGGATTCCAAGTTAGTGCTTGTCTCGTGATACAGTCTGATGATTTCCGCAATGTATGTCCTATCCATTTCCAACGTCGTTTCCTGATTTCCTCTTCAGCTGGTAGTTGGTTTGTTCTCTTCCAAAGTAGGCTGTTGCTGATGGTTTCCGGCCAACAGACATTCAATAATCAACGTAGACATTTGTTGATAAATACCTGTACTCTCCTGAGGATGTTTGCAGTAGTTCTCCACGTTTCAGCTCCATACAGAAGAACTGACTTGACGTTCGAGTTGAAGAGTCTAACTTTGAGGTTAGTTGACAGTTCATCGATGATGCTCCCCAGGTATGTAAAGGCATTCACTTTTTCCAGAGTTTCACCATCAAGTTCAATTAGGTCGGTGCTCTCTGTGTTGAATTTGAGGATCTTGCCCTTTCCCTTATGTATGTTCAGGCCTATTGATGCTGAGGTTGCTGCTACGTTGATTGTCTTCACTTGCATTTGCTGGTGTGTATGGACTAAAAGAGCTAGATCATCCGCGAAGTCCAGATCATCGAGTTGCATCCTACTTGTCCATTGAATTCCAAGCTTCCCCTCAGATGTGGAGGTTTTCATGATCCAATCGACCACTAGGAGTAAAAGAAAAGGTGAGAGCAAGCAGCCTTGTCTAACACCGGTTATCACTGGGAATGCATCTGTCAGCTGTCCTCCATGCACAATTTTGCACTGTAGTCTGTCGTAAGAATTCTGGATGATGTTGACGGGTTTCTCTGGTATACCGTAGTGTCGAAGAAGTTTCCATAGTGATCTCCTGTCTACGCTGTCAAACGCCTTCTCATAGTCGATGAAGTTGATGTCCAGTGACGAGTTCCATTCAATTGATTGTTCAACAATGATGCGTAGTGTTGCAATTTGGTCTGTGCATGACCGATCCTTACGGAAACTCCGCCCGCAGCTCTTCTAGGGTTGTTGCCGGTCCCAAGCCCGGGTAAAGGAGGAGGGTTGGGCATAGGGCTAGCACCCCTATCCCGTAAAACACAAGTTTGCTAAAAAAACGCTAACCAGAATAAACAAACTTAACCATTTATGCTGTATACAGAAGCATATATTTTTATTATCAGACTAGAAGTCAGTGATTTTATGAACTGACGTCAGGTTTTAATTTGGTAGTCCCCAGCCTTCTATCTTTCTGCAACGTCAGTCAGCACCGTACGTCGAGGTAGGTGGTGGCTGGGTATAAGTAATATATGTTCCATCTGCCTCAGTAGATGAAGCTCCACAACCTCAACAACTGATTTACCATTTTTATCTAATAACTTGCATCTAACCTCAGCATAGCTCACTCAACAATAATAACAAAAGCTAGCGATGCTTCGAAAATATTGACGAGTAGATACCAATAATTTACAAACGTTATCTATTCTTAATGACCACGTTTCACATTCATACGCTAAGACAACTACCTTGGTGTGCATAAATAGGAGGTGACTAAGCATGCATAATACATGTCCCAACCACCTCAGCCTAAGATCTACAACTTGATTATATCGTTCTCATAATATTGTTCTGATTATATCGTTCTCATTGGGAAATGAATTGTGACAATAATATTGCTTTAATAATTTAGAAACGACCTTGTTTATATAATCTTACAGCTGAGAAATTATTTACAATATAAACAGGAAAATTCATGAATATGCCACCCCCCTTGTTATTACAGTAGGTAGACGGAAAAAGGTTTTAATTAAGATTTAAAATCAGTAAGTTGAGGAATATGATACGACTCATCCAGTACAGATTTGCATACTCGGTTTTCAGTCACACTTTATACTGTAATACTATTCGATTTCCCAAGCCAAAGTAGGCTAAGAGGGATTTAAGCTCGCAACCTAGTAACTGAAAGGTGAATGCTTCAATTACTCCGTCACAGCTAAAATAACAATAAATCGCACATACTAATTCCTAATATTTTCGTGATTTAATTAGGTAAAAAATATCAGAGTATGAAAAAAGCGACAAAATGAGTTGCATTAGGGCACATTATTAAAATAATAACGATACTGAAAACTTAATACCCACTGTATTAAGAATGTAATTTTGTAAATAGACACAGGTTCATGTGCTTTATAAGTAAGAACTAGGGATACCACCTATTTGCCTAAACCATAAGTAGTGTAGCGTTAAAAATAAACAAGACACTGATGGATAAACGTGGGTAGGAAGTGTAGGGGTATGAATTCACTAAATGCTGGAACAAAAACAATAATCAATTAATGGACAGGCAACTTACATTATAAATTTCAATTGAATTTTGATCCACTGATAATGTAGAGGATGATGATAAGGAATTAAGATTGGTAAATTTATTTATGTAATAATCATTAGTTTGTTCTGATATTTTAGAAAAATTTGTGCAAAGATAATCTGTAAAAGCAAAATACAAGAAATGGAGAAAATGAAGTCGACACACCCATGTTCAGCAAACATGTTCTATAGATAATAAAACACAACTATTAATCGATTGTATCCAGTTGGTTGAAATCTATAACAGTTTGAGTGTTCACTATGCCATATACAGCACTAAAGATCATTTGTAAGTTGTTTAATATTAAGATGTAATTTACAGTGAAGGCTCGGTTTTAAGAGGCTAAAGTAATCCGTAACTGCCTACAGAGGGACGTGTACAATAGTAGCATAATTCAACATGTTATACGCAAAACACAAAAAGGATTAAAATTAGGTGACCAGAGTCCGTAGCTGAAAGCTATAGCTGCAATTAATAAGGTTTGTTGAAACATGTACATCATGAGTGGATTGCCATGATATAGCGTTAATTCATAAATATGACTAAAGTTGGATGAATCTTAAACAACTTAAGGATTTATGGTAAATTTTTTTCACAAATAAACAATAAATATCACATTGAGATCTCAGGTAATAATCAGTGACAAATTCATGAATCAACTACATTGTTTCATTATTAAAGATCAGTGATCAGTGATTATTATTTATATACCTTCATATACATGTTTGGGTGGTTCACTTAACATGATTTCAAATGCTGATACACAATTAGAATAGACAATTTCACGACCTTCTTTAGACGTAACAAGCTGGCCAGCTACTGTTTGTTTTCGTTTTTGACGTTTTGTAGAATTTGATGGATATAGATAACTTAAAGAACATCCTTTGGCTTCACTACATTTTTCGAAGAGACGTTTTGATTGTACTAGTGATAATTCTGGATGAAGAGGGCTTTGAAACAAATTCAGATTCGGTGGGAAGAAATCAATATAATTATCCATTGATTCCTCATAATCACTAAGATAAAGAAAACAATAGTGACAAATTTAACATTATTTAGATATAAAACATTTAAACTTGTTTCAAATTTTCGATATGAAAGACAGAGTTATGGTTGAAGTATTCGGACACACACTGCGAGGCAAAATATTAGAATACTAGACCGCCGATTTCCGTTTGACTAAGGTGGATGTATTATTACTTGCACCTTTAGACAACAAACAGCAGAAGATACAGGTAATCATTCAAGATGACTACATTACCCGAGAAATTATTCAAAGATTTGGAGTAGTCACTAAGTAAGCATTTATTGCCAAAATCTACTCCCCTTATATACGAAGCTACGTTCAATTACAGTAATAAAAGAAGACAAATATCGATCTTATAACACACTCAACCGTCTTTTGGTAGCAAAAATGAACTTGGAAAAACATTGGACGAACTAAAAAGTGAGCTTTTTCAAAATTTATTAAACGTATTGCTCAGAAACTATTATTAAAAGAAACAGAAAATTAAGTTAGCTTGTACGTCATTTACATGATATATATTTGGATTCGTATCGGTTAAGATTTCACAAACACGAAAAACTGGATCTACGCTAACAAAATAGAGGCCAGCATTCAATAACATAGTGACACATCAAGAGAATGCTTTTCCCACCACCTCCGCTTCGCTAAAGTCTAAAGAAAAATTCAAGAAAGCGAAAAGATTGTCACTCCAAGATGATCAAAATTATGTTGCCTTAATTTTGTGTATAATAGTGATAAAAATGGCCTAGTAACAGACAATAAAATCAGCAAACTAAAAGTGACAATAATAAATCACACAGAAGCACGGTCAGTGCAGAAAGTACAAACAGAGATAATACTTATTTTTTAGTTTTACAATTTACTAAAAAGGTTCATTATTGTCATTTTCGAATGAAATGAAGTTGTTTCGATTTGTAATGTAGCAAAAAAAAACAAGAAGGGAAAATACTTGATCAAGAAAGCTTTAATTTATTCTTTTCTCTAAACAAACCTAAAAGATCATTAATAACCATAACAAACATTCGAATTTTCATGTGTATTTAAATATTTTGTTTGCTTACTCAAATATTTAGTTCTAAATGGATGAGAACAATATCAGTGGTTGCAAAACAACATAAGTAATCTGATTTGAGAAAAAAAGAATTGATTCTGATTATCTTAGACCTTAAGACCTAAAGTTAGAAAAATAGTGAATCTATTCACATTATTTATGACCGATTCTGAGCCGTGTCACCAAACGATATCAACTATTGGTTACAAAAATTACACAAATCTCAATCAAGTAGTCTGCATTTGTTAATATGACCCGATTAACTACTTCATGGACTGATGTCAAGTTCTGACTTAGCACCTCTAGCTTTCGGCCATCCTCTTATACGTCAGTTATCATAAGCACTTTGAGATAGGTGATGCTTGAGCATATGTCATAAGTATCCTAAGCAACTTTAGTCGATGAAAATCCACAACCCTATCAACTGATTAACATCGTTCTTTAGTTCAATGTGTTTAACTTCAACATTGCTTATTCAATAAACAGCGTCACATGGTATTTGGAATCAATACGATCATGTAATTAAAATGTATGCGCGCATCTCCACGCAATAGGTATTCATGCTATTTCATTCGCTTCTATATTATTTAGTTTCCGATATGTTTGTTTACCATCTCATTCACGTGTTGATGTATTTCTAAGATTAATTGTTTCAATTTCTACGTAGAAACATAAACAGTTGGATGTATTGACTCAGTGTTTGAAAGTCAAAGAACTTAACTTCGAAGACAGTGGTCCATCATTCGAAGTAAAAGTAGTAGGGTTCAAAAACGAACAACTTAGTGGGTGAAATTTAAATGCATACATACCTAAGCTACCACCTGGGTTGATGGCCGATACGTAAAAAAATACAACAAGAATAAATATTATATATAATTCAACTAATAATTGTAAAAATTCGTCAAAATAATAATCAAAACGTATAAAGAAATTAAATAACGGAAAAACGTAATGTAACATTAACCATACCTGTCTGAACTAGATTCGTCCTCATCATCATCGCCATCAGCAGGATCAGCTTTTTCATGTTGATGTTTATCACTATTTGGAGAACACTGATTTTTTATTTTCTTAAACGTTTTTGTTTTATTCAATTCAGTATTGTTTACATGATTAAATGTTTCATTTACATTGTTAGTAACGTCACTAAATAATTTGGATGAATGATCATTTTGTCTAGCAGTCCAATCAAGATGTGACATATCAGTAAAATTGGGAAAAGAATGCGTAGCGCATATTGAACGACCTAAGTCCATATAAATATTTGATATTGTAGAATAATTGAAATTAGTAATTCGATGTTTTTCAGAAACAGATATATTTCTTACATTATTATTCGAATCTATTTGGTCAATTGTTTGTGAATCTTCATATAAAACCAAATAATATTTTAAAAAAAAACAACAAAAAAAAAATAATGAAAGTATGCTTTTCAATAGTGCGATTCCTGACAGTAGTTGCTACCTTGTCGTGGTGGTCGGGCTTGTCTATCGTGATGACCCAACCGAGCTATACTGGCTGGAACATATGTTCCTGTAGGTTCTACCATGCCAGGCAGGTCGATTGGAGAACGATGAGACTAAAAGCAGCTACTCAAGGTCTGAGGGCGAAGTCGTACTGCTGACTGCAAAGGGGTGTGACAGCAGTAAGGTGTTTCCCTCGGACAACCAGCATCTGCAACGATGCTGCCTTCTCACAAGGAAGGAGGGGTTAGAAAAGGTCGACCCTAAAAATGTCACACCTCACCCTACCTCACGGATTTCCGTCTCCGGCGGTAAGGGTGCCCACTAAGGGTTTTTAAGTGCGGAGCTAATACTCAAAAAACTCTTCATGAAAAGGCCGTGCGTGACAGGCCTCAAGCAGTTGTCCGTTGGGCTCTGCGGTCACGCTCTCAGGTCTCTGAGACCGACACTAATCTGCCTTCTTTTTCAGGTTCCTCAAGAAACACCCTTCCACGGTGTGGGCAGCCGGGAAGTGACAACCGCCCTCATACCCGCAAAAGCACGAGAGTCCAAATTGGTCAAAATCGAATCCTTTCTACACCTCATAATATCTCTCTTATCTCTACGACTAACTCTACTCACATTCCTTCATCTCACTTCACCGCTAATGCAAACGATGCGAGCTCACGAAAAGTCATTCCTGGTCTCTTGAAACCCCGTTCTAGACTATATGTTGGCGCTTTTAATGTACGGACATTAAGTCAAATAGGGCAACAGGCTTCCTTAGCTAAGACTTTAGAATCTCACTCAATCGATGTATGCTGCGTCTCGGAAACGCGCATACAGGATCCTAGTAAAATCATTAACCTGATTTCACCGTATCAAAACAAAGAGGCAGCTCGATTTACTCTCCGTGTATCCGGTAGCCCTGATGCTGCTTCCCGGGGTCTCGCTGGTGTAGGTATAGCATTGAGTCGTAGGGCAGAACTAGCTCTCCTAGACTGGATCCCTGTAGACAGTCGCTTGTGCGCTGTCCGACTGAACCGGACAGTTAGGACTCGGAAAGATAGGGACACTCGTCGTTGCCTCTTTGTCGTATCTGCCTATGCCCCCACTGACTGCAGTTCAAACGAGGTGAAAGATGAGTTTTACAGCAAGCTTACGGACCTCCTCCAAAAAGCTAGGCGCTCTGATATAGTTATAATGGCTGGTGACCTTAATGCTCAAGTAGGTAGATTAAGTGAAAATGAGAGACACTTGGGTGGATGTTATGGTGTCACGGCTCAAAGAACAGATAATGGCGATCGTCTGTTGCAACTATGCTCAGATAACCGCCTGTTTCTAGCGAATACTATTTTTAGGCAACTAGATCACATCGCCATCAGCCACCGATGGAGGGGTTCGATAGAGGACTGTCGCTCGTTCTGGGGCACATGTTTAGATTCAGACCATGCTTTAGTGCGAGCGCGTATTTGTTTGAGGCTTACTGGACGTAGGAGAGACATTGCAATGAAGCCTCTTAGGGTTTTACTTAATGGTAATAAAGCTAAGAATATATTTCAGGAACAACTAGAAAAACAGTTAGGCGACCGTGTAAGCGATTGCCATCCGGAAGCAGGTTGGAATGATATCAAAAAGGCTATGGAAACAGCAGTGATATCTGCTAGTAAGGTAAATCATAAGGCTAGGATGAAGCCGTGGATTTCAGTAGCATCCGCCGAACTGGTGGATGCTCGTAAACTCATCCCACCTGGCTCTGAACATGATGAAGAGCGAAGTGAGCTGAAGCGCAGGCTGATAAAAAGCCTACGCAACGACCGTGAACAGTGGTGGGTGGCGAAAGCAAAAACGATGGAAAAGGCAGCGGCGATAGGCAACAGTAGGCAACTTTTTCGACTTATCAAGAAAACTGGTATTAGGAATCCGAATGTGAGTGAGACTATCTCGGAAAAGGATGGGATTATAATTCATTCTCAGTCCAGGAGATTGGACCGATGGGCAGAACACTTTAGGGATCAGTTCAACTGGCCTTCAGCCACACTTCGGTTGCCCACGATCCCCAGTCTTCCTGAATGGCAAATCGACTTAACTCCTCCTAGTCTTTATGAAGTTGAGAAGGCTATAGGAAATCTGAAGCGAGGTAGAGCAGCAGGTCCTGATAGGCTCACCCCTGAAATGTTTAAGGATGGTGGTCCAGTTTTAGCAGCTAGATTGACTGAAATCTTAGGTAGAATCTGGGAACTGGGCGTAATACCATCTGACTGGTCTCAATCCCTGATTGTCCCAATTTATAAGAAAGGACAAAAGTCTTCCTGTGACAACCACAGGGGAATCAGTCTGACTAATATAGTTTCTAAATTTTTAGCCTCGATTATACTTAGACGCCTAACTAGAGCTAGTGAAGAGCAGACTAGAGAAAACCAGGCTGGATTCAGACCTGGACGTGGCTGTATAGACCACATCTTCACACTGCGACAGGTCCTGGAACACAGACACACATTTAGGCGTCCTACAATAGTTGTCTTCCTGGACCTAAAGGCGGCATTCGACTCTGTTGATCGTGAGGTTATGTGGCAGTGTCTGTCATTGAAAGGTGTACCAAAGAAGTACATTAACCTTATACAAGCTCTCTACTCTAAAACTACAGGTCGAGTGAGAGCTTATGGCGAACTGTCATCGGAATTCCTCACTTCAAGTGGTGTCCGTCAGGGGTGTCCACTTTCCCCATTCTTGTTTAATTTTGTCATAGACATGCTCCTAGATATAACCATGTCTTCGTCTGACTTTTCAGGAGTTGACTTACTACCAGGAGCCTCGCTTACTGACTTACAGTATGCTGATGACATAGTCCTATTTGGTGAAGACGCTGACAAAATGCAGAGTCTTCTGACTACCCTGAGCAACAATGCAAGCATGTTCGGGATGCGGTTTTCCCCCTCGAAATGCAAAATGTTGCTTCAGGATTGGGTTGCATTGGCACCTGAACTAGTGATAGGGAGTGAAGTAGTCGAGCGTGTAGACCGCTTCACGTATCTGGGGAGTCTCATCAGTGCTGATGGCCTGGTGACTGACGAAATCTCAGCACGGATACAGAAAGCTCGACTGGCTTTTGCCAAGTTGCGTCACTTACGGCGTAGGCGAGATATCCGCTTGCTAACCAAAGGACGAGTGTACTGTGCAGCAGTTCGCTCTGTCCTACTATACGGGAGCGAAACATGGCCGTTAAGAGTAGAGGACATTCGTAGGTTACTGGTCTTTGACCATAGGTGTCTCCGAAGCATTGCTCGAGTATCGTGGGACAACCGAGTGAGCAATGCTGTCGTTAGAAAACGGGTTCTAGGAAAGGAGGGCAAATCAATAGATGAGGTATTGAAACTTCATCAGTTGAGGTGGCTGGGACATGTGTTACGCATGTCTAACTACCGTCTGCCTCGACGAGCTATGTTTTGCGGCGTAGGAATAGGTTGGAGGAAAGCTAGGGGCGGCCAAACCAAAACATGGCAGAAATCGATGAAGTCACTGACAAGTGGACTGAGTCATGTTGGTAGATGTAGGCTGCGTGGTTGGGGTCCACGAGACGAAAGTCACCAATGGTTAGAGACCTTGAACGACATGGCTCAGAATCGTTTGCGATGGCGCAGGTGCATCCACTCTTTGTGTTCTCTCAAAATGTAACATTGTGAATTCTCTATCTTTCTCCTTTCAAATTTATCTCACTGAATTATACTTTTCGAATCATATCTTCGCTCCCTAATTTTCTGCATTACTGCTAATACTTCTACTATCGCTATCACTCTTGGATTTGAACTGACAGTTGCGTCTCTGTGCTGATGTGGTATGGCAACCTGAACTGATGTACGTACGTACGAAGTTCTGCGTTGTATCTGTCTGTCTGTCAATAGTGCAATTGCTCGTTATCTACTTGAAAGTGGATGAGATCGGCATTTAAAGCCTTTCAAGTAATCAATTGATTGCCGAAGATATTGTAATTAGAAGATTGAAAACGAACTTATGTATTCAAAAAGATGTAGTTGTCAATTTAGCCTAATAACGTTAGTTTAAGAAATTTAATTGCTTAACATATAACACGTTCCTTCATGATATCACAAAGTCATTTTTCTTAATTTATTCCTACACCGACTTTCTCGAGCATTATTCATTTCTAATCTGTTAATCTATCAATTTTACAAATGAGATTACGCAACTTTTGATCTCAATTGTTACTGTATCTTCGTATATTAAAAAGTCCT
Source organism: Schistosoma japonicum (assembly GCA_025215515.1). Lineage (NCBI taxonomy): Eukaryota > Metazoa > Platyhelminthes > Trematoda > Strigeidida > Schistosomatidae > Schistosoma > Schistosoma japonicum. The sequence continues at coordinate 26,780,612 of CM046069.1, read as the reverse complement.
TTGATAATTCTTGTATCAATAAACCCATATATATTTAACAGTTTGAATATTTCCATAATTAATCCGCATTATTGACTCTCATCACATTCTTTACAAACAAGACGTAATGTGTATACTGTGATTTTAAACACTTATTACTATTGTCACTTTGTTGCGAAGCAACTGACAATAAAACGTGAAGTAAATAAACTCATCCAGTTTGTTTCCGTTGGTTGTTCTTTCTTTATAGAGATAAAAGGTGACTAAACAAAGTATGAAATGTGGATATACGATACATTCTAATTTTTTTTGACACGTATACATCTTAAATTTCGGCAAAGCGCATTTCTTCTTTGAGATATCTAGGTTTCGAATGGTTGTGTCTAGTTTAGAGAAAATCAACACATACAAAACTCAAGTACTGATTTACATACTTGGTTTTTAAGTGCATACTTCCAGCATAATTGAGAATGCTTGTATATATGTATGCATGTACAACATAAAAACGGAGTTACCACACCACATTAGCACACCAAGATAAACATCAAATAAGTTAGAATAACGTCAATAGTAGTACGAGAAAATGTTGGAAACATAATAAACGGTCAAAAAAGCATTTTGTAAGAAAAATCATAAAATAATTCCGTAGGATGATAAGGAATGAATACATCGGTGCAACTGTGATAGACTATAAAACATATCACTCACAATTGCCAGTCATTAATTACCACAATCAGGTGAACTCTAACCAAGTAGTCTGGTTCTACAGACACAGATCAGACCAACAGACAATGAATTCATGGATTGATTGTACGTTTTGGTTTGGTTGTTTCTAGCCTTCTTACATTTTTTGCCAACGCCAGTCGGCATTGCTAGTCGAGGCAGTAGGTGGATGGGAAAACGCAATAAATGTCCCAACCACCTCAATTGATGAAGATTCACAACCTCATCAACTGATTTACCATCGGAAATAATTGTATAGATTGTTGAATTTTAAGTTGATATCACAAAGCGGTCTGACTTAGACAACCATTGAAAACCGAGAAACACCGAATTTATGTTTCGTCTTAATGCGGAACTCTTCAGCAGTGTGCATTCACAACTATCACGAAGTCGAGCCCAGGACCTTCAGAATTCCCAACGGACGCTTACCGTCAAATCGCTGAGACGGAATCCAACGGTTGATATTTCTAACTCAATTAAATAGTGATATATATCTGCGCGACCTTATCCACTCCCATCAGTGGGTGGCTGCCCCACATTTTACGTGGTTAAACGCTACTGTCCAAAACCTCTTTCTGTAATACTATGCAACTAACCTCATAATTATTTACTAAGTGATTCTCACGAACACGAGAGGTGTTTCGAAGACATCATTGATCAAATACCAAAAACCTACGTATGTCATCCTATTTTAGTAACCATGTTTCGCATCCACGCAATAAAACGGAACGACTGTTGAGCACTATACTCATCATTTAATTGGTTGACTGATATCTCCCCAACACCATAAGTGGGAAAAGTTGGTAAAGGCCAAACGAGCTTTTTGAATTCATACCGACATTTCGTCAAATATTAATCCATTGGGGCTGATCAGGCATTTGAGACAAACGGAGTCGATGCGCTCAACTACTTTACTCCATATAATTAGTTAAGGTTATAGCGCACACCAGTCCTGAAGCAATATTTAGATTTTTGGAGAGAAATGCACCCCGAACATAAATGAATTGTTATACAATGTCATCAAGAGACCTCTGCATTTTTCTACTGTTCTGACCAAACATGAATACATCAATTGTGTTCTATGTCAAAAGGTGAACATCTTGACTCCCTAAAATTCATAGAAAGCTTAGTTTTCAGAAAAAAAATTCAGATGAAATTAAGCAAAATTGAAAACAATAGACAGTCCTAATGAGCAGAATCTAAGGTTTCAATTTCAAATGAAAGTTCACCATATCCTTTGACTAATTGTGGATTAGATATCGGAAATAAGATTTATGAAAATATAATTCAGTAAACAGAAAACTATGAATTTAGAAGCTTAGAATTTGGAGGAGGATTAATGGCAAGACCCTATTTTAGCACAACCAAAAAGAAGAGCGATACTAGGACGAAACTGGCATTAAGGACTCCATGGTCATCAATGATACCCAAATGGGATTATTATGTGACAAATAATAACAACAATTTACAACCAATCTCCAGAAAATTTAGTTAATCACTTTATTTCACAATGAAATTAATACAAATGATAACTTATTCACTAAAACACACATTGATAACTCAAAACGAGCTAGATTATCCAGTCTCTACTAGTTTTCAGTTGTAATTCAAGAAAAATGTGCTCGGTCGTTAAAGTGTTCTATTAGATGATAAATTTAGCCCATTCGTTTGCGAAATTTATCTAACAGCCACAAAGATAATAATATACATATGTACTACAAGCCATGCAATATTTTCTATGTACTTATGATGAGAAAGAGAAAGAATGAAGTATTTACTTGTATATGACTGCGGCATTATGTAATCACCTGAACGATATTGAACGACAATTTCAGCTGAACGAATATGTGAGTTTGAGAACTGATTCAAATTAACATAGGATAATAAATCGTAAAATTCATTGAACCAATCAACTCTGTCAGATAGAATAAACAGAAGATATTTAAGTTATGATAGATATTCAGAACCAAATATGACTACTACTAAGGAGTAAATAATTATAGTTATTTGTAGTATTTCAGTAATAGTTAAAATCATATACTAACAAACGAAAATCCACCGACAGTTTCCTTTTTATTAAACCAACAGTCGAAGAGCTTACACATCTCCCGGATAAGTGAGGAATGATAAAATGTCGAACTTACATCACCACACCTTATGACAGATTGAAACTCAGTAACCAAAGTTCTTTAGAAGATGCACAGAAGCAGTATAAAATTATCCCTAGCATGTTAGTAATTCGACATGACACTTTCCACAGTAATCGAAATTAAACGAATAAACGAAAGGCTTTAAAACGTCAATAAAATATTCAAGTAATTAAAACACAGAATTACAGAATAAAATGCAAATACATATATGTCATTATGATCGAATTCACACTATTTCAACAAAAGTTATCAACTAATCGTTCCTTATAGCAATTATTCTCTTCTGCGAAGCTATACAAATTTGAGAGAATCTTGGAAGCATAGTTAATGACTTCACAAACACTTAAATTTCAGCTAAATCTTGTTCAAAACAAAAAAGCATACCAAGACAGAAGGTATCATATGCATAATATCAGAGTTTATCAACCTAGTGAGTGTAGAACCCCAACATCATCGGTATCTAAGTTTATCCTTACTTCATGATAAGGATATACATGGAATGCATACAACCGCTACATTCATTATACATAGAAATGTTAGACAATACGAATTCTGATGCAACAGCTAAAAACTATGAATCAAAAAATTTTCTAATATTTGAAAAAAAAAGTACTCTGTAAGCGTTTTTCTTAGTACAACAACTTCATTTGAGTACCACAAACGAAAGTAGTGGCGTAATGATTAAGGTGTTCGGTTTTCAAGAATTAGGTTGAAAGTCTAAGTCTCGATCAATAGCATCACTAGTCTTCCAGGATGAAGTGTAGCTCAAAGATCAGTCTACGAATATCTACTCAGTAAGTGAAAAACACTAAACCGATTAAGGGAACTATAAGTCAATTTTAGTAGTATCATGCAAACAGATGTAAGTATGTATGAGACGAAAATGAAAATACATATAGCTAAAGTGAGTGCACACCTGATATCATCTGCCGGTAATACAAGACATCGATTACCATAAAGACTTGACTTTTTTACGATATCCATTCCTTTAGGTAAATGTTGTAAAAGATCACGAGAGCACCAATTAGTTAATGAAAAACGACTAATCGGCAAACGTGCCCAAGCATCCAACCAGTGTAAATAGGCATCACTACACATATCCCATATACACCCAGAAAGTGAAGCAGCAACACTGGCTAAAATCTGATCTGTGTCCGAATGAAAGTTAGTCAATTTATCGGATGAATAACTGTAAGATTTAGACGTTTCATTCTCTTTTATATGATGCTTTGGAATTAGATGGGTATTGACAAAATCATATAATGTACCAGACCAGAGATTAGGACGATAAATACGTAAAAATAAACTGATCGCACATTGTTTTTCCCAATCAGAAAATTTGTTAGAATAGTACCTGGAAAAAAATTTAAATAAAATCTAGATATACAAATATCCGTTTATTAAAAAGTAATTTACTCAAACATAGCCATAATATTAGTCTCTAATGATATGTGTGGATCCTGAATAGGTTGACTTCATGATTCCCTCCGTTATGATATGAAAGCTTCAGTTCCGGTATACGCAGTTATAATGCCCTCAGAATGAGGTAATACCCGTCTGTTAGGGTTTGTAAATTAACATGACACCTTGATACCAGCGAATGAACGTTTGACCAGCGATATAATAACAGGCAGAGCTAAGCTATCCTCTGCGTCCCAGCCTATCTATCTAGAAGGGGAAGTCCAACATAAGTAAGAAATGTTCAATTCTACAGGCAACCCTGACATTAGAATGATAAGCACTCAACTCATGCATATATATATACAAAAAAATGTCCTTGGACGTGTCACAGATATTGTAGCAAAATAAACAACGGGCAAATAAGATTTAACGTCCCACCGGATAGGGAACATAAACTAAAGGTAAAACGGACACCTTTTGCAGCGAAAACGAGAATTGAATTCTAAAAAATGAATTACAATAATAAAACATTAACCAAATGAATTCCGGGTATCTAGCATCTCCAACACCATTTTAAATCAGCAGCTCTGTAGATAACAATAGTTTAAATCAGAAGCTACTTAGTTCGAGTCCGGCTCCAAACACAAAATCTTGGACGCAGGAGTGTCTAGCTGACGAGCCCAAAACAGGACAAAGCTCGTGTCTTAGATTTCACTATTAGCTACAATACAACTTATTTATAGCTTTGATATCTTACAAAAAGTGGGATTGTTGTAGGTATTAAAACATGAATAGAATAGAAAATGACATTCACCAGGTGACTACTATGTTGTTGGCTGAGATGAGCTTGATGAGGTGGAATGGTAGTTAGAATAATCGATTTTCAACAACTCTACAACAAATTTGTAACTCGTTTTATTCATTTAAGTTTCAGTTGTCATGTAGTATTCTTAAGTCTCAAGTTATAGAATGTGATTCAAAGTTAAGAACATGATTACTGACTTCGATTGTCACTAAAAAGATGTGGTCTTAAACTGTCTACCAATAGCAATTCTAATGGAAAAAAGAGAGAAATAAGCGAGGGCAGAGTTGCATAACTGACTCACTAGGTTACAAATATACAAATACAAATCCACTCGAATAGGTTTCACATTCCTTATCTGACTTTCCAAAAAAAGGCTACTAATTAGTACAGAATATATAACCAATATTGTCTTATTTGGTGAGGACGCTGATAATATGTAGTCTCTATAACATCTTTAGTAACCTATCAAGTATATTTAGTATGAATTCAATTGCCTCGAAATGCAAAATATTACTTCTAAATTGGTCAGCATCATCATCTAGATCGGTTATAGAGAGTGAAGTAGATGAGTACGTAAATCACTTAATTTATTTTAGAAGCTTCGTGACTTCCGAAGGGTCGGTGTATGGCAAAATCTCAGACTCGATTCAGGGAACTCCTTCGGCTTTAACTGACTTGTGCCGCACGTAATATAGGCGAGATATTCGTCACTCGAATATAGACAAGGTATACAATGCAGCATGCCTCTCTGTTGTAACCTACGGATAAAAAATATGAGTTATGAGAATAAAAGACAGGCGTAGGCTTCAGGATTTAATTATGGAAGTTTATGAAGTATCGCTTGCATAACGTAGAAGTAATATTGACGTCAGACACAGAGTAGTTTGAAAGGATGTCAAATCAGATGGAGAAATCGCTAACATTTATCGACTTAAGTCATTGTAATATGTCTTGCATATGTCCGAACAACTCCTGCCTCATGGGATGTTTATAAGGCTAGAAGTATAATGAAAGAAAAGTAAGGGTCTATAAATAAAAACAAGGAATCAGTTAATGAAGTCCTTGACTTACGGTTTAATTCATTTTGGTAGATGCAGACTACCTAGTTAGAGTAGGCATGATAAACTACATCAGTGGCTGGAGATAACGGGAAGGGTAGATCAGAATCGATCAATGTGAAACAAGAGTATCAACCTTTTATCTTCGTAATTGATAGTTTTACTGTGATTTTGAACCCACCTTAACTTGATTACTTTGTGTTGAACTATATTGCAATGCCAATTTTGTAAATTGGTCTTGTTAAACAATCAACTGAGTGGAGCACATCACATTATATTAACTCCTTTGATTGAAAAAGCACTGGGATGAGTAGACAGGAAAACAAAGTGCTGTATTTTTCGACACAATGATGTACCTAAACAGGAAATCAATATCATAAGGGGTTCCTATGATGGATTACACTGCAAAATCATGTATGCAGGGCAGAACACAGTTCCATTTGAAGTAAAGATTAGTGACACCCTCCTCTTTATCTGGTGGCTGACTGGTTTATGGAAAAATCAACACCTCAAGATAAGCATGGAATACAATATACAGATTCGATCAAGCTCTACAATTTATAATAACTGGATGATCTAAACTTCCTAAACGCAAGTAGAAACAAATGCAGGTGAAGACAGACAGTGTAGCAGCATCCCCTGTAGCCATTAGTAGACCTGCACATACACAACGGGGAAAGCAAGATCCTGAGATACAAAACAACCAACAGTAACCCGACTACACTTGACGGAGAAATTCTGGAAGATGTAGAAACATTCACATACCTGAGCAGCAGCATCATCGATAAACAAGGAAGGTCTGATGCAGATGAGAAGATATGCGTCGGTAAAGCAACGACAACATTTCTACAATTTAAGAATATCTGGAACTCAAAACAACTATCAACCGACACCATTCGGAATTTTCAACACAAACATCGAAACAATTCTATTGCATAGAGCTAAAACTTGAAAACTTCGAAAAACATCAATCGAAAAATTCAGGTAATTATAAACAGTTGTCTAACAAAGATACTCCTCATTCGTTAGCCAGATAACATCAACAACAACAACCTTCTGTGGCAGAGAACAAATAAACTTCCAGCCGAGGACGAAACTATGAAAAGACTCTAGAGGTGGATAGGATACACATTGAGGAAATCATCAAACTGTGTCAAAAGACAAGCACTAACTTGCAATCCTGAAGGTCAAATGAAAAGAGGATGATCTGAGAACACATTGTGAAGGGAACCGGATGCAGACATTACAAGAATGAAGAGCACTTGGGAATAGCTAGAAAGGAAAGCCCAGAACAGAGTTGGTTGGAGAACTTGGTTTGTAGCCTATGCTCTACATGGAGTAACAGGAGGATGAATAATGAATGAACCTTGTAGATTTGATCATGACGTACTAATGTGGTATAGCAAGTCAAAGCACTGAACATACGTGCCAGGTTCTAGTCAGTCAGTCAGTCAGTTACAACGTAGAACTTCGTACATGCGTACATCAGTTCAAGTTGCCATGCCTCAATTAGTAGACAAAGATTAAATTGTCGGACCAAATCCCAGAGTAGTGGAGGTAGTAACAGAGTAAGTACTAATGGAAAGGCATAGAGATCAGAGATGATATATAAAATGGAAAAGTAATTCAGTGAAGACAAAATTATGAGAAGCTCAAAAACTAGAATTTGGAGGAAGACAAGGAGTGGATGCACCTGCGCCATTGCAATCGATTTTGAGCCATATCACCTTAAGTCTCTAACCATTTGTTACGATCATCGTGTGGGCCCCAACCAGGTAGTCTACATCTATTAACATGGCTCAGCCCAATTGTCAATGACTTCATGGATTGGTGCCATGTTTTCGTTTGGCCACCCCTATCTTTCTTCCAGCCTACTAACACACCAGACAACATTGCTCGTTTCGGTAGACGGTGGTCAGGCATACGCAACACATGTCCTAACCACCTCAGCCGGTGAAGATTTACTACTTCATCAATAGACTTACCATATTTACCTAGTACTCTATTCCTAACCCATGCATTGCTTACTCGGTTGTCCCAGCAAACACGAGCAACGTTTCGGAGACATCTATGATCAAATACTAGGAGCCTACGAATATCCTCTATCCTTAAAGGCCATGTTTCACATCCGTAAAGTAAAACGGATCTGACTGCTGCACAGTAAGCGCGTCCCTTCGTCAGTAAACGAATGTCTCGCCTACGCCACAAGTGACGCAAGTCGGCAAAAGACAATCGGGCATAATGTATACGAGCCGAGATTTCATCAGACACCAGGCCGTCAGGACTGATGAGGCTCCTGAGATAAGTAAACCGGTTAAAACATTCAATAGTTCCACCCCCTATCACTAACTTTGGTGCCGAATTAAGCCAGTCCTGAAGTAGCATTTTGCATTTGGATGGGAAGAATCGCATCCCAAACATGCTTACACTCATGTTTAAAGTTGTCAAAAAATTCTGTATTTAATCAGCATCTTCACTCAGTAGAACTATATCATCTGCATATTTTAAGTCAGTAAGTTTATCTCCTAAAGAGAAGTCAACTCCAGAGAAATCAGACAATGACAATGTTAACTCTAAAAGTATGTCAATCATAAAATTGAATAAAAATGGAGATAGCGGACAACCTTGACGAACACCACTAGAAGTGATCAATTCCAACGACAATCTGCCATAAGCTCTAACACGACACGTGGTGTTCGAGTAGAGAGCTTATATAAGGTTAATGTAGTTCTGCGGTACGCCTTTCAGTGATAGACATTGCCACATAACCTGACGATCGATAGAGTCAATCGCCGCCTTAAGGTCAAGGAATACAGCTATTGTTGGGCGTCTGAAAGTGTGCCTATGTTCCAGAACCTGCCTAAGTGTGAATATTTGGTCTATACAACCACGTTCAGGTCTGAAACCACCTTGGTTTTCTCGAGTTTGCTCTTCTCGAGCTCTAGTTAGACGTCGAAGTATTATTGAACCCAATATTTTAGACAGTATATTCGTTAAACTGATGCCTCGGTAATTGTCACACGAGGACTTCTGTCCTTTCTTATAAATTAAGACGATTAGTGTTCGAGACCAGCCAGATGGGATTACGTCCAGTTCCCAAATTCTAGCTAAGATGTCTGTTGATCTCGCTGCTACAGCCGGACCACCATACTTAAATATCTCAGGGGTTAGTCCATCAAATCCTGCTGCTCTCCCTCGCTTTAAGTTTCCAAGAGCCTTCTCAACCTCACTGAAACTTGAGGGACCAGTGTTAACTTGTCATTCAGATTGTTCAGGGATGGTGGGCAACTGGGGTTAGGCCAAAAGCCAGTTGAACTGTTCCTTGAAGTATTCTACCCATCAGTCTAATCTTCTGGATTGACAGTGGATAGTGAAACCATCTTTCTCGGAGATAGTTTCACTTACAGTCGGGTTTCCGATATCTATTTCCTTGATATCTGAACAGTTGCCTACTGTTACCCATTGCCGCGGTCTTTTTCATCTCTTTAGCTTTCGCCACCCACCACTGCTCACGATCACTGCGTAAGCTTTTAATCAGTTTGTGTTTAAGTTGCTTACGATTCTCATCGTGTTCAGAACCGGACGGGATGTGTTGCCGAGCATCTATCAGTTCAGTAGATGCGGCTGAAATCCACTGAGTTTTCCTAACCTTTTGGTCTAGTTTATTAGTAGATATTACTGCTGTTTCAACAGGTTTTTGGATATCATTCCAGGCTAGCTCAGGATGAGTACAGTTTACGCCGTTTACTAATTGGTTTTTTAGTTGTTCCTGAAATGTATTCTTGACTTTTTCATCATTAGGTTGAACTCTGAGGGGGATCGTGCTCGTGGATCTCTTACGTCCAGTGAGACGCAGACTAATACGCGCTCGCACTAAGGCATGATATGAGTCTAACTATGTGCTCCAAAACACGCGGCAGTCTTCTATCGAGCCTCCGTTAACGATGGCTAATAGCAATGTGGTCTATTTGAGTCCAATCCAACTAGGTAGTATGTACCTGTTAACATGACTCAGCCTAAAATGTAATTCCATGATTTAAAATATCCCAAGTTCTACGTTGTAACTGATTGACTGACTGACATATAATTTCATGTTTTATGTCAGTAGTTGTCTTCATTAAGTTGAGACTTAAATTTTTATCAAAATCCTAATTACAGTAACTATAATTCTTAAGATTTTTTACAACGGATCATGACAACTTTTCACACAAATCACTAGCTGACATACCGATTCTGTTGTTTAAATCTCTGTTAAAATTTGTTCATGTTTTAAGTAATCAGGTTATTTGGTTGATAGTTATTCGGTTAGAAACGAAAGAAAGTTCATTCTAATACCTATGCGCTTGTTACACAAGTGTGACTGTTTGGATTCAGTAGTCTGGTGGTGAATACGGTGGCGTTCGGCACGAAACGGACTGAGTTCGAATCCCACTGTGAACATCAACTCTAGGACGCAGGTACATCCAGCCAACGAGTCCCAAATAGGACGAAACGTGCGTCCTGGATTGGACTTGCCAATCGCAATTCAATTTAAGGTGATAAAGACTGATTTTCTAGGTGGTAGAAATATACTAGTTTTCACCATACTCCAACATTCCCATCAAATCATAAAATTTTGGATACCCGTTAAACAGAATTTCATTTTTCTCAATAGCATCATTAGTATAAATACGGTTGTTCCTATTAAATAAAGCCTTTACTAGACCCTTTATGTACTGTCCCGGACAATAACTATTAAAGTTCATATACTACTGTGTTTATGTAAATTTTCTTTTGATAGAACGTTTGATTGAGCCATTATCCCTCCTGATCGAATAATATATATAGAGGAAACGAAGTTAGCTGTTCTTCTCTTCTTCACAGATTAAACTTATATGATTTTAGATAGTACTCAAGAGCCTTCTCAACCTCACTGAGACTTGGGGGACCAATGTTAATTTGCCATTCAGATTGTTTGGGTATGGTGGGCAGCAGGGATGACGCCGTGGGCCAGTTGAACTGTTCCCTAAAGTGTTCTGCCCATCGGTCTAGTCTTCTGGATTGACAATGAATAATGGAACCATCTTTTTCGGAGATAGTTTCACTTACAGTTGGGTTCCTGATACCCGTTTCGTTGATAAGTCTGAACAGTTGCCTACTGTTACCTATTGCCGCTGCCTTTTCCATCTCTTTAGCTTTCGCCACCCACCACTGCTCACGATTATTGCGTAAGCTTTTGATCAGTTTGTGTTTAAGTTGCTTACGTTCCTCATCGTGTTCAGAACCAGATGGGATGTGTTGCCGAGCATCTATCAGTTCAGTAGATGCGGCTGAAATCCACTGAGTTTTCCTAACCTTTTGGTCTAGTTTATTAGTAGATATTACTGCTGTTTCAACAGGTTTTTGGATATCATTCCAGGCTAGCTCAGGTTGAGAACAGTTTACGCCGTTTACTAATTGGTTTTTTAGTTGTTCCTGGAATGTATTCTTGACTTTTACATCATTAAGTTGAACCCTGGGGGGGATCCTTGTCATGGATCTTCTACGTCCAGTGAGTCGCAAACTAATACGCCCCCTTGCACTAAGGCATGATCTGAGTCTAAACATGTGCTCCAAAACGAGCGACAGTCTTCTATCGAGCCTCCGTTAACGATGGCTAATAGCAATGTGGTCTATTTGGGTCCAGCGTTGGGTTGATTTCGGAGGCCGCCATGTCAACCGATGTCTTTCCTTATGCTTAAAGTTGGTGTTTGCTAGAAACAAACGCTTATCTGAACAAAGTTGTAGTAACCGGTCGCCATTGTCTGTTCGCTGAGCCTCAACACTATATGCTCCACCTAGGTGCCTTTCAGTATCACCTAGTCTACCTACTTGGGCATTAAAATCACCAGCCACTATTACTACATCAGTGAGCTTAGCTTTACATAGAAGGTCATAAAGCTTTCTGTAAAATTCATCTTTCATTTCATCTGAGCTGCAGTCAGTAGGAGCATAGGCAGAGACAACGGCGTGTGTCCCTATCTTTACGAGTCCTTACCGTTCCATTTAGACGAACAGCACACAAGCGACTAACTATCGGAATCCAGTCGAGGAAAGCCTGTTCAGCTTTTGAACTTAGTGCTATACCTACGCCAGAAAAGGCCTCGAGTGGTAGCAGTGGGGTCTCTAGAAACACGAAGAGTGAACCGAGCCGGTTCTTTATTTTCACAAGGTGAGGTCAAGCGAATGACTGTACTTAGATCTTGTATACGCGTTTCAGAGATGCAGCAGACATCGATTGAGCGGGATTCTAGAGTCATAGCTAAGGAAGCCTGTTATCCTATATGGCATAAGGTTTGAACGTTAAAAGCTCCGACATATAGTTTAGTGCGGGGTTTCAGAAAACAAGGAATAACGTTTCGTGAACTCAAACCAATAGCATTAGAGACGCAAGGCGATAAAATTATGTTAGAAGGATTAGGCATGGTGATAAGAGAGTTATTAAGAGTTGAAGGTGAGATTTGGCTTCGAACAAGATGATCTCGTGTGCTGTTAGAGGTGTGAGGGCAATATTCACTTCCTGGCTGCCCACACCATGGAAGGGTGTTTCTTGAGGAACCTGAAAAAGAAGGCAGATTAGTGTCGGTCTCAGAGACCTGAGAGCGTGACCGCAGAGCCCAACGGACAACTGCTTGAGGCCTGTCACGCACGGCCTTTTCATGAAGAGTTTTTTGAGTATTAGCTCCGCACTTAAAAACCCTTAGTGGGCACCCTTACCGCCGGAGACGGAAATCCGTGAGGTAGGGTGAGGTGTGACATTTTTAGGGTCGACCTTTTCTAACCCCTCCTTCCTTGTGAGAAGGCAGCATCGCTGCAGATGCTGGTTGTCCGAGGGAAACACCTTACTGCTGTCACACCCCTTTGCAGTCAGCAGTACGACTTCGCCCTCAGACCTTGAGTAGCTGCTTTTAGTCTCATCGTTCTCCAATCGACCTGCCTGGCATGGTAGAACCTACAGGAACATATGTTCCAGCCAGTATAGCTCGGTTGGGTCATCACGATAGGCAAGCCCGACCACCACGTCAAGGTAGCAGCTACGGTCGGGGCCAGGTTCTATGTTGTTCACTACTTGCTGACTAAGTTGGATCGGTCAGAGTTGCCACACCATATCAGTACAACAAAATGTAACAACCAAGTAGAGTACCAAAGTGATGATAGTAAAAATTAAAAAAATTTAGTTGCATAGGTTATGATTTGCGGGGAATGAATGAATTAGCTGAATAAAAATAAATAAAATAATTTCGAAACTCAGGATCTATGTAAAGCCAATAAATGTTGGTATGTGCATTGTTGTGACGGATTCTGAGCCATATTATCAAACATTTACTACCACATCAGTCAAATATAGACAGTTATTTTATAATCCATATTAGAATTTCAACATATCTTTTCAGAAACTCTAATATAGTTTATCGGATGACTTTAGGAACATGAATTTTGTTACTGCGAAAAAGTAGAAAGTTCATGCAACAAGACGCTTGAAGTTGGTATGTATATTTAATACGCAAAAGTTACTTTAAGACATAACGAAAGTTTTTAAATGCTGTTTCGAGTTTTAAATGTGAAATCCTCAACTAAATCACGATAATTAGAAAAAATGCAATTAATTATATAATATTCATTTTGTCTATCGCCTTTACGACAAACATAGATGGAAAGAAATATAATTATTAAATAATAACTTATGTAGCAAATAAATATTTTTCTATAATTTTAGTGAGCTTAAAACAATCGAAGGGGAATAGATTCTCTTTAGGACAGAAAAGGATACAGGTGTTAACATAGCTATTGTTAAACCTAGAAAAGTTAGATCACGTGTAATAAAGCGATATAAAACTAAAGCACCAAAGCAACAGGACTGATAAAGAACGAAATTGTAAAATAGTATAGTTAAGATTAAAACGAAGACGAATAAACTGTATATCCCTAGCTCCTTCGAGATGATTATGCAACTAAACAATTACTACAACATTATCACTGAATACATATTTTGAAGAACATTAGAGAAAATCAACCACAACAACCATCTGATGTATACGCATAATCCTTTATACTGTACATGACTGTAGCTGTTACTATGATATAGTGGTCGGGTTCGCAAATCATGGTAAATCAATGGAGACACTTTTCCAAATACTTATCATTCGAATCACACAATGTAAGGCAGGTAGGCGAGAGATGAAATTAAAAGCAGCAAACATAAAGTTTAACGGCGAATTCGTCATGCCGACTATAGTACGCTGTGACCAAAGTAAAGTCTTTCGAGTAGGCGACTAAGCTACCGTCTCATAATGGAAGGAGGAAGTCAAAAAAGATAAAGCACGACTCAGACTGCCCCGTGGATTACCGTTACTGGTGGTGTGACAAGTGAAGTATGAAATCAAAACATCAGAAGCTATGATAAAAGGGACAAGTTTACAGTCTCGAATAGTTGTCTTCTGGATCCTGAGGTCACACATATTAGTAGCCAAGATCAATTTAGTTTAGTTTTTAGGTATCCCACGAAGTATCCTCCCGGTAAGAACAACCGGACAGAAAAGAAGGCCCAATATTCAAATACAGTTGTAAGAAACAAACACAGTATTATTGAAAAATGTTTTTTTACGAAGAACAAATAACACTGGGAAAAAATGTTTTTTAATTACTTACCAGTGGATGATAAAACATTTATGATTAAGGTATGAAATATTCAAAATAAGAAAAACGAAATCGACTCAAACTTACCGTGATAAAGTTTGAACAAAATCACGAGAATGACTAGACAATTTTTTTATTTTACGATAAGTATTTATATTGTGTACCAACTGACTGCCGCCATATTGTAAAGCTAATGTATCTCCATGTTCATCGTATAAATCCTATGAAGTATTTAAAAATTCAAATATATGTATATACATATATATGGTTCACAATGAATATCATCTACTATTACTAAAGGTTAAATTCACGTCCAGAGGAACTAGGCTAAACGATCGACATATGTACGAAATCAAGGCATCTGAGTGCTGAAGTTGTTCGACGTTTATTAGGCTATTAAACAGGAGTTATAAGAGTATACTTACTTTCAACTGAATAAGTGCGATTTGGAAGGATTGAATATTATCGCACAATAAGATATTATCGCCCATATAATCAATGTCAAAGAGAATTTCTACAAGTGACAAATTCATAACAACAACACGAACTTCCTTCAGGATTGTTTTCCAGAATGCTGTCGATGGCAAAGTTGAGGAGGAATGGTGATAGTGGGTAAATCTACTTAACTTCACTGTTGGATTGGAACAGCAAAGAACAGTATCTGTATTCGCTTACAATATTTGAACTGTTTTGTACAAAGCCCTGAAAATGTCAATAAACTTATCAGGTATACCACTTTCCAACAAATGATTTTAGTGCACAGTTGCCATCAACGATACGAAGGGAAAAACTAATGTCAAGAAATAAGGATTGTTATCTTGTAAAACATGTGACTGTGTTCTAACACTTGGAGGGTGAAAATGAGAAAACAACACCTATGACCTGATAGAAAAATAGCCTGTTATACGGGCTCCAAAATATTACGTGTTTCAGGGTGATCTGCGAAGTATGGTAGAGAAGACTATTTCCCTGACAGCTATTCAAATGGTTAACCGGGTTCCTTTTAAAGAAGAGATGACGATCGCTTCATTCCAAGATGATAAAACAATGAATCTCCCAAACTTTTCCAAACAACCTTGGCACTACCTAGACTGGAGTGCGCCACCATCCTTAAAAGGTCTTGAAGTATATATCTTGTCATTATTCGCGATTCGGAAGTCGGAATTTGATAGAAACCTCCGCTTCATTAGGTGAAACAGAAGCCATTGGTCAGAGAAAGTCTATATAAAAAATTATATAATTAATAATAGTGATACACAAGGGTAAAATACAGGCCACACAGAAAGTAACAATCAGGTACAGAGAAAACGAGAAAAATGCATCCCAAAAATACCTACACTGCAACTTAACAAACATTACATCGTCAGAAAAATCAAAAAGCAGGACTATAAAGTCTGAAAATTCCAAAACGGAAGCTTATGTACTTTTACTAAAAGTTCATCGTCAGAAGAGTTTTTAGAAAACATTATTCTGGAAAATCAAATGATCAATAACTGTGACTAAATGTGGAGCAAAGGAGACAAACCAAGTAATCCAACCAACTCTGTTCTGGGCTTTCCTTTCCAGCTCTTCCCAAGTGCTCTTCATTCTTGTAATATCTGCATCCGGTTCCCTTCACAATGTGTTCTCAGATCATCCTCTTTTCATTTGACCTTCAAGATTGCAAGTTAGAGCTTGTCTTGTGACACAGTTTGATGATTTCCTCAATGTGTATCCTATCCACCTCTAGAGTCTTTTCATAATTTCGTCCTCGGCTGGAAGTTTATTTATTCTCTGACACAGAGGGATGCTAATAGTATCTCGCTTTCCGTGCTTCTTGGGATAACAATAGTGCTACTCTTTGTGTGTGTGAGGCGTTTTCTTTTTCGTCGTTGGAGTATAAAAGCACTTCATCTGAGGATAGTATTTGCTGTCCAGCTTGTAACCAACGGGTTTTGCTTATTCCAAGCATCTTCAGGATGTATCTTTTCATTTCTT
Source organism: Schistosoma japonicum (assembly GCA_025215515.1). Classification (NCBI taxonomy): domain Eukaryota; kingdom Metazoa; phylum Platyhelminthes; class Trematoda; order Strigeidida; family Schistosomatidae; genus Schistosoma; species Schistosoma japonicum. The sequence continues at coordinate 26,763,864 of CM046069.1, read as the reverse complement.
CAGCTGTTTGAGTGCTTTTTCCTGTCTCTCACATCGTGCAAACATTCCATGTACCTATGTTAATTTTTGCGCTATTTGTCAGAAGAGGTATCGGCCTAGTGACTTCCGAAGAAACTCGGCTTTCACCATGAGGCGTCATAACAGACCTTCCAGCTACCACGGCAGGGTTGAAATAGTTAAAAGGTTTTTACTGGTTGGCCATTTCATGGTAAGGTTGTTTTTTACGGGATGGGGTTGCTAACCCCATGTCCAACCCACCTAGTTCATCCGGGTTTGGGACCATCAGCAACCATAGGAGGATTCCAAGAGTTCAATAGGAAAATACCGAAAGAAAATTTAGATAGTTCATTAATAACAACACGAGAAAAGTATTAAATTGCAGAATACCTGTAATAACCGATCGATTGGTGAATTATCCAGAAAATCTGGCTCAGCTAAAAAGCCTAGTCCATACAACTGATAGGCTAAAACAACTCGACCAATAACAAACTGTGCAGTGTTAGTTCGATCCAAACAATCTACGCAATTGACTCGAATTATTCCACATTGCTTAGAGCTAAGACATCAATTAGTTTAAAAAGAAACAAAATTCGATAACATGTAGTAATAATCAACTAAGAATATTAGTGAATGTCACATGACCTTAGTTAAGTTATAGACCAAAACCTTAACTGACGACCACCTTACTAAATAACTATAACAATAAACAACAATAAGGCAAAAAATGTCATCACATGAAAGACAACCAATGATTGTTTACATTACTTTGATATTTGTTTAGCGTTATCTCAACTAGTAGTGGAAAATCGAGAAACAATTACCGAATGACTAAGATCTATAATCGTGAAACCTGTATATGCAAAACTAATACAACACAAAAAAGTAAAAGATACGATTGCATCAAGATAAAGTCTGTCATATCCAGCCAACTTATAAACTAAGATTTATTGGCCAATGTATACAAGAAGCGCCATGCAAATAGCACAGTCTAAAAATGACACCGATATGAGCGTTAATTTGATACTACTCAGCATTTTTAATGCACAACAACATAAACTATTTGTTAGACAAACCATTCGATAAGAGCACTATCCTGCACTTATATGACCAGTGAAAACATTTAAGATTAGGTTCATGTTACGGAATACAGCATTTCAACAGTTAAGGAACAAGCAAGCAAGCAGATACAACGCAGAACTTCTTACGTACGTACATCAGTTCAGGTTGCCATATCACATCAGCACAGAGACGCAACTGTCAGTTCAATTCCAAGTGATAGCGATAGTAGAAGTATTAGCAGTTATCCAGAAAATTAGGGAGCGAAGATATGATTCGAAAAGTATAATTCAGTGAGATAAATTTGAAAGGAGAAAGATAGAGAATTCACAATGTTACATTTTGAGAGAACACAAAGAGTGGATGCACCTGCGCCATCGCAAACGATTCTGAGCCATGTCGTTCAAGGTCTCTAACCATTGGTGACTTTCGTCTCGCCGACCCCAACCACGCAGCCTACATCTACCAACATGACTCAGTCCACTTGTCAGTGACTTCATCGATTTCTGCCATGTTTTGGTTTGGCCGCCCCTAGCTTTCCTCCAACCTATTCCTACGCCGCAAAACATAGCTCGTCGAGGCAGACGGTAGTTAGACATGCGTAACACATGTCCCAGCCACCTCAACTGATGAAGTTTCAATACCTCATCTATTGATTGGCCCTCCTTTCCTAGAACCCGTTTTCTAACGACAGCATTGCTCACTCGGTTGTCCCACGATACTCGAGCAATGCTTCGGAGACACCTATGGTCAAAGACCAGTAACCTACGAATGTCCTCTACTCTTAACGGCCATGTTTCGCTCCCGTATAGTAGGACAGAGCGAACTACTGCACGGTACACTCGTCCTTTGGTTAGCAAGCGGATATCTCGCCTACGCCGTAAGTGACGCAACTTGGCAAAAGCCAATCGAGCTTTCTGTATCCGTGCTGAGATTTCGTCAGTCACCAGGCCATCAGCACTGATGAGACTCCCCAGATACGTGAAGCGGTCTACACGCTCGACTACTTCACTCCCTATCACTAGTTCAGGTGCCAATGCAACCCAATCCTGAAGCAACATTTTGCATTTCGAGGGGGAAAACCGCATCCCGAACATGCTTGCATTGTTGCTCAGGGTAGTCAGAAGACTCTGCATTTTGTCAGCGTCTTCACCTAATAGGACTATGTCATCAGCATACTCTAAGTCAGTAAGCGAGGCTCCTGGTAGTAAGTCAACTCCTGAAAAGTCAGACGAAGACATGGTTATATCTAGGAGCATGTCTATGACAAAATTAAACAAGAATGGGGAAAGTGGACATCCCTGACGGACACCACTTGAAGTGAGGAATTCCGATGACAGTTCGCCATAAGCTCTCACTTGACCTGTAGTTTTAGAGTAGAGAGCTTGTATAAGGTTAATGTACTTCTTTGGTACACCTTTCAATGACAGACACTGCCACATAACCTCACGATCAACAGAGTCGAATGCCGCCTTTAGGTCCAGGAAGACAACTATTGTAGGACGCCTAAATGTGTGTCTGTGTTCCAGGACCTGTCGCAGTGTGAAGATGTGGTCTATACAGCTACGTCCAGGTCTGAATCCAGCCTGGTTTTCTCTAGTCTGCTCTTCACGAGCTCTAGTTAGGCGTCTAAGTATAATCGAGGCTAAAAATTTAGAAACTATATTAGTCAGACTGATTCCCCTGTGGTTGTCACAGGAAGACTTTTGTCCTTTCTTATAAATTGGGACAATCAGGGATTGAGACCAGTCAGATGGTATTACGCCCAGTTCCCAGATTCTACCTAAGATTTCAGTCAATCTAGCTGCTAAAACTGGACCACCATCCTTAAACATTTCAGGGGTGAGCCTATCAGGACCTGCTGCTCTACCTCGCTTCAGATTTCCTATAGCCTTCTCAACTTCATAAAGACTAGGAGGAGTTAAGTCGATTTGCCATTCAGGAAGACTGGGGATCGTGGGCAACCGAAGTGTGGCTGAAGGCCAGTTGAACTGATCCCTAAAGTGTTCTGCCTATCGGTCCAATCTCCTGGACTGAGAATGAATTATAATCCCATCCTTTTCCGAGATAGTCTCACTCACATTCGGATTCCTAATACCAGTTTTCTTGATAAGTCGAAAAAGTTGCCTACTGTTGCCTATCGCCGCTGCCTTTTCCATCGTTTTTGCTTTCGCCACCCACCACTGTTCACGGTCGTTGCGTAGGCTTTTTATCAGCCTGCGCCTAAGCTCACTTCGCTCTTCATCATGTTCAGAGCCAGGTGGGATGAGTTTACGAGCATCCATCAGTTCGGCGGATGCTACTGAAATCCACGGCTTCATCCTAGCCTTATGATTTACCTTACTAGCAGATATCACTGCTGTTTCCATAGCCTTTTTGATATCATTCCAACCTGCTTCCGGATGGCAATCGCTTACACGGTCGCCTAACTGTTTTTCTAGTTGTTCCTGAAATATATTCTTAGCTTTATTATCATTAAGTAAAACCCTAAGAGGCTTCATTGCAATGTCTCTCCTACGTCCAGTAAGCCTCAAACAAATACGCGCTCGCACTAAAGCATGATCTGAATCTAAACATGTGCCTCAGAACGAGCGACAGTCCTTTATCGAACCCCTCCATCGGTGGCTGATGGCGATGTGATCTAGTTTGGTCCAACGTGGAGACGATTTTGGGGGTCGCCAGGTCAAAAGATGCTTTTCCTTATGCCTAAAGTTAGTATTCGCTAGAAACAGGCGGTTATCTGAGCATAGTTGCAACAGACGATCGCCATTATCTGTTCTTTGAGCCGTGACACCATAACATCCACCCAAGTGTCTCTCATTTTCACTTAATCTACCTACTTGAGCATTAAGGTCACCAGCCATTATAACTATATCAGAGCGCCTAGCTTTTTGGAGGAGGTCCGTAAGCTTGCTGTAAAACTCATCTTTCACCTCGTTTGAACTGCAGTCAGTGGGGGCGTAGGCAGATACGACAAAGAGGCAACGACAAGTGTCCCTATCTTTCCGAGTCCTCACTGTCCCGTTCAGTCGGACAGCGCACAAGCGACTATTTACAGGGATCCAGTCTAGGAGAGCTAGTTCTGCCCTGCGACTCAATGCTATACCTACACCAGCGAGACCCCGGGAAGCAGCATCAGGGCTACCGGATACACGGAGAGTAAATCGAGCTGCCTCTTTGTTTTGATACGGTGAAATCAGGTTAATGATTTTACTAGGATCCTGTATGCGCGTTTCCGAGACGCAGCATACATCGATTGAGTGAGATTCTAAAGTCTTAGCTAAGGAAGCCTGTTGCCCTATTTGACTTAATGTCCGTACATTAAAAGCGCCAACATATAGTCTAGAACGGGGTTTCAAGAGACCAGGAATGACTTTTCGTGAGCTCGCATCGTTTGCATTAGCGGTGCAGTGAGATGAAGGAATGTGAGTAGAGTTAGTCGTAGAGATAAGAGAGATATTATGAGATGTAGAAAGGATTCGATTTTGACCAATTTGGACTCTCGTGCTTTTGCGGGTATGAGGGCGGTTGTCACTTCCCGGCTGCCCACACCGTGGAAGGGTGTTTCTTGAGGAACCTGAAAAAGAAGGCAGATTAGTGTCGGTCTCAGAGACCTGAGAGCGTGACCGCAGAGCCCAACGGACAACTGCTTGAGGCCTGTCACGCACGGCCTTTTCATGAAGAGTTTTTTGAGTATTAGCTCCGCACTTAAAAACCCTTAGTGGGCACCCTTACCGCCGGAGACGGAAATCCGTGAGGTAGGGTGAGGTGTGACATTTTTAGGGTCGACCTTTTCTAACCCCTCCTTCCTTGTGAGAAGGCAGCATCGCTGCAGATGCTGGTTGTCCGAGGGAAACACCTTACTGCTGTCACACCCCTTTGCAGTCAGCAGTACGACTTCGCCCTCAGACCTTGAGTAGCTGCTTTTAGTCTCATCGTTCTCCAATCGACCTGCCTGGCATGGTAGAACCTACAGGAACATATGTTCCAGCCAGTATAGCTCGGTTGGGTCATCACGATAGACAAGCCCGAACACCACGACAAGGTAGCAGCTACGGTCGGGATTTAAGGAACATATGGAACTCAAAACAACTATCAGCCAAAACCATTCGGAATTTTCAACACAAACATCAAAACAGTTCTATTGCATAGAGCTAAAACTTGAAAACTTCGAAAAGCATCAATCGAAAAATTCAGATAATTATAAACAGATGTCTAACAATAATACTCCTCATTCATTAGCCAGATAACTTCAACAACAACAATCTTCTGTGGCAGAGAATAAATAAACTTCAAGCCGAGGAAGAAAATCACTCAGTCAGTTACAACGTAGAACTTCGTACATGCGTACATCAGTTCAAGTTGCCATGCCTCAATTAGTAGACAAAGATTAAATTGTCGGACCAAATCCCAGAGTAGTGGAGGTAGTAACAGAGTAAGTACTAATGGAAAGGCATAGAGATCAGAGATGATATATAAAATGGAAAAGTAATTCAGTGAAGACAAAATTATGAGAAGCTCAAAAACTAGAATTTGGAGGAAGACAAGGAGTGGATGCACCTGCGCCATTGCAATCGATTTTGAGCCATATCACCTTAAGTCTCTAACCATTTGTTACGATCATCGTGTGGGCCCCAACCAGGTAGTCTACATCTATTAACATGGCTCAGCCCAATTGTCAATGACTTCATGGATTGGTGCCATGTTTTCGTTTGGCCACCCCTATCTTTCTTCCAGCCTACTAACACACCAGACAACATTGCTCGTTTCGGTAGACGGTGGTCAGGCATACGCAACACATGTCCTAACCACCTCAGCCGGTGAAGATTTACTACTTCATCAATAGACTTACCATATTTACCTAGTACTCTATTCCTAACCCATGCATTGCTTACTCGGTTGTCCCAGCAAACACGAGCAACGTTTCGGAGACATCTATGATCAAATACTAGGAGCCTACGAATATCCTCTATCCTTAAAGGCCATGTTTCACATCCGTAAAGTAAAACGGATCTGACTGCTGCACAGTAAGCGCGTCCCTTCGTCAGTAAACGAATGTCTCGCCTACGCCACAAGTGACGCAAGTCGGCAAAAGACAATCGGGCATAATGTATACGAGCCGAGATTTCATCAGACACCAGGCCGTCAGGACTGATGAGGCTCCTGAGATAAGTAAACCGGTTAAAACATTCAATAGTTCCACCCCCTATCACTAACTTTGGTGCCGAATTAAGCCAGTCCTGAATTAGCATTTTGCATTTGGATGGGAAGAATCGCATCCCAAACATGCTTACACTCATGTTTAAAGTTGTCAAAAAATTCTGTATTTAATCAGCATCTTCACTCAGTAGAACTATATCATCTGCATATTTTAAGTCAGTAAGTTTATCTCCTAAAGAGAAGTCAACTCCAGAGAAATCAGACAATGACAATGTTAACTCTAAAAGTATGTCGATCATAAAATTAAATAAAAATAGGGAGAGCGGACAATCTTGACGAACACCAATAGAAGTGATCAATTCCAACGACAATCTGCCATAAGCTCTAACACGACACGTGGTGTTCGAGTAGAGAGCTTATATAAGGTTAATGTAATTCTCCGATAAGCCTTTCAGTGATAGACATTGCCACATAACCTGACGATCGATAGAGTCAATCGCCGCCTTAAGGTCAAGGAATACAGCTATTGTTGGACGTCTAAAAGTGTGCCTATGTTCCAGAACCTGCCTAAGTGTGAATATTTGGTCTATACAACCACGTTCAGGTCTGAAACCACCTTGGTTTTCTCGAGTTCGCTCTTCACGAGCTTTAGTTAGACATCGAAGAATTATTGAACCCAATATTTTAGACAGTATGGGATGTGTTGTAGAGCACCTATCAGTTCAGTAGATGCAGCTGAAATCCACTGAGTTTTCCTAACCTTTTGGTCTAGTTTATTAGTAGATACTACTGCTCTTTCAACAGCTTTTTGGATATCGTTCCAGGCTAGCTCAGGATGAGTACAGTTTACGCCGTTTACTTATTGGTTTTTTAGTTGTTCCTGAAATGTATTCTTGACTTTTACATCATTAAGTTGAACTCTGAGGAGGATCCTTGTCGTGGAAAAGACGCTGGAAGTGGATAGGGTACACATTGAGGAAATCATCAAACTGTGTCACAAGACAAGCTCTAACTTGCAATCCTGAAGGTCAAATGAAAAGAGGATGATCTGAGAACACATTGTGAAGGGAACCGGATGCAGATATTACAAGAATGAAGAGCACTTGGGAAGAGCTGGAAAGGAAAGCCCAGAACAGAGTTGGTTGGAGAACTTGGTTTGCAGCCTATGCTCCACATGGAGTAGCATGTATTGATTGATTGAATTGTTACGAGAATACGTCAGTAGTTGAATCGGTGTAGAAATTATATTAGAAGGTGACTTCAATCATCAAACATACAACACTTTCTGAAATATTTTTAATAGGAACTTCATAAAGAACTATCAACAAATTTTACATTAATATACAAGGATAGTTAATATTTATGCAGGAAACCTAATGATGCTGATAAGTAGCTCCGACCGGAATCAAAATAATTAAAACTGATATTCCATTTTTAGTCGCCGAGACATTAATAAACGTAAACTACATCTCACTCAGGCTTTTTGGTGAAGGTCTGACGCTTACATCACTTAGACGGAATCCATCAGTTGATATTTTTAACATCAGTCAATTGATAATATAATGTGTGGCAGTGTCTGGTCTAAGTGGATCGAAATAGCATGCAGTACGTTTACCAATGTTGGTATGAAACCATAAACCAACTTCCAACAACTAATAAACGTTAAAACACAGTAAATTATGCCAAATCAATTAGACTACTAGTCACGTAACAACTTAACCGAGAGAATTCGATCAGTAACAAGAATTAGACAAACATGATATCAATCACTACTGAATACTCAATCAATGTGATTGATTTTCTTTAAAAACGTACGACTTACTTGAAACCAATTGTTCTGTGTTTTTCAAATTGAATTTCTGAGATTGGTAAGGAAGCAGATGATGAAAAGTGTATTCCAGTACGACGTACACAATTGTCTATAATAGGTCGTAATTCATCTAGAACGACAGTGTGTTTCATTTTTTGTACACGAGCAATATCGAATCCAATGTACATAATAGGTGGGCTGTTATCAATCGTTTCGACAAAAAGTGAATTTAACGAATCAGATGGTTGAGGAATTCTAGAAGGTAGAAACTGAAAGGAAAACACTCAGATAAGAATGACAATAATAATAAATTATATTTAAACAACATGGGATTAAAATCAAAACCAAAGCAACCTGATAGTCAATACAAAATTACCACTACTACAAAAGTACTTAATTAGATTATACAGCAAATAGGCTAGTGAACTGAAAAACATTTTATTAAATACATGGCTGAATAATGACAGCATAGGAAACGGATAATTCGTCTCTGAAAGTTTACTTAATTTGTTCAGATATCGTTACAGTAATCTTTGATAATCCGAAACCAAGATCTAAATAAACGCATAATTCAACTGAACAGAATGCTGAACCAAACTACTACATTCTCGAACAAAATAATAATTCCGATAGAGGTCATTTGCATATAATAAAAACAGCCATCTAATTCGACTGACATAGAACGAGATCATTCTTAAACATCAGCGACAGTGACCAATAAATTATTCAGAAGTCTAAATTATCCAGGATAAAATAACTCAGCAAGCAAGTCAAAGACGATTAATCAAACATACAATTCATGTGTATGTATAATGTGAAAATATCCTTCTAAATACATTACAAAAATAGCGTACTAAAAAAGAAATGGACCACAAGAGCATAATGTCCTAGGAGGTTGGAGACGTAAGAATGAATGCAAAACAGCCACTATTAGAGTGAAGATATTAAGATTCAAAATTTTACGAATAAATTACAATAGTGGATTACCAAGTTTAGGGGGGGACGTACCATCCCCAACACGAACTAGAAACTGCCAATTGATTGACTGGAGTGCATAAGAGGTTCCCAGAATACCGACAAACATTCAGTTTAGTCTACACTATCTGAAATTAAGAATTAAGGGGAATTGAACTAAACCTAGTTGACAATATTTGGCTCACCCATGTATCCTGGTGAATTAAACGTGTTTATTAAGAACACGGTTTCGGATAATCAAAGACCACTGTGACAACTAAACGTTTATCAATCAATTATGGCAAATACTGTATTTCTGCAGTACTTAATAATAGTGGTTGGGTCTGCCAAACGATGTAGGTGCGTACAAGCCGTTATGGTAAGGCTGATATAAAAAATATTAATATTACCATATCTGATGCTATGTTTGATGTTATGAAAAAACTTGATCAAACCTAACAGTTAAAGATAAATTGTTGTTAAGGTTCACAACGGTATATTCCAAAAGCTTTTGATGGCTCTAGATAATGGCACCAGTTTCATTATTGATAGCAGACCAGCAGTTGCCTGCACAATATGCAAGGCGTTGCAACCAATCAAATTAAATGCTGTGAATTCCAGCCACCTTCAACAGAGGATATACTGAAGCAATAAGCATACTTCAGAGACTTAAGAGATATATGTCTACTAGAAAAGTGTTTAAAGCTGTTTGAAGAAAAGGTCGTTAAGTTAAGGATTACACAAAGGAGTCAGCTGGTTCTGACGGCTGTTTAGTGAAGCATAGCGATACATTAATGTCCTTAAATATGGAATGTTCGGTTGTGTAATGAGTTAATGCTACTAAAGAAGACGAAAGAACCCTTTCTTCTTTGTGAATAACTTTCACTTTATAGTTTTAGAATATCTCATGTATGCCCAATGTATTATAATTATTTTCAATACTCTAAAATACACTTAACAACATTTCAGCTATTTATAAAATTCATTGCAATTACAAGAAATAAAATCAAATTATGCGATTACTTGACTTAAATAAATAATTCCACGTTCAAATCTATCCGATAAAGTTGTTTCAAATTTTCTTTTCTCTCGTTTCTTCATCAAATTAAGGACTATAACTGGAGATCCATGACGTTGAAGTAAACTGGCAAAATGCGAACCCATCGATTCATAAAACGGGTCGTCACGCTAAAAGTATAAAAATTAATTACTATCATTATCCAGTAAAGATACAACTGTCCGATTAGTGCATAGTTGCTTAGTCCTTAGGCGCTGACCGGATTTTATTCGTCCAGATGAAATACAACCACCAGTTCGATTGATTACCACAGCGTAAACTGATGAAATTTTAAATGGTTGGAGGTAGTGGGAAGAAAACACTACTCAAACTAAGTCTAATGCTAGTTAGTGAACATAAAAGGAGTGCCTGAAATATTAACGTATCTAACTAAAACTTCGCGGAGTCGAATAAGTTACTCGGTTTGACGTTCGGTGACAGTAACTACAGAGTTATTACGATAGACGCTAACTTCTTGTAGTACTACAATACTTACATTAACTGATCACTGAATAGTGACCAATAACTATGCCTGGAGCCCCTCTAGGAGTGCTGCCGGTCCCAAACCCGGATGAACTAGGTGGGTTGGACATGGGGTTAGCAACCCCATCCCGTAAAAAAACAACCTTACCAAGAAATGGCCAACCAGTAAAAACCTTTTAACCATTTCAACTCTGCCGTGGTAGCTGGAAGGTCTGTTATGACGCCTCATGGTGAAAGCCGAGTTTCTTACGGAAGTCACAAGGCCAATACCTCTTCTGACAAGCAGCGCAAAAATTAACATAGGTACATGGAATGTTTGCACGATGTGAGAGACAGGAAAAAGCACTCAAACAGCTGAAGAAATGAAAAGATACATCCTGAAGATGCTTGGAATAAGCAAAACCCGTTGGTTACAAGCTGGACAGCAAATACTATCCTCAGATGAAGTGCTTTTATACTCCAACGATGAAAAAGAAAACGCCTCACACACACAAAGAGTAGCACTATTAGTTATCCCAAGAAGCACGGAAAGCGAATATAGGATGGGAACCTCATTAACTTAGGATCACCAATGCATCATTCAAGACGAAGAAGGAAGGGATTAAAATGAATGTCATTTAGTGCTATGCGCCGACCATCGACAGTCATGAAGATATAGACCAATTCCATGCGAGGCTGCAGTCAATCATCGATAAATGCTCAGCCAAGGACCTGACCATTCTGATGGGAGACTTCAACGCAAAGGTTGGAATGGACAATACTAGATATGGTGACATCATGGGACGACATGAACTGGGAAAAAGGAACGAAAACGGTAAGAGGTTTGTAAACTTATGTGACTTCAACAAAATGGTTATAGGTGGCACCGTATTTTCCCTCAAACGTATACACAAAACTACATGGGTTTCACCAGAACACAAAACCGAGAACCAAAGCGACCACATCTGAATTAATAAGTTTAGAAGGACCATGGAAGACGTAAGAGCAAGAAAAAGAGGTAACAGTTTCAAATCACCATCTAGATGTGGCTAAAATGAAACTGGATCTGAAGAAGCACTGGACAACTGGAGCAGTAGTATTATAAAAGTTTAACACAGCCCTTCTCCGGGATACTAACAAACGCAACGAAGTCAACATAACTCTCAACAGTAAGTTCAAAGTATTTCACAATTTACCAGAAAAAGGTGGAACTAATATGGAGGACAACTGGAAAATGATTAAGGAAACAAAGACTTCAACATGTCAGGAGGTTTTGAGCCGCAAGGAACAATACCATAAAAAATAGATTTCTGTCGGTATTCTGGACAAGATTTAAGAAAGGAGGATTAAAAAGTTAGCAATTAATAACAGCCGAACAAAAACAGAGAAAGCCAAAGCATAGGTCAAATACACAGAGGTCAACAAGCAATTTGAGGGAAGCATCAGATCTGATAAACGGAAATATGTTGAGGACCTAGCAATAATGGCGGAAAAAGCTGCAAGGAAAGGAAACATTAGGCACCTATACGTTACAACAAAGAAGCTAGCTTGGAAATTCAGTAAGCCAGAACGCTCAATCAAGAACAAGGATGGCAAGCCAATCACTACACAACGAAACAGGTGTGTAGAATACTTCAAAAAACTCTTGAAGAGACCAGGTCCAACTGAACCTACCAGTCATCGAGACAGCAGCCCTAGAATTCCTCATAAACACTGATCCTACCAACAGTTGAAGAATTTAAAATGGCCATCCGACAAATCAAGAGTGGCAATTTAGCAAGGCCAAACAACATACCAACTGAAGACAGATGTAGAATCAACTGAGAAGATACTCCACATTCTCTTTAGAAAGATTTGGAAGGAAGAACAAGTGCCAGCTGACTAGAAAGAAGGGTACCTCATCAAGATACCCAAAGAAAGGATATCTTAGTAATTGCGAGAACTACGAGAGCATCACTCTTCTTTTGATGAGAGGAAAAGTCTTCAACAGAGTGTTGTTGAACCGAGTGAAAGATCCAGTCGATGTCCAACTTCGAAATCAACAAGCCGGACTCCGTAAAGATCGATTGTGTGTCGACCAAATCGCTACTCTGCGGTTCATTGTTTAACAATCAATCGAATAGGATTCACCACTTTACATCAACTTCCTCGACTACGAAAAAGCATTCGACAACGCGGATAGAAGAACATTATGGAGTCTTCTACGACACTATGGTCTACCCGAAAAGATAGTCAACATCATACGGAATCCTTAAGACGGACTACATTGTAAACTCGTGCATGGCGGTAACCTCACAGATTCATTTAAAGTGAAGAGCTGATGTCATACAAGGCTGCTTACTCTCGCCCTTCCTATTTTTGCTGGTGGTTGACTGGACCATGAAGATAGCAACATCTCAAGGCAATCAAGGAATACAGTGAACAACATGGATGCGACAAGATGACTTGGACTTCGCAGATGGCCTAGCTCTCCTATCTTACACACAACAGAGAATGCAGGTGAAGACAAACAGTGTAGCAGCATCCCCTGTAGCCATTAGTAGACCTGCACATACACAACGGGGAAAGCAAGATCCTGAGATACAAAACAACCAACAGTAACCCGACTACACTTGACGGAGAAATTCTGGAAGATGTAGAAACATTCACATACCTGAGCAGCAGCATCATCGATAAACAAGGAAGGTCTGATGCAGATGAGAAGATATGCGTCGGTAAAGCAACGACAACATTTCTGCAACTTAGGAATATCTGGAACTCAAAACAACTATCAGCCAAAACCATTCGGAATTTTCAACACAAACATCAAAACAATTCTATTGCATAGAGCTAAAACTTGAAAACTTCGAAAAGCATCAATCGAAAAATTCAGGTAATTATAAACAGTTGTCTAACAAAGATACTCCTCATTCGTTAATCAGATAACATCAACAACAACAACCTTCTGTGGCCGAGGAAAAGACTCTGGAGGTGGATAGGATACACATTGAGGAAATCATCAAACTGTGTCACAAGACAAACACTAACTTGGAATCCTGAAGGTCAAATGAAAAGATGATGATCTGAGAACACATTGTGAAGGGAACTGGATGCAGATATTACAAGAATGAAGAGTACTTGGAAAGAGCTGGAAAGGAAAGCTCAGTACAGAGTTGGTTTGAGAATGCTGGTCGGCGGTCTATAATCCATGTTGATTTATTGATTGAAATAGTAACAAACGTTACACACTCCTTGCTGATAGGTGTCAACAAGCTTGAATCGAAGATGGAAGATTTCCTATTGATTACCTCCAACCGCTTAATAAATTAATATACTAAGTGTGGTAAATGACTGAATATCGTAATGCGATACACCAAACAACAGATATATCCCTTTCTAAGTTCATCTCTCCATAAGTTTCCCATTTTGTGCTTCGTGATACACAGTAATTGACTTAAGCTTAATCGTTTTAATGATTAGTATGCCATTATGAACGATATAGTGCTGACACAATGAACCATTAATCTTATCTAATAAATGCATTTTGGTTTCTAAAACACTTTTTATTCTTCTTTTCACCGTTTTTTTTTTCACATGTCTATTAATGTACGAAATGTTTTTTAAACTGAACAGTTTTGTGTACAGGCATTTTAAGTCATTTTCGTTCATTAATAAAATACCCGACAAAAACAGATGTGTGCTTTTGTTTTGTATTTAGTACACTCCGTAATTTCACCTACTCACCTACTCATTTTCACCCTTGGTAGCTCTTTAGGTGACTTAATTGATGTTTGAACTAGTCATGATTCAAAGTTGATAATCTTTTGATAGTTTACATTGATTTTTGCTTAACATTATTATATATTCAACAAATTTCATTTTTCGATTTCGGGATCTGCCACGCAAACTCGTTAATAGGTTATACAATCAAAAGTTTCGTACGTTTGGTTTTAAACAGTCATATAAAACTATTGAAAATGAATGAGTGATACCTAGGTTAATAGTCAGATACGTGGTTATTCGATTACCGAAACAAGGATTGGATTATGAAGACGTATCCGATAATAAAAGAATGAAGATACATTCACAAGATGTTTCCAAATCAGAAAAAAACAATGTTATATCATTTGCTCATAAAATAATAATAGACACTTCTGAAATAATCTCACAAGTTTATAATTGAGTTGGAAACTCTATTGATATCTTATGCACTGCAAAGGCGATCATAAAATGCTCTGATGATAGCTCGAAAAGTTTTACGAATAGACTGTTTAAGCTTAGACTACAACTTCCTTAGGACGGTTGTGAAGTCTGATATAAACGGATTTTCATTAACAGAAAAGCTCATTGACTTAAAATCTCCATATGTGGGGTAATCTACTAGAGAACAAGTGCTGAGATGAACATACTTGATGGTTTAGATAAACAAGCACTAAAAGTGCAGGGCTGATATTCTTTATGTTCATCCGTTCTACAGTGACTTGAATTTAAAAAATTACGAGTAAGCTTGACGAATCCGTGCTCTAGAGTTCTGGAAAAATGATAGCATAAAATTCTTAGAACCTTAAAAAAAGAAGCATGTACTAAAAAAGAAAGAGGAAGTAGACTAATAGTTACAGGTAGTATACACTTCAAAAGAATCGAAGTTAAAGATGGACCCAGAAGAGGATGTAATTACGAAGACAATCAAACCCACTGACAAAGCAAGAACCCAAACTCTGTCTGGATGCTTCCAAATTATAATAGAAGTAATGTAAAACTCATTAATCATATACTAATTTCGTCATATATTGATTGATAACGGAGTTTCAATTGAAATTTATCCAAATAGATCACCAGGTCAAGTGCATCGGCTGTGTGAAAACTATATTTGATGATAGATGACTGGAAGTAATCAACATGAAGCCCTAGAACTAGGTTTCAGTGCTAGTTGACATTTGACAATAAACATCATCTGCTTACTTGAAGGTACAGATAACTTACATGCGATTTCAACACGAACCACCTACTGCTATAGCCAGAGATGCAGAGATGGTAAAGTGAGCCTCAAATAGTAATAATGTCTGAACAAATTGATGTCACAGTTTAAATAAATGAAAAAGTAGGAAGCTTACAAGGATTTCTAAAGGGGGTCTACCAACAACAACTTTGGAAGATTCTTGTGACCAAAATAACGGTACAGAACCACGCATTTGTACATATGATGAAACTCGTCCATGGCGAAGGAATGAGTATGAAGTATCGTGTACTATTTGTTCCGTTTCTACCTAAAGAAAAACTCATTTAAATTGAATCCTAAAGCGGCAAATATTAAAATCTGAGATAAACAAGGGACATTATCATAACCAGTCAGAATTGATCGAGGAAATTAGAATAAACTCACGAACCATTCGTTGTGACACATTTTGTACTGGTTATTAACACCTTAGATGATAGATAATACTGGTAAGTGAAAAATTATCAGTGAAAAATGGCAATACTATGTAAGGTAGAGATTTTACATGCTTAGAGAATTTATAGACATTTTCTAAAAGTTTTACTGCTGAAAATAGAAAATTTCTGTATTGATGAGTTCATATATAAGTTCGTATTCTCGAAACCTTATTATTACGATAATAGACTTTTCTGCATTTTTAAATTGTTTCAGAATGGAGTTTAGTGTTGAGATTGACAGTTGACATTTAGTGTTAATGTATAGGGTTAGGTTTTATATTCAGGGTTTGTGGTAAGGATATAATTGATTCGCTTGCTGAATGTAGTCTACTTAGCAATAACTTAACATTTATTTCACTTCATAGGTTCCGTAATTTTATGTAGTAAGTGTTTTGGAATAGCTGATCGTCGACTGGCCAGTTAGAAACTTACCATATAGGCGCTGATTAGCTAATTACGTAATTTTTAGTGCGTATTTTAACAATTGTTAGATGCCTGTCCCCGTATATTAATTTTATATTTCTTGAGACGGCGGAAACTGATTTTTGGCTTCAGGAGGATAGTTTGTCATGTCTAGACGATAACTAACCTTAGTGTGGGGTCGAATTGTGATTTCACTAGCCAATATGAAATTCAGTGTACTTGGCCTCGAGCCTACAATTCTCATATGGGCTAGTAATACTGCCCAAACTGCCCAAATCAAGAAGGGTGGAGTGGAACTTGAACTTTCAGCTTAGTGGTTGCAAGTCGAAAATATTAATCATTAAACGCTATTTATATTAAGCAGAACTCAATGTCCTTAACAAAATTGTCGTACAGTAAAATAAATTATTCAAACACCAGAAATAATGTATTTGTTCTAAGCATAAAAACTAAACAACCAAGACACATTTTTGAAGAATTTCTATGTAAAATATACAGTGGAGATTAATATTTCTATGCTGCTTTATAAGAATTTTTTAGCGTACATTACAGGTCACTCTATAAGCATGTTTATTATAAAATATCTGAGAAACCTGCCTTTAATTGAAGTGAAATTTGATAGCTTAAATGTACAACACTAAAAAGCTTCAAATCCATAAGAAATGATCATTGTCCTTACGTGACAGCTTTTAATAGCATTTTAAATTATATCAGTTGTCTGTAAACTACACGCATCAAAATGTGAAGTAAACAATACAAAAAGTGAGAATCTTTACTAAAACCGTACTAGGAAAAATAACTAGTACAAAACTATGTACCTCATTTGCAACGTCACCAACTAGGTTGACTCCACGTTTTAAAAATCGCCGACCTGCAAAATGCCTTGATCTACGAGCAATAAGAGTGACCATGGTTGGCATTCGGCAACCAGACAAAGCAATTTGATTAATACTACCATGAAATAATAAGGTGAACCAATCGGGCTGATCACTAATGATGTCATGTGGCTTATTTGTCGGTTGAAATTTTGGTGGAATTAATCTCCAGTTCCAAACGTATTTATCATTGGGTATATATTTTGATGTTAGAAGATGATTATCTTTTTGTTGATCACATTTAAATACCTTAAAAATAAGAGAAAATATTTACAAATTATATAAAACTGATACCTATATGATGTAGGTTTATGATATAAATTTATCTAAAGCGCATAATGGTAAATAAGGAAGTGAAGCAATATCAAGAGGTTCAGTCTCATGGAAGCTGATAATCAAAAATGGTCTATGCAATTTAAGTACAAGATGTCTGTTTATCATTTCATCACTTCTGAAAAAACACTCTCGTTATATGAGAAGCAGTGAGGAAATTTTGCATAAAGGAGGAAATTAACGCAAAAGCGCATGACAGCATTTTTAGAAGATTATTTTTCTTACCTTTAGTTATATCAATAGGTTTAGGGGGGGACAAGAAATAAAAACAAACTTTTATTTGGGTATACATTTGTGTACCATTACATCACGACGTAAATGGGAAAACAAGAGATAGTTTAAATAAGCTGTATAGTAGTACTAAAGTAGTAAAGTAATATGAACAAAATTAATGAACCGATACAAACAACAAGCTATTTTCTCAGTATACAAGGAAGTAATATTTAATTGAACTGGATGCGGAAAACACAAATTACTATTAACAAACAATGAATGTAGATCGAGTTGATTAGACGGAAGGTTAGAAAAGGTATCTACAGTAAACCGAATTCTTTTGATCAATTTACTCACAAAATAACAAGGTTAATACGGGTCATCAAGTGAACGTCGGCGCAGCATTCAAAATAATATGTAGAATTTCAAACAATTTGTCTTTTGGCCTCTAGACGTCGATTCTTACAAACAGAAGATAACCTAAAAATTCATATGAATTAACCAAACCTTGCATTCAAAAAACGTATACAGCCTCAGGTCCTTGACCACGAAACTAAATTAGAACGTGCGTTTCCATTTCTTATTTCCTATTTTCGATTCTAATTCTATTGTTGTGTAATCATTTATAATAATCGACAGACTGATTCCAAATTTCATTTTTATTCTTGTGCAATCAGTTTGAGTAACCAAGTGATTTCCAAGTTTAATTTTGCATTTGTTTACTATTACATAATAGAAACAATTAATTAATTCCTACAATTAACATACACTTACATTTTCAAACCTCATCATTATACAGTCAGTCTCAATTATCAAACAACTTCGCATTCTGTTTAATTACTACCGTTATATAATTACTACTATTATCTACTCCCCATCACTTACTGTTGGCTGGAAACCATCAGCAACAGCCTACTATGGAAGAGAACAAGCCAACTTGCAGCTGAAGAGGAAATTAAGAAAAGACGTTGGAGATGGATAGGACATACATTGCGGAAATCATCTGGCTGCATCACGAGACAAGCACCAACTTGGAACCCTGTTGGTAAACGGAAAAGAGGAAGGCCAAAGAACACACTGCGTCGAGAGCTGGAAGCAGACATTAAAAGGATGAACAGCAACTGAAAAAGCTGGAAAGGATTGCTCAGGACAGAGTTGAATGGAGAATACTGGTGAGCGGCCTATGCTCCTCCGAGAGGGGTAACAGGCGTAAGTAAGTAAGTAACCACTTACTGGTACTGATGCTGTGTACAAATGTAAACCTATCTATTAGGGCTGAGTACTGACGAGGAGTTAATTAAGAAGAAACACTAATTCGCTCAATTTGTTGTTTATGACGTCATCTTGGGAATATTTAATGAACTGAAATCATTTTAATCATTCAACTATTCGATGATAGTTAACTTAAACTTAGCAAACCAGATAAATTAGTTTTATAAATGAAACTAAAGAACTTACAGATTCCATATTGTACTGTAAACTATGAGATAAATCGTAAGTATAACTAAAGTAGAAATTGCTAGCCAAATCTACATTGCTAAACAGCTTTAAATATCGCATTTCATCATTGGACAGCTTTTTACGTCCTACTGAACTTTTGATAAGATGAAATAATCCTGACTGTTGCTCATCTTCGTTGGAGCACGAACTAGTATTAAGATCTTGTGAAATTGTATTATTTAAAGAAGATAATGAAGAACATTGACTTCTGGAACCGCTGTTTGAAAGTCCACTTTCATCAACAAAGTCATTTCCTGGAATATACATCATAGCAGTATCTTCAACCTTTACATATAGAAAAATATCAAGAGTTCAAGCCGATGTGTAAAGAATAAACAGTAAAATTGGCCATAAATTAGACTAAAAAGTCAACATGACAAGTTGAGGCTATGGTAACATTTGGAATGGACTGACACAGACAGTAACAATACCAAATTTAATCAACTGTTAACTTGTTGATCTGATGTACGTATGGATATTATCATAAGAATTTTCAACAGTGGAACTATTAATCAGCTTTATTAGATGAGTTAGTAACAATAAGTAACCTGAATAAAGATATACACTTTATTTTCTGAAATACTAAAATGCAAATAATTAATAGACATTATCAAGTTCCAAGTAGGAAAGAAAAGCTCAACAGGATTAAGTTCCGACACTAAAACTCCTAATTGTTTCAGGGCTGCTGATAATTTCTACATCATCTACTCATAGAAAATTAACAGTTCATACAGTAAAACATCAAATAAATAAAAAACAATAGTTGAAGGCTGATGGCTGGAGACACTTGAAGATATGGCTGAGAATCGGTCATAGTGGCGAAAGTATATTCACTCTTTACCTTCATCTAGATCTTGAATTCTATTATTCTTTTCTGCACACCTCTACTTTACTCTACCCTCTTATATTATATTGTTGTTTTACCTGCCTAAATTTAATCTCGTAGTGTTAGTGTGGTACGACGACTTGAACCTACTGGGCGTATGTGCCCAGTTTTACGTTGTTAATATATAAATGAAATGAATCAGGCGACTGGATAGTATACCTAGCAGTCACATAATTATGACTCAAATATAAGATTGATACGTGAGTAAATCAATCAATCGATGGAGAGAGTTTGGATTAAAACAACAGTCAGTCATGAGCAACGTAGAATGTTCGGTATAGAAGTTGTTTACAATAAAGGTAAATTTTGTGGGAAACTTTAATGTCAATGACAACGTGAAAGTTCCCAGTTAATGGAATTAAAATTTATCATCTCGCCAATCAACTGATAAAATACCTCACCATTGTCTTGATTCATTAGTATTTAATTTCTAATAGATAACGAGAAAATGTAAATCGTGAGCTAACCTTACAGATTTGATGTTCACCTAATTGAGCAACTACTGAGTATTTGGTAATTAAGATAAGATAATAACCACGTAGAAATCGTATAACTCCAACAACCCCATAGCATTTCGTGACTAAAACCAAAGAACGTTTACTGCTGCCAGTAAAAAGAGCAGAAGCAGCAGCTTGTTGCAAGTCTTTGGGATTGGAAGACAAATCGTTAAATGTATTTGAATCCGGAATAGCAGGTGAATTCTCACCGATTCTGGGCATAAGTTCTTGTGGTCGACGCCATGAAAAAAGTGAACTGAAACGTGACCGCTTAGGAGATTTTGAGGCTTCCATTTTGTCATTATCATGTGAAGTAGTTTTTGCGTGGAAATGCTACGAATATTTTATATACATGCATACATTAAAAAATTATATATGGGAAACATTAAAAAGGTTAATATGTACGAATATAATGTTTCAATAAATATAAAAGATTTCTAACTTTCTTAAGGCTATAAAACAGGTGTGAAAAACACACTACGAACAATATAAATTTCCATTACCCTAGTGAACGTGAAACATTATTACTTCAGAATACACTTATTTTCCGGTAAGTGTAACCTTACAATAAATGACTTTAAAACTGATCGTGAAGAAGTAGCATGTATAAAAGCCAGTGAGTCAGAGTAAATATAAGGCCTGACAAAAATGTCAACAGCCAGGTTAGTACACTATATACCAGTGTAGCAAGTGAATGAATTAACACAAAGAGGAGCAGAGATCAAACAAGATTAGTTGAAACGAAAGCAAATATAGTAAAAGTGCATTTCTAAGAAGAATAAGAAAACGAAAAATGAAAAGTTAGAAATCCCAGTCAACTTAAGATTTAAAGAGAAATAGAAAATAAATGCAAACAAGTCATTGTACTGACAA
This sequence comes from Schistosoma japonicum, assembly GCA_025215515.1. Classification (NCBI taxonomy): domain Eukaryota; kingdom Metazoa; phylum Platyhelminthes; class Trematoda; order Strigeidida; family Schistosomatidae; genus Schistosoma; species Schistosoma japonicum. Next base: position 26,742,353 of record CM046069.1, on the reverse strand, counting down.
CAACTGCTACCTTGACGGGATAATCTGGTTTGCCTTCTGTGGTGAAACAATCGAACCAAACTGGTAGGAATAATAGTTACTTATGGTTGACAAATTTTAGGCAAGTCCCATGAAGAGAAGTAAGACTAAAAGCACTCAATCTAAGGTCGGAGGGCGAAGTCGTACTGCCGACTGTACATAGGTATGACTGGAGTAAGATGTTTTTCTCATGAGGGCGAAGATGCCCTCTCACAAGGAAGAGATAGTGTTAGAAAAAGTTGGCACTAAAAATGCATACCTCACCCTACTCCATGGATTTCCGTCTCCGTCAGTAAATCTTTAACAAATATTGAGCCAGACTAACTAAAAACACTTATACGAAGGCCGTCCGTTACCGGTCTCAAACAATTATTCCTTAGGCACCGAGGTTATAATACTACACTATTACGATCAATCTTAACTCATAGTGTGGGCAAATGAAAAGTGAATAACTGTCTCCATACCTCTAACAGCACTCAAGATCTCCTTCTTCATAATAAAATTTCTTCTTCGGCTTCTAACATCACCTGACTTTTACTTCGGCTGTGAACCCTCAATTCGCATTTGAATTCTTTCTCATATACCACTAATGTCAACGATTCGAATTTACACGATACTGTTTCAGGTCTTCCGAAATGCGAATTGGAGTCTCCAATGTATGAACTGTGTCAAATTGAGAAGCGAACCTCTCAGGCTGAGACCTCAGAATCGAGAGCCAATGATGAATGCTGTCTCCAAAACACTCAGGATCCTGGTGTAGTCATTCGGTTGACCACACCTAGCCTACATTGAGAAGTTAAACAATATGCTCCTCAGTTTATCTGGCAACCCGACGATAACTTTTCATAGCTAACCAGTGTGCGAAACCTTCATGTTATAATAGTAATGTTACAGAAGGATTGTCAAGCGACAATTCCGGAAACATAAAGTGACCTTAAAGTTAGTATAATGATTCCAACTCAAAATCTTAACAATTATAATGAACTGGAAAGTAAGTTATGCGCAGACGCATACAACGATGACTATGCTTGTCATCATTTTGGTATTGTTATTTTTTAAAGCATTTCATTGTTTATGTTGAGGTGACAGACAATTACCTGTCAATTAGCGGAGAGGGTCCTGCCTAGTAACCCAACTTATTTCGGTCAGAAGTTTGGGAAGCAAGGAATAAAAAGCTCATGTTATGACTTAATGCTGAACAGCAATTCAGTCAGTTACAACGTAGAACTTGGTACAGTGCGTACATCAGATCAAGTTGCCATGCCTCAATAAGCAGATAGAGATCAAACTGTCGGACCAAATCCCAGAGTAATGTAGGTGGTAACAGAGTAAATACTAATGGAAAGGTAAAGAGAACAGAGATAAGGTTTGAGACAAAAAAGTGATTCAGTAAAGAGAATGGATGGGGAGAATCGCATCCAAACATGCTTACACTCATGTTTAGAGTTGTCAAAAAATTCTGTATTTAATCAGCAACTTTACTCAGTAGAACTACATCATCTATATATTCTATGTCAGTAAGTTTATCTCCTGGAAGGACGTCAACTCCAGAGAAATCAGACAATGACAATGTTAACTCTAAAAGTATGTCGATCATAAAATTAAGTAAAAGTAGGGAGAGCAGACAACCTTGACGAACACAACTAGAAGTGGTCAATTCCGAAGACAATCTGCCATAAGCTCTAACACGACAAGTGGTGTTCGAGTAGAGAACTTGTATAAGGTTAATGTACTTCTGCGGTACGCCTTTCAGTGATAGACATTGCCACATAACCTGACGATCGATAGAGTCAAACGCCGCCTTAAGGTCAAGGAATACAGCTATTGTTGGGCGTCTGAAAGTGTGCCTATGTTCCAGAACCTGCCGAAGTGTGAATATTTAGTCTATACAACCACGTCCGGGTCTGAAACCACCTTGGTTTTCTCGAGTTTGCTCTTCACGAGCTTTAGTTAGACGTCGAAGTATTATTGAACCCAATATTTTAGAAACTATATTCGTTAAACTGATGCCTTGGAAATTGTCACGCGAGGACTTCTGTCCTTTTTTATAGATTAAGATGATTAGTGTTCTAGACCAGTCAGATGGGATTACGTCCAGTTCCCAAATTTTACCCAAGATCTCAGTTGATCTCGCTGCTACAGCCGGACCACCATCCTTATATATCTCAGGGGTTGATCTATCAGATCCTGCTGCTCTCCCTCGCTTTAAGTTTCCTATAGCCTTCTCAACTTCGGTAAAACTTGACGGACCGGAATCAATTTGCCATTCAGATTGCTTTGGAATGGTGAGCAACTGGGATGATACCGAGAGCCAGTTGAACTGTCTCCTAAAGTGTTCTACCCATCGGTCTAATCTTCTGGATTGACAGTGAATAGTGGAACCATCTTTCTCGGAGATAGCTTCACTTACAGTCGGGTTTCTGATACCGATTTCCTTGATAAGTCTGAACAGTTGCCTACCGTTACCTATTGCCGCTGCCTTTTCCTGTTGTCCTATTTGACATAAGGTTCGAACGTTGAAAGCTCCAATATATAACTTAGTGCGCTGTTTTAGGAGACCAGGAATAACGTTTCGTAAACTCAAATCATTAGCATTAAAGGCGCGAGGTGATAAAATTACGTTAGAAGGATTAGGCATGGTGATAAGAGAGTTATTAGGAGTTGATGGTGGGATTTGGCCTCAAGCAAGATGATCTAGTGTGCTGTTAGAGGTGTGAGGGCAATATTCACTTCCTGGCTGCCCACACCATAGAAGGATATTGCTCCTTGAAGTACCTGAAAAAGAAAGTGGGTTAGTATTGGTCATAGTGACCTGGGAGCGCGATCACAGAACCCAAGGGGCAACTGCTTGAGGCCGATCACGCACGACCTTGTTATAGGGAGTTTTTGAAGTGTTAGCTCTGTTCTTTAGAAGGCCTTACTGCCGGAGACGGAAACCCGTGGAGTAAGATGAGGTGTGACATGTTTAGGGTTGACCTTTTCTAACCCCTTCCTTCCGTTACGAAGGTGGTATCGCTGCAGATGCTGGTTATCCGAGGGAGACACCTTACTGCTATCACACCTCGCTGCAGTCAGCAGTACGACTTCGCCTTCAGACCTTAGGTTGCTGCTTTTAGTCTTATCGCTCTCCAACAAACCTGCTTGGCATGGTAGGATATAGAGTAACGTGCGTTCTAGCCAATATAGCTCAGTTGGGTAATCACGATAGGCAAGCCCGACCACCACGTCAAGGTAGCAGCTACGGTCGGGAGAACAGCGTAATGTAATTACTGATTCAGTAATTACATTTATAAAGCATTTTAACTGTTCTTTATGGACTCAATCATCATATCACACTCTATGTAATTAAAAGAATTAAGATCACTATTTTAAATGCAGATAAAGCGTGAGATAATAGTGTCATAACAAATGCGATCAAGCTGGTGGTTGCAAGAGACAAAGGACTAATAAGAAGTTTTGTGGTCCTTAATTATCTAATAATTTCATAGGTCGCAGAGAGCCCTATACCTAGTGAGAATGCACCCGAACCTTTTCATAATCAAATTTTACAGCATTTTCATCTGTATGCAGATAATAAACCTTTCATATTTATATACACTTGCTTCCTTAAAAAGTATGACCTAAATAGGCAACAAATTATTGTGATTTCGCTGTGATTTATACTACTTACAAATATTTAGTACTTAAATTTATTTCGCATAATATTGTAAAAGGTAGAGAGAAAACGAAGAGTCATAGGTTGATAAATGAAGGAATTAACCTATAACCACAATGCGATGTAAGGGCAATTTAGTAAAGTTGCCTGCTTTACATGCCACTTTCCCACTTTTTACACTCTCCTAACCCTCCTTGTTACACAAAATGCCCACGCATTTTTCCTGACTAAGTATTACTCAGCTGTGATTCAAAGTACAAAAAGTATGGCAATAGCGTAACAATACTCCATATCTTTAAAAAAAAGAAATAAGAATGCCCAGATAGTTTTACAGTAATTAATAGTAACTACCTATTGTATTAAATAGGATGGTGTTTAAAGCAATTTTCAGTAAATACTGTAGATTCAAGGAGACGTACTCGATTAGTTGCTTGTATAACATGAAGTAAGTCGTGCTAATTCTGATTTGGAATAAATGCGAGGATCCTCGATTATATTTAGTCGCCACTACTCGATCAACTAAAGTTTCTGCTTCTATAGTTGCTTCAGAAGCACTACACTCTTTGTCGATCCATAAATAGTCATCTCCCAAAGGAACAGGAGCACGAGCGATCTTTAGAATTCGGAAATAGCGCTCCCCAGAATCAGAACCAACGAGGTAAATGTGTGAAGGGCTTTCATAAACACTAATGCTTTTCATCCAATTTATGTATGTTACTTCCATGTCTGAAAAGTATAAAGACAAGTGATACTCCATCGTTACTGGCTTGGAAATATCGGCATAAACGAAAACGTGAAAGCACAAGCGTATATTTATAAACTGACTGAAAATTTGCACGACCATCAGAGGTCGAAAATAAATGAGAGGTTTTCATTATCTTCAGACATAATTACAGTTTTTTTGGAAAGCGTGTTCAAACGAGAGACTGATAAAATGTAACGATAATTTTCAAGACTAATACAAGGTTTTAGACTCTCATTTTCTGCTAAGCTTTGTCTAATTAATAAGACAAGACCACTTCATGTAGTTTAAAATAATCTAATCAAAGTTAGTTTTACTTATTTTAGAATCAAATCGTGACAACTGCAGACTTAGTGGTCAAAGTGCTTGACTTTTAACAGTCACTTTCAGGAAATTATAAGAGTTAACTCATCAGTCTTTTGTGCTTTTCACCAAATATATGATAGTGTGCATCATACAACAAAGAAACTAGATAACGAACATCAGCTAACCAAGTCAGTTTACTTACTTGGCAGTCAGTCAACTTTTGGCAGACAGATTATGCCAAAACTAAAATCACATTGCCATCCTTGAACAACGGTACTTAAACTTCGAAATCTAAATTTCGCTAGGCAAAAGTGGTAAAATATAGCCTTGAATATTGCTGGCGGGTCGTTAAGTAACTGAAAAGCAATCGAAATTCACTCGAACTACAATATCGGCTAGTTGTCCCGCAAATAGGTAGCTGTGTTTCTATCTACTAGCCTTTGTTTGACAGAAACCATGAACTAATCTCTATGATAGGCATTTCAAAATTTGTAATGAGGAGAATTCAATCCATGGATATGCGTAAACCCACGTTTGAGTAGACATACCTCTTGTCATACGTGTCAATTTCCTTAAAGTTGACTGTCTATAGATTGAATTCAGCTTCACGTTGATCAAAGAATAAAGTTGCTAGTAGGACTCTAACTTCTAAGCTAATGCTGACAAGGTAGTAAGCTTTCGTTGTTACATTAGTGACTAATGAGAGCCGGATATTTGGACCAGCCACCGTTTTCACTTACGCTGTGAAGACGAGATAGATTCTCGAAGTTTAAAAAGTAGGTTTGAGTTTAGGGGAACAACATGGCTCTCTGCAGCCTAGAAGTTTTACCACAGATATCGTAGCACCAACACTAATTTGGGTTTTCCTTTTGACACAGTCGGGACGATCTCTCGCTATGAAGAACTTCATTGTGATTTTCTGGATTGAGATGTGTGTTACCCAACTTAGTTACCTTGTTCTCAGTTGCGTAGTGGCGTTTCCATAACAAAATAAATCTCATTGTGAATGGTTTCGGTGATCTACAAAATTCAGTTTGCAAAGAAAGCCATTTTATTCACTGGATTATTTTAGATCGTTGCCGGAACCGCCTTTGTTTTATTGTGGCAGTTTGCAGAAAAAGATCTGACGAAAGAAACTCGTTAAAAGTACGCTGACTGATTGCTTTACACATTCATGATACTTATGTTACCGAACAGCTACCAAGTTCCTACTTACTGAACAATTAGTTAATTTATTGCCTGTTGGACAAGTCTTTTTTATGGACATGATATATAAACCTAAGTGAGGCAGAACCAAGATAGTAGTTGCTGATTATTGAGCGAAATCTAGATGACAACAGCGAAAAGCATCAAAGCCATGATTAGTATTCAGGATAAAAATTAAGAATTCTAGCTAAAATTAGGAACTATATATATGGCTAGATATTAGAAGGGTATATCATTTTTGAGCATGTGTTATGATTGCATTCTTATAGAACATAAAGGACACTTTGTGGATCTATAAACTGGATTTTATACAATAGTGAATTAACGTGAATTATGGTAAAATCTTATTCGTGGCTGTACTGTCTCAAAGAATACTGTTATGGGGTCACTTTGACGAGTACTTATATTGACTGTTTCATGAAGTGAAGTCCGACGAATAAATAAACATAGTCAAGCAATACTGACATAAAAACGATACCATGCATAATTTTTCGTTTCTATCATAAATGATTAATTACAATATACAAATTTTACAATGAATACGATATACGGCCGAGCCAATGTGAACCAATACAGCAATTACTAACTAATGCGCAAGGTTTTAAATGGCAATATCGCAAAACACCATATCGAAAAGTACTATCTTCGCTGACGACTATAAATAGGGTGAAGTGACTGCGATAGGATTCGGAATCAGGACCTACGGTTAGGAATAAAATCATAAGTTAGGATTTGCTTTAAGCTCAGCAGTACAGACAGGATTTACAGTTAGCAGTATTTAAAGTATGAATCAAGATCAGTAATAAAATTAAAATATTTATGCCTATAACTGAAATTTAAGGTTAGGAGTGTGGCCCCAAACTAGAACCTAAGGATTAGTAATTAGTTCGGGTTTGAAGTTAGAATTAAGGTTATGAATTAATCTATGTGAGAATTGTAATTGAAAATGATGGTTAGTATTAATATTTAGAACTAAATTTAGGTTAAGCTGTCATATTGTTAAAGAATTACTAACTCAATATAATATTCCTTTTCTCCAGAAACCTTTAGTAAAACAAGATTTACCATGAGAACAACATATACAGGTCCTCATATACGGTTTAGAGCTTGAACTATTGTGATGTTCATCAATCTACATACACATTCTTACCTTATACTAAGTATTTCCGTGGAAAAGGTATATCATAATGAGTTTTTCCCTAATATTTGCTAGAAATTAACAAGAATCCCAGGAAAATAATTGCATTCTAGGCATTGCTGTATTTTAAGTGTGGTCATTTCAGAGTTGATAATTTTTGAAGCTATATGCCATATTTATAGTCTCCTTTTGGAATAGTTGACGTCCTAAGTTGATCGTAGAAATCCGGATATTCTGGGCTGAGAAGACAACGTAACTGGTTCAGTTTCGCGCGGGAATGACTCTAAAAATTCAACTTCGACTTTGCACTGGAAGAATTAACCAACGGTGGTTCTTCGAGACCTACACCTAGGTGTAAGGAGTGCTTCCGACTGTAAGAAGTACAGCACTGATTATATTGCTTCAAATCAAAAGAAAATGATTAAATTAAAAGTCAGCATTAAAAAAAACATGGGTCTACCCCTACTAGTATCGTCTCTTAATCTTCATAGAGTCTAGATGATGTCAAGTCATTTTTTTAAAAATTAAAAGAAATTTATCTAACAATGCCTTTGCAGGGGACGGGTTCCAGACTTTGCTTGCTTTGACCACTAAAAGTTGGCACGAATTTTTAAGTGAGCTCCTTCGTGTTCAATTCTTAAGTAGTGTCCTCCTAGGTTTAGGTTTTATAATAAATCTTACAAGCAATCTACTATACGGAAGAGGCTTACGAGCTACATCAAGCATCCAAATCACATCTCCCTGACTTAGTGCTGCGTAATTGTTTATTTTTTATACCGATTACCTTTATGGGTACACTTCTATGAACACATTCCAAAGTCGTAATATCCTTCTTAAAATAAGAAGACACAATATACGAATGTTTTAAATATTTTGCCATATGTATATTCCAAAAACATTGATTAAAATTTCAGAAGTCATATTAACACAATTTCTAGTCGATAACCTGCCAATGAGGGGATACCCCTACAGTATCCCTGACTATTACTCTTAAGTCATTTCCTGAAGTAGAAAAAGCATTACTGGATACACCTAGTATACACGCAGAAAATGTATCTCCATTATTAACCTTCATCATCCTTTATTTATTAGTTTTGATAGGACGTAAACTGATGTGGACTAACATGTGTATGCTATTTGAGCCCTAAGGAGTCATGATATCATTAGGTCAGTGGTAGCCAGAGCTGGTTTGGAAAATTGAGTAGACACGGATTTAGTCCACCCATCACCACTACCATCCAGCAGGTGAAAATTATTTGCTAGATTGATTTCTCTATTGAAATGTAATCAGATGCATGGTCATCACTATAGGTACACCAATAGCAATTGCAGTGAATGTAAATAAATTTGAATAGGAAATACCAATCGACAATCAGGCTAAAAGTTTCGAAATAATGCTGAAAAAACTAGTAATGAATAACGCCAGTTTACAGGGATTGTTATAACAATATAAGTGCTAGCTTTTACACAATAGAACATAAGTTTAACAGAAATAATTGCATGAATAGCAATAACATTTACAGTACACTAAATGTATATGAAGGTCACATTAAACTTAGGTACGGTCTACGGTTCCACGATGCAGGAATACGTAGGTAGAGAACACTAATAAATGCGACTGACTAAAGTAAAATTCGCTATAAGCGTAAAACTAGTAAAATTTAAAGAATCAAGAATTGTTTCGCCAGTGGAATAAGAAACAATAGTTGGTGTGAACATTTTAAGTGCATCGTCAGAAGTGAAGAAATCACCGATTTGTCGTACAAATGAAGAAAGTGAATCTGTTTCACTGATGGCTTGAGATAAATTATTCCAGATTCTTGAGAGCTTATGTGTAACATAATCCATATAAAGAGTAGATTTAGAATGTATTATTGTCTTTTGTGACGCTGAGCTGCATATACCATAGCAGGAAGGTTCCGCAAGTCAAATCGCGTTAGACGATGAAAACGCCAATTTATTCAATATCTTATAAACGAAAATTAGATTTACTTTGAGTCGACGTCTCCATAGACTGTCCAGTTCTAACTTGGTGAATCTGGGTTTATAGTCCAAAGTAAAATTAGTCTCAGAACTATGAAGAGTGAAGGCGATGTTGGACGGACTTCATTCTGAGTTTATCATTAATGGAAATATTACTGGTGCAGTATTTTGGCAAGAGGTAAGATACATACATTATAAAGCAGCATACATGAGTCGTTAATATAAGAGCTACTTAGTATGTGACCTTAAAGTCGATGCAACTTCAGATGCCTGCCTAGTAACATGTTCTGTGAATGACAGATTATAAGAGTGCCTAAGTCCTAAGTCAACTAATAGTAGTTACTTTATTCCTGAAACAGGCACACCGGTTTTACAAGCTTGATCAACTCGATACATAAAGCATTATATAATGACATCTAATGAAAATTAACTGACAAAATTATAATAATGTGATAATCACTTGCTGAATATTTGAAGCAGTTCAGCATGAAGTTACGGATTACAGTAGTTATGTGTAATAATAATAGTATGTGTATATTAATAATAATAGTTGTGTATAAAAAACAGTTACATATAGTAATATAAAACAAACAAATACGACGAAGGTGACATCCACAAAGGAAGTAGATTGAGATTAATAAGGCTTGTGGAAGAGAATGTGAGGTTCCGAATTGTAAGAGGTAACAACATTTTACATTCAGTTAATAAAACTTATCACCGTTCATGGAGAGATCAAACTTACCTTGCTTATCTCTAAAACATAACCAACCACACTTAGAAGCATTAAGGTCTTATTTCCACTTTCCAGCACCATATGGCGACTCTGTTGAGTTCAACAATAATGCCACTGAGTGCGTCGGTAAATTCTTGAGGAGGGAACGAGCACACTAATTTAAGATCATCGGTGTATATGAAAGGTCTTCCCAAACCAAAGCACTTACATATATCATGCTCTCATGTACAAAATGCTACCTGAGAATAAACTATTATTATTATCATTTATGTAAGCTACAAAGAGCAGTGGGCCTGAAACCCTTCTTTGTATAACACCACGTGTAACCGGTTCGGCCTTCAAAAGAGTGAGGTTAATTTAAACAATTTGATAGTCGATGACTGAGGAAAGAGTTTATCCATGCAAGTAGTGGATTCCTAATCCCATGAGAGGAGAGTTCACCTATAAGAAGTCTGTAGTTAACCAAGTCAAAGCTTTAGATATGTACAAGTACAATACTAATATCAAGTGTCTAGGGCTTTATTTTGTAAAGACTAGGTTAAGAAATTCAAAGTAGCATGTCATACAGAACTTAGTTAAAGAAAGCCATGTTGGGAATGAAAGATAAGTTTCTCGGAGAGTAATAATCAGACATTTCGTCAGGAGCTATTTTTTCCATCATTCTATTAAGAACTGGGGTGATATATTTGGGCCTATAGTTATGTAGGTTGGTTCTGTCCCTTGATTTAAATCAAGGGCATATGTATTAGGCTTTCCACCTATTACGGTTAGTACCTGTTAGTAAGTAAAGGTAGAACAACTTCGGTAGGTTTAATGGGACAGTAGGTCTACCGAGTTTGAAGTAAATGGATGCTATGCCATCTACTCCATAACTATTTGAGGTCGTGAGTTTATGGATTTACAAATATTGTCATAACTGAAGAAAACGAACTTCATGTGGTCAGTAACCGAGTTGATAGTGTTTATTTCAATGTCACCTAAGAGTTTACCCATGTTAGCAAAGTAATCGCTGAGCAGGTTGGCAATAATATTATGGTCACTGACAATTAAACCATCATATGAAATGCAGGAAATATCATAATTTTGGGACAATTTGAGGTGCTTGTTAAACAGCCGTACCAAATTTTACCCATGGAGCTACTGTACATTGCTAATAACTCTGCATTTTTTGTTTTTGTTTTAAAGACTTCTTTTATTTGGCTAAAAGTCACAGTGATTTCCACAAGTGTTAATAAGTCGTCCGACTTTAAATAGCATTTCTGTAGTCATCTTTGCTTCATATGGTGATGAAGTAGTATGTCCAAATCATTTAACATTATTATATTGCTGAGTTTCATTCCAAACACGATTCACTGATTTGATATTAAATATTCTAGTACATTTTTAGAACTATTAGATATGAAAAAGCTATTCCAATCAAAATATTTTAGAAGGGTGTGTAGAAGATTCCAGTCCACATGCTTATAATCTCGATACTGTCTACTTTTTGTAACATTTAACTACTGGAGTGATTGAAATTAATATGGAGAGCACTCAGAATAACTTTGTGACGTTTGCTCCTGAGCTCTATGCTAAGTTGAAGTGAAAGAGGGATGATCAGGAATGCTATTATGTCTCGTGGAAGTATGTACACTCTGTGTCCAACAGTGCATTGTTTTATGTTGCGCGAAATTTTCTTCATTATATGATTTGCCTTTACCAGTACTCCAATCTATCTTAGGCAAGTAGATGTCACCTACCACTTCTTTTGTGTATTAATTTACGGCAGAGGTGTGTATAAAAGTATTAATAATGAAATTATCGCTAATAGTCGAGGTGTAAGGATCTCTGTATATGGATTTCAATAGTTGACTGCCATTTAGAGTATTGACTAAGATCTAGACTGACTCTGGTACCTTACCGAGTCTTTCGTCATCGATCTTACAAGACATAAAGCAAATACAGAACGTTAAACAACCGCCACCTCGTTTATATTCTTTATTCCCACGATATGGCGTATAGTTCTGAATGCCTTATTTTAATTTGATCACTGAAGAAGAACACGATGTTCCTACAAGAAATATGAAAGGAGGTTTAACTATCAAGGCTATAGCTTCTCACGGTTGATATTATATTAAGACATGAGCAAGCGTTAACTACTTAAAAAGTTCAGAAATGATGCATGAATGGTGAAAAATCGAATAAAATCTCTATCTAAGTCTTTCATGTTAGATACAACTAGATATTGGTTTAAAAGGGAAGCCTGACTGTTTGAGCTAATGTTTGGGTAGGCTGTATTGAGAAGTAACTAGTGACTGCCGAATCCCAAACAATATTCAGAGTAGTCAGAGTTATCAGGACGTTCAGGGTAATCTACGTTAGGCAATGTAGCACGTCTCTGACGACGAGCAAATGATGGAGAATGTCCTGGTAGCTCATCATGAGTATAATTAAAATGGATATAGCTAGAATAGTGAAGATGGAGAGATAAGCTTCCTACAGAATATGAGTAGGTAGGGTATTATATAGGGTTGCCAGCACTTAGAGTATATTGTTTTTTTATTGGTGCCACGAATTTTCCGACGTGGTTATTTGCATCAGGGCTATGAAAAGTGTTATGTACAATATAAAGACTAAGTAGGTGCAGTGACATCATATACTCTTTTTGTGGATGAGGCCATGAAACTTTGCTCAGAGCTTGGTTTTAGTTTCTATAGGACCATGGTCTTCACGTGCACTTCGGGAGTTCGCGTTGTAGCACTCAATAGGGAACTAGTGGGCCTAATATTGAAGTCAGTGTGGTCTAAATCTATATTTTTTAGAAGGAGGTTGTCAGCTGTTTGGCCTGTAATTTGTACGTCTTGTAGCACAACACCTGTCTGTTGATTAAAAGCATCATTATAGGATTCTGTAGCAATACTAAGTCGAGTTAAGCATTTTACATTAGTGGTGTTCTATTCAGCTTCATTTAGGTGTGAAGGTTTTCGTCTTTTATGTCTTTGAATGGCAGACTTATTCTAGACTATACGGGCATTCGAATGATTGGTAGATGCAACCACTTAGATCAAGTTGCGATTCTTCTTTATGAGGGTTTGGTTGATCTGCAATGCTCTCCGCACTTATCCTTATCTCATCAGACTAATTTATTAACTTTGAGAAGCCGTTGAATGAACATGTTGGTAGACATGGAATCCAGTCCACCTCTTTTGGTAGAGGCTGACCGCATTTTCATTAGCTGTTCACGTTAAGCAGTTACTGTCTACCACTGTAACATGTACCGCTACCATTAGTTCACTTCGCTTACCTCATCTACCTCCTTTATCTATGTATTTAATCTTGTTGTCTTTTCATCTTTTTTCCTATTGTTTATTTTTATTTTTTTCCTTTTTGTTTCTCCATTGTCTCACTGATTATCAAGCAATGTGACTGAAGTGTACCCGCGTATATGACCAAGTTACGCTTCTCGTACAACCATAGCCACTTCTATCGACTGGACTCACTCTTACGAATGAGAAGAAATCAGAAGGCACTGAGGAATGAAAGGGAAATTATATTTGATCGTAAACAGAGCTTCAGTGGGATAGCAACGTCTAGGCTGGTAAACTAGAGAGAGATGCTACCCACGGTGGTTCGAGTCGTAATCTGGTGATGATGCATGACCGCGCACCTTCAACTAGTTGTGTTCAGCTAAAACAAACATGATTCAGTATCAATGTCGAGAGCCTATGCAACTATTTATTTCGGGGATTATTTACCGCTACATGACAACTAATGAGTCTTGCCAACTCACCTACACCGAGAAATACACTGGCTTAACCATTTTTAAGTGACATCAGCTTGTAAGCCAACTAGCATAACGTGAGGGCATTACACAGTCGCAAAACTGGAGCATCCACACTGCACACTACCTAAAGCCTTGATTACCACCTTGATATGAAGACGCGAGCTTAAAGAAATGAACAGGTTTAAACTAGCTCGTCAAAAAGTTAATGGATTTGCATAATTTTCATCTGGCAAGTAACTAACTATCTAGCGTGGAAATGTTATCACCCTCAGCAATATTCACGGCTGCCTAAGAAAGATGAGTAAGGATAATAGCAAATATACATATATAACAAATAATAAAAGATATCTTTAGAGATGTAAAGGCTTACAAGGCTTACATCGCATCGTTAAATCAATCTGAAGCCAATACCCGAAAAATAAAGACGGCTAGAGTAAATAATTCAGTTTGTTTATACTGATTAGTCATGTATATTGAATATTGGACAATAAGACATTTTATCAACAGTTTTTATTGCAAAGTATTGGTAATTGAATATTATCAAATTTTCCCGAGGTTATTGGTTGTGAGGCATTTTCAATTGTATGATGACAAGTAGTGCAAGTAGACGGGATAACACTAAGCTACAAAATGAAAGACACCAGCTAATAATTCAGGAGTTACTTCGTGATGAAGATAATAAGTACTTGCGCAGATTGTGATGCCAAAGGTTAGTTATATATTGTTATTATGTAGTATTAATGTTCAGGGACCACGTTGGGCTTCGTGGAATATTGGGATTTTCCTCTGCATAAGATGTGCTGGTATTCACCGCAATCTTGGTGTTCATATATCTAAAGTTAAGTCAGTTAACCTTGACACATGGACGCCCATGCAGTTGGCTGTAAAGATAGGCTTTTCACTGATAGTTCATTTTAGGTTATGAGGGAAATGGGTAATAGCAGAGCACGAGCTGTATATGAAGCTAATTTGCCAGATAACTTTAGGAGGCCACAAACAGATTCTGCGTTGGAAACATTTATTCGGGCAAAGTATGAGCAGAAACGGTACATTGCACAAGAATATACTCCAATTAAACCTGATGTTGAGTCGTTGATGAAAGTAAGTTTGCACGGACGTATTTTTTTGCTAGTATTTTGTGTTAGAGCTAATTTTACGGTAGACTCAGAGTCGCCTTTTGTCTATGTATGAATGCCACTAAAATCGCTTAAACAACCATTTCGCAATCAAGGGCCACTGAATGACACATTACTATAAAAATCCAATGACTCAGCAAATTGTAGATGTGAAAATAAATGCCTGTGTTGTCTCAGATGGGTTCAAGGCTGGCTTTGTACGGGATTTATGAGAACGACAAGTTAAATTTGAAGTTATCAGGTCTCAATAATTATTGTAAGCAGCGAGTGTCTATTTATCCTCGATGCCTCGTCCTCTGAACGTCATTGAGAAGCATTACCTCGTCAACCCCATTTTCGATCAACGTCTATTCCTCGTAGTGAAACCGATGTAAATGATATTTAACCCACCATAATGCCCAGAATCTCTTCAGAGTCTAAGTATATTTATGACCACATTGATTGCACCCGTAATCACTTACGAATGGAGGGAGACAAAAGATAAAAATAAGAAAAGTATAACCGTATCTTAAGCGGGCAGCAAAAAGACAAAAGCCTGATAATTGTGCTGAGGGTTGCTGTTTTTCACTGAGTAAAGTAAATACCTTGAGCCCAAGATCTGTCTTTTGAGCGGCTTATATAATAATCTCGTACCCCCAGAGGTGACAGGATTAACCTTTTGAAAGTTTGTAGATTGAGAAACCTGTTAACAGACTCAAAGTATTGCTTAAAGCGGTATATAATGGCCTTGGAAAAAAACTGCATCAACGTTCCTTAATATCTGCGTGTCTTATATTTCATGATTCTCATGGAAATTCTCATCAGTTTTAGTAAGCCTTGGTAACTTATTCCACCTGATGATTCGCTCTAATGACATTGATTTTTTCAGTCCTATTGTACTCGACATATGAAAACATGATCAACTGGGTATATCACTTCCATGAGGACTCGAAAGACGAATTTAATTAAATTTTCTCATCACATTTATTATTGAGAGCGCTCACTAAAGTCAAGTTTAGGAAAATCGAAAAGATACAAGTAATGAGTGACAAAATTCAGGAGAAAACTCGTGGAATGGTGAGTCTGATGTAATACTACACAAAAATAAAAACAAAGCAACTGCTTCACTATTATCGCTTCCGGACGAGTAACTTGAATAAGGTGGCTCCATAGAAGGTGATCAAGAAGTTATTAGTTTTGTGTTCCATTCTAGCATTGCTTTAACAGTATGGTCAGGCATTTACTAATCATAGTTATTTAACTTTGAACATCATTTATTATGCTTGTTAAGCAATTCAGAGCGAATTACTGTAGTGTATGCTTTCTATGTGGTAGATACATGAGTGTCTTGTTTTTATTCTTGTGTTCTGGTATAGTAGTCCTGTAATCAGATAGATGTATATGGTTTTATGTCATACCCTAAGCATGAGATCTAATGATAATAACTGGTTACCGAAAATGAGGCCTGTAAATTAAGATTCAAACCATCAACCTACTAGCTGAATGTCAAAAGGAGCACCAATATGTTTATTTTAATTTGCTTCCACTGTTTTTTTATAAGTATATACGGAGTCCAAATTTTCTGACAACTCGCCTCGTCAAAACTATTTAAAGTAGATTAGTTGATAAACAAATCAAACAAAACTAGGAGAATGTTGGTAGAAAATAGCTTCAACTGTATCATTGCTATTGTGTTAAAATAAAAGAATACAGATAAATCTGACTCAAAGATTATGAACTGCAAAATAACAGTGTTAATAAGATAAAAATATATATTATTACCAATATTACAATTTTCAAGTCATAAATAATATTAGCCAACAGCTTAGATCATTGGTGTCTGGTCTTATATACGATATGTAGTTCACCAAATCGGTTAACGTATCTCTCTCATCTCATATTTGTATACTAAATTTACCACTTACAACATTTGAAGAACATTAGCAGTCGTTTACTCATACTCTTATGCTGTCTGTTATCCACCCCTAAACGTTAGTTTTCTGATAGAACCATAGTTCTTTAGTGTGAAACACTGTAAGGGCCAATATATCAAAGTGAGTTTTTAAGATGGAACTGATCATCGGTATTTATATCCAGGTTTGATAGAAACAGTATAGATATTAGTCCCTGACTAAATTTACTTGTTGGCATTAGCCCACAAATGTGTCTACTATTTTACCTAGGGGATCGTTATTGATGCTATATGCCTTTAACATAATCATTGAATATTACTTCAAAATTTCTCATTTAAAGGAATATAATGAAAAACCTTTGAAATTCAACTAATGTAGAACTAAGGCATTGCGTCGTTATCACTCTTAATTAATTTTCACTGATACAGAGCACTATTCAAGGTTGTTTATTGTTAAGTACACTCTGTACATAGTTTGTAAGGTTCTTATGTTTGTTTTGCATCTCCACCAACATAGTTTAATTCCAGTCGTATTTTTCATTATGCGTTTAGGAATTGCAACGTCTTGAATTATCTCTAAAGAAAAAACCAACTTCTGTTAGCTTGGGTCCTCATCTACATCAGCCTGCCACTAAAACACATCATTCAAACAAAGAAGCCTCAGTAACAGTAAGTTGATTGTCTTGGTATGTAAAATATCGTTTAAATAAGGGTCTATTACCTGAGTTAATTTGTTTGTTGCATTCTTTTGACACACTGTTAAATCCAAAACTTCATAATAATTAGGGTACTTCGTTTATTTTTTCACCAGGTCGTCAGGTTTTAGAACATAGACATACTTATTGGCTTCCCACGTTGATAATTTTTCTTGACTTGAAAACAGCTTATGATTCCGTAGACCGAGATTTTATTGTAGTGTCTATCATTGAATGGCTTACATAAACCTCTTGAAATCTCCTTACTCAAACCCTACTAATCGAGTTCTCTAGTTACAAACTATTGTTTCAGGACTAGTCTTTGTCAACACAGCTACATATAAGGAGCAAAGTAGTTGTACAGGTTAACCACTTCACTTAACTTAGAAGTCTGATCAAACCTAATAGTTAGATGTCTGACAAAATCTCGGTGCGAATTCAAAAAACTCGTTTTTTATCTTTTGTCACCTTACGTCACCTATTACGAAGGCGATATATTCGTCTCAGCGAACGACGACTATACTCCACAGCAATTCGTTCTGTCTTACTGTATGGATGTGAAACGTGACCATTAATAGCAGATGACACTGGAAAGCTTTGGTATTCGGTTATGTCTTCAAAACATCGCGCACATTAGTTGGGGTCAGACTCTGGATGATATGAGTAGGAATCGATCACAATGAAGCAGGTGTTTTCATTTTTTTGCCTTCTATTTATTTACGAGTCAGTTAGCAACGACGTAGAACTTGGTACTTGCGTACATCAGTTCAAATTGCCACGCCTTAGTTAACAGATAGAGATTAAATTGTCGGATCAAATCCCAGAATAGTGGAGGTAGAAAGAGAGATAGAGATTGAAGGTGAAATTTAAGAAAATATAATTCAGTAAGAAGAAGATTTGATGAGTTCAGAAGCTTATAATTCTGAGGAAGATAATAAATGGATGCACATGCCCCATTGAGAACAATTTTGAGCTATGTCACCCAAAGTTTCTAACTATTTGTTAAGATAATCAAGTGAACCCCAACCAGGCAGTCTGCATCTATGGCTCAGCTCGATTGTCAACGACTTCATGGACCTATACTTCACTGGTATGCCTTTTAATGACAGACATTGGCACATAACCTGACGATCGATAGAGTCAAATGACACCTTAAGGTCAAGGAATACAGCTACTGTTGGACGTCTAAAAGTCTGTGTATGTTCCAGAACCTGCCGAATTGTGAATATTTGGTCTACACAACCACGTTCAGGTCTGAAATCACCTTGATTTTCTCGAGTTTGCTCTTCACGAGCTCTAGTTAGACGTCAAAGTATCATTGAAACCAATATTTTAGACACTGTATTCGTTAAACTGATTCCTCAGTAATTCTCACAAGAAAACTGTAACTGCTACCTTAACATGGTGGTCGGGCTTGCCTATCGTGATGACCAAACCAAGCTGTATTGGCTAAAACGCATGTTCCTCTAGGTCCTAGCACGCCAAGCAGGTCTGTCGGAGAGCGATAAGACTAAAGGTAGTAACCTAAGATCTGAGGACGTAGTCGTACTGCTGACTGCAGAGGAGTGTGACAACAGTAGGGTGCTTTGGACAACAAGCATCTGTAGCGATGCTGCATTCTTAAAAGTATGAAGGGGTTAAAAAAGGTCGACAATACAAATGTTACACCTCACCTTATTCCAAAGATTTCCGTCTCCGGCGGTAGGGCTTTTTAAAGAATGTTGTTAACACTTCAAAAACTTCCCATAACAAGATTGTGCCTGATCGGTTTCAAGTAGTTGTCCCTGGGGTTCTGCGATCGCGCTGTCAGGTCACTATAACCAACACTAACTCAATTTCCTTATCAGGTACCTCAAGAAGTAATATCCTTCCGTGATATAGGCTGCCAGAAAATGAAAACCTCCCTCATACCTCTAATGGCACACGAGATTTATTCTTGAGCTATGAATCATTTCATACTTTTCTTTCCACAAACTAATTCTTTTTTTTCCTGTCTCATATTGTATATTTTCACTCTTCTATCTTACTACTACTGATTTAGCTTCTACTGATTCGGTGTTCATCATACTGTACTGATGTGGTGTAGTAGCTTAGATGGATGCACAAATGTACATCGTTTTACGTTGTACATAACTTACTGACTGGCTTACTTTACATAGTATTTGGGAAGTAATACTTTTCTTGGTTTGTCTTGTTTCTCATTTCTACTGATTCGGTTACAGTTATTCTTCGTATTAGGTTTACTATTGTATATATTGTTTTTTCATATTTTTTTCTGATATTGCTTTTTTGGTATTTTTATTAGCTTGTTGCTTTTACTATCAGTTTTAAATTGTTTCTTAGGGGATTTCAACCTAATTATTTAGTGTCACTGTTCCTATTTTCCTTTCAGTTATCTGAAAAAAGTATTGTTAATAGGACAAACAATGATTTCGACCTTTTGGGACTTGACTGTACTTCTAGTCCTGTAAATAAAAGTGGCTTGTTTGAGCGATCCGGTCACAACCAAGCGAATTGTAAAAGTCAGCAACAACAACCAACAGCTGCTGATCTACAGTCAGTCAGCTCACACGTAGATACAAGTCAACATAAAGAACAATCTAAAGTATGTTTTTGTCTCTTCACTGTCCTTTTGTGTAAACCAATTCACGTACTCATAATTTTTTTATGCAGGATACTACATCTAGTTTAACATCTGATCTACTTGGATTGGACTTTGGATGTACCAGCTTCGTGACTGGGAAGCCTTCAAATGTAGGAAATGATGGACAAACGTCTTCAGTCTCCCCAACAAAAATAACCAAAGATTCAATCTTGGCTCTGTACCAGCATGGAACATCACAGTCTGGTGGTTTAGGTTGTTCCTCTTATTCCAGAACTATGGGACAACTCCCAACCTCTAGTTTATCGGGAGGTCAATACTTTGCTTGTAATTCGTCAGTTAATAACCCTATGCATATCAGAAGTATAAACAACTTGGGTAAGTTATGTTTATCAGGCTAATCATTGCGCGAAGTCGATTGTGTTTAGTAATGACAATTTATAACGGTTACATTCACCATTCCTTGTTTACTACAATTTTGGAGCCGTTATTCCATTAACATACTTCATGTCACCGAACTCTTCACTTCTTTTACTTATGCATTATAATTAAGTCAGATACATATTCTTTCTTGTAATTATACAGAACATTTCTATGTGTAAGTTATACCCATGTTCTTATTGAATACAATTTTTGTCTTCATTATCCAAACACAGTATCATCACATTAGATGGATTAGATCTAGAATTTTTTTCTTGATTTAATTAAACTTACGAAGCATGGTATCATTCTAAACTTTGATTTGTTATTTTATAAGAGAATTTGTGTTAAGTAGGCTACTCTTAAAATTAATTTTGCAAATTGATCACTTTAAAGTAAGTGCTTTAAGCGTCATTCGTGTTTACATAATATGGATGATACACCCACCTTTCGGAAAATTAGTACCATACCATTTTTTTAATATGTGGTTTGAATACGCGGCCGTACTACTGAGATTATAACAGATCCATCTACAGTTTTAGCTCGTAACTTTGCATTTAACTTCACTTTCTTAATGACTCGGCGTGTAGTTGTTTGTTACCAGTTGTTCTGTTGTATTTATCGGTAGCTATACTTATGTTGGCTGTTTGCTGACTTTATTTTTTACCTTGCGACTGCATATTGGTCGTCTTATTATGTGTCAGATTGGTTAGATAGGACCTCCAAAATACCCTGGTACGACCGAGTGTGTAAAGAGTTTACTCCCCCCTCGAAATGCTTCCATATTGCCACTAGCTACTGTCTTCTCGCCTCTGAAGGGTGTTGTTTACTAAGGTAAATGGACATAAGTGAACCTTCGATGCTTAAATCGTGTCAGTGAACTGACATGTCTGGAAGAAGATATGTGATCGGTTAATATCGTGTGATAGACATGAGTCAAAGGCTAGATCTTATTTATATATCTTGTATATTATTGGTTGTTGTTGTTGTAATATATACGTGTGAGTGACTAGTTAGCTTCTTGATAATATATATATATATATATATATATATATATATATATATATATAATCACATTCTCGAGAAGAGCCTGCGACTAATGCTTCCTTGATAGTTGTTGCTACCTTGATGTGGTGGTAGGGCTTCCCTATCTTGATAATTCAATCGGATTATACTGGTTGGCACAATCGTTCCTTTGTCAGACAGGTTGATTAAAGATCATTAAGACTAAAAGCATCAAATATGAGGTTCAAGAGCGAAGTTGTATAGCCTACTGTACGGAGATGTGACGGCAGTAAGGGGTTCCCCATCAAAGAACCACTATGATAGCGATGCTAACTTCCCACAAAGGAAGGATGGGGTTATAAATGGTTGACTCTCAAAATGCACACCTTACCTTACTCCACGGACTTCCGTCTCCGGTGATAAGGCCTTGATAAGTATGAACGTAACACAACTAAAACCTCTCAAAAGAGTCGTGTATAACTGGTCTCATTCAGTTGTCACTTAGTGATTGCGGTTACGGTCTTTAAGAACAATCCTAATCCAATTCACTTTCCAGGTACATCAAGAAGAAGAAACCTTCCACGGTGTGGGCCTCTGGGTTGTGATAATCACCCTAATACCTCTAACAGCACCCAGGATCACCTTAGTCAAATTCCTTCTCCACTTTCTAGTATATTTTTCTACCTTCACCTTCAAGCCTGAATCTCTATATTCAACTTCTTCCTCATGTGTCATCAGTGCCAACGATTCTAGTCCATGTACTACTGTCTTGAGTCTCCTAAGACCGCATTTCGAACTGCACATTGGAGCCTTCAATATACGAGCCCTTTATCAGATTAGGCAACAAACCTCCCTGGGTAAGACATTAGAATCTCATGCTATAGATGCATGTTATGTATCTGAAACATGCATGGTCATTCATTTGACCTCAACTAGCCGATATGGAGAACCTACGCTATATACTCTTCGTCTATCTGGTGACTAGACAGTCATTTCTCGTGGGTTGACCAGTGTAAGTATTGGATTAAGTATGAAGGCGAAACAAGCACTTGAATGAAATCTTGTCAACGGTCATCTATATACTATTTGGTTAGATGGTTTGGTAAGAACTCAAGAGAATAGAGACACATACCGTTGTCCTTTCGTTGCTTCTGCCTACGCTCCTGTTGACTTCTACACAAACGAAATGAAGGATAAATTTTGTAGAAAGGTTCCTGAACTTCTTTATAAGGCTAAACACTCAAATTTAGTACTCATGGCTGGTAATTTTAACACCCATATAGGTAATTTGAATTAGTCTGAAAGACATTTAGATGGGTGCTTCAGTGTTCTAACTCAGAGAAAGGATAAGGGCGACCGTCTACTACAATTTTACCCAGTGTATTCCGGCGACATCTGTTAAGTTGATGGACTCCCGTCAACTTATCCCATCAGACTCCGAACATGATGAGGAGCGAAGAAAAATCACATGTAGACTGAAAAAAAAGTCTGCGGGACGATTGTAAGCGGGAACGGATAACGACAGCAATAGAAATTGGAAAAGCAGCGGCGATAAGTAACACTAGGGGACTTTTCAGGCCAATAAAGGAAACCTGGGTTAAAAAGTTAAGTGTTAGTGAGACAATCTCCGAAAAAGATAAAGTACCTATCTGCTCGCAGCCTAGACATTTAGAATGCTGGACTGAACACTTCAACGAGCAGTTCAATTGGCTTTCAGCTACTTTATAACTATCCACTTTTTTCAGGTAGCCTGAATGAAAAGTCGACTCGGGCCGCCCAATCGGTACAGAAGTCGCAAAAGCTATAGCTAATTTGAGGTGAGGTAGAGCAGCGGGTCAGAATGGGTTAACTCCAGAGGTCGTTAAGGATGGTGGTCTTACTTTAACAATTAGGCTGACTAATATTTTGACTAAAGTTTGGGAACGGTACATAATTCCATTTTACTGGTGCCGATCGTTAATTATCCCAATATATAAGAAAGGGTACAAATTGTCCCACAATAACCATAGAGGAATTAGCCTAACTAATCTAGTGTATGAAATACTAGCTTCTATAATTATCGGACGTTTAATTACAACTCGTGGAATGTAAATGCTAGAAAACCAGGCTGGTTTTAGACCTGGTTGCAGTTGTATCGACTAAAAACTTACCATTTGTCAGGTTTTAGAACATAAACATACTTTTCGACTCTCGACAACGGTGATTTTTATTGATTCGAGAACGTGATTTGAATCTGTAGCCCGATAAGTCCCATGGCAGTCTCTTTCATCGAAAGGCGTATTTGAGAACTGCATAAATCTTGTGGATGCTCTTCATCCGAACACCATTAGTCGAGTTTTAGCGTATGGCAAACTCTCATCCGAGTTTGAACAAGTGGTACCCATCAAGGTCACCCACTATCTCCATTTTTGTTTAACTTAATAACATTTACTGCTGCAAATAACTCTGTTGTCTGACTTTTTAGGAATTGACCTATTAGAAAATGCAATAATTAATTTAAAAAACAGGTGACAACATCCTGTTTCATTAAGACTCTGATAAAATGCAGTCTTTTGGTAGCATCGGACCGCAATGAATGTTCGAGCATCTTCTGAATACGCAGCGGTCCGTTTTGTTTTATTCTATAGATGTGAAATGTGACCATTAAGAGTAGACCACACTCGTAGGTTATTAGTGTTTGATCATCAGTCAGTCACAACGTAGAACTTGCACGTGCGTACATCAGTCCAAGTTACAATGCTTCATTTAGCAGACAGAGATGAAATTGTTGGACTAAATCCTAAAGTGGTTGAGGTAATAACAGTGTTAGTATTAATCAAAATGAGTAAACATTGAAGATAAGATTTAAGAAAATATAATTTAGTAAACGAAAAATTATAATGAATTCAGACGCTTAGAATTTAGAGAGGCACAAAGAATAGATGCACCTGTGCTATTGTGACCGATTTTCAGCTATATCACTCAAAGTTTCTATCCACAGGTTACGATCATCACACGGACCCCAAGCAGATAGTCTGCACCTATTAACATGATTCAGCCCAACTGTCAATGACTTTATTGACTGGTGCCGTGTTTTGATTTGACTGCCCCTATATTTTTTCCAACTTATACCAGACAACATTGCTCGTCGAGGTAGGCTGTGGTTGTGCATACGTAACACATGCTCTAGCCATCTCAGCTGATGAGGATTCACCACTTCATCAATCGATTTAAAATATTTACATAGTACTCTATTCTTAACCCATGTATTGGATAACCCGACAGATCGACAGTATCAAACACTGCCTTGGGGTCAAGGAACACAACTATTATTGGACGTCAAGAAGTGTACCTATACCCTAGAACCTGCCGAATCGTGAATATTTGGTCTATAAAACCACATCTAGGTCTGAAACCACCTTGGTTTTCTCGAGTTTGCTCTTCACGAGCTTTAGTTAGACGTCGAAGTATTATTGAACCCAATATTTTAGACAGTATATTCGTTAAACTGATGCCTCGGTAATTGTCACACGAGGACTTCTGTCCTTTTTTATAGATTAAGATGATTAGTGTTCGAGACCAGTCAGATGGGATTACGTCCAGTTCCCGAATTCTAGCCAAGATCTCGGT
Source organism: Schistosoma japonicum (assembly GCA_025215515.1). Lineage (NCBI taxonomy): Eukaryota > Metazoa > Platyhelminthes > Trematoda > Strigeidida > Schistosomatidae > Schistosoma > Schistosoma japonicum. The sequence goes on along the minus strand of CM046069.1, from coordinate 26,717,451 downwards.
TGATCTCGCTGCTACAGCCGGACCACCATCCTTAAATATCTCAGGGGTTAATCCATCAGATCCTGCTGCTCTCCCTCGCTCTAACTTCTCTATAAACTTCTCAACTTCGGTAAAACTTGACGGACCGGAATCAATTTGCCATTCAGATTGCTTTGGAATGGTGAGCAACTGGGATGATACCGAGAGCCAGTTGAACTGTCTCCTAAAGTGTTCTACCCATCGGTCTAATCTTCTGGATTGACAGTGAATAGTGGAACCATCTTTCTCGGAGATAGCTTCACTTACAGTCGGGTTTCTGATACCGATTTCCTTGATAAGTCTGAACAGTTGCCTACCGTTACCTATTGCCGCTGCCTTTTCCATCTCTTTAACTTTCGCCACCCACCACTGCTCCAGATCATTACGTAAGGTTTTAACCAGATTGTGTTTAAGTTACCTTCGCTCCTCATCCTTTTCAGAACCAGACGGGATGTGTTGTAGAGCATCTGTCAGTTCAGTAGATGCAGTTGAAATCCACTTCATCGGAGTTACAATCAGTGGGAGCGTAGGCAGATACAGAGAAGAGGCAACGGCGTGTGTCCCTATTTTTACCAGTCCTTACCGTCCCATTTAGACGGACAGCGCACAAGCCACTGTCCATTGGAATCCAGTCGAGAAGAGCCTGTTCAGCTTTTGAGCTTAGTGCTATACCTACATCAGCAAGGTCTTGGGTAGTAGCGATGAGGTCTCTGGAAACATGAAGAGTGAATTCGGCTGGTTTTTTTTTTTAAAAACGGTGGTCAAGCGAATGACTGTACTTGGATCCTGTATACGCGTTTCAGAGGTGCAGCAGACATCGATGGAGTGGGATTCTAGAGTCATAGCTAAGGAAGCCTGTTGTCCTATTTGACACAAAGTTCGAAAACTGAAATCTCTGATATGTAGTTTAACACGAGGTTTCAGGAGACCAAGAATAACATTTTATGAACTCGAACCATTAACATTGGAGGCATGAGGTGATAAAGTTATGCGGGGCGGAAATCCGTGGAATAAGGTGAGGTGTGACATTTGTATTGTCGACCTTTTTTAACCCCTTCATACTTTTAAGAATGCAGCATCGCTACAGATGCTTGTTGTCCAAAGCACCCTACTGTTGTCACACTCCTCTGCAGTCAGCAGTACGACTACGTCCTCAGATCTTAGGTTACTACCTTTAGTCTTATCGCTCTCCGACAGACCTGCTTGGCGTGCTAGGACCTAGAGGAACATGCGTTTTAGCCAATACAGCTTGGTTTGGTCATCACGATAGGCAAGCCTGACCACCACGTTGGGGTAGCAGCTACTTTCTGGCATTCGGTCGTCGATGTCTTCAAAACATCACTCGCGTTAACCTGAATCCCCAGGTTAGTAATAGTAAGGTTAGACATAGGGTATTAGAAAGAGGTGATAAGTCACTTAATGAGGCTGTGAATTTTTATCGATTGGGGTGGTTGAGACATGTATTACGTATGATCATCCACCTACTACCTCGACTCGCAATGCTGAGTGGCGTTGGAAAAGGATGGAAGGAAGCTAGATGAGACCAGACCAAAATGTGGTATTATTCCATGAAGCCACTGACTGCTTAATGGAGTCGTGTCGGTAGATGTAGACTATATGGTTGGTGTTCGCGCGGACGTCGTGGAGAATAGTTGGAGAATCTGGATGATATGGTTTGGAATCGGTCACAGTAACGGAGATGTATTCACTTTTCACTCCCCCCTAAAATGCGGGTTTTAGTTTTGTTCATACCTTTTTTCCTACGAACTAATTCTTTCTTCTTGGACCACTCATTTGTTCCCGTTATTATTATCATTGATGTAACTACTACTTCTGCCAATTTAGTTATAATCTTGCTGTGCTTCTGAAGTGTGGCATCTTGGATCGATTCACACATGCCGTGTTCTGTGTTGTTCATACATACGTACATACTACTCATCGATTTCTCGGAATTATTACTTAACTGTTCAAAAGTTCTTAACCATACTGAAAATTTGCTATTAATTTTATTCAAGTCTGAGATTTTTATGAGAAAAACTAAGGTGTTTGCAGAAATCACAACTATTTAGTTAGACCTGAAGTATAGTAGTTATAATAAGTGGGATATGCAAGTTCTTATTAATAGAATGAAAAGGTAACCACATGGTTATTAAGTTATTTAGTTACCAAAATATAAAAATTGATTAGTTTCAAAGCACTAAAGCGATACAATAGTTAGCTGCCTAGAGAGCACTAGGGTTTATTACTTGAAAATGTATGTGATAGTTATAACTATTTTTTTTTGATAATTATGGTAGTTACTACTTAATTAGAACTGTTTTCGCGTGAATGCTTGATGATGAGGTTATTCGCAAAGGTCGCTAGAGTATCCATAACCTATCACCGTTTGCGAAGTCCTACGATGCATAAGTTAAGTTTTAAAGGGCTTCATGGTTGCTAAAAGATAATATAACACAAAAAATGAGGTCACTGGTTGTTGGTCTAAAGTAGCATAGGTCTCTGAAAATTTTTTTTCTAAATGATCCTAGGAAAAGCTTAGCTTTTAAATCTGAATTCTTGTTGCGCCTAGAATCTTCAGTTTCTGTCCACTGAATACTTTGTCCCTGTAATTACCACTGTTTTATATTTTATAAAGTAGCTTGCAAATCATGTAGTACAGTAATATTGTCTCTTTTAAAGATTGTAAAACTGTCTTTAAATGATCAGTTTCCCAAATACCTGATGATTTATACTTTCCTTTTTTTAGATGGCTAACTCACAATTGATGTATTTATAATTGGAGGCTAGAATCAATTCTACCTCATGCCTTTTAACTGTCTCATTCTTTTTCCTCTAGTCGTATTTTCTGTCTAATCTTATTACCACTGATATTACATCCGTTTATGCTTATGATTTAGCTACTGTAAGTCGAAAGCGATTGTTTATTTTAAAAACCCACTTATGATACACTTGTAACATTGTAAATGTTTTTGCCGTAATTGTCTCAAACAAATGAAAACCAACTGTTAAAGAATTTAAAGTAAACTATGGCATATTCAGAAATGTTAAAGGAAAGGAATTAAGTTCAATAAGTAATTTCAAGTATTTTTGCGTGTTATGTTTTTATGATTACTTATTGATTATTCCTCATTGAAGCGTGTCAAATGATATGGATGTTATGCCATTTCTTCAACGTTAAATTAATTAATAATCGTACTGGCCATTTGTGAGGTGGTCGCTCAGTTAAAGTTGTTCTACTTCTAAGTTGTAGGTTCGAAATCCACTACATTTATTTCGATTCAAGCAAGCAAGCAGATACAACGCAGAACTTCGTACGTACATACATCAGTTCATGTTGCCACACCACATCAGCACAGAGACACAACTGTCAGTTCAAATCCAAGAGTGATAGCGATAGTAGAAGTATTAGCAGTAATGCAGAAAATTAGGGAGCGAAGATATGATTCGAAAAGTATAATTCAGTGAGATGAATTTGAAAGGAGAAAGATAGAGAATTCACAAGGTTACATTTTGAGAGAACACAAAGAGTGGATGCACCTGCGCCATTGCAAACGATTCTGAGCCATGTCATTCAAGGTCTCTAACCATTGGTGACTTTCGTCTCGTGGACCCCAACCACGCAGCCTACATCTACCAACATGACTTAGTCCACTTGTCAGTGACTTCATCGATTTCTGCCATGTTTTGGTTTGGCCGCCCCTAGCTTTCTTCCAACCTATTCCTACGCCGCTAAACATAGCTCGTCGAGGCAGTCGGTAGTTAGACATGCGTAACACATGTCCCAACCACCTCAACTGATGAAGTTTCAATACTTCATCTATTGATTTGCCCTCCTTTCCTAGAACCCGTTTCCTAACGACAGCATTGCTCACTCGGTTGTCCCACGATACTCGAGCAATGCTTCGGAGACACCTATGATCGACGACCAGTAACCTACGAATGTCCTCTACTCTTAACGGCCATGTTTCGCTCCCGTATAGTAGGACAGAGCGAACTGCTGCACGGTACACTCGTCCTTTGGTTAGCAAGCGGATATCTCGCCTACGCCGTAAGTGACGCAACTTGGCAAAAGCCAATCGAGCTTTCTGTATCCGTGCTGAGATTTCGTCAGTCACCAGGCCATCAGCACTGATGAGACTCCCCAGATACGTGAAGCGGTCTACACGCTCGACTACTTCACTCCCTATCACTAGTTCAGGTGCCAATGCAACCCAATCCTGAAGCAACATTTTGCATTTCGAGGGGGAAAACCGCATCCCGAACATGCTTGCATTGTTGCTCAGGGTAGTCAGAAGACTCTGCATTTTGTCAGCGTCTTCACCTAATAGGACTATGTCATCAGCATACTCTAAGTCAGTAAGCGAGGCTCCTGGTAGTAAGTCAACTCCTGAAAAGTCAGACGAAGACATGGTTATATCTAGGAGCATGTCTATGACAAAATTAAACAAGAATGGGGAAAGTGGACATCCCTGACGGACACCACTTGAAGTGAGGAATTCCGATGACAGTTCGCCATAAGCTCTCACTTGACCTGTAGTTTTAGAGTAGAGAGCTTGTATAAGGTTAATGTACTTCTTTGGTACACCTTTCAATGACAGACACTGCCACATAACCTCACGATCAACAGAGTCGAATGCTGCCTTTAGGTCCAGGAAGACAATTATTGTAGGACACCTAAATGTGTGTCTGTGTTCCAGGACCTGTCGCAGTGTGAAGATGTGGTCTATACAGCTACGTCCAGGTCTGAATCTAGCCTGGTTTTCTCTAGTCTGCTCTTCACGAGCTCTAGTTAGGCGTCTAAGTATAATCGAGGCTAAAAATTTAGAAACTATATTAGTCAGACTGATTCCCCTGTGGTTGTCACAGGAAGACTTTTGTCCTTTCTTATAAATTGGGACAATCAGGGATTGAGACCAGTCAGATGGTATTACGCCCAGTTCCCAGATTCTACCTAAGATTTCAGTCAATCTAGCTGCTAAAACTGGACCACCATCCTTAAACATTTCAGGGGTGAGCCTATCAGGACCTGCTGCTCTACCTCGCTTCAGATTTCCTATAGCCTTCTCAACTTCATAAAGACTAGGAGGAGTTAAGTCGATTTGCCATTCAGGATGACTGGGGATCGTGGGCAACCGAAGTGTGGCTGAAGGCCAGTTGAACTGATCCCTAAAGTGTTCTGCCCATCGGTCCAATCTCCTGGACTGAGAATGAATTATAATCCCATCCTTTTCCGAGATAGTCTCACTCACATTCGGATTCCTAATACCAGTTTTCTTGATAAGTCGAAAAAGTTGCCTACTGTTGCCTATCGCCGCTGCCTTTTCCATCGTTTTTGCTTTCGCCACCCACCACTGTTCACGGTCGTTGCGTAGGCTTTTTATCAGCCTGCGCCTAAGCTCACTTCGCTCTTCATCATGTTCAGAGCCAGGTGGGATGAGTTTACGAGCATCCATCAGTTCGGCGGATGCTACTGAAATCCACGGCTTCATCCTAGCCTTATGATTTACCTTACTAGCAGATATCACTGCTGTTTCCATAGCCTTTTTGATATCATTCCAACCTGCTTCCGGATGGCAATCGCTTACACGGTCGCCTAACTGTTTTTCTAGTTGTTCCTGAAATATATTCTTAGCTTTATTATCATTAAGTAAAACCCTAAGAGGCTTCATTGCAATGTCTCTCCTACGTCCAGTAAGCCTCAAACAAATACGCGCTCGCACTAAAGCATGATCTGAATCTAAACATGTGCCTCAGAACGAGCGACAGTCCTCTATCGAACCCCTCCATCGGTGGCTGATGGCGATGTAATCTAGTTGGGTCCAACGTGGAGACGATTTTGGGGGTCGCCAGGTCAAAAGATGCTTTTCCTTATGCCTAAAGTTAGTATTCGCTAGAAACAGGCGGTTATCTGAGCATAGTTGCAACAGACGATCGCCATTATCTGTTCTTTGAGCCGTGACACCATAACATCCACCCAAGTGTCTCTCATTTTCACTTAGTTTACCTACTTGAGCATTAAGGTCACCAGCCATTATAACTATATCAGAGCGCCTAGCTTTTTGGAGGAGGTCCGTAAGCTTGCTGTAAAACTCATCTTTCACCTCGTTTGAACTGCAGTCAGTGGGGGCATAGGCAGATACGACAAAGAGGCAACGACGAGTGTCCCTATCTTTCCGAGTCCTAACTGTCCCGTTCAGTCGGACAGCGCACAAGCGACTGTCTACAGGGATCCAGTCTAGGAGAGCTAGTTCTGCCCTACGACTCAATGCTATACCTACACCAGCGAGACCCCGGGAAGCAGCATCAGGGCTACCGGATACACGGAGAGTAAATCGAGCTGCCTCTTTGTTTTGATACGGTGAAATCAGGTTAATGATTTTACTAGGATCCTGTATGCGCGTTTCCGAGACGCAGCATACATCGATTGAGTGAGATTCTAAAGTCTTAGCTAAGGAAGCCTGTTGCCCTATTTGACTTAATGTCCGTACATTAAAAGCGCCAACATATAGTCTAGAACGGGGTTTCAAGAGACCAGGAATGACTTTTCGTGAGCTCGCATCGTTTGCATTAGCGGTGCAGTGAGATGAAGGAATGTGAGTAGAGTTAGTCGTAGAGATAAGAGAGATATTATGAGATGTAGAAAGGATTCGATTTTGACCAATTTGGACTCTCGTGCTTTTGCGGGTATGAGGGCGGTTGTCACTTCCCGGCTGCCCACACCGTGGAAGGGTGTTTCTTGAGGAACCTGAAAAAGAAGGCAGATTAGTGTCGGTCTCAGAGACCTGAGAGCGTGACCGCAGAGCCCAAGGGACAACTGCTTGAGGCCTGTCACGCACGGCCTTTTCATGAAGAGTTTTTTGAGTATTAGCTCCGCACTTAAAAACCCTTAGTGGGCACCCTTACCGCCGGAGACGGAAATCCGTGAGGTAGGGTGAGGTGTGACATTTTTAGGGTCGACCTTTTCTAACCCCTCCTTCCTTGTGAGAAGGCAGCATCGCTGCAGATGCTGGTTGTCCGAGGGAAACACCTTACTGCTGTCACACCCCTTTGCAGTCAGCAGTACGACTTCGCCCTCAGACCTTGAGTAGCTGCTTTTAGTCTCATCGTTCTCCAATCGACCTGCCTGGCATGGTAGAACCTACAGGAACATATGTTCCAGCCAGTATAGCTCGGTTGGGTCATCACGATAGGCAAGCCCGACCACCACGACAAGGTAGCAGCTACGGTCGGGTTATTTTGGTTTAAGTAACCAAGTAGTATCGATAACCCTCACGCTTAGTCTAGCTAGAAGGCAAGTGGACCACTTCCATGCCTTGCAAATGGGTTAATAAAAAATTAGCCACATTACTGTATAACATGATTTGTCATTCATTTAATTTTAGTAAGAAAAAGCTTATGCTTTCATATTTCTAACAGGGCTAATACTCTTAAATTAGGGTTTTTTTACTGGCATACAACTGATTCAAGTTCTTCCTTACATTCCGTTACTATGGTGACCTTGATGTTTAGCCCTATTTTATTACTATTAGCTAGTTGGTAGGTTATTTTTCGTTTATTCTTCTATTTGTTATTGATTTCCGCTTATGTCAATTTGAGTAAGTGAAAAAATTTTATCCCGTTTTCAAGGTGATGGGCAAACAAAAGAGTCAAATTTTTCTCTTAATCAGTTTCCGTCACATGGAATCAGTATGAATCCGGTTGAAGCAAAAAGTTTAAACGGACCATCTCAATTCATTGTAAGTATACTATGCATTCGAACATTTTTCTTTACTCGTCTTTATGTTTATAAGGGTTGAGATAATATGCTTATTCTGAATATATTGTGTTACCGACAACTAGCGTATAATGCAGTATCAGTACTTCTGGTTTAAAGTATATATTTGTTTATATAATGGGAATAGATGAAAAGTTAATACGATATAGTTAAATTATTTGTATTGCTTGATGACCAGATGGCATGATTAAAACCTAACTGTTAGGTTTTAATTCATTGTAAAGTAAGCACCCTACAAAATTTTTATAATCTAGTCGTTTGTGATATTTGTTCATGTTTCTTATTGTATAAATATTGTGTATATAAGCATGATATTTTGCTAGCAAAAACCTACTTTACTAATCTTGTTTTAGAATATCGGTTCATTGAAGTTTATGTCATAATTCAGTGTCATGATCAGTTATCACTTGACAACACCCTATCATTGCGTATCATCCATCCACCAGCATTGAATCCATCGATCTAACAATTATCATAATCGATGACATTAAACTACTAGAGGTTGATCACTTTGAGAATTTCAAATCTAATTAAGACGTCGAACGTGAAAACATCTATCGATGTCATAATACAGCATCCTTATTCACCGATCATTAACTGTTAATCTATTTTATTTCTGAGCAACTAGTTCCAAACAAATTACATACGCTCCAACATTTTTGGCAGCTATGCTCTTTTTAATAATTTGGCTTACAGTAGCAAATTTATGACAATTTATATAAATTGTCTAGTCTCTTGTGCAAGCGTCTAGTTCACAACGTCACTTATTTTACATTTTCTGTCAGATCACGAGGAAATTCATGGGAAAATCCCAAGTTCCATAAATTCATAGTTTATTTTACTTTTGTCACTTATCTTTTATTTAAAAGTAAGTGACTCGTAATGTAAATTCTGTTAATGTGTAACACAATTTAATGTAATGCTACTAAGGAACTATGTACATTTTCCTGTATTGAGATTTAGACCACACTTGTATGCAAAGGTTAATGGTGCTACCTGGTTAGTGATCCGTGGTTCAAGCTTATAACCTACCCAGTGGTTGCATTTTGTTTATCATAGTGCAATAATTGCCCTAAGATTTTCTTATGTTACACCCTCGATTTGTGTAGATTTACCGTAGAATTAATCATTTTTGTCTTTTGACACTTAATCTAAAAGCCTGCATCTAATTTTGCTATCTGGCCGGAAAATAATACCTCAACATACTCACCTGCTGCAGCACAACCAAAGCAAAATGTTATTCCTAACCAGTTTGGGTCGTTTGTTGGTACAATTCCCGTAAATTGCAATCCTAATAATCCATGTACTAACACACCAACTCAATCATGGAATATGAATCAACCTTTCGGAAATTTTGTTTCTCATTCAGCAAACAACATGGTACGAAACAATGAAATGTATTCATCTCAGGTAACGTACGATAAGTGCATTGTTTATTTTTGAATTTTATAAAGTTTCATTCTAGTGTTTCAGTCAAGAACCAAAATAAACTAGAATACCATTTAAAATCAAGTAGAACTAAACACTTTTTCATTGTTTTTGAAGTCAGCGGTGCAAACCGTCAATTTCACACGAAGTTGATTCCAGAAAATTTAGTTCCCGTGTTACCTTTAGACGAATGATCACATGTTTAACTGCAATCACTTACATGACTTTGAATTCCTGTGGCCTATTCCTTGTAAGTGCGTATCACCGATAAGTTAATAACTTTATCGAGATCACTGTTCAGTCTTCTTCTGTCTTCATTGGTTAATTTTAGTTCGTAATAAAAATGCTCTTACATTGTATAGATACATGCATACTAATATTATTCAGTTTTTTAATTCTTTCTCGCCATATTTCTTACGAAATTTGAAGTTATTTGTCTATTGTGCTTTAAAGTACTTCAAACAAAATTTTATTAGCTTTAAAAGTTCATGATCCATTTTCGATTCACTGCTTAATGTATGTCCTCATTTGTTACTACTTATAATCTTTTGCATTATACAAAATTAAGTGCACATCGTCGGTAATTACTTTCCCGGTAGTCTCTAACTCCTGAATGGCATGCTAAATTATTTTATATGATATTCCATATTTACGAATCTTAGTCAAAAAGAAATTCTTTACAAAAATGTATGTATTTGTTTATCCTAATTTCAGGTTAAAGGTCAATTGACATCATTGTATCTTGGCGAAAGTTCACTAAATCCATAAGCACTGTCGGCCTTCCTTATTGTCTTGATGGACTTAATCGTTTTCATTTGTGTATACCTAACGATAGTACAAACAAATTATCATGTCACTTCATTTATTTAATAGTATTATCATAGATTTACTGTGATATATAAATCCATAATTAACTGTTTCATATTAATTCTTGTCAAACTTTTACCACCTAACCGACCTCAAATAGTCTGAAGATATTGTAATAAAACTTTTATTGAAACATCATTTTAATTTCAATAGTTTGTTTTAAATGTATGGAAAATAGGTTTGTGTCCATCAACTTCTTTTCACATTTTTCCACAACCTCACAATATAGTTCTTATAATCATTTATGTATTGACATTCCTTCTTTTTATCCTGTTCAAATATTGATTTACTAGTGTCTCATTGGGTGTGCTTTCTATCGATTTCCCTGTAACCAATACATACTGATAAGTTGACAGACATAGTTGTATTGCATATGTATTGTTCTTATTACTTGCTGCCTGTTACTTTATGGTAAACAGGCTTTTGTTGTTAAGATCCTCCTTTTTTTTGTTTCTACAATATTTTAATGAGTTTACCAATTGCTCTCTGTCGTCTATCGCACTATTTTAACTAATTTATTTGCAAAAGTTCTTTGAAATAATTTTTTGTTTTGTGATATGAAGTTTCGTTTTTGTTTGACATGAAAGTATGTAGATGCGAATAGATTTAAATAACTTTTAGCATAGACTATAAAGTAGTTGATAAGTTATAATAACTTAACTTTTATGTATCGAGAATATTAGATGTGGATTAAAACTGAAGAAAAATTGCGCGTGTCACCATAGTCAGTAATAGTTTTGAGCTTTTCAACTAGCCTTCATTTCACCCTGTTTGGAGTTACGTATGAAGTTCATACACAATAAATAGTTTATGCGTAAATATTTAAGATAGGAACAAATAGAATATCTAATAGACACTTTGTTTCAGATGTTTGGATTGAAATATTCTGGGCGTTGATTAGCGGATATTATCATTGTAATCTAATTTAGTGATTGATTATGGACATAAAGCTGTCGATTTCAGTTATTTGTTATGAAATTGTATATTGTGAGAATCGCTCCAAAATAATTTTTAGTCCAGTGCGTTTGAGTAGTATTAAGCAGAATTATCAAGCCATTGATTACCGCTCAACATAACTACCTAGGCCAGCTTGTAATCAGTAACTAGTCATCATAAGAGCATGGAAGTTAGGTGGAAATTTCATGAATCTGCATAAACTAGGATTAAAGCCTGGTACTTGGTCAAGTTAAGATAATTGTGTAGACATTTCCGGTCGTCTCATTAACACTTAAGTTACAAGCCAGAGTTTGGAACTGCCGAATTCGTGGCTAATACATTATAATTATTAACAGCCAATCAACTGGATATATGTAGTTCGGTATACACTACACAATAATTTCAAGCTGCACAATAACTAGCTCAAAAGTGTAGATTCTGGGTAGAATCAGTTGTCATCTAAGTAAAATGCTTTTTCTTTATAAATTTGCATACTAATTTATGCATGGCTGAGGTGTTTATGTGAAGTTGATTTATGAATGTTCAAAAAGACACTACTCTACAAGATCTCCAACTTTTTTGTAGAGTATCGATGCTGCAATAGTAGTACGATGTTAGGTAAATAATAATAAAGTAAATTTTAGAGTTAATGATTCGATCGGAAACAAAATGATCCACTGCAAATTAGTAAAATGCGAAGAATGGATTCGATTAAAGAACCTAACTATTACGAGTAAGCGGTTTGTAAATATAATGAAATGAGCAAAGGCCTATCGCCACACCATAGTTTACCATCCGAGAAATTAAATCATTCCAAAGTAATGAACTGAATGTATTTCTCGTAAAATAATAGAATAATATTTTCTTCAAAGGTTTGATGTTCTACAACTTTCGGGAGAAAAACTTAATAAATCAAACATTTTAAAAGTGAAAATGTAGGAAGCAAAGTTCAGGGTAAAAAGTATATATATAAAAATAACTTAAAAGAATCACGGTATAATTGGTTTAATTGTACGAAATAATCTAATGAAATTATTCAATCGTAATGTGATAGGATGAAAAGAACATTATCGGATGGAGACTACAGAATTAGTAGATAAAATGAACTTTAATATTTTCAGAAGTTGGCTTGATTTCTAAATAGTTATTAATGGGAAGAAATTACACAACTACTAAATTAAAAAGATGCATTGATTAAACACATCTATCACAGAAAATTATTTTATAAGTAATACTGCGCTACCTTTCTTAGTAACTTTGTTATTACTAACGCCAAACTGCAGAAATATAACTACTCCAATCAGAAGTTTGTTGTTGATTAGATGTAGAACAAGTAACATTCTGATTTAAACCTTCCTCTAACAGTTTCGACTCATCTGATTTTAAAGAAAGGAATGTAGCTAAAGCACGCATGAGGTGATTGCGCTCTGAGGATTGTTTTGGTAGTGTTATAACTTTCAATAAAATGTTTCTCAAATGTTCAACAAGTACATTATTACTATTACTGTGAAGAGAATTGTTCAACTCTAACATATCTTGATTTTCTGTACCTTGCAGTTTTAATGTGGTAATGGTGTTATTTTCAAGACGTCGAATTTCTTCTTTCAATAACTAAATTGAATAGAAATCAGGTAAATGATAGATTAGTAGTGATTAGTGAATCGCTGATTATTAGTTAATTAATATGAAAGTTATTTGAATCGAGAATCTATCTGTATTAGTTAATCAAATCTTAGAAAAAAGCATTCTAGAGTAAATTCATGATTATATTTTGGCTTTATGTATGAAAAGTACTGTTATGTGTAGACGGACATAATTTGGACAGTTAAAATTCTTGAACTTTATATTTTATTTGTAGCCTAAATTAAAAACTGAATCTACGGATATAATCATTGGAAATCAGGAGGCATCGCACAGTTGTAGCGCTATAATATGGGATTACTCACGGTGTGCATTTATGACGTCCACCCTCCTCTCCCCTTGTTACAGATGAAGCGATTAACCTTTGAGTCAAGTGTATGTGATATCTTAATCCATCTAGAACAACTACAAGATATATGACATCTGTAAATGTGAACCAGTATTCGTTTGATGTGGCCTGTATTTCCACGTTTTCCAACACCTTACCGTTGCTGTTACGTTGACGTGGTGATCTGGCTTGCCTGTCGTGATGAACCAATCGACCTATACTAGCTGGGACGATTGTTAGATTCTTCCGTTCTATGCAGGTTGGTTGAAAAGCGGCAAGACTAAAAGCAGCAAACTCAAGGGATAGGAGCAAAGTTGTAATGTCCACCGTAGTGTGGTCATGATAACAATTAGCATTGTGAATATGCACCTTCCCCACAGAGGAAGGACGGGGTTAAAAAACGTTTACCTCAAAAAGAACATACCTCTACAGACTTCGGAAATTTTTGTCTACAGCGGTAATGCCTTCATAAGTACGGAGCTAACACACCTAGAACTACTCACAAAAGGGCCACATATGTGACTGGCCTCAAACCATTGTCTAGTCACGCTCCTAAGTCATTAAGACTAGATTTAACCCAACGATGTTGGCGACCGGTAAGTGATAACCCTCCTCATACCTTTAACAGTGTTCACGATCACCTCAGTTTTCAGGTTAAATGGAATAATCTTTTAATGGTTATTATTAAGACCACTATTCGAAAAGGTATATCAGTACCATTAAGAAGCGTGGTATTGTAACTATATGAAGAACAATGCAGTAAGATTACATATCCGAAATGGTTACGTAAAATGTTTATTTGATGATAGGAAAACATTCTAAGTAACTGAATTCGATGTATGAAATAGCTAGTCACTGCAAGTACAAGCTACTAAATATGATAAGAAGCACAATACAGACACTGAAGCATTTTTAATTTTAACTATGGTACAGAACACAGCTACCATTCTGATCTCTTCAAACAGATTACAAAAGTCTGATAATCATTTAAAGTTAACTTAAGTAAGTGACAGGTCTTATTTTAGGCCAAAAAGAACACTATCAAGTTATTTGTTCATGTTAGTGTATAAGTTACGTGAAAAATCAGAATTTTTCTTAGTTTTCTAACTATATCAAATTACTTGATTTGATGTAGGTATTATAATTATTACTAATATTATTATATTTGTACTTCTTAACAACACGTTTAATATATGTGTTGTATCAAGCATTTTTCATCATTTTCCGTCCATTTGTTGAATGAACTCTATAAATCATTACACTGTAGTTTTAAGGTTTTCACTTCCAGCGTCTGGAAATAATTGGCAACCGCCTATTAAACGCGTATCTGTGATGAATGGACAAACAAATATAATGAAATCTAGAGCTTGGAATAAAATATCTGATGGAAACTACACTCTACTATCAAGTAAATTTGCGAGAAAACTTCCGAAGTTGTATTTAGTAAACATCATAAAAGTTGCTGATAACATCAGCTATGATGAAATTAATTAGATAGCTAGAGATTGCTACAAAGGATGAACAACGAAGGATGAATGAACTCCTAGAACTATTTTTCGCAAGATTATTTTGATAGCATACACGATAAACGTTTTGTTACTATTACTTTAAAACTCCTTTAGTCTTAACTTTTCATTGACCTAAAAACCATTATATCATTTCCTGTTCATGAACTACAACTGATGATTTATGTAGACGTTACAACATTTTTATATTACTAGTATCTGCTCTGTATTGGTTCTAATTACGATATTGTGTGATATCGACTTGCAAATATATGTGGAATCAACAGAACTTTCAGTAAGCTCATACAGCTAGAACAAATCCAGAAGTAGGACCATTAACAAATGAGATCCGATGGACCAGCTCTCTCTCGTGTTTACGGAAAATCAAGGCTGAACAAATCAGATATTCCTTTACGATCAACCATGTTTCTACCACACACCACGACTTCAGATTTACATACAGAAATCGATGGAATACTGAATAATCTGATTAAAAATTATGATCACTCTATAAATTCCCCTACACAATTTTTAAACACGATCGAAGGCCTACAAATAAAGTACGACGAAATAATGGTGACCTTCAACATCTATGTGTTATTCACCTCAATAAGAACAAACCCGAATAAAGAAACATTACCACAACTACACAACAACGGCAAGTGACTCTTCCGAAACACAAAAATGCACTGATCGAGTCTGATAAAACTCACAACGTATTTTCGAATTCAGTGGTCAAATACGTGAACAGAATAGAGAAACTCCAATGTTATCACCTATATAACAACTGGTCGACAAAACAATGTAGAGATACAAAGTCACAGCTCTAAAATAATCAAAGTAAAGATTTGGGTACCTATATAAATGATACATTTATTGTCCTCAAAAGAGATATGCTCAAAAACACTCAACAACATCACTGATTACATCAAATTCACGAAAAAGATATCAGGAAATTAAACCCTGTTTTCAGATATAATAATCACCAGAATAAGCACAGGAACGTTAGAGACACAAGTACACACGAAAGCAAGCTACAAGGACCAAATCTTAAATAAAAACAGTGCACAAAGACTTAGGTGCTGACACCATTTCGCAGAGCTAAACCTTAATGCAGCCCCTTCGATGAGCAAAAGATTGAAATTCATCTCATCTACGCCGTCCAAAAACCTTATTACTTGTGTAACTTAGAGTGTCTAGCAAATTAAAACGCCACTCCACCCACGGAAATCAAAAACTAGATAGTTCTACTGTATATGAAGAACGATCCGGAAATCACGAGGATTCCAAGATCCTTTGGAATCAGCGTCGCTCATAAACCAACACAACTACCATGTCAAATCTTATGGAGAGCGAGAAATCAAACAGTAAAGGAAGATAAATGTAATGATTCTTACTAAATAAATCGTATTAACTGCGAGAAACACTACACATACGCGAACGTTCGCTGAGCTAAGTGTCTTTTAGTATGGTGCAACCTACATACTTAGGCATTAAAACCACTTGTTATGAGTACTAAATCTGAGCGTTTTTCTTTATGAAGGCATTCAGAAAGCATACTGTAAAATTCATCTTTCGCTTCGTCCGGGATGCAATCTGTGGGAGCGTAGGCATAAACGAGGAGAAAGCAAGGATATGTGTCCTTATTCTTTTGGGTTTTTATGGAACCATTTAATCGGACAGCACGTAGGCAATTGTCAACAGAGATCTAATGACGAAGGGCTTTTCTCGCTTTCATACCTAGTGCTACACCTAGACCAACCAGACTGCGAAAAGTTGCCGTCGGGTCGCTAGATAAACAAGGAGTATATCTCATCGGCCCATTGGCTAGGTGAGGTCAAGCTTAAGGAATAGTAATAAAATATTATAAGTTCAGTTGTATTACGTAGTCTAAAATATACCATCAACGTAATAAATATTAAGCTTACTTTATTTTGCTCAAATAAACGAGTTGTATTGATTTCACTTTCACTTAACAGTTCAGAGAGATATTCTACCCGACGTTGTTGATTGGCTAGAGCAGATTTTAAACCACTTAACTGATTACTTGGAACATTACGGACTTCTTGAAATGATTTATTGGGGTGTTGAGACGTAGTGTTTTCATATGGTGAATGGTGATTGGGACGATTAAGAAGCTGTTCCAAAGTAGGTATGACGATCTGAAGAAAAATAATTAATCTAAAAGGTTTAATGAATCAAAGGAAACAAAATCCAACATATGACTGTGATGAATCTTGTGCTGGCTATTAGACCATAACTCGCAAACTTGTGTATTAGTTTTAAGAATTTGAATCTCCGAAACTTCACAAGTCGTGAACCAAATGACAGAAGAAAAGGAAGACTAAGATACAGAGTCAAATATGTGCAAAAAATCATGCGTATTCAGGTTTTTGACCATTTTAATTCATCGAATCCGGGAGCAAGAAGTTGAGCTATTGACTAATGGAACGATGTTGTGTCAGTGCTGCTAGAAATTTTACTGAATGGCGACTGATTGGAATGTTTTCAGCGCCTTCTGGATTTCTAAAGGCCGTTCCCACAGAATGATACGAAATCAAAAATAAAATTACCACCAAATTTGTTTTTCAGACCTTGGTGAGACTACCATGAAAAATATATAATATAACCTTACTTCCAGTAAATCTGCAATTGTGTCAAACAGATCTGGGTAGTTCACACGATACTTAATTAATCAATGTCAATCTACTACTGAAATGGTTAGGATACAAGATATGAATGCTCAGGAACCGCTTACCTAGGTATGCTGTTCGCTAACCCTAGTGTAGACTTGAAAAAGGCTAAGGAAGGTTTAACCAGATTATGAATTAAGTCCAAGATATAATTGTTAGTCTAAACAGTATAGGGTGTAGAATTCCTAGTTAAAGTGATAATTGCAACCAAATATACTAGACCATACGGTGCATTATACAAATCCGACCCTAGTGACATATACATATGAAATGTTGTGGCAAAAGTCGATACACATTTCTGATAGATCCTAGGTTTTCTATGGCTTATTAATAAGTCGAGCTTGGAGATAGGATGACAAACTTAGCACTACAAATCAACAAAAGAAAATACTTGAACTGTAGCGTAAACTATTACTTAGTTACATAGTAATGTAACATCAAGAATAGCTTACTTTGTGCTCACGTGTGTCACGAATTTCTTCATCTGCCAATGAATAATGTTCACTGCCACGACGACTAAAAGAATAATTTCTAACAGCATGTTCACATTCTATGTCGGATTCCGTGGAGGGAATTATAGTATTATCGGCACCATCACCTTGAACTCTTTTATAGTGCGGCTTTTCCTGAAAGAAATATTTTATCAAAAAATGATGTTTTGTACTATTTTAGATAAAGGCGACAGATTTCTATATTTCACACAGTTGCAGGAATTGTATATAGTATTGGAATATTCTAAAACAATAATTCAACCATAGACAATTAATGTTACGTAGTGAATTAGACAAACCTACAAAAGTGACAATCATCAATTTTAATGCCAAGTTAAGAGGATGTTACCAAATGATAAGCGGGAGTTACAACACTTACACTTAAATTATCGAGTATTGAGAGATTCCGCCGATGTTCATGGGTTTGTTCGAATTTGTGAGAATTTTGTGTAGGCGAATCATTTACATGAGTGATTTGAGATAACTTTGCTTCCCATATTTCTCTTTCATGGCTGAAAGCAAAAGAAACAAGCCGTATATCATGTAAAATATAAAATATTTCAACAGTAACAGTGATTATTTGAGTTAAGATAAGGTATATCATGCAAATGAATTTAAATGAACGAGTTGACCACATTTATATAGTAGGAATAGGATTGAGAAAGCAACCAGATAGTATTATATCCTCCGTTCCACTCGACAGTAAATAGACAAACCATGTGTTACTAATGAACGAAACTCCTTTTAGGGTATCGAGAAACAGTAGTATACATATATAGAAAGTGAATAAAAGTTTCGAGTACAATTAATACAATCTAAGTAACAGAAGTGAATGTAAGGCAAATAAATCAAACAGTTAGACAAATCAGTGCAGAGTATTAGCTTAAATGAACGCGGTAATTCGTAACATGAATATATTACACAAAATGAAAACAAGCATATTAGTCACTATGTGATTCAACGTTCGAATATATCATCAAATAAAGGAGGAAACTGCAGAAATAGTATTAGTACAGAGCGAAAAAAGTTGATAAATCGAGCACTATACGTATAAATGAACATTAGCTCACAAACTACGGAATAAATTGCTTAACAAACAGAGATGTTTCATTTATACAATGCTGAATAACAAAGTTTGGTGCAATGGTTTTATGAATTAATGATTTTAGTAGGTTATTTTCTAATAACCTCAGGCAGGGTTGATACCCTTCAAAAATTTACTTTGTGAAAATTATGCATATATTAACTTTGTGTATAATCTTCGCCAATTAGTTTTAGTTAATAATAATAAATAACTCTGAAGAGAATGATTTACGTTCAACTCTCTTTAGGCTCGTGAATGGGCATCGCTCAACAATATTAGTTTGGGACGAAACAGCCATCTAGTTCTATCAGCTTTTTATATATTCTGCCGTTTGATGTCAGTTTATGGTGAAAACTTCATTCAGAGATTCTTATTTTTGTAACTACGAGATCTGATAGGCTTAATTAATGTACCGTACGTAGCATGCATTTTATTTCCAAAAATTGTATTGTATTCACACAGCACAAATTCCTTACCGTAATTCGCTTTCATATTTTTGAGTCTGCAACACAAGGCGCTCTTCATAATGATGTAATTGAGTTGTATACTTTTGCTCTAGCTCATTAAGTTCAGTAGATAAACGATTTTCATACTGTTGAGTTATTGACAATATTTGATCTTCTAATGATTGATTTTGCTTTTGAGATTGGCATATCAGTTCAGTGTATCTGTTAAGTGAATAGGCTATACAGTGATAAAAATGTTAATAGTACAACAATGTTAAAATGAAAGACGTATTTAGTTAATTCTAGCACACTGTTCTTACATAACACTTAAGTATCGTAACGTGCCATCAGAAAACAATTCTGGCCTATGTATTCTTCAATCATGCTTACATCGACGTACGCTGGTGGATTCGTTTGGAACCAATCAGCGCTAATGAACGATAGAGAAGATGCTAGAAGTTTATTACGTAATTTCATAAAAACTTTAGTCTTTTTATTTAACCATACTTATTATTGTAACATATTTTGTTCCTTGCTCGATCCTCGTTCAGATTTGGGACTAAGTCAGTTATCGTGTCATACAATACTAGAAAGGCAGAAAATTTAACATAACAAGTCGTGTATTTGACATATCCTTACTCCAGTTAACTGAAAAGAGGAAAAATTACAAAGAGGGGTTGACAACGAACAAAAAGATTCCCGATATATTACATTGATGAAAGCGAGAAATTTAGGTTTTGACAGGATATTATGAGGAAATGAATAGTTCACCTAGCCAAGGTTACCGCTCATGTATCTGTTTGCATTACTTCAGTACTGTGTAAACAAATGGATGATTTATGCACATTATTTAGACTTAACGTAAAACCACCTACGTTTACAAGATCACTATTCATCTAATCATTTGGCATACACTCATCAATTCGTTAGAGTAGATAAGGGCATGATAAACATTGATTAATAATTCCTAATAGAAATACATAAAACGATAAGATTACTGGTAAGTGTATATATACTACTCATCAAATATTAATGCCTTCACTTCAACAGATAATGAGCTACTTAGAATATCTGCTCTATTCGATTATAGTAACACGCCTCATCACATTCTTACGTTTGCATACAATTTACTTGACTCTTGGTTTATTATGATAGAAATGAAAAATAGAATAAACAATAGCTTTTGTGTTAATGGGATTAGTGTTATTGATGATATCATTATTTCCAATCTTTATTAGCACAAAAATCCAGGTTCAAATCCTTGACTTTTTTATATTCATTTTGATAACTTGGTTCTATAAACAAATGAATAATTACACTATTAATCAATTACTAATCGTTGCAAATTCCATAAAATAACATTCTTATTCGTACAAACATGGAATAAAGTTGTCTACTACGGAATTCATATAGTACATTTGTGCATTCTATTGGAAATGAATGCAATCCAACTTGTCATCTTCATTCATCATTTATTGAACATTTTATTTAAGATTGAAGTGTCTTTGGAAAAGTTTTCATTAAAATGACTTTTTGTGAAAGTTTAGTAAAATTTTATAACCATTACAAAGCAGATAAAAACAATTTCACTTAACTAATCGGATTGCACCAAGAGATTATTTCGGGGGGCGAAAATTAAGGTGTCAGGGTTGAAATTTTATCCGTTTAAGTTGTCAAATAACCACAATTTAATTGAACTAGAAATTTAAACTGCAGTGTGGATAATGTTGATCCTACTTCGGATAACGACATTTACACTGTGGTGTATTTAGTCCTTAATGCTGACAAACCAATTTATGTTCATGTGATTGACTAAAATTCATTTGGATATAATAAAGAAGTATTTACCTTGTTTTAGCCTCCATAGATTCTTTCTTCAATAAATCGCATTCTGATTGTGCTAAAGATGCACGCAATTCAGTTTCTTTTAGACGATTTTGAACATCAAAAAGATTTTGTTTTATACATTCTAATTCATCTAAATAATTTGATCTATTTCCAAAGTCAGGAAGATTGGTATTAACCGCTTCAGCATTTTGAGTATCACCGCCATTGAGTGTGTTCAACTCACTGGTTAGACTACGAGTGTTACTAAGAGTATGTCGAGCCTTAGTTTGGAAAAAGATATGAAAAAAAGTTTAAAGAAGTTAATCATGGAAGTCGACCAGTTGTGGATAAATCAGTGTTACATAAGAACACAGTTAGTGTCCGGTACGTTGGATCTAGGATTTTCGAACAGTTTTCCGTTCTGTAGAGGGTGAGTGCTGTATATTAGTGGGATATTCACTAGATATGTCACTGTATGTGACTGATATCTGTGAACATGTCTGTATAGGACTTAAGAACATGCTGGTTGAAAAACATCAAAATAGTAAAAGTTACAGCTTTAATGAAAATCAACACTTACCCATTAAATAAACAGAAAAATATCCCTAAATGTTGGATACAATACACATATCGAGCATTGAAAATACCGCTGTTAACCGCAGTCATTATTTTAAACTAGTTGTTTGAATTAATGATAAATATAACAAGCTAGGTCGAATATTAATCAGGAGAACTCTCACCAATACACTTCCTATAGATTACCAAAAGATATTATTTATTTACCATTTCATTCCTTCCTAATGTTTTTACATACTATTTGGCTAAAATTCTATATCCAAGTCACATTAGATAAATGTGTACATTATTCTCTTTTGTAACACCGTTTGTTTTGGTTATTAGTTTGATAGTAGTATGATATAAAATGGAATCGCTGAGATGCGAGTCTACTTACTTAAAGGTTTTTCAGATGTAAAAGTAATTCAGTCTGACCGTTAATAATGATATGCCAGATATCAGCTCATTCCTTTTCTACTAAATAATTAGCCAGGTTTGGCTTCGAGTTACCCTCGAAATGTGGGAATCGCAGTAGATGAAGTGTGGTTCGAACCTGAAACTTAGTAGATGGAAGTCAAAAGCCACAACCGATGAGCTACCACTTTATCACAATTCAGTGTATCTATTGTTTTAGAAAACTGAAATATTGGAGTGGATGGGAAAGGAGTAAAGAGGGAGACATAACCATGCACCAAACATTGAAATGTTCTCCATATAATTATATGTGCAATTTTGATAAAATTAAACATATGGATTACTAGATTAAAGTTGCATACTGAATACTGAAGTTTAGGAATTAAAAAGCTTTTTAGTAATTGATATTATTATCTACCTTGACTTTATATGCAGCATATTCACTTTGCAACTTTTGAAGTCGATCAATTGCAAGACGTTTCTCGTGTTGGAGATTTTCAAACAATACATGTTGTTGAGTTAATTCATTACGTAAATTTGCCAAAGTATACTCTAAATCTTCTTTTTCCTTCTCAGTACTAGATAATTTTTCAGCAAGACAATTCAGTTCACTATTTTCAACATCTACACACTGAGATTTTTGAAGTTCAACAAGTTTCTTCTGTTGTTCCGTTGCATCTAATTTGACTTTAACTAAAAGATTTTTCATACGTTGAAGTTTCTCTTCAGAAACTTGAAGTTGACTTTTTAATTCGCTATTGAGATTTTCAGAAACTGAAATCTTTTGATTGGCAATAATTAATTCAGATTCTGTTTGTTTTAATCTATCCAGTAGTTTCTTATGTTCAACGTTCACTTCATCATTATTATACTCGATTTGAATGCATGCATCTGATAATGCAATACACCTATTATTGAGTATATAATAATGTTTTATACTTTGCTTTATTTCATCAAGGAAATGAACCAGATTCTTTGCAATTGTATTATTAGTATCATCCTGGAAATTATCAAAATCTACATCTAAATCATATTGTGCATTGTTATTCATTTCTTGATAATATTTAATCAATGGTAATAAAAACGAATCATACAACAAAGTTTTTAATTTAATAAATGATAATGAATGTATTGTATCCAATGAATTATCACTATATGTTGCTTGTAATTGTAATAATTTAGCATCATACATTTCACTTATATGATTAACTGAAGTTAGTTTATTTGATAGTTGATTAAATGACGATTCAGCATGTTCGACACTATGTTTTAATTCATTTACTCTTTCTTCTAACAAATGTAGTTCATTATTACAAACAATATCTGTATGAGCATGTTTCGATTCGCATAAAGTTTTACTATGATATAAATCATGTTCTTCGTGTTGTTTTATAGGCTCTATAAATGCTTTAACAGGCTGATTTAAATCTATTGGTATAGTTTGACGATAATTTCCTGATGTCATTATTCCACTTTTAAACGAAGGATTATCAAAAGATAAAGAATAATTATCAGTTGAATAATAATCAATCTCTTCCAATAATCGGTTACATTCGGTAAATATTAATTCTAATTCATCTTTTGACAAATAATTTTTAGTGTGAAAATTCAGTCTTTGTAATGCTATATTGAACTGTCGTGACAACAACGAATGCTGATCATTGAAATAATTCGAATTCTCTACTTGAGTTTCAGCACAGAGACAATTAACAGGAACTATATTTGTTTCTTCTAAATGAGATATATCAAGATTTTGATCGGATTTTTTCGATACATCATTAGCTGATGCTTTGCACGAATAAGAAGCTGAGATTTCACAAACAGAAGCTTTAATCCCATGCGTAATTTCATGATTATTAGTATTATCAGTTGGGACATGAAAATCGCCTACACCCTCATTATTTTCAGTAATTATGAGTGATTTTACTATCGTACTGTCCAACTCTGATGTTTGTGTGGCAATCGCGAAAGTAGATGCATGTAAAACTTCAGAAGTGCCACACGATTTATCGATTTTTTTGACTGTCCTATCACCTTCTTGATTTGTCCCAGTATGCAACGATTTCAGATATTCAAGCTCTGATTTTATTTTTGTATTCGCTTTTCTCTCTTTTACCAACAGAGCTTTCAATTTCGTCACTTTCTCTTGTTCCGCATCCAACAACAGCTTTAGATCATCCATTTGACTAGCTGACCTGAAATTAACAAGAACAGGTTCACAGATTATTAATGTCGACCAAAATAATAATCAGCCCGATCTTACCATTGAAAAAGGAAAAGTCTGCCCGATTTAGTATAATTTAGAGATAAGATAAAAAAAAAGCTGGGAAAAGCTGATATACAACTTCATTTGAACAGTTAGTAGCATGCATAAGTAATATAGTAAGTATCATTTACATAAACTATCAATTAATGCCAACGTAGTCGAAATTCAGGTGTATATAATTTAGACGGAATATGGTAGAATCAATTGAATTATTAGAATTCAACCATATTTTCTGTTACCAACATAGAACAGAAAACAAAAATGATCAGTATAAATTCAATTTCACCCGATGCTCGTAGACTACTACTATTGCAGCTTGCTATACACTATCACATCTGTAACAGATAAATATACATCTCAATCACATTAACTTAGTAATACAAGATATTGAGTCAATCAATCAAAAACAAAGTAGGAACTGGCATAAATTTTAAAGTCCTTAATTCATAACGAAAGCATTTAGCTGCAGGCTGCCACAACTCATATTGATGTAAAGTGAGAAGAAATGAACAAAATGAAAGGTGAACGGATGAAAATAATATCACTAACAGTAAAAAGGTAGACATTGGAAGCATAACTCAAAAGCGACAAATCAGACAGGAAGATGAAAAGTCAATTGGTCATGGACAACATAAAAATTGGCCCATATGTACATAATTCCAAGTTGTAATGCCATATTACCACGACAGGAACAAATTAACAAGAATGACACACTAACGGAATACAACACGGGGAAGTAAACCAAAGTGTGCGGAAGAATAGCGGAACTTAAGATCTAGAAGAAAGGTGAATACACTTATATCCAAGTGAAGTATTCTAAACCATACTGCACACCGATCCCAGTCACTGATCAAAGCTATCACACAGACATCAACCAGGTAGTGTGCATCAACCAACATGGATTAGACCAACAATCAAAGACTTTATAAATCGATGTCATGTTTTGGTTTGGCCGCCACAACCTTTCTTTTACCCTACTCCTACCTCAGCCAACATTGCGCGACGACGTAGGTGGTGGATGGGCATACTTTATGCATATTCCTACAACTTTAGTCAAGAAACATTCGTGACAACTTAAACTGATTTTCCAGCTTTCCCTAGTACTCTGTCTAGTATCGATACGCTAGCAATAGTTCCAAGATTTCTATGATCAAAGACCTGAAAACTATACACATCTATCTTTAAAGCCCATGTTTCATATCTATGCAAGCAAGCAGATACAACACAGAACTTCGTACGTACGTACATCAGTTCAGGTTGCCATACCACATCAGCACAGAGACACAACTGTCAGTTCAATTCCAAGTGATAGCGATAGTAGAAGTATTAGCAGTAATGCAGAAAATTAGGGGGCGAAGATATGATTCGAAAAGTATAATTCAGTGAGATGAATTTGAAAGGAGAAAGATAGAGAATTCACAAGGTTACATTTTGAGAGAACACAAAGAGTGGATGCACCTGCGCCATTGCAAACGATTCTGAGCCATGTCATTCAAGGTCTCTAACCATTGGTGACTTTCGTCTCGTGGACCCCAACCACGCAGCCTACATCTACCAACATGACTTAGTCCACTTGTCAGTGACTTCATCGATTTCTGCCATGTTTTGGTTTGGCCGCCCCTAGCTTTCTTCCAACCTATTCCTACGCCGCTAAACATAGCTCGTCGAGGCAGTCGGTAGTTAGACATGCGTAACACATGTCCCAACCACCTCAACTGATGAAGTTTCAATACTTCATCTATTGATTTGCCCTCCTTTCCTAGAACCCGTTTCCTAACGACAGCATTGCTCACTCGGTTGTCCCACGATACTCGAGCAATTATTCGGAGACACCTATGATCGACGACCAGTAACCTACGAATGTCCTCTACTCTTAACGGCCATGTTTCGCTCCCGTATAGTAGGACAGAGCGAACTGCTGCACGGTACACTCGTCCTTTGGTTAGCAAGCGGATATCTCGCCTACGCCGTAAGTGACGCAACTTGGCAAAAGCCAATCGAGCTTTCTGTATCCGTGCTGAGATTTCGTCAGTCACCAGGCCATCAGCACTGATGAGACTCCCCAGATACGTGAAGCGGTCTACACGCTCGACTACTTCACTCCCTATCACTAGTTCAGGTGCCAATGCAACCCAATCCTGAAGCAACATTTTGCATTTCGAGGGGGAAAACCGCATCCCGAACATGCTTGCATTGTTGCTCAGGGTAGTCAGAAGACTCTGCATTTTGTCAGCGTCTTCACCTAATAGGACTATGTCATCAGCATACTCTAAGTCAGTAAGCGAGGCTCCTGGTAGTAAGTCAACTCCTGAAAAGTCAGACGAAGACATGGTTATATCTAGGAGCATGTCTATGACAAAATTAAACAAGAATGGGGAAAGTGGACATCCCTGACGGACACCACTTGAAGTGAGGAATTCCGATGACAGTTCGCCATAAGCTCTCACTTGACCTGTAGTTTTAGAGTAGAGAGCTTGTATAAGGTTAATGTACTTCTTTGGTACACCTTTCAATGACAGACACTGCCACATAACCTCACGATCAACAGAGTCGAATGCCGCCTTTAGGTCCAGGAAGACAACTATTGTAGGACACCTAAATGTGTGTCTGTGTTCCAGGACCTGTCGCAGTGTGAAGATGTGGTCTATACAGCTACGTCCAGGTCTGAATCTAGCCTGGTTTTCTCTAGTCTGCTCTTCACGAGCTCTAGTTAGGCGTCTAAGTATAATCGAGGCTAAAAATTTAGAAATTATATTAGTCAGACTGATTCCTCTGTGATTGTCACAAGAAGACTTTTGTCCTTTCTTATAAATTGGGACAATCAGGGATTGAGACCAGTCAGATGGTATTACGCCCAGTTCCCAGATTCTACCTAAGATTTCAGTCAATCTAGCTGCTAAAACTGGACCACCATCCTTAAACATTTCAGGGGTGAGCCTATCAGGACCTGCTGCTCTACCTCGCTTCAGATTTCCTATAGCCTTCTCAACTTCATAAAGACTAGGAGGAGTTAAGTCGATTTGCCATTCAGGATGACTGGGGATCGTGGGCAACCGAAGTGTGGCTGAAGGCCAGTTGAACTGATCCCTAAAGTGTTCTGCCCATCGGTCCAATCTCCTGGACTGAGAATGAATTATAATCCCATCCTTTTCCGAGATAGTCTCACTCACATTCGGATTCCTAATACCAGTTTTCTTGATAAGTCGAAAAAGTTGCCTACTGTTGCCTATCGCCGCTGCCTTTTCCATCGTTTTTGCTTTCGCCACCCACCACTGTTCACGGTCGTTGCGTAGGCTTTTTATCAGCCTGCGCCTAAGCTCACTTCGCTCTTCATCATGTTCAGAGCCAGGTGGGATGAGTTTACGAGCATCCATCAGTTCGGCGGATGCTACTGAAATCCACGGCTTCATCCTAGCCTTATGATTTACCTTACTAGCAGATATCACTGCTGTTTCCATAGCCTTTTTGATATCATTCCAACCTGCTTCCGGATGGCAATCGCTTACACGGTCGCCTAACTGTTTTTCTAGTTGTTCCTGAAATATATTCTTAGCTTTATTATCATTAAGTAAAACCCTAAGAGGCTTCATTGCAATGTCCCTCCTACGTCCAGTAAGCCTCAAACAAATACGCGCTCGCACTAAAGCATGGTCTGAATCTAAACATGTGCCCCAGAACGAGCGACAGTCCTCTATCGAACCCCTCCATCGGTGGCTGATGGCGATGTAATCTAGTTGGGTCCAACGTGGAGACGATTTTGGGGGTCGCCAGGTCAAAAGATGCTTTTCCTTATGCCTAAAGTTAGTATTCGCTAGAAACAGGCGGTTATCTGAGCATAGTTGCAACAGACGATCGCCATTATCTGTTCTTTGAGCCGTGACACCATAACATCCACCCAAGTGTCTCTCATTTTCACTTAATCTACCTACTTGAGCATTAAGGTCACCAGCCATTATAACTATATCAGAGCGCCTAGCTTTTTGGAGGAGGTCCGTAAGCTTGCTGTAAAACTCATCTTTCACCTCGTTTGAACTGCAGTCAGTGGGGGCGTAGGCAGATACGACAAAGAGGCAACGACAAGTGTCCCTATCTTTCCGAGTCCTCACTGTCCCGTTCAGTCGGACAGCGCACAAGCGACTGTCTACAGGGATCCAGTCTAGGAGAGCTAGTTCTGCCCTACGACTCAATGCTATACCTACACCAGCGAGACCCCGGGAAGCAGCATCAGGGCTACCGGATACACGGAGAGTAAATCGAGCTGCCTCTTTGTTTTGATACGGTGAAATCAGGTTAATGATTTTACTAGGATCCTGTATGCGCGTTTCCGAGACGCAGCATACATCGATTGAGTGAGATTCTAAAGTCTTAGCTAAGGAAGCCTGTTGCCCTATTTGACTTAATGTCCGTACATTAAAAGCGCCAACATATAGTCTAGAACGGGGTTTCAAGAGACCAGGAATGACTTTTCGTGAGCTCGCATCGTTTGCATTAGCGGTGCAGTGAGATGAAGGAATGTGAGTAGAGTTAGTCGTAGAGATAAGAGAGATATTATGAGATGTAGAAAGGATTCGATTTTGACCAATTTGGACTCTCGTGCTTTTGCGGGTATGAGGGCGGTTGTCACTTCCCGGCTGCCCACACCGTGGAAGGGTGTTTCTTGAGGAACCTGAAAAAGAAGGCAGATTAGTGTCGGTCTCAGAGATCTGAGAGCGTGACCGCAGAGCCCAAGGGACAACTGCCTGAGGCCTGTCACGCACGGCCTTTTCATGAAGAGTTTTTCGAGTATTAGCTCCGCACTTAAAAGCCCTTAGTGGGCACCCATACCGCAGGAGACGGAAATCCGTGAGGTAGGGTGAGGTGTGACACTTTTAGGGTCGACCTTTTCTAACCCCTCCTTCCTTGTGAGAAGGCAGCATCGCTGCAGATGCTGGTTGTCCGAGGGAAACACCTTACTGCTGTCACACCCCTTTGCAGTCAGCAGTACGACTTCGCCCTCAGACCTTGAGTAGCTGCTTTTAGTCTCATCGTTCTCCGATCGACCTACCTAGCATGGTAGAACCTACAGGAACATATGTTCCAGCCAGTATAGCTCGGTTGGGTCATCACGATAGGCAAGCCCGAACACCACGACAAGGTAGCAGCTACGGTCGGGATTCATATCTATAGGTTAAAACAGAACAGTACACTTGGACTTTTGTTGAAAGACGAGTATTTTGACCATACCACAAGTGGCGCAAATTGGGAAAAGCCAAGCAATCGGGATGAGATCTAGTCAAACAACGACCCATCAGACCTGATGAGGCTGAGATAAATGAAGCAGTTTAAATAATCAATTACTTCACTCCTTATGATCAATCTAAGCAATGATGCAGACAAGTTTAGAAGCAAGATTTTTCATTTTTGAGGGAGGAAAACGTATACCATATATGCTTGCATGGTTACTCAAGGTGTTCAGGAGATTCTGAATATTATCATCATCTTCACCGAATAGAACTATATCGCCCAAATATTATAAACCGATAAATAGGCATACTGGTAAAAGATCAATCCCTGAAAATTAAGATGAAGAAAGTGTGACTTCTGGGAGCACATCTTTGACAAAATTAAATAGAAATGGGGATACGGGAATACAGAGAAACCCTGACGAACACCACTTGAATTTGAAAATTCCGATAACAGTTCGTCATAAGCTCTAATTTGACTAGTGCTGTTTAAGTAAAGAGCTATCGTAAGGTTTAAATACCTTAAAGGTGATGATGACAAACACTGCCATAGAACCTCTTGATCAACGGAGTCGAAACTTGATTCCCAGTCAACAGATACTACTATTATCGGAGACAGAACTTTCTGAAGAATTTGCTTTTTGCGTTACCTCAGCAGCAGTCAGTGAAGGCATAGGCAGAAACGACGAAAAGGTATTGGCATGTGTTATTTCCCCAAGTTCTTACTAAACCGCTTAGAAAAACAATACACAAACGACTGTCAGCAGGAACTCACTAAAGAAATGTCTGTTCTGCTCGGAAACTTAGCATTGTGTTTACACCAACAAGGCCACGAAAACTTATTGTTGAGTCACCGCATAAACGAAGAGCGAATAGTACTGTTTCACTGTACTAACTAGGCAGGTCAAGTGAATGATCATGCTAGGATTTTGCATGTATGATTCGTAAACACAAAATATAACGATAGCAGGAAATTTTAGGGTTTTAGCTAGCGAGGCCTGCTGACCAACTCGACGTAGAGCTCCAAATCGAGTTTTAGGAAACTTGCGAAAGCGCTTTATGAACTCGAATAATTAGCACTTGTTACATGTGTAGGAGAGGTGGGGAAGACATGGGAGTTGAAATCGAAAGCAGTATAAACATTAGAAGGAAAAGGTATTTGATTGTGAGTAGTGTGATCACAAATGCCGTTACAGGTATATGAACAGTTATTACTTCCTGGTTGCTCACACTATGGAAGGATGCTTCATCTTGAAGTACCTGGAAAAGATAGATAGGGGTTTAAGTTACTCGAGAGTGTGGCCGCAGTGTGCAAGGGACAACTACCTGAGGCTGATTACTCAAGACCCGTATACAAGTGGTTAATGATATGTTAGCTCAGTGCCGAGAAATGCCTTAATGTGGAAGATGGAAATCTACGGAGTAAAATGGCGTAAATTTTCAAGGCCAACTCCTAATAATCCCTCTTCCTTTATAGGGACGCAGGATCGATACAATGCTGGATGTCTGAGGCAAACACCTTTTTGCAGTCATGGCTCTGTACAATCGACGGCATGACTTAGCCATAGGACCTTAGGTTTACTGCTTTCAGTCTTATCGTTCTTCAACCGACTTGTTTGGTATGGTAGGGCGTTAAGGAACGATTGTTCTAGCCAGTTTAGCCCAATTGGTCCATAAAGACAGGTAGGCCTGGCCCCCATGCTAAATAGCAGCAACAGTAAAGAGATGAAAAGCAAAGAATGACACTAAGCCAAAGGTTTAAGGAAAGATGGGAAGTGGATGTAACTGTATGACAGATATGGATTTCGAGCCATATGACCCAATGCTACCAACCATAGGTTATAACTGTTCTGTGGACTATAACAAGTAACTCGTCGCCTACCAATACAATATACACTCACATTCAAGGACTTAATGAACTGAAATTAAGTCTTGGTACGACTAACTCAAATATTTTTATAGTCGTACAACTACCACTATCTGACTAGTACCAGCCAGTGCCCCAGGGTATCGACTGGATATTTGATATGGCTTGAAGCATAATGTAAGCAGCTAGTATTGTAATAGTAGGCTGAAAATAAATCCGTCAACATAGAATCTGACCCAAATGTGCTTTAGCCCAAGCTGCCAAACCCCATCAGAACCAGTGTAAATTAACAGGAGTAGAAATAATAGTAGTATTAAAGATAGGGAAAAAAGATTAGTCATTAGAGATTACAGTTCCTAAAAAGAGTAATGAAGGTATCTGGGTCACTGTGTCCGGGAGTAGTGTTCACTTTGAAGTTAATGTTATCTGTTTTCATCCGAATGGAATATATAAAATGTTCATCAGGAATGCATGCTACACTTATTTAATTTTACTAGAGACATGGGTCCCTAAAAACAATACTGACTTTGTCTTCTAACTAAATATTTTTAAATGACTTAGAGGTGTGTTTAAAAGTTATTAACAAGATTCTGAGTCTTCCAAACTTCTTGACTAAGAATGGAAGAGTACTTTGTTTCACTTTTTCTGTTGGGAACACTAGACCTCCAAACTAATCATTTATTGTGAAAATCAAGTAAAAGTAACTTTGCATTCATTTTAGAAAGTCGATTATTGATTAACTTTCATCACAATTAATGTAATCCAGTGTGGTAACTTTAGTTGTAACAATTATATCAACTAAGTGTAGTTTTTGCATAACAATTGTTCATGGCAATTTTGTGACACCTACTCAATTGATTATTTTCATAATAATTTGCTGCAATTTTGTTGATATATATACCCATGGTTTGTGTTCTACTCGTTCGTCTTTCAGGTTGTATGTGAATTACAATTTACCTGCTCACGATGGACTTTTTGGTCTAGCTAACAAGTTGGGGAGCAGAAAATAGATTAGCTGAGTTTAGAGTCGTTCGTGCCATCGTATCTCATTTCGCTCGCATTACTATAATTCCCGAATTCCAGAAACTCTATCGATTTTTAAATGTAAAATATAGCATAAAGGTTGGTATGAATCAATATACATATATTTGCAGGAAAAAAATGAGTATAGGCAACTTCACCTATCTCCTATGTCCTAACAGCTCTGGTGAGCTGATAACTGATGAAATCTCGGCGCGTATACAAAATCCTGCAAGACGTTTCTAAACTTAAAGAGCATATTTCCAATCCAACAAGAATAACTTGTTACTGACGAGTTGATGTTCTATTTTACAGTTATGACTGGACAGTAAGACTATCTATCATCAGTCCACACCCTACATAACAGATTGGTGTTAGCAAGTGTTATCTTTTAGACTTTCCTAGGACTGATTATACCCGAGGTCATGAAGAAATAGTGCGAAAAGCTGAGGAATAAATTCACATTGCGATTCCGGGTTTTCAAACGAGTGCCAGAACACAAGGCGAATACTTCCAAGGAGAAGCCGGATTGTTACAGCTACCAACTACACAGATGACACACACTGACCCAATTACCGACCTTAATACTGGCGACAGGGACAATACATGCAACCAGCGATTGCAAACAGATTAGTTATTTTGCTATAGCATTATAACTTTAAGGTTCGTTTTAGGATCTATGACAGTGTTTAGCGCAGGTAGCCTAGCTATTCGGCTATATCTAGTGGCAGCGATAGTTGACTCGGGGGAGGGATTGATATGAATTGGGTGCCAGGTGAATGCTTCGTTTTGGATGTATGGTTACCAGAGCTAGAGGTTATCAGGTTACCGCATAGCAGACTAGGAGGCTGTAAACGATTGACAATGAAATTAGAATGAAGATGAGTGCAAGTGAGACGGTGACATTAAACTAATCAATTTGATAGAGCTTTATAAATACAAAAATGAAAAACAAACCACTTGAATAAAAGAGACAAGAACACAATTGTGGTAAGCAATAATAGCAAGATGCATAGCAAACACGTAACAAGACCTTTAGCGACGGAAGTCGACAGCGGATCCATTAATAAAAATATGAAGATATTTTATTTAAATACACGTACTTTAGCATCGACAGGCTTTCGAACCTACTGGTTCTGCCATGTGAACGTTGCACAACTATCTTGTATATTCAAGTGCGACATGCACAAACTTATCACGAAAAAAACCGGCAACGTTGACTAATTGTACTGAGCAATGGACGTACAAAATGAATGACCACTCAGAAAAAACGACTGTTTTACATTGTTAAAAAAATTTCAAGACTTGAACCTTTCTAATGCCAGTTATAAGTTGTTAATGAAATCAGAAATTCGGAATTGTGGTTAATGCTCAATGAAAATTGAAGTCAACGACTAGCATGTAACTAGCCCGATGAGGTAAGCTAAGTAGGGCTGAAAATGTAAGATATTTCCTTAAAAGCGATATGGTAAATGCTTTTAAAAGGGTGCACCCGATTCTACGTAGAACCACTTGAAACTTTTCACGTAAGCTTACCAGCCTACCGCGCTACACAATGCTTAAATATTCGCAAGGTGAAATTCATCTTTCAATATAATTTTTAAATTTTGGTCGACAAGGTCACTAGACGACTGGGCTTTTAAAACCTATACCTGCATTATGGTTACATTTATTTTGCTTTAATAAAAACATTTTAACTATGTTTGTCATTTTTATTATTTTTACCCTAAATGAGTCCTAAATAGGTTCGTGGT
This sequence comes from Schistosoma japonicum, assembly GCA_025215515.1. Classification (NCBI taxonomy): domain Eukaryota; kingdom Metazoa; phylum Platyhelminthes; class Trematoda; order Strigeidida; family Schistosomatidae; genus Schistosoma; species Schistosoma japonicum. Next base: position 26,683,315 of record CM046069.1, on the reverse strand, counting down.
ACAACCATAGTAACTTCCAGCAATTAAACCAACACTGACAAAAGGTAGAATTCAGACGACATTGACGACTACAGAAGAAGATATATCTGGTCAAAAGTACAACGTTGACAAGATTTTAGCGTCTATACCAATTGATTCGGAAGGGAGGAGGAGTTGAATTCTACGGTAAGTCTCGTCATGATCTGACGGTAATGACTGACCAACAACTTTCAACCAAGCCTTTGAGTTTTTTCTAAATTCATATCTTCACACGTTATAAATATCTCGACAGTGACACTTTATCAAAGTCCTTGTATTTATGTAAACACATATCATTCTGATTGTTATGACGCGAGAAATTTGGTGTTGGTTGGTCGAGTGCTAATTACTTGTGTCTAGTCGATAATTGCGACTCTGCCCTATGCCCACCGAGTCCCAAGCCGGAATAAGAAGAATACCAGCCAATAGACCAACCGGACAGAATCGAATTATATTTCATACATTTCTTGATGTAAACATAAAACCAGACCACACAGCGAACCAATTAGGAAATTAACATATGGACACAACTTTTGGCAGACTGTAACAAGATGAAGTTACCATAAAAATGCAGAAATACCAAATCGGAACAACCTCGTTGGACTTCCTGAGGCATACTATTGATGCTAAATGTATAAAACCTTAAAAACACATGAAGGCGGATATTCTGGAATATCCTGAACAAACCACTAATAAGTAGTTACGAGCTTTCGACAGGTTGGTAGATTTTTACGGACGTTTCATTCCCAACTGTGCATCTATTGTGAAACCACCAACGGATCAGCTTCGTGAGAATAAAAGGTGGTCACAATGGATTCAGAATCAAAGAAAGCCTTCGTTGCAACTAAAAAGGCAATAGCCAATGTAATTATGCTGGCACATCACAATACTGAAGCTCCCGTCAGCAGTGCGGTCGACGCTTCTACCATTGACGCAGTTCCACAACAATTGATTAGCCATGCTTCGAAACCTTTAGCGTTCTTCTTAAGACGATTAAACGATACTGAATCAAAGTACAGCACTTTTGGACGTGTACTACTAGCCATATACTGTGCTGTATGACATATCCAGGATTCCATCTAAGGCCGGGAATTCACAATATTCGCTGATCATTAACCACTGATGTTTTCGATGAAGTCATCTTCAGATAAGTACTCTTCACGAGTGTCTCGTCATCTAGACTATACTTACCAGTTTTCTACTGATATACGACATATATCTGGAGCTAACATTGTAGTTGCCAACGCTTTATTAGGAACACATCTCTTGAATCGTTTCCAAGGCATCGACCTTGTTGAACTAGATCGTTTTCAAAATGAAGACAGTGATCTGTATCACAAGTTATCTACAACAACGCTCAATCTTCAAACTAAAACGATTGGAAAAGGTAAGAACACTGTGATTTGTGATCTTTCTACAGGTACATTCCGTTCAATTTTCCCCAGGAGTTATCGACGGATCATCTTCGACACATTGCACAACCCTTATAATCTTGGAGTTCGTGCTACAACTAAACTGATTACTTAGAGATTCTGCTGGCCGAAGATGAATGAGAACATCGAAGAATGGGCACGCATCTGCGTGGTCTACCGGAAGAATAAGGTAATTCAATATAATTAATGCCCTCGTGGCACTTTCTCAACTCCTGACACTCGATTCGACCACGTCCATCTTGTTCTCATAGGGCCTTGACCAAAATCAAACAGATTTTCTAATCTTCTGACATGCGTGAACCAATTCGCACGCTGGCCAGAAGCGATTCCACTGAAAGACATTACTAGCACTTTTGTCGAAGGACGGATGTCAAACTTTGGTTGTCTGTCTACAATAACGATAGACAGTGGACGTCAGACTGAATCTGGATTGTTTCAAGCTCTGGCCAAACTCCTTGTAACTATGTGTTTCAGAATAACCATCTGCCACACACAATCTAATGGTTAAGTAAAAAGATTTCACAGACAGCTGAAAGCATTACTTTTATCTACAAACATCCCACAGTAGATCGACTATTAACTACCAGTCTTAATCGGGATTCTCAGCATTGTAAAAGAAGATGTTGGGTGCAGTGTTGCCAAATTCTCGACGTAACTTACGAAGGGCCGCACAAGATCCTGAAACGAGAAACACAGTACTACATTATCGACATAAATGACCACGAGGAGAATGTCAGCAGTGAACTCATCGAACCAGTTTATCTAAAAGGTAGATTTGTTAATCCTGAATTTGTTGGAATACTTTTAGAAATAGACACCGTGATTGTCACCTCGCCCCTGTCGACGATTAACTAGTAAGACGAAACTTCCAAGTGTTCCACTATGCCAGAAATGGCATATTCTGGTAGAACTATACGATCTCCGGAACACTTGGACGAATATTACATTTATTGATCTTCTCTAAATTTCCCACCCATAAGGAAATTGAAAATTTCTTCGGAAAAAAATTAAATAAAAATCTTTTTTTCATTATAAGGTATTTTAGATATTTTCGTATGTATACAAAAATATTAAATCAGCGTTTTATTCATATGGGTGTTACCAATATTTTACATGTTCTTGTAGCTGCTAAATTGATTTCTCTTCATAAAATATGCACATATTTAATTTTTTTATTTTCGAGGCCGTCTGGAAACGAAGGAAAGAACGCTGAAGATAAAGAATACATTTTGTACAACATTTTTTAAGCAACGACACCATAGCGTATACACAGACGTCCAGAAGCTGCACCTCATAGCAAGCTATCAAAGGAACGTTTATCAATGCCTAGCGTATTACATTTCATCTTTCGGCTGGTACGTATTATGGTTCTCACGAACCTATAAGTGGGGGAGTATGCTGTAGCAGAAACAATCCCTAACAAAGATAGTTGCACAGGCTTTCGACATTGATACTGACCGTGTTTATTTTATCGGACATGACTAGGTGAAGGTGCTTGGTCAAACGTCACCACCAGAACATGATACAACTTACTCTCTAGTTATCCAGCCTAGACGTTTCTACCCCATTGACGATCTACTCACAATCGAATATAACTTCCCTTCCGTCCCTAATTGCCTTGTGATTTATTTTTATTTGTGCGTGTGTTTAATCGTTAGAAGTTGCACTGGTTATACGATAAACTGTTCTTGGTCATATAACGGGGGCATTTCATGTCTTTTAAAAGAAGGTGAATTACCAACCAAGTGGGTGATATGACCTTGCACACACGAAGTCACAATAATGAGTGCCAACGAGAGTTTCCAGCTGGTCACTGCAGAGTGCCTATTTAGTCCCAAGCCGGAAACAGATAACATAGAATAATGAATAAACCAAACAGAATCCTATCGCACTTCAAACATCCTTTTATAAAGACACAAAACCATTCCACAGGGTTAATTATGAAACTAACATTTATGCAAAATAGGAGAAATAGTGAATATGAACTAGAGTAACGTATTTGCAATTGACTAACTATAATTCATAAATGATAAATGATATGCTAACAGTTAGTGTCAAATGATAGGATAGGGCATGAGAAGCGTAATCATGATAGGATTAAAGTGGTCAAATTGTATACAGCCAAAAAACTGAGATAATCTACAGACAAATAATCAATCTTCTTTAGGTGCCTGGCATATAAATTTCTACTTCCTTAAATTTAGCTTGAGGACAATTAGTCCTAGTCATAAATCGCGGTGATCCACAAATCCACAGCTGAAAGCAAGCCATTCATTAGTTAATGCATGTATAATCACTTTCGCGTCCAGTGTAGATAATAGCACTTACTGATTAGTATTATTACCAGCAACCAAGTTAGTAAATGGAAGATTTCGGCACGTGTCATTAGTTAACTTGGGACCTGCACATTTTGAAAAGATCTTTGACATACATCGAAACCGTCATTGCATTCAAGTAGTAGGTAAAGCCACAGGGAAATTCAGCTTATAATACCTAATCTCTATAATTAATAGACCTACTTTAACACAGAATGCCAACCTTAAATGTGCTGACAATGGTCATGAAATAATAATTGTAAGGCAATGAGTATAAATGCTTATGTGCTAGGAATAGTAAAAACAGGTCTCTCTGATCTTCGAAGATTCTGTGCTCGAACTAACTTGTTTGGCACGTTTAATGAAGGTATATCAGATATCCAGAATTGACATTGACAGCCTATCGATTTGGAGCCAGAAACGATAGCTGCTATTCAATCACAGTAAGTGTGGGATTTCGCAATTTAACAAATATTCCATTAAAAACAAGCATTTCACTTGAGTTAAGATACAACCAAGACACTGAGCTCCAAATATGACATAGGTATATATTATAGCAGTTCACTGAGTATACATTCCCAATCATATCTAACTCTAGACAACAAATAGGCTTTATTCTTTGGAAGTTTTACACTGTGGACGCCAAGCTCACAATATACAATGGTGTGCATATTTTTACCTTAGAGGTAAGTCATATCTTTCAATTCCCGTATAAACAATAATCCTGCCTATTCATTTCGTTAACTCGAAAACACTGGTGTTGTTGTTTTGTTCTCCCTGCCTGTGTCTTATCTCTAGTTATAATAATAATAGTCTATTCTCAGGTAGTATTTAGTACATGAGAGCATACCAGTTTACAAGCATGATAAGAATGATAGTTGTGGATGATAATGTATAAAGCAAGTATGGAACCTACTGGTACAATATTATTCATTTCTCTTCGGCTGAATTGCGAACGTTAGCTATAGTAAAATGAGTCAAGCTGTGTCTCATGTATTGCTGTTTGCGCGACAACTCTCGTGTTATAGCATTGCTACTTCGCTAAATTCAACTATACACTTACATGATGCTACTGGTAAATCTCATAAGGGATTGATCTCGTTAAAAAACTTAACCCTATTGCTGGTTAGCAACTGTCAAATCAGCCGCTTGACATACTACGAGTGGGCGATTACTGGAATTCCGAGTACTATTAAGATTCTCCTACCGACCAAGCTCATGTGTTTAATCAAGTACCTACTTTGACTATTATCCCCACTACCCAATGGAATAACAACAAGTCGTCGTGAAACGATTAATTACTGTCAAGCATGTCGCAGGAATACATAAATATATAACGCATATAATGACAGCAATAGCAACAATAGTCCAGAATAATACAATAAATATACAAAATAATTAGTAATGTACTTAGTTCGAATATATAAATTTCATAGTCTGCTAGCGTCAGTGACGAGTATACTCATGATTACTGAGTTACGTATCACTCTACTGATAGGACTTCCTCAAAGATGACACCTGATCATCCAAAAACTCTGAATTTCTAACTTTTTTCACATTTTTAAATGAGACTTTAACTCACTGAGAGATTATCTTCTTTAAATGAGGCCTTCTAGTGGCCGATCCGATCAAATTCGCACATTTACTCACTAAAATTACAATAACTTTTTTAAACTGTATTTCTTTATTATGAGCTGCCTAAAACAACTTTTGAATTGCTTGTACATTAAGTTTTATCATCAAATTTATACTTAAACTAATCATTTTCTCAGTATGAACTCTTAGTTCTGTGCTGATAGCACAAATCATAATGTTGATTCCACTTACTGAAGTCATGAACACAATGTTTTACTGGATCTAAATTCATTCTTAAACTTTTCATAAATTAGAAGAATCAGTTACTCATGGGTCGTGATTTCTTTGATTAGACGCAACTATATGGTTATAATATGTTATTCCGTCTTGCTAATCTCAAATTATTTGGTTTTCGGCTTATTCTACTGACAGTTATATTCTAAACATGGTGTCAACCACATTGCCAAACATAATTCTATTTATGTTTTATTATGTTCAAATTACAATGTATGAAAAGCTTATTCATTGAATTTCTGAAAATTAAAGATATAAAGTGACCTCTGTAAAAATATGTGGTTTGTTGCGTATTTGAGATCTTCAAATGAAACCAATAAATGTTTTCTCTGCATTTGTGTCCAAAATACGTCAGTTTCACTAAATCTACTTGGTATATGGGAAAAGGTAACTATAATCCACATGTTTGTAATGCTTTTTGTTTGAACTGATAAAACTGATCATAATATCTTCACATTCTATAATTTCGATGCATCATCTTTACTTAAAATTTCTCCCTTATTAAGCACATAACATACCTGGGATTTTAGTATCATTTGAGATTTTGAATGCCAGATCTCACTTAAAGTAAAAATTATGATTTCTTAGCCATTTAAAAAATAACGTTTCACATTCACTGCTTTAATAACTCACAACTGTTTAATTCTGGGTTTGTGATTTAGATTATTGTCACGTTTCAAATTTTGTATATATGTTACATTTAGATCATTAAACATTTCATAAATATCATCCTACGATTACAAACTTTTCTGGATATTCATTAGATGTTTAACAAGTTGTCGCTGTCTGTATTTTAGGTTGAAGAAGTTAACTTCCTTCAAAGGGTCAATCCACGAAATATAATGGAAATACTTTTACAATCGAACTCCCTGTATATAGCTTGTAATTTCATCAAATCAAAATTCCACTAAATCGAGGTTCCTGAAAACGATCATTCAGTAGCTGGAACAGTTAAATGTAGATTTTTGCAGACATTAGAAACAAAAAAGTCCTAACTGGGCAAAATCTTAATCAGAAAATATTTTAGTAGTTGAAGCTACAAAATTATTTCTGAAATCAAACTGGATTTAGTGAGGTTAATATGGTTATTATCATTGTTTATCGAATTAGTTCACATTTTATACTAAATGAATGTTACTCTGTAACGCACAAATTACAGAGTATTTATTTACCTCATGGATCTCTAAACTCAATTACAGTCATTCAAATCCCTTGAATACAAGGGTGTTTCTTCACATTTAATATAATGTTTGACTCAATAATTTTTGTTATTAGATACTGTTTTACAAAAACAATCATCAATACGTTGTGCTTCTCACTTGCAGCTAGTTTATAAAAAATGCTTAAAATTAACTTTATCTAATTTCTTGTTCAAACTACTTTTCAATAACTCGGAAGCTTGGATGGTCAATTTGTAGTCTACATCTAGACTATAAATGCGCAACAAGGAAAACTCGTTACTGTGTCGTCTGATTGTTTATGTTAAAGTTGCATTAGGGATAATACAATTTCGAATATATACGGCATGAGACAAACATTATTTTAGCACAAGGCAAACACAAATCTCTACCTGTATAATCAGTTTGACTAACTAATAGTTGTGTATGTGATTTTCGGATTTGCCAGATGAATATTTTTAAAGAATACAAATTTCAAAAATACTGCCTGTTAAAATGTTTGTGACTAATGATCTATTTCGCCTTTATGTTCTACAGTAGAAAGTTGGTAACTCCTCTATGTAAGATGAGAGCTCTTGAACTATAAGTAGCCTCTAAGACCTGGCCTGTAAGCTATTTACTAATTTGAACTAAGCACTTTTAATGTGTGACGACTTAATAAAATTCAGGGATCATAATAACTTTTAGCCGAAAATGTATAAGTCAATTGACATTCTGTTACAAATATTCTTACACTTAAAATTAGACTTTAGTAATCGGTTATCTTTTTTAAGAATTTTCAAAAGTTAGAGATACGGATTTTCGGGTTTTGACCTAGATGCTTAAAAATATGATTCACAATACCAAACCTAAGCTTTGTGGTTTTGATTGAACAACTGTTTTGTAGTGCGTAAAAACTTTCTTCCTAATACGAAATAATTCTTAGTGCTCCACCAATTCTAGCGTTTTATCATACGATATCAGCATGTACCATAGCGTTTTTCAAGTCAAATCTGTTTAGATCAAATAAGATGTATACAAAAATATAATTCTACTAAATTTCAGAATACCCTCTTTAATAAAAACGTGGCAATAGACAGATAGATATTTAAATGAAACCGGAAATAACAAATTCATTACTGTATCACTGATATATCTACTCTTGTCAGTGACGAACAGTTCGATGTCATTGAAAGCGAGCTTTTTGACAACAGTTCACATATGCTTGTAGGCATTTATTAATAATACTTTTTTTTCAGTTTTATCTGGTGTTTACTTAACAGTGAATCATCTGTCATATTTTTAAAGATAAGCTTACTTCTCCAAATGAGTAGATTAAAGTGGTACCTTAATATGATTTTTAATTGAAATAAGATGCTTTTAGTTAGTGACCTAATATATATGTATATATTTTGCGTCAACCTTTGTTTTTCCTTTATTCATATACAAGTATTATAAACTCTCAAAACTTATCACCACGGGTTTAAACTCTAAGTATATTTAATTTTTAATTGATGCAACATAGCACTGTACGGATATCTTCATGCCACATTTAGATGGCACTATTTAGCAGAACCACTTGGTTTTACGCCTAAGGAAATTCAGGAAATTACTGAAATACTCTTGCGACATGAATGTTATTTCAGGGACTCAACTACAAAACGACTGAATCACGTATCACCTACAAGAATATTTTGTTTGTTACTAGCTAAATTTCAAATGCTCGTTGGCTGCTTATCCAAAGACGCAAGTATTCTTTATACAGCTTCAAGAGGTAACAATAAGGTAGTTGATAAAATATCACAAACAACTAAATACCTTGATCATTTTGAGATTTTGTCATTTACTCGTCATCGAAAGCCTAGCACACATGTTGATCAATCCTCTATTCCAGAACAAAGTTATTCAGAGCAGGGTAAGTCCTTTATTTTCTTTCATATGTACATGACTTGATTTAAGCTGGTCTAAGATAATTATACAGTTGAAAAGGTTTGTTCCAAGAAGGGGTCTGTTTTCAAGGAAATCATTATCAAGATGTATAACGGTATATACATATATGCACAATTAATTATAGACCATTGTGTAACTGTGAGGATTTCGATTAGCTTGCATGTGAAATCGTTTGACTATCTAGTGTTTTAGATAATCAATTAGTAATTAAAGGATGGGGTTTGTGAAGCATAAGGATTGTGTAATCAGCAATCATGATTATCACTAGATTAGAATGAAGATTTGAAGATGAAAATCGAGAAATTATATACGGAGACAGTTATTGTGCTAACAATAAGATACTGACAACTATAATCATAATGTTAATTGTAATTATAATAATGGTGAACGCGAACAAAGGTAGAAATGAGATGTGAAGATACAGAAAGGTGCGAATAAATAAATGAAGCAAATAATTTGAATACGCAACCGAGACCATGATAAATAAAATGATCTCACACATTGCATTTGTATGCACAATTCAGGCTTTAAATTGAGGGTCGCTTTCGCTTCTGCAACGTAAAGTAGATTCAAACTCATTTATCTTGGTTTATTTGAATGAATTTAATAGATTATGTCAAACGATGAGTCTGAGTTTAAATGCCCTGAATCTATATATTGCAGGATAGTGGAGGTGACCAATATACACCGTCCCCTGATCAGTTACACCGTAAAGATGCTGTTGAATATGGTGAAGGAGCGGTCTCAACAAATGCCCTATTTACCTAGCTTCATAAGATCAGGTAAACTAGTAAATGTATATTGAACTGGTCAGTCGAGGCATTTTGTCCTTTAGTTGGAGGCATATAGGCGGGTAGCCCCTGGACGTTGTACTAAGGGTCAATGCAAGTAAAGTCCCTTTAGTCTACCTCTCTAAACAAGTTTTTATTATATCGCTAGCAGTATCTTCTTTAAATTCCAGGTTTATGTACAATTTTTTCTTTGGAATAGCGTGTTTTGTCTGTGAAGACTGCTTCTCCTGCATGTTTTTGTTGGTAAAGTTTGTAGGTTATCGGTTTTCTAAGAGGATGGATCTCAGAAAGATTATTTCTTCATTTATGCGATCTGATAAACATATTCTACGGTATCGTGGGCATAGCAAGCAGACTAAGTTGCGCTTTTTCACTACTGGAACCCAACTATGAAAATTGGCCAGCTATCCATCCTAAATAGGTTTCCTGTAAACTGATCTCTGTAGAGATCCATCATTTTTTCTAGCAAGCAGAACGTCTAAGAATTGTGAATCACATTCTTGTTCCATTGTGCATTTCAGTACTGAGTGGCAACTACTCAATGATCTAATAAATGGATTTCCTATGCATTTCTTGTCCATTCTTAGCATAACTATCTGCATATCACAAAATATGGTTATCAGTTAATCATGCCTTCTTAGTTATGCATTACGTTAAAAATCACTAAAACAGTTAAAGATATCGAGCAAAATTACTTACTGAATAGACTACTTTCAGCCGACATCAAACTTCCCATGACTTATGTATTATACGTTAATGCAGAATGATTATCCTCTAAAGTCCTCAGCATTTATGCTTAATAACATAACTGAAAACTCGAGATGATATGGTCAATTTATTTATGATCCTCGCATATATCTTAAATTGTATGGTGATTCCGGGTATTAGGTTTTTAGATTTTAACTATGTGTAAATGTATTATTTCTCCTTCTTTCGTCCTGATACTTTTCTAGGTAAGGGTTATTTGTAGCTTATTTTAATATTCACCACGCCAGTTGTATTAACTACTTTCTTCAGTTTTCAAGTTTATTTAGTGGGATAAATGCTGCATACAGAAAGTGTAGATTTCACCAATGAACTCGGTCCGAGGGTTTGAATTCATCTATAGTTAACTTCTCAAAATATTTAAGCGAAGTACTGAGTTTATCTCAGGATCTTGCTTTACCCGTTGTGTATGTGAAGGTCTACTATTGGCTACAGGGGATGCTGCTACACTGTCTGTCTTCACCTGCATTCTCTGTTGTGTGTAAGATAGGAGAGCTAGGCCATCTGCGAAGTCCAAGTCATCTTGTCGCATCCATGTTGTTCACTGTATTCCTTGATTGCCTTGGGATGTTGCTATCTTCATGGTCCAGTCAACCACCAGCAAAAATAGGAAGGGCGAGAGTAAGCAGCCTTGTATGACACCGCTCTTCACTTTAAATGAATCTGTGAGGTTACCGCCATGCACGAGTTTACAATGTAGTCCGTCTTAAGGATTCCGTATGATGTTGACTATCTTTTTGGGTAGACCATAGTGTCGTAGGAGGCTCCATAATGTTCTTCTATCCGCGTTGTCGAATGCTTTTTCGTAGTCGAGGAAGTTGATGTAAAGTGGTGAATCCTATTCGATTGATTGTTAAACAATGGACCGCAGAGTAGCGATTTGGTCGACACACAATCGATCTTTACGGAGTCCGGTTTGTTGATTTCGAAGTTGGACATCGACTGGATCTTTCACTGGGTTCAACAACACTCTGTTGAAGACTTTTCCTTTCATCAAAAGAAGAGTGATGCTCTCGTAGTTCTCGCAATTACTAAGATATCCTTTCTTTGGGTATCTTGGCACTTGTTCTTCCTTCCAAATCTTTCTAAAGAGAATGTGGAGTATCTTCTCAGTTGCTTCTACATCTGTCTTCAGTTGGTATGTTGTTTGGCCTTGCTGAATTGCTACTCTTGATTTGTCGGATGGCCATTTTAAATTCTTCAACTGTTGGCGGATCAATGTTTATGAGGAATTCTGGGGCTGCTGTCTCAATGACGGGTGGTTTCAGTTGAACCGGTCTCTTCAAGAGTTTTTTGAAGTATTCTACACACCTGTTTCGTTGTGTAGTGATTGGCTTGCCATCCTTGTTCTTGATTGAGCGTTCTGGCTTACCGAATTTCCAAGCTAGCTTCTTTGTTGTAACGTATAGGTGCCTAATGTTTCCTTTCTTTGCAGCTTTTTCCGCCATCATTGCTAGGTCCTCAACATATTTCCGTTTATCAGATCTGATGCTTCCCTCAAATTGCTTGTTGACCTCTGTGTATTTGACCTATGCTTTGGCTTTCTCTGTTTTTGTTCGGCTGTTATTAATTGCTATCTTTTCACGCCCTCCCCCGTCTTGGATCTTGTCCAAAGTATCGACAGAAATCTATTTTTTATGTTATTATTCCTTGCAGCTCAAAGCCTCATGACATGTTGAAGTCTTTGTTTCCTTGATCATTTTCCAGTTGTCCTCCTTAGTAGTTCCACCTCCTTCTAGTATATCGTGAAATGCTTGGAACTTTTTGTTGGGAATTATTTTGAACTCGTTACATTTGTTAGTATCCCGGAGAAGGGCTGTGTTAAACTTAGTAATACTGCTGCTTCAATTATCCAGTGCTCCTGAAGCTTTAGTTTATTTTAGCCACCACCAAATGGTGTTCTGAATCTACATCAGCTCTTCTTGCTCTTACGTCTTCCATGGTCCTTCTAAACTTATTAATTCAGATGTGGTCGCTTTGGTTCTCGGTTTTGTGTTCTGGTGAAACCTATGAAGTTTTGTGTATATGTTTGTGCGATAATATGGTACCACCTATAATCATTCTGTTCAAAGCACATGTTATGCCGGACCACTAAAGAAAAGTAACAAACTCTGAGTATGTGTGTTTTGTGTTTTCGAACACTATTTCGATTATTCTAACTGTCGGTAGTGTAAACATTTTGTTTCAATGATTGTTACATTCCTCTCACCTTATCCTCCCAAATTAGTATATTTACTCTTAGTATATTGTCTCTTACAATGAACTACAGTTAATTGGTTGTGTACACGTTATCCCTAATCACTGCCACTATTTCCTTTGTTCTGTATTATTGTTAATTTTCCAATTAGTCCTCTGTGTGATCTGGTTTAAAATATATAAACGAATGTATGAAATATAATTCGATTCTTTCTGGTTGGTCTATCGGCTCGTGTTCTTCTTATTCCGGCCTGAGACTCAGTGTGCATAGGGTAGACATTCAATTATCGACTGGGCACAAGTAACTGGCACTTGGCCAACCAACTCCGAATTTCTCGCTTCATAATTCATTTTTATCTAATTCCTTGCATCTACTTCTTTATTCGCGTGCATCAGCTTAATCGTATACGTATATGAAGTCAATTAATATACGAGAATTATATATACACAGGAATTATATCTAGCTAAACCTAATACAATTACAAACCTACATTATGGATGTGTAATACACAGTAAAATAATACAAAATGATAAATCTGTACTTTCTATCTCAGATTCGAGTTTTATAAAGGAACAGAGTAACGTTCTAATCGATTTGTTTGGCAACCTTGTCATGTGGTTAGTTATCATGTCAGAAAATGGAGTGGGTTGAGGAGTATGCGTATCAATTTGGTTGCTTATTTACGCTATTAGTGACCCATTACCAATGGAATTACACAATTAAAATAAGTGCCTGTACATACAAACGATACATATGTATTAGTTGACACCTATAAAATCTTCATTCGAGTAGACATCTCTTTGCTGATACCTCTAGGTTTCGTGACGTCCAAACGTACATGTGCTCTATTTCTTACAATTAGAATTGCATGTTTCGTTGATCTATAATGATACTGAAAACTTATCATTAGATATTAGATTTGAGAGATCAGAACGTTACTGATGATCACAGTGTAAAAAATTTATATTTTATCACTCTAGAAAACCGTCAACTCTACACTTCAGTAAGCATCCAGTTGCATTGACAAATAATATGACTATGTTCGTTGTTCTGAAGTAACCTTTACTAAGTGATAAAGACATAATTTGTGCCTAATTATTGCTGCTTAAATTGTCATTACTCATTGTGTTAGTATGTTTTTAGAATCTTCATTTAGAAATGTGTGGTTTTATCTTTGAGGATATCATCTGTCAGTTCGTGGAAAGGAGTAAAAACTACATTATACACGGTGTTATCAGATAATCTAAGTTTTGGAGGGTATTATTCAAAATGTTCATTAAAAGAACCTTCAGGAATAGTCAAAAATATAGTGGAAAGAATGTGGTTATGGAATAGAACATGTGAACTCCTTGGACTTGATAACCAAATAAATGTTAGTAATTAACAATACACAATTACACAGTGCAGGAAATGTTGCTTTTCTGTTTACAAATACATTTTGGATGTGTTATATTCTTCCTTCATTTCGTTGCATATTAGAGCATTCATGTTCTGCTTCGCCTCAATTCGTTTGTGAACTACAAATCTATGCAGGTGTTAGTGTTTGCAATCTAGTCACTTACCATTGTACAGTCAAACGAAATTACTTAAAGCAATTATGAACGAATTCGTTTCTCAAGTGGACTGTTGTAACATTCATGTGATGGCATCTAATTCTATTACATGTAAACGACGACTACATCAGCAAACACTTCCCCGTAATTCGTTTGATTGATTGTTGTCAAATAACTACAGTATTTAAAATGTTTTCTTAATATTTCATCTGAGTCCTTGTAACTACCTTATTCAAAGAATGATAAACAAATATGTTTTGATTACAGTTCTTACCAAACATAGTAAACCGGTTTATGAGCTGTACACACAATCCTCGCTACTTAACAGTTCACTTTCTCTTCGCTTAGTTTTTATTCAAGGCCTAGTAACCAATATGCGGTTATCAATTTGGCGACGGCACCGACCGATGTTCCGAAGCATCTACACTTTCGTATACTCGCTAACTTGATATGCATTTGCAATAGGCGTATCACACATATTTAAAGGAGTCATCATCGACGGTTTAGGCAAGGATGAATTTAGAAGTGATTAGGATTTACAAAAGACCCAAAACCAAACAAGCCGTCACTGACTTAATTTCAAGCAATAACTTTTACTTAAAATCAATTCTACTACACTAACAATATCGTAACAGGTAGTTGTAGGTAATCCCACTGGCATACTTTATAAGTTAATCGAGTTCATATTTTTGCTCTCTGACGTTTAATATGACCTTGGAGCTGTGGTGGTTATCTTGTGTTTGAAGTTTGACAGCTCCGTTGTTCTTACTAACTCTCATAGATTTTAACTGTACTCATACCTATCCAGTCGTCAAATGAAAATCTCTGAATTGATTCATGTTTAATATGTTGTTTGAAATTGCTTGCATGAATAACACTACAGTTGTTGGTGCGTAGTAAATTACTAATATGTTCAATCATTTTTGTTCGCGATCCATGAAATATAACCTATACATGATAGTTTAGCTAATAGCGTTTTATGGTTGGTAATTATGTACAGGTCATTCAAATTATGTATTCTATTATGCGTTCTAAATATGATTAGTAATTGCTTATGTATGTCGGATAATAATCAAGCTTAGTTCAGTAATAGTATAGTTCCTATATACACACTAATCACTATACGTCCCATTGACCAACACATATCCACAAGTAATAGGATAAGTGTTCACATTAGAGGTCAGTAATAATGAGCTTATGAGGATTTTATTAAAACTAAGTGCATATCCAACAAGCAAGGAATCAATGTAACCATGATAAGTTGTCATCCCTTGAGTTCAGTTCAATCACACACTGAGTATACATACTACAGAAAAAAGTACGACATGTAAAATATTATATCAAGGGTTATCATTGGCTGGTACAATGGAGATTTAGCTCGTACAAATTCAAAATAGAAAGTAGACTATACTAGTTTTCAAGGTATTTCAATTCATTATAATAAAGAACAGTTTTAATACAGTTATACGCATGAAACATATTCTGACACAATTATTGTGTTGTAATACGAAAGTCCTGTAACAACGTTGCTGTGCGTAAGCCACTAACTTTTTTATTTATTTGAAGTATTTTTGTCCATGTACTTCATAACCATTTTCATTCCAGTATCTCAAATAAGCTAATCGTATAACCTTGATTGGTTTATATAGTAAGCCCTCCAAATACCAGTTTTTCACATCCCAGTCAGTCAGATTCAAAACAAAAATATTCATGATTATGAAGTATTTATTATCCCGGTAAACTACGATGCTTTATTACACTACGGAAACACAAGTTCACTGATTGCGGTACAACAAACCCGATTCTACAACAACAAGTTAGTAAGCAGCTACCTGTACTTCAGAACGTGTATTGATTGCCTTTTTTAGCACCAGTGTCACGACAAATCTAATTGGTAAATTAGAGACAGACAACAACGGATGACAATGAGACTAAACAACATTCAATGTTGTCAACATGCCAGCTTCCGCAATAGAATATTTTTTATATTGAGCTAAGTACTTGATTCATCTGTTTGTTTTTCATGCTGATTAAGTATGGCGACATTATGCGTTAGGAGTATGTGTGCGCGGTGAGCAGAATTGTAAACGTTTGGCCTTTGCAAGAGGTTGCTAGTATTGTATTAGCACTTAGTCAAGCATCTTCACCAGATGCCATGATGTGCTGTGAAAACGAACCCTTCCCTTAAACGGCCAGCACAGACGTTGAATTCCGTTTACCCTCAACTTAGGATCAAATTAACCTTCGACGCAAATAAAATTTGACTCCGAAAGCAGTCGTAATGAAGTTGTTTTCAAGGTTGAGCGTACATTAGATAAAAAACGCTTACTTTAAACAAACTGAATGATACTTTTAAGAAGGGTATCATTCATAACATTCTACAACATCTTTGGCTGGCATCAGTAACCTTTTCATGTATCTGTGGAGTCAACATAAATGTTGCACGACGTACAGCTACTCATGATGGAATGCAATAATTTACGTTTAAAAGGAAATCAATCAGGGAAAGTTGTCTAGGTACTTGAAATAACCATGTGAAAAGATAATATGGTACATGGAGGATCGTTAGGATGGAAAAGGTAAGTACTAATTACTTCAATATAACGACCGGGCTTTTAAAATTTATGACAGAATAACAAGTAAGGGCTATTTCCAGTATATTCAGAATAGGACGGCAGGAACCCCGATTCTAGTTATGTAGACGTAAGTCACTTCAAGAAGAACAAATGATTCGGATAGTCGGTTAAATTATTGATCTTTCGCAAAGACTGAGGATGTTCATCGAGTGGTTGTTCGCCAGGGGAATTTCATTGGCTTAATCATCAATGTTCATATGCATAAAATCCGAGGCTGATGATCTCATCTAAGCAGTTTCCGAGCCCTTATAATAATTTAATAAATAAAATAATTAACTGCCAGTAAAATGAATTCTTATATTCAACATATTTTGACTTTAAAATAGATGAACCTGTTCCTAACTCGAATACATTTATTAGTCATGTAAGGACACTGCATCCTCTTTGCATTTTCCAAGTCATCTATCAGTTTTTATTAATATATAACGGTTTACTTTGCAACTGCGTTCTCATTAGTTAAAAAAATTTAAAGATCTTTTCCAGTCGTTTAGGTTCGTCAACACCGTTTAGTCTTGCGCCACTTAATTTATTATTTTTATATATAATGAAATCGATTACAGGAATTCACGCCAGTTTATGGCCATAATCATTGTGATAAACATCTGTTACTCGAACTAATGTATACAATACGAGGAACAAAAGCACATAAATAATGGCAAAATGTACAATAAGTATGATGTAGATTTAATTGTTTTGCACAAAACAATAAACGTTGTTTGAATTGATATTTGTGTGGTATTCATTACGAAGGCCTTGAAACGACCTTGTGATGTAGGTGAGGAATAGCAAGGAAGATTAAAGTTACCAAATCGAAATATTACATTACGACAGAAGATATGTACGTTCATCGTTTTGCGTAGTATGAGGCAATAGCTAATCGTGTATGTTCTGGTCACTAGTAAATTAAATGTGACGTACCAAGACGCTAAACATCTTCGTAGTAAAATACTAGGTTTGCTGGAACTCATTGTGAGTTTGTGTATTCTGCGTAAAGTCGATGTTTGGGTTAATACATATTTGTGCAATAGAAACTGAATCGGAAAGACATGTTTGCATTGCATAAATAAAATATTAGCTCCTGGAAAAACTACTTGTACTGTACAGGTATTACAAGGGTTTAAAGTATGATCGAATTAACAATAAGCCTTTTTCTGACATGTAAAGTGTACACAGTCCAGTGATATCATTTACTAAAGAACGTTATAATATCATATATAATATCATACTAATTTTAGATATTAAGGGAGCCTATGATTTATAACGTTCACAAAATAATGGTCTCACCAGCTAGGAGGCCAATGTTTTTAAGAACTATACTAAGTAGAATACAAAATACTAGGGAACTGTCTTCCATATGCACTTCTATTGTTCCATATTTAGCCGTACCTAATCAAATAAAATTTTGCGCTTGCTTAATTTTTGTCTTTTGATTTCAACTTCAAACAGTTCGTTTTTTAAATAATAGTTTCGAGTGTGGTTGGGGTAGACAATAGTAGCCGGGGTGTGGGTCAATTTACTCATGCAGTTTATTTAGAAAGGAATTAAAGTTTGTCTTTGTTTTCCATCGTGGTACAAGTTCAAGCATGTAACACATTGTTTCTTAGTCAACTTTAGAGTCATTTTTATCCGTCTGTTGTGTTATGTAGCTTTGTACACTCTCCATTCTCATTCTGTCACTCGTTTGTAGGTTGATAAGTAGGAAGGAACAGTACTCAAGTATCAGTTTTATACATATTTTCCAGATAGTAAGCCTTTACTCATTTTAGTAAAAGTTCTTCAAAATGAAACCTTAGATTTGCCGTGACTAGGATAGTTCGGTAGAGATGTATTCGGAGAAGTTAGTGGTGTCAGAGCATGACATGTCTAGGTTGGTTACAAAGTTAAGTTTACTGAGTGTTTGATTATTAAGTACAGGTTGGGTTTGAAGTTTTAAGTCCCATAAGCGTATCCATCCACATTTCTCAGTAATGAATTCCAAACACTAATCTGGGCACCATTTACCGAGGTTATTTGGTTAATCCTGCATGCTTTTAATGTATTGTGCTGCTTCCTGGTTTTCAATCTCATAGACTCCTTTTAAGTCGTCAGCATATGGGTACGGCTTTAATTCGGTGAAATACTTGCATGCACTATTGATATATATAATGAAAAGAAGGGATCCTAGAATGTTACCTTGCATAACTCCACTGGTAGTAAGTCGTTGTGTTGACATTACAGTGTCCTACTTTTGTTATCTGATATCGGTTTGTGAGGAATTATTTGAACCACCCTTGGAAATAATTAGTGATTCCTATGGACTGCAGATAGTGTGGTACTGTGCCGAAAATAATTTAATGTCAATGTATAATATTATTAATAACTTCTTCTGATCATGGTTTCAAGTAACCACACTAAAGATGAGGTATTTGACTTTCCTTTTGAGAATGCCATGCTGCAAAGCATTAATCAAGCCTTTATTTAGTATGTAGTTACATGTTTGGTCTATGATTACCTTCTCCATTACGTGTGAGAACACTGGTGTGAAATTAATTGATCTGTAGTTATAGATTAGGTTCTGTGCTCCTGTATTATGCTTAGGGAGTATGTAGGTGCCTTTCTAGGTCTCAGGATAATTTTCTACTTATAATAAGAGTGCGAACATTTTAAGTAAAAGAATAGGTATATCAGACCCAGCACTACTGTAAAAGATTGATGACATATTATCGGTCTATGAGCTATTATTTGGTATAAGCGTACTAACAGCTTTACTGATATTTTTGAGCTAAATTTTATAGTTCCTACTGTTGTACTGCATATATTGTCTATATTGATGTCCGGCACTTAAAATTGGTACTAGTTTTTCGTGAACTTTTCACTAAGGAGTTCACATATAACTTGTGTGTCATTGTAGGTGACTTTGTCTTGCAGTGTTGTATGAATACTGTTTTCTTCGTTTTTTTTCAGGACATCTTTCTAACAGACAGCATATGTTTAGAGACTTAGGTACGACACTAAGTGTTATACATTTCTCGTCCTTCAAGCGAGTTTTAGTTGACATTTTAATTATTCCTGGTAAACAGTGTAGTTAATTCAGAGTAGCGAAACCATTTGAGATGAAGCATCTTTTCCTTAGTTTGCCTAGCTTGGCTTTCGTTGTAAAGTTGACGAATGGCGGTATATTTTGTAACCCGTCTTTGTGGGCACTATAGTGTCTAGCACAAGCTTTATGGTGCTGTAGAATGTTTCTAATGTTTTGAAAATGTTGTCACTAGTGAAGAAGCAGATTTTTTCAGCTAAACATCAGTAACCTCGTAGCGCTAATTATGATAATAATAAAAGTTTATTCTCAAGTAGCATTTTGTACATGAGAGCATACCATGCATGATCAGAATGATATGGTTTGTTTTTAATAGGTATTTATAGACAGTCACTGTTATGGAAATCAAGCTATATGAAAACATTAATTAACTAGTTACAAAGCCAAAGGTAACAAGGTTCACAGTTTACAGTACTAGGGCGCTAGAGGTATATTTTATAATATAGAGAACTTCCAACAAACAACCGCGTGCCTTTTGTCTGTGGCACTATAATCCTAGGAAGTAGTTGTAAGTAGAATGAACCACAGAGACTATCCAGAAACGGGATAAGGCTGAGTATTTGAAATTAGGTTAGAAAAGCCAATCTATGTGAATCGATCTTGAGCAGTGAGTTATTGAATTATTAATTACGTTCCTAGCCAGCGTATTGGGGTAAGTTGCTTAAAGGTGATCAATTCCATACAAGAGCAGATTTGAAACTCGGGGAGACAGTGATATAGAAGAATATATGAAATAGAAAGAGAAAAAAACGAATTTAGTTAGTGGTAGCATAATAATCAATTTTAACCTGAAATCTATTTTTTACTGCTTTTTTCTCTCTACTACAACACACATGATTGTAGTGTTCTCAGTTTTAGAACCCTAATAAGCCAGTGCTGATTGATTCGACGTTAAGTGGTAAATCGTCGTTCCGTCTAATTTCATCTCCCTTCTAATATGCATCTTCCCACCTCTACCTATTTAGTGTTTTCAGACCAATCCTCCCAATAGCACCCGAATCCATTTATAATAATAATAGATTTATTCTCAGGTGTCATTTTGTACACGAGAGCATGCCAGTTTACAGGCATGATCAGGATGATATGGGTTGACATACATACAAATATTATGACGAAGTGTTACTGTCAGGACATTCATAACATATAAAGATATGAATTGAGAACCAAACTAATTGCAATAAAGTTTACAGTACTAGGACACTAAGTATTTGTACTGTATCATGGTGCACACCGCGTGCTCCTTGACTACTGCGTTACAAATTCAACCCTAATGAGCTATTGATGATTGATTCGAGGTTATCTGATAAGTCGTCAAAGATTTAGTGCAAGTCTTTAGATTCTAGATATGGGGTGATCGGCTGTTCTAACCTTAAGATATAACTAGTAGTGCAAATATTTTGTGGTGGTTTATTCCAGAGTTTGGTGTAGAGTACGATAAAGACTTTACAGCGATATTGTGTTTGATACTTTTTGATAATTAATGTTGCCTCGTAGTTCCGGAGACCATATCTAGGCGTTTGGTTCCATCGGGGAGAGAAGGCTGATAACGATATTCCGCCCATAATTTTATAGAAAACTACTGAGTTATGTCGTAGTTGGCGATGATACAGGGGTTCTAAAGAGAGCGTTTTACATCTAGTCGTATAGTTCATGTTACTCTTAGTTCCCAGAATTCGACATTTAAAACTTCTTTGTACACTTTCTAAACGTATCTTATCTTTTCTATTTATGTTCTATAAGATAGATTAGCAGTACTCGAGTGTAGGTCTTACACGTATTTTAAACAAAGTGAACTTAGCCTGCGTTGTATAGAAGCTTTTAGGAAAGAAGCCTGTTAATCTTGTGGTTTTGGAGATTATAGAGAGGGCGTGCTCCGTGAACTTAAAGTTATTAGAATATTTAATACCAAAGTCGCTTGTTGACTGAAGTATTTGAATCTTAGACCCGTTTAGATGAAACTTGAACTGGAGGTTATAGTTGCCAATGTGAATGATTCCACATTTACTTTAGTTAAGTGGTAGTTACCATTTTTGGCTTCAGGCAGTCAGGCCATCGAGGTACTTTGGAATCAGAGTCAAATCTTCTCCCAAAGCATCTGTTTTAAAGCTATATACTCTCTTGAGACCATTCGCATATCACTAAGGTCGGTCATGTTTTATAACGTTATTTATGTCACCTATGTAAATAATAAACAATAAGGGACTCAGTACACTTCCTCGTATAACTCCACTGGTAATTGGTTTAGGTGATGATAGACTGTTATTAAATCTTAATGTTTTTTGTCTTCTTTTCAGGAAAGATGCATACCATGAGTGAAGTGGGTCAAAGACCCACTTTAGTTTAACGAGCAGTCGCTTATGTGGAAATTGTCAAAAGCCCATTGTTTCGATGTGTAGTTATGTTATTTAGATAGTACAACAAGGATGTGTCATATGACCTAGTTTTTAAAAATCCATGTTGGAAAATGAAGAGTAGTTCGTTCTTAAGTAAATATTGCAGTAATTCCACCTTGAATATTTTTTCCATTACTCTTGATAAAACAGAGGTTAGATTGATAGGGCGATGGTTCTTTATATTTCCCATAATACTGATAGGGCGGTATGGTAAATTGAACGTATGGGTGTATGCTGATGGATGGATGGATGGGGGTGAATTCAGAGTATCCAACTAAGTTTAGAAAAATGCCCCAGTCAATATGGACAGAGTCTTGATACTGAAAAAGCATATATTTTGTTCCGTACTTACTACCTTTTACGAGGAATGAAAGAGTACATTAAACTATGTTGTGGTCACTGTTGTAAAATGTTTTTGAAAACATTCTACGGATATTGGCGTCATATTATAACAGAATATCAGGTAGAGGGTGTTGTTTCATGTAGGTTGATACATATGTTGTTTCCAACCGTGTATATTGATAGGCCTAATAATACTTTCATAAAACCCCAAGCCAGTGGATGTGTGCCAGTTGGCTTCGGTCAGATTAAGGTCTTCACAGGTTACATTACAATCAAGGTTGAGGTTAGCAGCGTGTCCAAACGATGTGGATATTGAGGTTTTCATCAATTTAGGAGTGTTTGAAGCCCTATATATACAACCGAGTACTAGTTGCTACCTACTTTATTGTACTTCTAGTCATATCAAATCAGGTACTGTGTCGAGAACGTCGTTTTTGTTTTCCACTTGTGTATTCGTTGATACATATGCCAGACAACTTCCTTATACCCCTTGTAGTGGCTATATCGCAACGACATAGTTATCTGCGATAAGGTACGAATCAGGAATATCATAGAACAACCAACCTTCAGTTATTAGGACAAGTATTGGGTTGTATAGGAGGATCAGAGTTCTCAGAAGTAACTAAACCCTGTCATACCAATGCAGTAACAGTTAGGTGTCTGGTTTCTAGTTAGTGGCCTTAGTAGTCTATACGACCCGTAATAAGATGCCTGTATAGATGAGGTTGACCGAAATAGGAATTGTGTGGTCAAGCGTCGAGTAAAACAATATAATTTTCATCAAACCAGTAAACTAACGAGCCTAACATTATAAAAGGACGGATGGTGCTTTTGGTCGGCAGACGTGATAGTATAGGAGATAACTTCAAACATCTCTTGTCTGTAGGGGGAACTGTAGCGACTTAAGTTAACTAGCTAAAAGATGATTTCACAACTTATGTATACACGTAGATAAGAAAGCTTAAGTATTCATTTACTTTCTTATTCTTTTATAGGGATTATATTTCCTATTATCTTATATTAAATGTTGAGAGACATTGTGTGTTTGAATGATTGGCAATTCCGCTCCAACTGTCTCCTGTGCTGGCCTTAAAATAAAGACCTGTTACCAAAGATTATTGTTTCTTCTGTTAAAATAAAACGGATCGTACCTAGCAATTAAAGAACCTCTTTTATGTTTACGGCTACATACTGCGGTTCTAACATGAGCATCCATTCAGTAGTGATGTTTGAAATGCTCCAATATATGCTATTCGGACTCACATATATAAAGTTTAATTAGCACTACCTATCAATTAGGACATCTTACTGAAGGAAAAATCATATGTCTACGCTACAGACTATGATGCCGACACCTAATAAGTGGAAATTACTAAAGGTTATGCACATACATATACGTTTATGGTGTTTAATGACACATTGTAGACTAAACTAATAGTCATCAAGTTCGCACTGTATCTACTGCAGCCACTAAAAGTATGCCCCTTACTGAACCTCACCTTTCACAAAATCCCACTCTGAACACTTCTACTGTAACCTTCCGTGACAGCGAACTATCGAAGATAACAAATTAACTCTTACAAAATGAACTTCAATATCTAAGTCTTTACTAATTCAAACAGTCATACTTATATGATTGCTTAAATATTCAGAAAAGTATAGTGGTCATAATACTGCTGTTTTATTCCTTCTTTCTTTTCAGCATTTAGAGATTGCCCTATGCTACGCAAAAAATTGAACATATACATTTCCCGTCAAAATGCAACACCTGGGAATGCTGATTTAAATCCATCCTGTGCCAGGTCATCCCAAAGTCACTTTTATAATGGACGCCACATCAAAGCCAATTTAGAACAACTTTTATTATTCCACCGTCTCTGTGTATCACAGTATAACAAGTTTTTGCAACAAGTAAACCCTTTTACCGTTTGATATGTTTTTGTTGATCTTGCCCGCAAAAATGGCTTTCTCTTGATATCAAGATAAAAATTGTTACTGTTGTTATTATCATTATTATTATAAATATACATCGGGCATTGATTAGTATCAGTGTCAGGCAAGGGGAGTATTGGACTGTAAGTGAGCAATCGGTGGTAAGTTGTTCAACTTCCTTCGTATTGTGGGTCAGTCCGTCATGATCGTCATAACAATCATTATAAGATTCGCTTGCAGTATAAACACTTGTGTAGTGGGTAAAAAGAGAGGTACTACTATTTACTTCTAAAAGTGATAATAGTGGTGATATGTGGGATCCGGCATTACTCGTTAGCATTGTTTTAGTTGGGGTCTTAGTGGTAGAATGATGGAAAAAATGATATGTGACAAAATATCTGATTATGTACTCGCTGAAAAACTTATTTTTAATTACCGTATTGGTTTCCTCAAAGTTAGATCTTGTATAACTTGTAACTGAATTATTTAATTTAGTCTTTACTTAACAAAGCCTTGGGCACTTAGTATTAGTATTGTACTTAGATATATCTAAAACTTTTGATATAGTTAACCACAGGCTTCTTATATGCAAAGTCTTCTCTTATGGGATTAAGAATCCATTACCTGCATGGTTAAACTCATTCTTCAGTCATCGATATCAAATTTTCAAAACCAAATCCACTCTCGATGGTTTTAACCGTTTACACGTAGCCTTAGACAAGGAAGTGTTTTAGGCCCACTGCTCTTGATAGCCTACATAAATGGTATATGCAAACGCTCCAGCTTGCGTAGATCTTTCCTGTACGCTGATGATCTTTACAAAAATGTACCCATTCCCTTATCACGAATTCGCACACGCACTCAGTGGCGTCACCGCTGAACTTAACAAGGTTGTAGTATGGTGCTCGAAACGGAAGTTAGATTTGAATGATTCTAAGTGTGGTTGGATATGTTCCGGAGATAAGCGCCCCAATTTCGATCTCTCAATAAACGATGATAAGTTGTCTAAGCTTCAGTCAGTAATTGACTGAGGACTAAGGTACTCTTATAATCTTTCTTTTGCAGAACAGGTTGCTGTGCAAACATCTAGGTCACATCTGCTTTTAAAGTTACACACTACGTAACTTTAACGACAATCATTCTCGTATTCTGCTATATTAAGTTTGTGTCCAACCTTTACTAGGATACTGCACCTTTATTCTCAATGGTGTTTCCATTAAGAACAAACTCAGACTGGAGTCTGTTCAACGTCGTATTACTTTTCATATTTTTGAGGCTGATCGTACTCTGGACTATTAAAGTAGATGCACTAAGTTAGGACTAGTTTCTTTATGGTGGTGCCGACTCAAGTTGAACCTAATCTTATTTTACAAGATGTAGAACAAATTAATGTTTTCATAGTCTATAACAATTCAGCTCGAAGAACCTACTTGCTATAACTTAAGCAATTCAGTTTCGAAAATAAAATGTCAAATACTAAATCTACTCTTTATATGAATTCGTTTACAAATAAATTCTAGAGAATCTTGAACAATTTCCCCTAGGCCATTTGAGGAGCATATTCACTTTCTTCATTTGTACTACATGTTGGTGACTTTATCTCTTTCGATATTTCATTAAAAATGTTTACACCAACTATTAGTTCTTACTCCACTAGCGAAATAATAGGGATTCTGAACGTGTGAGCACCAATCACTTGTCTTATTCATATGCCAGTGTTTTCACTTTCTAATCTATTTATGAACGGAAGTATAAATATTGATTCTGCCCATCCATTTTGTTAACGTAAGCGGCATATCGTGTCCTTTATTGCCCGTATAGACACCAATTTTCGCCTAATTGTTTCAGGATACCAGTGCTGCTGTTTTGTGTTATCTCTGTTTTCGTCTTTTCTGTAGTTGTAAATGATCATGTGCAAGACAAGTATAGCACCTACTGGCACAATACTATTGACTTCTCTTTAACACCCAAGTTCCAAGCACTCTTGATCTTATCCTGCATCTGAACATGTTCAATAATCCACTCAGTAAACTCAGCCGTTTTTTGAAGTTGTAACGCAGTAGTCAAGGAGCGCGCGGTTTTTACTCATGTATGCACCATGATACAGTTTGTACTTGTTCCTTAGGCGTAGATAGCAAACTCTATACACGGGAAATATCTTAAATGGGCTGTGCACAGATATTATACAACAGTATTCTTGCTTCTTGGTTGTGGAAGTTGTTCCGAACATCACTTGAATGTTTCCTCGACCCACAACTGTCGTAACTCGTTTAGAGAATAGATGTCCGAATAAATCAGGCCAAGGCTAGTAAGCTATGCAATCCTAGTAAGGCCATAAAGTAGATAGTCAATTGAATGATAACGTGTGATGTATTAAGGTATACCTAACCCCATTCGTCAGGTTAAACTGCAGTTTCTGTATAGTACACAAGCTGGTTACGAACATCAAATCAGTTTGAACAAAGTAATGAAATCGAGCAGAAAGGTGTATTGGTATTTGGTTCCAATACCATACAAAAAACTCAAGTAGAATAGTCAAGGTGGCTAGTGCAAAGTCGACTTTATCTGAATAAATAATTTAAAGGGGATTTCTGCGGGTCAGTTTTCTTAACTATTCCCCTTAAAATATATATTTATGCTTAAGACTACTTAAGTTTATTTATTCGGGGATGGTGAAGGTAAGGAAGAGGGAAAGATAATCAGCAGAGCAAAAAATGCAGTCTTGAGGTTGTATGTTTAAATATATAATAAATGCACTGTGGTACTTCAAATAAACAATCAATTAATAATGTAGTCAGAGAGCTTTTAGTGGATGTTCATAAGCTAGAAATGCTGGACAAACTATAAGACGGTATAGAAAAACGTGGGAGTTTATCAGTTGTAAATTGACTCGAACTAATTAGGGAAGAAGTAATTTATCGGATATATGCCAAAAGTGTAATATTAGGAAATATAATGGATTCGACACTGATGTTCCTCTTCCTTGTTACGTATTTTAGATATTCATTATTAGAATTTTAATCTAGATTGTAGTAGTTTGAGCACCCTTGTTAGTCTTGTTAGAAAAACACAAAATTAGGGTCTTATGTAGGAGTCATAAGGATGGAGGGTTTGATTTGGAGCCCCATTCATAACTAAAATGTGGAGTCAGAAGGAATATTCTTATCTAAGTTCAATCGATAAGCATTTTCAGCAGCTATGATGTTGATTGACCAAACCTTGTGGCAAAGCCAAAAGTAGAACAGCAAGAAGTCTAAGGAGTACTAGGCAACGTTTATTATTCATAATCGATGTTCAAATACATTTCATATCCGTTTGCGGAAGAATTGTATTGAGAACACCTTGTTTACCCTTGTGGTTGTCCATAATCTTCCATTCTAAGTGGAAGCTGGGTATGCTTTATTATTCAACAATTTTACTAAGGTCATGCTAGCTAAAGAAAACATAACTTAGATGATGGATGCCAGTCAGTCAATATAATCAATCAATCACTGCCTACTACTCTCGGTGGAGCATAGGCTGCCAACAGGCATTCTTCAACCAACTCTATCCTCGATTCTTCTTCCCAGTTCTTCACAAAAGCCATTAATTCATATCATTTCTATGTCAAACTTCAGGCACAATGTGTTGCTTGGTTTTTGCATTTTTCTAATAAATAATCAATCAAAGTAAGGTAACATAAGCTGATGATCAAGACCAATATTCTTAGTCTAATAAGTTTTCACTGACAGTAACCCACGAGGTATAGGAATTCCCGAATTAAAATCCATAACACAGTGCAAGTTTATCAGTAGCGACAGATTTCAGAGTAGGGAATGACGACTTCGACAAACTCAAGTCTAAAGTAGGAAAGATTGTGCAAATGGAAGTTTCTACCGGTTAGACTCTTAGTGAGAACTTCGAAAAGCCATCAGTCGTTTAGGCACGATCATGCTTACTTTGTCTTACGTTAAATGAACTTGAGAGTTTTTACCACCCTACAGAAGAATATGAGATACAGGATGCAGACAAATTATTTAAAATAAGTCAGAATAACTCAAAAAATATAATTTGTAACCTCAAAAGCAATAAACAAGTTCGATTGTCTTAAACCAGAGGCCTTTCGTAAAGTGATCAACTTTAAACTTTGATATGAGGAAAATAAAATAATCGATATTTCGTGTGATTTATATAGTACGATACTGCACACGTAATAAATCCTTGAAAAATTTTGATGTGAAGTGAATTCTCTATGCGTTTTTTTAACTTTTCTGCATACATAAGTGATTATCAATTTAATAAATTATTTACATATGTGGTGCCGAATGTAGTACTCGCACAGTCAGCCGGTCTAATAGGGTATAATATTCATAATTGCAAGTTCAACTTAAAGGTGAATGTAATAAGTGAGAGATGGATGACAAGATGTAATTGTACGTGAAAAATACGAGCCAACTACTATGATCAGGAGTTTTTTCTGTCCCTGCTTAGTAATACGAGAGCGCAACAAATCTCTATCATTGGATTACTCAATTTTTATGTGATAAATTTAGCCTAAGTGAACACTCTTTTAGGAATAGAAATCGCTTGTACGAAAACTAGTGTTAGTATGATTATGGTCAAATCTGTAAGCCATGGAACACCTAACCATAAAAGTTCATAATGATGGCTTTTGTTAAATGTTTAGAAAAAAAGGCTAACCTCTGTGTATTTTGTATAGGCAATAAGGAGGTTTTTACAGAAGCTAATCCGCCTCCATCAGCTATCGACTAACCTTTCTGTCTTTATTTTCAAAATGAAAGCATCTAATTACTACATCTATATGCCTGAAAAATTAACGATTTTCTATTTAGATGTAGATAGCAGTGAAAATCTAGTTTGTAAGTTTTTTTTGAACAAACTTCAATGTTTGAAAAAATAGACAACAAATTGAACAATAGTCTGTTGTTTAAATTGTTACTGCCATAGGAAGGGTTTCGCTGACTCAACTGCAGGATGCCAAGGCGTAGCTCGTCACTGTATATTCGCCATCTCCCAGATACCTGCAGGTTTGTTCGTATACTCGTTATCCTAATTCTTTTAGGCATGATGATTTAAGACGCTGCTTTGGGCGCTATGGCAGAATTGTTGACGTGACAATACCCCTTGATTTCTTCACTGGAAGAATGAAGGGCTATGCATTTATTGAATATCCTTTTGCTGTGTAGTGTTTTTAATTTTGCATTTTCCTCGCGTCAATACATTTAATCTCACTGTTTGCCGTATTCGTCTCACAGGCACGACTAAACTCAAATCCAAGTCACCAAAAGATCCGAAGTGATCGGCTCAGTTGCTAATCAGTTTCAAACAGTCAACCAATAATCATAGACTCAGTTCGTCACTAAATAAACAATCAGTCTAGTTGAGCAAGAGATATGGCAGCTTGTGTACTTACAAAGTACCCAGTGGTCAAAATACATGTATACAATTCCAATTCAAATAAAAATTCCAATTTGGTTAAATTACAATTTTTCACAAACTCAATTTGTCTTGATCAATTGGTCACCAATCGCAGCTGCCAAGCTAGCTCAATTTAGTTCAATTGTATTAGTTCCCTAACAAGTCTAAGTTGACAAAATCAGGGCAGTCCCCCAATCAATCCAGGTACAATGACATAGGATCGGGTCTCAAAATTCTTTTGGTGAGTATTATGGTTTGTAGATGCTTTTTTGTATCCTTAACTAACATCTAACGTTCGAGAATCCTAGAGACGCTGAAGATGCCCATTACTATATGGACCACACACGGTTCATGGGTCGCGATATCGAAGTCGAGTTTACCAGAGGTTATCGTAAAAGTAAGGATACTTCCAGTTTCTCAGTTCGTTGTCTTATGTGTTTATGCCATTAATTTTCGACACAACCAAATAACTCATTAGGGCGTGGAACTTTCTGGTGTAGATTGCTAGGAGTGTGCTACGAGCACTGCTGGTTACACGAAACCAAAAAGTTTAGCGTAGGATGTTGTCTGTGTATACGTATAACGTACTTTATCTCATCCAATTTTTTTTGACAGCTCCTGCGGAGATGCGCCTAAAAGAGAGACGCGACGAACCCCATCGTGGTGGGAGGAAATATCGTTCCAGATCTCGCTCTAGGTAGGTTTTCGCTGACCTTCATTTACTAAATATTAGGTCTTACTCTAATTCGAGACAAAAGGGAGTTGAACCGTACTATCGTGGTCGTCCTAATGACCGTCGGGATGATTCGCGAAGACGGATGAATAATGTGCGTCCTAATCGATCAGCATCAAGGTCCAGATCCCCCACCAGATCGCGGTCAGCAAGTCAAGACGGCATGGACAATGGTGAGGAGGTACGCAAAGGTAGTCGGCGCAGCGACCGTAGAGAGAACCGCGCTGTATCCCGAAGTCCTGCACATAGGCGTGGCTCTTTATCACGATCTCGTTCCGGTTCTTATTAATGTATATTTACTAAATCTGTTGTTTATTCATATCTGCATTTTAAATAAACGCTTATGTACACATCAGTCGTTCCTATACTAATACGTTGTTTGCGTCATAGTTTAGTTATTGCTCGGGATTAAGTTATCCGGATCAGAATCAGTCTATTTTTCAGTTGTGTATGGTATTTATTACAGAAAGTGTAGGTCGGTACCCTCACTTGCGGTAATAGCTTTGTTGCAGCCGTCAAATCTTCCGCATACAGCGGCCCAATATCTGTAAACAAAACTACTATGAGCGGACGGGCTACAGTTTCCTGCCATCTAGGCCCATTCGAGCGTTCTGCGCTGTGGCTTCATGGTTAGATTGAGAATCTGGTGGCCAGTCCGGCAGGTAACCTGACAATCACGCACTCACGGAGGGCTTGCTACTGAGCGGCGTGGTATTCACGAGTAGTTTGCAATGACTCAGGCTGGTGATGGCTAGGAGGTCGTGGTCGGATGTGGTGTCTGCGAGTGTACGGTCATACACCTAGCTTGTAAAAGACTTCTCCTAAGTTGAGGTAGCAGAGTTTACTAGTCAGTTCAAGTTGTCGAACTTCGAGACACTGAAAACAAAAGTGGGGGACGTAGTGTTACCTCAGGTGCTTTGGCGTACTGCAGCTCCATGTCTGGTCACGAATAGAAGGCATCGCATGTGAAGACCTCATCACAACTGGTGAAATAAACTGGTACTGCGATGGGTTTTCACGGCTCACGAAACGCACCATAGCCCATATTTTCTGGTCAAATGTAATAGAGGCTATTTTCTGACTGATAACTTCGCTCGAAATCGGTAATCTTATTGGGCAAAAGGCTCACTATGTTTACCTCGGAATAAGTTTACGTTGCGGACCTATGGCCTAGTAATTAATGTGTCCGACTTTCAGTCCTTTAGTTTTGACTCGCTCTACCTACTTAATTCCGGATGGTATTATTAGCCCCAGCATCTAGTGTTACTCAACTGTCAACAAGAATCGGCGAGGCTAATGAACTACATCAAATCTTACATATTTATTATTAACATGTAAAAACACTCTTAAAAGTAGGATACTCAGTATTTGCTAAATTTCAGTTACCCATTAATAAATATATATAAAACATGAATACTTGAAACTTACTACCCAAATGAAACAACCACATGCATTTATACTTATGTTAATGGTTGTGTATGCGGTAAGTGGCTACCACATTTCTCAAGTATTCTAACTACCTAGCGAAAAGTTAACTTTTACTAAAAAAGTAAAATTTTTGGTAATGAAGTGCGTAAAACAATTGTCCAGGTAGTGAATAGCATTAAAATAAGCCTCAGTACTGATCGGATTAATATTTTCAAATTTCTATAAACAGCAATGCACACTTATCTCAGAAGGATGGAACACTCAAACTGACGGACACTAACTCAAAATGAGTTTGACTACTAAGAGGAGTAGTAGATGGATATATACAACAATTACAAAGCATCACCTTATGACACTTGTTGTATCTTTTTGTCAGAAGCATAAAATAATCATGGAAGCAGTTACGATACTAAGTAGAGCATATGATAATAACGAACATAGTTCTTTAGTAAGTCAAGTCATTCCGAAATACGTGTATGTTCCAGTAACTCATCGCTTCGGTTAAAGTTATCTAGTGGTATTAGTAGACCCCATACAAACACTATAATATAAGGCAAAGTATACAAAAGCTAATGCAAAGTGAATTAAATATAATATGAATCCAGTGAGTTACTACACACCATTGTTTACAACTGCTGCTAAAATTGGCCCATCGATGGCCAGCTTACGATGCACAGCAGCTATAAGGAAAATACCGAAAAACCGTCATCTTCATTTCTTTATGGATTCTCCAGCTAATCGGACCTAAAATGTCAGTATTTTTTAAATTGCTACTAAATAAGCGTTATTACTTTTATGTGTCCTACCTGAATACATAAAGGATACTACTGCTAGAATTGTTTGAATATTTTGTTATCCACTGATGTGGATATTCCCGTATTCATTAAATTGTCAATTTTATCTCATAGTCCATCTAGCAGTTATCCATGAAAAATTTGTAAAAAAGGAACATCAGAGTAAGTTATCCTCACAATAGTAATACACAACTTGTAACAAATAAGTACCCACCAGTCTCCTTTATAAAAATAGATGCCGACACCAGCTTTCATTACAAAAGGAATTGAGTGTAATGTAAACCTACTGATATACCTGCAACTGTAACATTGTACCAGGATTAGTAATCAGATAAATTCCTTCATATTACAGCTAATTGAAGACAGAGTTTTCAAAAAAAAACTTGACACTTCAGCAATCCAATTTCACTTTGTGCTACTGAGTAGTGGGACAGAGATTAGTTTAGTTAGTGCCTTGAGTATTACAAGCCTAGTAGGTCAAAAGACTTAATTGTATTAAGGGAT
Organism: Schistosoma japonicum; assembly: GCA_025215515.1. Classification (NCBI taxonomy): domain Eukaryota; kingdom Metazoa; phylum Platyhelminthes; class Trematoda; order Strigeidida; family Schistosomatidae; genus Schistosoma; species Schistosoma japonicum. Next base: position 26,650,011 of record CM046069.1, on the reverse strand, counting down.
GTCAATAAAGCTTTGTAATACCATTTCCAAAAATCCTAAACTAATATTAATTTAGTAGATTATCTCAAAAACAATCTCCGTTGTATGAGAAGGTAAGAAGAATTTATCAGTAATCTCCATAGCGAACAGACATTCGCATGATCAAGCCTGTTATGTATTGAATGTGAAGTGCACCCGGTATATGACCAAGTTCCGTTAGTCGTATAACGAGAACGATTAAACCCACACGTATGAACACGAATAAATCAGAAAGTAGTGAGGGATGGAAGAGAAGTTACATTTGATTGTGAGGGGAGCGAAAATGGGATAGCAACGTCTAGGCGAGTTGCTTTCTACGTTGTGTTGTGATCTAATGGTGATGTTTGACCAAGCGCCTTCAACTAGTCGTATCTGCTAAAACAAAAACGGTCAGTACCAATGACGAGAGCCTTTCAACTATTTATTCAGGAGATTATTTACCGCTACAAATGCATGACGTGATTTCTTCCCTTGATTATTTGAACTGATATTTACCGCTTTTCTTTTAAGAGACGACCAACATTAAGTCGAGAAATGTTAGGAGCTAAATGCTATAGTTCGATAGTAATACATTATTACGACAATAAACAATCGACCAAATCCTTAATCCATTCGAAATCGCCAAGTAAAATCATAATAGAAATCCTTAATATACTACTTCAGCGTAAAAAAAGTTAAATTAATATCCCCATTAAGCCACTAAAAACACAAATTGAGTGGAATCTTCCTTTTCGATTAGTTTTTTCTTATCATGGCTCAACACTTGGACATAGTTTTGCTTAAAATTTAGAAGGCTATTAGTTACTCGATTTCGTTACATAAGAACAAAAGATGGAAGGTAAGTTTCGGACGAATCTGTTGCATATTAAAAATAACTATTTAGCAATAAACTTAGAATTAAAATAAGAAAAACAGGTGGGGATTAGGAGTTAAGTAAAGGTTTCATGGTCAAAGGAAAAAAGGGTCGTACAGACACATTTTGAATGTAGACATCACCTTTGTTTAAATGGGCAGCTATGCCCTCTGTTATTTGTAGAAAGCGATATCTAGAGGCAAAGGTTAATGTGCGAAGAATGAAACCTTCTATTGTTCTACCTTATCCTTTGCTAGATTATGAGGAGTGACATTTTGTAATACGGTGATGGATCTGCCCCGTCGTATACCGAATATAACTTTTACCCCATGAGCAATGGTGGCCGGTTTCGGCAGTCCACCTTTGTTTCGCGATATTAATATAAGTTGGGTAAAGAACAAAGATACTAAACTGATAGCAATAAATGATCTCGTACTTCCAAGATGTCGCAACACCAAAGTAGGGTAGCGAAACACGAACTTGTTGCTTAGTAACGAAAGTCTAACGTTCAAACCACAGCTACAATAATAACTACGCCCTACCATAAGGTAATTTTACACTAGTCTTCAGAAAGCCTAAAGGCCATCCAAACTGTTTAGAACTAAATACCTTAGTGGACCAATAGGGATAATATAAGGCCATGTGTTGAATCAATATCTTGCGACTGCAACTAGGTCAACATATAAATTTCAGAGTACAATACTCAAAATAGTGACGAGTTGTCAGATGAATTCCGTAAATATCTAAAAGCAAATTGTCATCATTATTTTATCTTGTCAACAAATTGTTGCTATTAGTGTAAATGGTGTGTACAACAAAGAACCAGGCACATATGTGAATTGGTCCAAGTTTGTGACAAACTCATATCAACTTATCCGGTGACAAAATGACCAATCCTTGTGATTGAAGTCAAATAGTTGAAACTCAAATACCACAGAACTATTAAAGAAAGTAAACAGCATAGATGTAAGGGTTTGAATTGTCGATTGTAAATACTACGGACTGCAATTAATCAGCCGATTGCTATACGTGCATCGTATAAAGACTGCCTCGATAGTCACTTAGTTACAAATATTTGTAATAAAGTTGGAATCTGGCTTGTAGTGGAACCTAGGAAGCGCACACCGTTCCATCTTAGATTTACTAGCTAGTGACTACTTAAACTCAGTGGATAACGCGATGGCGTTTAAGGCAAAAAGTAACGATTTCAAGTTCACGTTTCAACATCAACAATTAGAAACACATACATAATGATGAGGAAATTCATTTAATAATCTATTTATTTAAGTAACCAATAAACAAAATATTAATAAAAAAATGTAAACAGAAAGAATTAAATGTTACTGTTGAAAGAGAAGCAACAAAAGGTTGTAACGATTTGAATGTAGTAAACAAACCCTTAAAAAACTCCCAATGGTGTTAGAGTTTGATCCATAAAACGACGTTTACCGAAGCATAACCACCACTGAAATATTAACAAACAATTAAGCAGACAAAGAGTTACAAAAAAATGCAATAAGTTATTACAGATACTCTGAATAAAAAACAAAAAATATATTAAGTTAGAGCTTGAAACAAAATCTCTACTGTAAATTACAATACTATGGAGCACTAACCTACAAAATGAACAAAAAATGACTTGAAATATTGGATATAACACACTTTGTGAGCATTGGAAACGATGTCAGTAATCTTCTCCCCCCCCCCCTAAAAACCTCATTAAATTATAATCGACTATAACAGTATTACTAAGTGAAGGGATTTGAATCGTATACGTAACTTTGATAGACTTAATCAAAATGATTGGAAACCATAATTAGGGACTATAAACGATAACATCACTTGAAATGAATCAAATTAGTCAGTGCATTTTTTTCTATTGTTTATCTTATTTTAAGTATGATGTGATGACTTAGTAACCTGAAGAACTTAATTTTCAACCAGTATATAACAAGTTCCAACTCTCAGTTTTAGATTTGGACAGTCGGATAACATGATTACTTTACAGGATATATCATATTGTACTTGTTGAATAAACTGCACTTGATATCTTTCTAAATAATCAACATTTCACTATTCACTATATATTTATCTTCCCTTAACTAAGTTAAATTCCTTGCTTATCTCTCATAGGAAGTAAAGTGGTCAAATGTATTGACCACTTCACTTGTGTTGAGAGTATTATCAGCCCTAGTTGGTTGACGAAATGTCGTCCGGCCTACCCCAACTTGTATTATCACTTGTGGCGTAGGCAGAATATCCGTCCGCTTTATATTAACGCATGACTGCAAACACGAACTATGAAAACAAGAAAAATGCGTAAGTTAAAGATCTTTGATAGTAGGTGTATCTGAAATTTTGCTTGCATTTCGTAGAAAGATCAACTAAATAATGAAGAGGTTAGATATAAAATACTACTAAGTATATATGGCAAATCGATTGGTGAGGTTGTAATCATCGTCGATTGAGATAGTTGGGATATTTATTATGTATACCCAATCACCAACTACCATAACATTCGATATGGGCTGGTTCGAAAGTAGGAAGTAAATTAATGGCGCTCAAATCAAATGAGATTAGTCTATGAAGTAGTTGAATGTTACTCTAGGAAGCGTTGGTAGATGCTGACTACCTGGTTAGAGTCCGAGTGATAATCATGATCGCTGGTAGATATTAGGTGATATGACTAAAAGTTCGTTACAGTGAAGCAGGCCATATACTGTTTATCTTTCTCTAGATGCTAAGTTCAGCCATTATTTCATATATATATTCGTATTTCCTGTTGTTGAATTATATTGTGATATTAATCTTGTTAAACTGATTTCGTTAGGTTACTTAGGTGTAGGAAATCATAAATGTGCCAGCTTCTACGTTATAACTGACTAATTGTTGACTTCCATTTGAATTGCAGTTTCCAACCTTAACGTCATGAACTTTCCATCGTGTGTATTATTTTAACTAATCAACAAAACGTTGAAATATATAGTAGAATGAATTTGTATATTCCCATTGATTTGTTATAGACTGAAGCTGGTCAGTCACTGTTGCTATATGTGCATCCTGTGCGGATCGCCTTGATATAGCGATGGCGTATGACACGAACCGGACTGAGTTCGAATCCCACTGTGAACATCAACATTGGGATGCAGGTACATCTAGCCGATGAGTCCCAAATAGGACGAAACGCGCGTCCTGGATTCCACTTGCCAGTCACAATACAAATTAAAAGTTGAAATATATAGGTTTATGTTAATTCGAGACAAAAAAAGTAGAAATAATACTCTGGAAGCTTTTCTCAGGAATTCAAAGTTTGCACTCTTAAACTGTATTCATTAAAACAATTGGTTAACGAAATTTTTTTTAAATATTCACAATCGTAGGCTTTTAGTTGACGGACAAACTTGTATTATAAGTTTACGCCTTCACAAATTATTGCGAATTAATCATGAATCTGTTATTCAGTTTCTGTATTTTTTATTACTTAGTCTCGTATAAAATGAATCTTATTATTTATCTTATAAAGTAACGTATAATGTGATCTATAAAATATCCTAGTTAAACTCATGAGAAAAAACGATTACCTAGATGACTAACTGCCTATTCTCTATCCTAATACATAGTTTCCGACAGAGATTCTATACCCGCTAATAAGCGCTTACCACATAAGATCACTACATTGCAGGTACAAATATTGTTGGCTCACTATGAGTACGGGGTCATTCGGATAATCAAGGTCGTAGATAGTTCATAGAAAATCAGTAAAGTTATGCAAAAACATTATTTCAATTAATGAATTTCATTAGAATGAATGTATAATAGTTAACATTTTTACTCTTAGATGATCCCAGTGATTTTCAATCTCATTAGAATGGAATAATTTATACATTTTGTTCTTTTAGAACCTATCATGCTACACATGTCGGTGGGTGAACGGTAAGACTGAAAGCAGTAAACTAAAGGTTTGAAAGCAAAGTTATATAGACAGATGTGATGACATCAAGGTATTCCCCTCACAACCAGTACTGCGGCTACGCTAACTTCTCATGATGAACGGTAAGGCTAATAATAATCGGCCCTAAAAGTGAACACCTTATGTTACTCTATGGGCGTCTATCAAATGCGGTAAGGTTATTACAAACACGAAGTTAACATACAAAAATACTAGCAATAAGTTAAATGTGATAGGCTTCAATCAATCACACTCCCAGGTCGTCAAGACAACCTCTAGTCCAGCTTCTTTTGCAGATTCTTTAAGAACAACTCTTTCATGGTATTAAGAATCAGGAAGTAATAATTTTACTCATAGCTAAGAAAGCATTTTAGATCACTTTGACTGATAATATGCACTAAGTAAATAAAGATGACATACACAATACTAAAAATTTGATGTTTTATGCTATTTCGTACTGTAGAGACGTGACTGTTAAATGTAGAACAAATATAGTAAAAGTTGATGAAGTAATCTCAATGAATATATTATAATTGAAATATTAGAAAATTTATGATGGCTTCATGAACTATGCTAGTGAATCCCTGTGTTCTATGAGTCGATTTCAAATACATCAAACAACCAGCGTAGTTGATTTGAATAAATCATTGATAATCAAAAGTAAATGAACGAACTTTAAGAAATAATTAAAAGAATGATCCACTGCAGTCTCAGGACTGAATATCCGTCTTAGAATTGGTTGTAATAATTTCGAATGATACTTTATTTGTCTTAAATATACATTATTATTTATATAAATAGTTAAAGGATTGAAGCAACTTGACACATTTTTTTCTATGGTAACCAATTAACTGTTTGAAAGAAATTAGATACCATCACGGATACACTCATAAAAGGTAGCTTACAAAACATTTACATCCTTACCTTGCTCGGTGGACTGTTATCATCGCAGTAAACTCTCTCCAATAACCGCACACCCAATTCTTGTCTTAGTTGAGTTAAATAACCACGCATTATTTCCATTTCTGTGGAGTTTCTCGGTTTAGCATACATATTGTTTAATTCACGAGGGAAATCTGGATCACCTGGTATATCGAAACGACTTATAGCCATTGCAGCTAATTCTTTAGCTCCGATAGTTCTATTTGGACACTAGAAAATGATGTATGAAACAGAGGTACGAGATAAACTATAATCAGCTGGAAATGTATTTCAATTGTCCTGGAATGTAATTCATACGCAAGATAAAGCGCCATGAAACACAAACGCGATTAGTAGTTACCCTTCATCAAAACGGAATAGGAAGCATATATTGTTATAAAGGACTAGTAAAGAAAGATGACTGGACTTGCAGAACTATTTCTCAAGAAACATTTTATGCACTTTGCTTGCATATACATTAAACAGATTTTCTGCTAGTAATTTCATACTACACTCGTCCTAACCACTCATTTGACTCCTTAACTGCTATTATGTCATTTTTCAATCATGAATTAGAACTGATCATTTATGTACCAACTACCTTATTCTTCATGAATACTTTTGTTTTGTATCGACGATACCGTTCTAAGTGAGCTACTGTGCGGTATGGGGGTATATATATATATATATATATATATATATATATATATATATATAATGTTGTATGAAACAAATATATAACAACAGTAATCCACTTTTCTAGACTAGCTGGATCAGCACCGAGTGTTCTTTCAACTGCTGCTTCAGTCAGTCAGTTATAACTTAGAACTTGGTACATGCGTACGTCAGTTCAAGTTGCCATACCTCAATTAGCAGATAGAGGTTGAATTGTTGGACCAAATCCCAGAGTAGGGGAGGTTGTAACAGAGTAAGTACTAGTGGAATGGCATAGAGATGGGAGATAACAATTGAGAAAATATGATTCAATAAAGAGAAAATTATGATAAGCTCAAAAACTTGGAATTCAAAGGAAGACAAGGAGTGGAGGCACATGCGCCATCGCCAACGATTTCGAGCCATATCACCTAAAGTCTCTAACCATTTGTTAAGATCATCACGTGGGCCCCAACCAAGTAGTCTGCATCCATTAACATGGCTCAGCCCAATTGTCAATGACTTCATGGATTGGTACCATGTTTTCGTTTGGCCACCCCTAGCTTTCTTCCAGCCTACTCCCACACCAAACATAGCTCGTTGAGGTAGGTGGTGGTCAGGCATATGTAACACGTCCTAATTACTTGAGCTGGTGAAGATTCACTACTTCATCAATAGACTTACCGTATTTACCTAGTACTCTATTCTTAATCCACCCATTGCTTACTCGGTGGTCCCAGCAAACATGAGCAGTGCTTCGAAGACATCTATGATCAAATACTAGAGGCCTATGAATATCCTCTATCCTTAATGGCCATGTTTCACACCCATAAAGTTAAACGGATCTAACTGCTGCGCAGTAAACGAATGTCTCGCCAACGCTACAAGTGACGAAAACTGGAAAGAGCTAATCAGGCCTTATGTATACGAGCCGAGATATCAGCAGACACCAGACCGTCAGGAATGATGCGGCTCCCAAGATAGGTGAAGCTGTTAACATATTCAATTACTTCGCTCCCTATCATTAACTTCGGTGCCGAATTAAGCCAGTCCTGAAGTAACATTTTACATTTGGATGGGGAAAATCGCATCCCAAACATGCTTACATGCATGTTTAAGGTGGTCAAAAGATTCTGCAGTTTATCAGAATCTTCACCCAATAGAACTATATCATCTGCATATTCTAAGTAAGCAAGTTTATCACCTGGAAGGAGGTCAATCTCTGAGCAGTCAGAAGATGACAATATTAACTCTAAAAGTATGTCAATCATAAAATTAAATAAAAGTGGGGAAAGCGGACAACCTTGACGAACACCACTCGAGGTAATCAGTTCCGACGACAATCTGCCATAAGCTCTAACTCGACATGTGGTGTTCGAGTAGAGTATATAAGGTTAATGAACTTCTTCGGTACGCCTTTTAGTGATAGACATTGCCACATAACCTGACGATCGATAGAGTCAAACGCGGCCTTAAGGTAAAGGAATACAGCTATTGTTGGGTGTCTGAAAGTGTGCCTATGTTCCAGAACCTGCCTAAGTGTGAATATTTGGTATATACAACCACGTTCAGGTCTGAAACCACCTTGGTTTTCTCGAGTTCGCTCTTCACGAGCTTTAGTTAGACGTCGAAGTATTATTGAACCCAATATTTTTGACACTATATTCGTTAAACTGATTCCTCGGTAACTGTCACACGAGGACTTCTGTCCTTTCTTATAGATTAAGACGATTAGTGTTCGAGACCAGTCAGATGGGATTACGTCCAGTTCCCAAATTCTAGCCAAGATCTTCATTAATCTCTCTGCTACAGCTAGACCACTGTCCTTAAATATCTCAGAGGTTAATCCATCAGGTCCTGCTGCTCTCCCTCGCTTTAACTTCCCTATAGCTTTCTCAACCTCACTGAGACTTGGGGGACCAATGTTAATTTCCCATTCAGATTGGTTGAAGATGGTGGGCAACAGAGATGACGCCGAAAGCCAGTTGAACTGTTCCCTAAGGTGTTCTGCCTATGGGTTTAATCTTCTGGATTGACAGTCAATAGTGGTCCCATCTTTTTCGGAGATATTTTCACTTACAGTCGGGTTTCTGATACCCATTTCCTTGATAAGTCTGAACAGTTGCCTACTGTTACCCATTGCCGCTGCCTTTCCCATCTCTTTGACTTTCGCCACCCACCACTGCTCCCGATCATTACGTAAGGTTTTGACCAGCTTGCATTTAGATTGTCTTCGTTCCGCATTGTGTTCAGAACCAGACGGGATGTGTTGGTGAGCATCTATCAATTCAGTAGATGCAGCTGAAATCCACTGAGTTTTCTTAACCTTTTGGTTTAGTTTACTAGTAGATACTACTGATGTTTCAACAGCTTTTTGGATATCATTCCAAGCTAAATCGAGATGAGTACAGTTTACGCAATTGACTAATTGGTTTTCTAATTGTTCTTGAAATGTATTCTTGACTTTTTCAGCATTAAGTTGAACTCTAAGGGAATTCCTTGTCGTGGATCTTTTACGTCCGGTGAGACGCAGACTAATACTTGCTCGTACTAAGGCGTGATCTGACTCTAAACATGTACTCCAAAATGAGCTTTGCAAAGAAGATCGGAAAGCTTTCGGTAAAATTCATCTTTTGCTTCATCTGAGCTGCAGTCAGTGGGAGCATAGGCAGAGACAACGGCGTGTGTCCCTATCTTTACGAGTCCTTACCGTTCCATTTAGACGAACAGCACACAAGCGACTATCTATCGGAATCCAGTCGAGGAAAGCCTGTTCAGCTTTTGAACTTAGTGCTATACCTACGCCAGAAAAGGCCTCGAGTGGTAGCAGTGGGGTCTCCAGAAACACGAAGAGTGAACCGAGCCGGTTCTTTATTTTCACAAGGTGAGGTCAACCGAATGACTGTACTTAGATCTTGTATACGCGTTTCAGAGATGCAGCAGACATCGATTGAGCGGGATTCTAGAGTCATAGCTAAGGAAGCCTGTTATCCTATATGGCATAAGGTTTGAACGTTAAAAGCTCCGACATATAGTTTAGTGCGGGGTTTCAGAAAACAAGGAATAACGTTTCGTGAACTCAAACTATTAGCATTAGAGGCGCGAGGTGATAAAGTTATGCTAGAGGGATTAAACATAGGGATAAGAGAGTTATTAGGAGTTGATGGTGGGATTTGACCTCGAATAAGATGATCTCGCGTGCTGTTAGAGGTATGAGGGCAATTTTCACTTCCTGGTTGCTCACACTATAGAAGGATATTACTTCTTGAGGTACCTGAAAAGAAAACTGGGTATGATTGGTCATAGTGACCTGGGAGCGCGATCGCAGAATCCAAAGGACAACTACTTGAGGTCGATCACGCACGACCTTGTTATAGGGAGTTTTTGAAGTGTTAGCTCTGTTCTTTAGAAGGCCTTACTGCCGGAGACGGAAACCCGTGGAGTAAGATGAGGTGTGACATGTTTAGGGTTGACCTTTTCTAACCCCTTCCTTCCGTTACGAAGGTGGTATCGCTGCAGATGCTGGTTATCCGAGGGAGACACCTTACTGTTATCACACCTCGCTGCAGTCAGCAGTACGACTTCGCCTTCAGACCTTAGGTTGCTGCTTTTAGTCTTATCGCTCTCCAACAAACCTGCTTGGCATGGTAGGATATAGAGTAACGTGCGTTCTAGCCAATATAGCTCAGTTGGGTAATCACGATAGGCAAGCCCGACCACCACGTCAAGGTAGCAGCTACGGTCAGGCAACTACTGGTTGGGGTTAGGTAGTATCGAGACAGATTTCCAGGCGTTAAGACTACGTGGTTATAGTCAAAGGTCGCGTACCATTCGAACGCCTACTTATCAAAGTTATGAGTTGGCTGACTGGCATTTTAGCATTCCTTAATTGCTTAACTTCAAGCAAACATTAATTATCAGTGAGCAAGTAGGAAGAAGATTAATCTTGTAGATTTTAAGGCAAAACCACTAATACGCAATCCATTTAGGTCCTTGATTCTAAGACCATGAATTAATACTCAAAGAAAATGATTACCAGATATAAATTCATAAAAGTAAATATTCATACGAATGTGACAATCAAAACTTAGGCTACAACCACATCACATATTTTAATTTGCATTTCTAGAATCACAATACTAAGTGCAAAATTACGCAATCAACACTGAGCTATTTTGTTTATGTGGGGTCTAGTAATATTCACTCTACGTTCTAGAACCTGATCGAAGGTGGATATCTCACCAATGCATCCTTACCTAGGTTTGAAACCAAACTGGTTTGCTCGAGTTCGCTGTTCCTTATCTTCGGATAAGCGTCGAGTAATTATGAAAAACAATATTTTAGACACCATGTTAGTCAAACTTATCCTTCTGTGATTATCACAAGATTTCTTCCCGTTCCCATACACTAGGAAAATCAGTAATTGAGACTAGTTACATGGGATTACGTTAACCTACCGACCAAAATTGTACAACCATTTATTCATTCGCCCGTTATCTCTCGTGGACCATAGGTTTAAGAGAAAACATCTCAAGGTCATTCACATAATCTATTTATCAGTCATTAACAACGTAGAATTTGGTATACATGCCAATAAGTTCGCCATGACATATCACATTAGAATGACGAAGTCAACTTTATAAGAATAACAGGACAATAAATTCCAGTGAAGGATAAATTAAAGGTGTGTATGAAAGAACTAAAGATCTAGATAAAGATAGAGTAAATACACCTGCACTCATTGCTTGTAAAGACATTACTGATGGAGATGGAGGTTTAGAGACTAAGGTAAGGTTCGAACTTTTAGGATCGACTAATTCTAACCATCCCCTCACCTTTCATCTTGTGACAGATACAACAACGTAGGACCAGGCACATAAGTGCATCGGTCCAAGTTGCCACACCTCAACAGCATAGCAAGATGATCACCTTTCATTTTGTAAAAACGAAATAACCGTTATACTTGTTGTCTGATAGAAGCGCTTTAATGTTGTCACATAAGTGCACATTCGACAATATGAATTTACCTTAGGACCTTGAGTTTGTTGATTTTAGCCTTACTATTCTAATCAATATAAATCAAGTGAGATATCGAGATACTCAAGCCTAACCACGTTAATACAGCAGCTACGTTCAGGATAGTGATACTGTTCAGGTGTCCAAATCGGACTAGGTAAAGTCCAGACCTTTTATTTAGTTGTCGAGTCCCATAACCACCAAGCTGAACCTCGCCATTTTCGGTCTACCTTAAGACTGATTAGCATCATCCCAGTAAGTTTTAATGATCCAAATTAAATTCATATCCACTAACTATTGACCCAAAAATGAAATCTACTAGATTTCTGGATTGAAAAAGTCATCTTTTTTCAACAGGGAATTATCAGTTGGCACAGTTCCCAAATACCCAACAATACATAGATTTTGAAATGATGGAGATTCACAGATCTAGTGAATGCTTCTGGCGTTGTGTTCATGAATTTAACCTGGTAGCATTTACACCTAGAACACTATAATAACCGGAGATACCTACTAATGAAAACTAATTAAATTTAGTTTCGATAGAACTATATGATAGTTACCAGTGAAGTTCTATTAAATCACTCATTCTTTAAGTTTGTATTGATATCAAAGATAATAAATAAGGTATGGTGACCTTCGACTAGATAAAATTACAATACGCAATTTATGCAGGTGATCTAACCACTATTCAAAAGAAAGATTTAAAATGACCTAACTGTGAAATTTGCATTTTCATGCACGAAAATTGCGGGTGCTTGTATACTTGTCGACAATAACCTAAATAACGATATGTAGGCTACGACCGTGGCTAGTGATGCAATCTACTTACTTCGCAAGTTTTCACCTAACGTTTGAGACATTCAAAATCTCCAAAAGTGCGAAGTTCGCAATATACACACAACTTCGGGCAAATATTACTGCATTAGAAGTGACAACAAATGTAAACATACCTTCTGTAATTTCCTTAAACATTCTAATATATATAAAATGAGATATACAAGGACGCGATCGGCTTCACTCTGAAATAGTAACAAAGAAATAAAAATCCATTGGGATACATAACACTGAAAAGCCACACTAAAGTATCACATACAAAAATCATATAATGATGAAGGATATTTAACACAAAAGAACACTGAATGTTACATTCGGATTGAACAATTGATAAAACAATCTGTAAAAACGATCAAAGACACCAAGGAACTGCTCTAACTTCCGTCAAGTAGCTGTTGTCTAAGTTCAGTTCGTGATGTAAAACGTTTATTTAAATTACAAATAACATTTTAATGACGAATCGAGTGCATTTTTGCCGGTTATATACACAGGTGGAACAAAACAGTCACAAAATATAAGAGTACTGTATTTGCTTCCACATGGTTGGCGAATAATCAACAAAAAAGCTTTTAGACCTAGGTTTGACGTTGTCTGATAGCATTCAAGGCATTATTACAACCTTAACGGAAATATTATAGTAACCCTTCAGGAGTTAAAACGGTCATTCAGCACCTGCTGCTATATAAACCTTCAAGTATTTACTAACTAATTACTATCTGCCATCAATCTGAAAAATAATAGAAAGCCAGTACTTATTATTGATTTATTCACTACTAAGGTGAATATTAGTAGTCAATATAAAAACTTATAAACAATAAAAAACAAGCGGTAATCTATTGTCATCTTGTCGTATATATATATATATATATATATATATCTTTACTTGCTTTTAATCAATGTATATCTGGCTCAACAGTATGTATGTATGTATGCACATATGATCAGCACAGAACCTGGTACATGTGTGCATCGGTCCAAGTTTTCTTACCTCCAAAGCACAGCAAGATTAAAATCATATTAATAGGAATAAAAGTCACTTCAATGACAAGAATAACAAAAACAAAGAAGTGTGAATATAAAGAAAATGGTTTAGGGAGAAAGAGATGGAGCATGGAAAAAAGCCATGAAATAACTTTAAGCTCACAATTAAAGAGACGGCAATGACTGGATACATCTGCACCAATGTGACCGATTCTGAATCAGGTCATCCAATGTTTCCAACCACTGCTTACGGTATTCGCGCAGACCCCAACCGGGTAGTCTGCAGCTACCGACAAGACTCAAATCAGAAGTCAGTGACTTTATGGACTGATGCCATGTTTTAATTTGGCCGTCCCTAACTCTCTTCCATCCTGCTCCTATATCAGCCAACACTGCGTACCGAGGCAGACGGTGGTTGGGCATACGTAACACATGTTCCAACAGTAATTTGTTGGAGTGCTCAAAAGCAATGAAGCGAATCTGTTCAAACTACAATACATTTAGAACTTAATTAAGCATTGATTATCCGATATGTCGCTAAGACATTCGAGTGTATTGAGACCGAGCGAAAGAGTTCTGATTTTATTTCAATTACATGACACGTCAGGTATCCAATGACCCTACTTATACGTCAGTTACCCAAAAACTTCTAATGACTCATGGGATTGTAATAAAAGTCTATAGTTTATAACACAGTTATTCGAACAACTAGATTGTCTGATTGGTAGGATATATCCTTACTGATAAAGATTAAGCATATTCGAATACCAATATCTATTAACTACAATATATCAAAAGCATAATATTAGACTAGTAAGGTGTGCGATGTAGTATCAGTAAATTAAAATGGTATGAATTGATAAGTGCTGATGGAGACTTCTATTTTGTTAAGAAATAACTCAGTTGACAAGATTATGTGTTCAACTTTGATATACGAGATGTAATGATACCACTGAGTCACCTAAATCATAATAGACAAAATGCCAAACAGTAATCTGCTGTTTGAGAAATAAGTGCATTAACCACCATGTAGCAGCTCCATTTTGTAAGTTGCTTTAACCCTCGTTCATGGTACTTTAAAAAAATGCAGTATATCTCTGCCCGCACATAAAAACTCATACTACGCAGTGAAATATAATTTAAATTCCAGAAATAAGTTTGCAGGCTGAGAAAAGAGTAAAATTTTAAGTTCGACCAATTTCAGTAAGTCAACAAACTTCTCAGATAAAATACCAAGTAACAAAAGAATCGGAATATTAAAATGACTATAGCTAACCATTTTAAAACTTTTAAGATATTATGAATGTTTTTACTAATATACTTTGTTAATCAGATGTAACTCCTGATAATAAAAAATGTATTGGTAGATTGTTGACGAAATCTCATAGCATGATACTCTCTATAAACAACTTTGAGACACAAATCATACTATCTCCACCTGAACTTATTCCCGAAACTTAATAAACTTAGCATGAATTCGCTAATAAATAACCCACTTGTAACTATTAAGCGTAACTCCAACAAACCAAAGGTTGATGTTTCCTATCCAACAGATCAACAGTATACTCAATAATACTTACAATACATCATAACAAGATACATCGCAGTACTGTGTACAACATACGACTAATGCATAAGGAAAAAAGCAAATGATATCGTAACGTTTCAGACATTTAAATATTTTCATAGAATTGACCGAATGTATTAGGAGCGGTGAGTGAATATATACTACACTAAAACTCTTATATGTATTCAAATTAGATAAACAGAACAAAATCTTACTTTCAATTCATATTGTCGAAAAAATATTAGTGATTTAAAAAGATAGAGAGCTTCGTCAATAATATCTTTTTCCAAGTCCATATTCATAGGTGCAGGTCCTCGAAACTTTGTGCGCAAAGGTAGCAGTGCCATATTTCCAACAGTATTTGGTGCAGGCACAAATTCTGAATGATAACCCTTTAAAAATATGAACAAAAAATTGTAAATAAACCTGCCGCAGTATATTTACAATCATATTTATAATCTTGAGAAAAAAACACCGCAACTCAGAGGTTCTTTCATAATAGAAAGAATACACTAAGCAGACACTACATCCGAAGCCTAGAATTCATAGGGAGCAATCCGAACTCGTAAGGAATTTGCGGCACTTTATGGAAGGTAAGTCGGTTTGCTTAAAATTACCAGTTTAATAATTTGATGTCGCATACATACACAAAGATCATAACACGCATGTTTTAAGTAAGTTAAGCACGTCACTTATGCACATCTAGTTTTCCCGAACTTACAGGGATCAGCAGGAGATAGTAATACTGCTCAGTGAGAATAGAGACGTGAGTGTTGTCCCCATTTTTTCTCTATCTTTTAGTGTTACTGAGAATTTTGGTAAATATGAACTTGTCTATCTAAATAAGAATTTTCGATTATATCTGCTTACTGGTGAGAAGTAACTATGCGGTTGTTGACGTTTCCATGACGTAGCATGTCGTTTGGAAACAATCTGTGTGCTTGATGTCTTTTTGAATACAAAGGTAGGAATGTTCATTTCGTATCATAGTGGGTTACTCATGCTTCTATTGTTAAAGACGTCCGTGATGTTTGATTGCTTTCTTTTATTTTCGTACATAATAATCAAACTCTGTATAAGTAAATTTGTGTGCAGTGTGAACGTGCAAAATAATGGCTGACGGTAAGCCATTTACATAAATGATTGGTCCGGAAAAAATTTTAAGTACAATTTTGTGAACATGTGATAGAACTCCAGCAAATGTCATACAAAGTTACTAATAGTATCATATTTGTTAAACAAGCAGTGAGTAATCCAAAAAATTCTGTAAACTAGCTTACAGACATTATGATTCCCTCACGTTCCGGCTTATTTCAGTGTGACGGTACTCCTAGTATCCAATATCCAATATCCAATATTGTTGAAGCAAACAATATGAGCCTGTCAGTTTTCCGGTATATACCTTCAAAAAACATCCTGGATATTTAAGACCAGCATTTAGGCTTTCTTTTGACAACTGGTCTGGGTCACGCTCAGTTGAGCTCCTGATTATATTGTGACTTCACAGCTTGTAAACCGGACGAGCGGATGCGTGGAAGTTCGGTGTGTGTCTTTTCGTCAGGTTAAACACTAACACATTGTTTCGAGTTCATTCACCTAGAAGCAGAATGCAGTTATTTAGGTTATATGTGTCTTCGCCATACCTTTCGCTCTTCTATAGTTGCGCATCTTCGACTTATGTGAATATTGGGAAGCTTACATCACCATAAAGTCCATCAAGGGACCGGTTGTTGCTTCTCGTGACATTCCGAACGGTAAAGTGAAGGAGCTCCTATTTATCATGGTCTAGAACCCTTCCTGCCTGAGACAGTGCATTGTTTAGTCTCCCTGCTTCTCTTTTGCTCAGCCTTTGGTAACTAGGACGAAGGGACAACCACAAATGAGTACTGCGACTTTATTCTCCTTCCCCCCTTGCTAGGAGTAAATGAAGAGCTGGTTTTCCTAATTACGCAAATATAACATCTGTTCATCATTCAGTGGGGTTGAATGAAGATCATTATCCTTACAAAAAATGAAAAACTGGTGAACTCTTAATTTCATCCTTAGATATATGCTTCTTGATTATGGGCTGAATAATTTGTTGCTACAACAGCATTACACCCATGATATTAAAGGTTCTGAAAATCCCGTGAGGCTTTAATGTGGGTTAACGTAGCACCTTATTGGACGCTTTAGATAATCCTTAGAAAAAAGCGCCTCGGTGTGCTGCCGATTTGATTTGCTGTCTCAGCTAACACCACAATAATGGGACTGAATATTCCCCCCAGGAATCCGTGTTAGACTTCATGGAACAAGATGGGATAATTGATGTATTATTTTCAACGCGATCGTCAGCCAGGCACTCTCCTACTACTGACAGCAATGAAAGCAATGCCTGGGTCCTTACTTTAACCACCTTTTAAGATGACTAGGGGCGGAACGAATTCCCTCTTTTCATTAATTTTAGAAGTTACCTGCATTAAAATCAATGTTGAAAGAGGTTAGCGACAGGTTAGTAGGGGAGCGAGAGTTCTCAAGCATGCATCGCCACACCCTGGAGGCTTAGGAGACTTAACAGTTAATAAGTTACGCAGCACAGACCTTGATGATAATATTATTAGGTTCTCACTTACTTTCTGGTTTATTCGAATGGGCTAAGACTGGTGCACCAGCTTTGGCTTCATTTGCTTTTCAAAGTGCTTGTTCTAGTCGTCAACAAAAACCATGTTGATGGTAAGTAATCCCCAGGGAGTTCGTGATTGCCGAAGATTATGAATCCGTCCTATTTCTTAGCGCCATAGACTGTTTCAGATGCTTGAAGTTGGATTGCAGCTTAGCTGCAAGTTTGGTTCGAAAATGCTTTCCGTCGTATTGAATGTTAGAATTGCGTATATTTATTGGTTTCAGGTGTGTTATGTGGTCTGACGCTTTTGTGAAGTCAACCAGTAATATAAAACCTGTCTCTTATCTGGTAGGAGATGTTCGGTAACTCTTTTTACCCATAATTTTTAGTTGACTGACTTGCGTGTTGCCAGAGGTGTGGCCAGCAAAACGACCTTCTGAATAATGCCCTACGTGATGGACCAGTGCTTATCAACAGATAGTCCGTTATGCTCCCAGGTGTAAAAGGGCTTAGTAGAAGTGGCGCCTTGTAATCTGATAACTGGTCCTGGAGTGGTTAAATCGGAAGGGGTGATTGTACTTCTAGAATTTCGCTGGTAGATGGGTCGAATGTGATCAAGGTTTTATTACTATATCCAATGAGTGTGTGAGGACCTGTAGGCGCTTGATAAACAGTTGGATGTTGGATGGTAGATTGAGTAGTGCCAAGAGCTTGCCATCGGATTTAGAAAAAATCAAGTTAAGAAGAGGGCATGTAAAATGAAAGAAAAGACGGAATGACTGCGAGAATGGGATGAGTGGTAAGTAGAAACATGAGTAAGGCAGTAATGACAGCGAGATGAGTGACTGAAATAATGAACCGTATTAAAGAGTATAGGAATGAGGGGAACGAATTATAGGAAATGTCTGGAAGAACATAGAAGAAGACAGGCCGCAATATCATATAAGCAACCGTGCACACATATAAATGGATCCTTGGGAAATGTTAGCGAAGTGCAATGAGAGACATTGTAGCAGACTTAGGAAAATTGCTTTTGGAAAAAACGTTTAATCGAAATTTCCAAACTCGAAATTAGAGTTGTCTCAAAATTCTTCCTCCTCAGGGAACTTAGTTCCCCAAAAAATGTTCCTTAAGTAATCTATCAATTGTGTTAGTCTGATTTCACAACATCAGAAGAGTTATACTGTTGGTGTCAGTTACGAGACGTTTCATGAATTATTCCCACTATTCACAGCCCACAGCCTCTCACATGCACAGTTAAATATATGCAGTGAACGTGACTGGTGAGGTATTATGAATCGCAATCCAACTATTTGCCTATTGTATTTTGCTTTTTGAAAAATTCTACTGTTGTGCAACTGCCATTTTTATGGCAAAAAAACTCTGACTAACACAGTTAGAGTAGACCGGGCCACGCAGTCATCGGGTCACATGGCCTCGGTGCTAGCGCAAACAAGTTGAATAGTTACACCACTCCAATTGGATGAAATACACTTAGGCTATTAGTCGATATTAGCTTAACGTCTACATGTTTTTCATTAGGATTTCTCCTAAATTTTCTACACCTTTTAGAGACATTTATTAGGCCATTTTCTTCTTTTCCTCTCAGAATAGTAGACGTATTGAAGTCTTACCCACTAACAGTCTCTGATTCTAGTAAAAAGAATAGGAATGTTTGATGTATAGTGTAACCCGCTTTATGGGAAACTTACTGTAGTGTAACGAAGCACAAAGAATTTTTTTAATAATGCTAGGGAACAAGATTTAATATAGTACAGTTAATGGTTGAAGGTCTTTATTGCTTTAAATAATACAACAGAGCTTACACTAGCTTTGTTATGGTTTTGTCGTGGATTTAGATGAATGTATCAAATCAAATGATTTTGTGAGCCAGATATCACTGCACTTTGACGAGACGAGTAGTATCTTGGGGTACCAAGAAACACAATATTAGGAATGAAGCGAACAACCTGGTTAAATCTTAACTTTATTATTCCCAATTCCTAAGAACAAAAACTGTGTGACACGTTAGTATTTCAATACATGCGGTTGTCTATTTTGTAGCATAACCCAAACTACTCTGAACATCCCAAAACCTGTGACTAATATAGTGACTTTTTGGGATCAGACAGTCACTAGTCCCCCTAGCAGTACAGCTTGCCCAGACATTACCTCAAACAGTCAGACTGCCCCTTTAAACCAACATCTATTTATATCAGACACGAATGACTTATATAAAGATTATATTCAATTCTTCACAATTCACTCTATATTTCTGAACTTTTTATTAATTAACACCCACCCACGTCTTAATAAAATATCATCCCAAAGGACTATATCCTTATTGACTAATTCTTCTTTCATATTTGTCGCAGAAACATGGTGTTCCTCCTAAGTAACTGATGTAGAATTAATCATTCAGAACTACATGCTACATCTCGGCAACGTAGAATACGAATGGGGTGGCGGCTGTCTAATATACACGAGTATTTGCTTTCCGTCTAGTAAAATCAGTGATGGAATACTTGGTAAGGTACCAGAGTCGGTCTGGATTTCAGTCAACCCTGAACAACAGTTTACTTTTTGAATGCATTTCTTGGCTCTCCTCATCAAAAAAGAGAGCCAACTTTCTCTTACGTGTTGCCCATATGAGAAAAAAAGAGACTTAAATATGCTCAGGCAAACATCAAACACTGTAGAGGCGACCGCCGATAATATGTGACCCCGTAGATGATAGTGCATAATACTCACCACCATTAAACAAATAAATGAAACAAAAGTGACTCACTGAGTAATAACATGTCAGATTTTCAGGTAAATTAACTTCAATGATGCTGACCAGAGGGCTTTACTGTGCTAACTGGCTTGACATATGTCCCTCTGGTGATCGGTAAAAATCACAGTTTAAACAACTAAATTTTTATGTCTGCCTTCGATTCCAGGAGCAGTATGTTTCTTGGTCTCCCTCTTTCCCTCTGGACTTTAAGGTTCTAAATTGGAGTTTGTCTTGTGAAGCCGTTTGATGATTTCCTAACTTTGTTTCCGATTCACTACCAGCGTTTATTCCTAGTGTTTTCACCATTTGGATATCGCTTTCTTCTCTGACACAGTAGGTTATTGCTAATGGCGCCTGGCCAGCGGACCCGGTGGTGATTCTTGAAACCAACTCCTATGACCAACGTCAGGTGATTAAACTTCCATTCAATTCACTCACTTAATGACTCCTCGTGAATTCAGCCATTGTGATCTTTAGGTTTAAAACGTCCCTTCTAATCAATGAGTGCACTTGTCTTTAAATATTCCTATTAGTATCCCTGCTGTTATTGGTAAATTCTTAGATAAATACAACTACAAACTGTGCTTAAATCGTCTCCAAGTGAATAGCTCTCAAAAAGGCAGATAGTTTAGACTGCACGTCTGGACGGTTTGCGTCCAAATTCATAGGTGTGATTAATTTGCTTTTATTCTGACTTGTCGATTGAACAATGCCGTGACCTTATAGGGTGAGTAGAATACTTAAACCTATTATACATATCGTCATCCACCTTGAATGCTTAACAACATCATGCTGGCCGAAGACAATGAGAAAAGAATGATGTTGGTGATGGTGAACTAGGTAACCTGCATCATAAGACATAACCTGTAGTAGTAAAATTGTGTCTTCTGTGTGCTTTCTTCTTAAATACAACTTAAATCATGTCTAGCATTATATTAATTAGGAAGCCTGCCCACTATGGTTACGGCAGGTCAGACAAATGGAGTCATCAGGCGGTGATTTTACACAGGTAAAGCAATTGAACTACGCCATTCGCCATGCTGTCGCAATTAGTTTAATAGTTAAGCTCATAGGAGAAAGCCCTAAACCTATTCCTATAACCTTATTGCCTGTTCTTGAACAAATGGAAATTATTAGTTCCTACCTCTTTCACAGACGTTTTCGGAAATGTCGTAAATTACATCACCTGTGTTGTCAGTTGTCTCGCGACCACCATTTTACTAAAGCTAACCTGCTGAGCTTTTGATTTAGCCAGTTCAATCAATTTCTCCGTTCCCTACTTTCACGTCTGCCCATTCACCTAACCGTCTAACAGGATTAAACAAAGTTGTTTGCTTAGACAGTTGAAAGCAAAGTTGTGGGTCTAACCGTTAGGATTTATTTTGTATGCTCGCACTAACTTTTTCATTTCCCACATAGCTTTATTATTTGCAACCTGGTGATCAACCTACTATTTGTACTCTAGGTATTGCTTTAATAATATTTGTTTTCTATGTATTATGGACAGTAACAATGGTGGTGTGACGAGTGACAGTGGTGATAGTAGCATTTCAACTAAATAATTTAGGGTAAAGAGATCAGGGTACCCCAATAATCCCTTCACTTAAATTGGTCAATCAAATCAACCGTCTACTCTCGAAAATCTAGTGATAATAGCCTGGCTGATATTCTGATACCCACCCATCAGCACCAAACGGTAATCACTTTTCGGCAGACCACATTTGAGTCTTGCACCCAGCACTAGCTGGTTTAATTCGCTTGCAACACACACCAAGAGCCTCACACCAAGTGGTGAGGGTTATACATTATCTTACTTATCCAAGAGTGACCTTAGTAACGATGAAACTAACATGAAGGATAACCGTTCTAATAAAAAAACCCTCAAAAGAATGACTCAACAGGGCAAAGATTGATACTGATGGTCATAACCTTTGAGGCTCTGTAATCAGGGAAATTGACCATGCATTCAAATGTAACTTCTGTTGCAGACGGGTTCACTGTGGCTATTATGCTGGTGTGCCAGTGAAGTGCCACGATTTTATAGTGATACATCCATACCAGTTGCCCTGGTGCAATTTTGAAGAATGTAGTGTCAGAACTTTTATTGGATCAGATGAATCGTGGGCTAAAGCACCATCTTATGCTTATGAAAATGGGACGTAGAAACTGCCACAAAGCTTTAATGTACATCAGTGATAGACAAAGTGACGAAGTTACTAGTGAACACAGCAAAAGCCCCGTCAACTTGATGGCAATCTCGTGTCTCATGGTACTGACAAGACTGATACCGAATCCCAACGCCAGGGAGAGGGAGGGTATAATTGTCTTGTGATGGTAGTCCTTCTCCATCATCAACCTGGAGGAATAAATTTAGAAGGCAATTAGATCTTAAGCAACGTGCTTCACTGGACATCCCTGGAGAAGCCTCTTTGGAGTAAACTCCCTCATTCTTTCCAACCTCCAGTGATAATCTTCCCGAAAGCAGATATTCACGGACTAAACATCTCGGGGATACCCCTGTGCTTTGTGATATGCCTTGTAAGTTTTGTCGCCTGTACAATAAGCGTAAATTCTGCAAACAAAAGTCCTTCATTTTAGGTCATACTAGACTCTGCAAGCGTGGCAGAGCATGCTATTCATGTCGCAGCTACTCAAGAGCAGGAACCCAGCCCTGGTGGATAAGAAAAATGCCGGGGTCAAACAACGACAGGGGATTCCGAGTAAACATAATGCCCATAACATGCTGCATTGGTTGTAGCTCATTCGCCAACAAGGTGTGTGCAGTATAACTGATACCGATGTAACTAAACTACTCATTGTTCGCAGCTCACAAATATTAAATTTCTCAAATTATAGCCTTGGTCTTGAATGGCCTGGAAGACCTAATCATAGTTTTGCGGAAATGAAATTAGACGAGGAAAAATTAACACGGCTACGCCAGTTACTGTGATAGCCCATCGAACCAGCTGCTTCGAAATGTGATTGGGACGTCTACATTTGTACTTTTCGAAAAGCAATTTTCTTCCAAGTATCCATTAAGTTCAGGTCATCAGGAACCAGAGACTGCTATATTTAGAATAAAACCTTACTGGGTTACTGTCCATGCAACTAGCCATCATATATCCTAGCTAGCTGAAACCACTTTAATAACAAGGAACAAATGCTCCACATACTGTCGATTCTCCTACACTCAACACAACCAAGTGATCACTACAGCCCATTTTACTATTCTATCACTGGCTTTGTAACCGAAGGAATGACTCAATAAGTACTCTGAGACTGCCATAAACGGTTAACTCTTGTTAGAGCACATAGGCAGCGGGACAAAACTTAATCACAATAGGACACTCAAGGTTGAACTTCCCACTATCGAATGACTAGCTGTTCTCAAGCTTCTTTGTTCACCTTGATTTTTCCTCACTATGGAGTGAGCATACGCCAAATATGCACAGTTTTGAACAGGCAGTGGTTAAATACAACTAACTTCTGTAATAGATTTTTAGCTTCAGGAACTTCATTTCATGTAGTGAAATGTCGAGTTCAAACAATTATCTCATAAACATCCCTAATATCAGCTAATAATATCGGTGGCAGACACTCCATAATTCTGTAGACAACGACTAAGTATATGCATTTATTTATGTCTATTACAGAATCTAATAACATTAAGCTCCAAAAGGGTTTTTAGAAGGACATCGTCTAAATGTAGACATCTAAAAGCTCCAACCCAACGACAGAACGTTCACAGTTATTCTAACTTCGCATCGAGAAAACTATGAAATACGTTGTACTCAACAGCAAAAATGCTATCAGAATGTAAAAAGTTAAACTAGTAACGAAATATTTGCACACAGGAACATCAACCGTTGCGGTAATATTTACCAATGAATGTAAATACGTTACTGAAAGAAACGTATTTCAGAATGGCTTACAATAAGACAGTAGTGGTAAAGCCCTCCCTACCGCACTCCTAGAGGAACAACTATAAAATTGTTATCTATGTGACCACTGCTCTTCCAACTATGCAACAGAATAAGACATAGCTTTCATCCTGACCATCGATTTTGAAACAAGTAGTAAATATCAAAGGCTATGCAGCTGAAGCCCATGCCACACTTCATTTTAGTTGCCTACCCCTAAACTCTTTTGTACTACCAGTAAGATCTACATCCGTCTCTGATCTGGAACTCACGACATGGCCCACCTCCTTACCCCCGACTTTGGACGAGACATGAACATACTGGAGAAAGATCAGGAGTGGTCTGCGGAGTGAGTCACATTACTCATTCAAAAAACCTATGAGGACCGACCACGTCCTCGTTGACAGTCTGCACATTCTGGGATCCAGTGCCTACTGTTGCGACCCTAACTGATACATGAAACAATCTCAAAAGAAGTTAGACGACCACATGCGCATGCGCCAATTTTCGTCCATTGCTTGGAGTAGAGGTTATCTACTTAAATTGGCACTCTTCATCCTGAATAACTGTTACTGTGACTGGTGCCACCACCCACTAACGTTCTCTTCTTGGTTCATCATGTTCACTTATTCACATTATTTCTATTTTTACCCTGAAGTGCATCCGGTATATGGCCAAGTTACGTTTGTCGTATAACGAGAGCTTCTTCTAACGATTAAACCCATACGTACGAACACGAATAAATCAGAAGATAGTGAAGAATGGAAGAGAAATTGTATCTGATTGTGAGTGGAATGTCAATCAGATAGCAACGTGTAGGTTGGCTAACTAGAGGAAGAATTGCTTCCCACGTCGTGTCGTGTTGCGATCTGATGGTGAGGCTTGGTTGAAAGCCTTCAACTAGTTGTATTGAATAAAACAAAAATGGTCAACATCAGTGACTAGAGCCTATGCAACTACTTATTTAGGGGGGGGGTATTGGCCGATACAACCCGTTGTTTCAATATCATTTATTTATTACTGAACCCAATTCTACTGATTATTTCCATATATTTGCATTATAATTCTATATTCTTGGTCCCATAACTGACTGATTGACTTTACGATAACGCGATTATTGCTAGTTCTGGCAAATTCACCGCTCTAAGATATAGGCGCTTACCATCATATCAAATCGACTCAAAAATCACCTGCTACAAATCGAAGGGCGATCCGCTGTCGAAGAGCTAAAATTTCCATGCTTAACACTGCCAAGGATCATGAATATTGCTTATTTATCATGACGCTTGTAGAAAGAAGCTGAGTGCTTTAAACTTGCTCGTTACAGTGACATTAGACATTGAAGGCGGATAGTTTGAATCTGTACGTTGTAGCGGTTCGGGTGGGGTTAATGTGCTTTTTCCTAACTTGCTCGTTAAACGAGTCTTTTTACTGTAATTTAGCTTTCAGGCATTTGTATTGCTGGATACTAAAACTAAATTAGTGTAAGCATAAGCTCGAATAGTAGTCCTATTACATTTTCCAGTACTTAGGGTAATGTGCCAGTTGACGTGTATTAATCCTTGTAGTGTATTCTAGTTTCTATGAGACTGATATTACTTATTCTCGTAGGGTGCCCTGATTATTGACTGTTTAATGAAAATATTGAGGTGCTCAAACTTTGCTCGCTCGAGTTCGTTTCTAAGCTTTTATTGTTGACCTTGGAGGTGATTAGTCGTAGAAGAAAAAATAAACATTACATTGTCACCCCAGTCTTCATTGGAAATATTAAATCTGATCCTACAACAAGTAAAATTGATCTAGATATTTTGATCTATAAAAAACCATTATCTTGGACGGCCACCCAGCTCCCTCTCGCCATCGGAAGGTTCATCAAGCATGAATAGCTAGCGCGAACCCTCTGTTGCAGTATTCATAAGTAGTGGGATTTCGTGTGTCGCAACAGCTTACCCCAAACGAGTTTTTTAAAAACCACGAGGACGCTTATTAAACTGACTGGTCTGTATTTCAACACTAATTGTTTCTCTTTACTCTTAAAAATAAAACCATCTGTTCAATCTCTTGGAAGTCGTACTTTGAAACGTAACATACTAAACAACTAAGTAATCCCAAGATAATGTTCGCCAGTGATGACAATGTTTGTGTGATGCAGCTCACCAGGGCTTGACGATGTACTTGGTTTTACACTGCCAAGCAAACCCAAAAGGGTGCCAGGTCACAGGCAATCGTGGTATGACATATATCTCATCAGTGCGATTAGGCGAGGTGTCAATACAGATATCCTCTAAATATGCCTCATTCGTGGAGTGTTTTGCCTTAGCCGCTTTAGAATCAGATAGGATGTCTAGTTTATCTCATGAACGCAGCACAAGAATTTCACCGCTCCGTTTAGTCCTCCTCCTAATATTGGGAAACGGTTACTGTCGACACATCTTTCATGTGCCAACTGCATTTTATAGGTAGTATAATACCTAGTTATAGCTGTTTTGCACTGATTCTTGATTTTACAACATACAGTGCTTCATACCTGTTAAGGAGAATGAGTCCCAACAGTGTTTCTCCCTCATACTAGCTTTAAAATGTTATTAAACCAGCGAGAATACAATGGTTTACAAGAGGATCGACCATTTAGTTAAGGGTTTCACAATTTCTTTGAGTGCAGTCTTAAGCATACATGCTCTATGCTTCTTAAATTTATTGATCTACATTGACAGACCAGCTGGTCAGAATATCAATCCCTGATTACCAGTATGTCTATGAGCCATATATCTGGAGCAAAGACTCATAATATATCATATGTCCTAAATCCGGAGTACAACACAGTATGATCACTATTAGATGAGGTAAAAAATGAAAGTCCAAAACATCACAGTTACGTGCCAAGACTTCGTCTAATAATAATAGTTCATGATACACGTCAAGTGCACCAGTCTTTTGACACACTGATGATTAGTTAGTAGTAGGCTAGCATCATAATATTCGCTCGAGGTTGTGAAATTTATTGATCTAGTGAGGCGTGTTGAAGTCCTCAAAGGTTTAAGACTGATTCATATTTAATTATTACTGAGATGTCAGTTATCACATTAGCACCTTCATTCATTTGAAATGTGAAATCGACGATTTTGAATTCGTGGTTTGCTTGCGGTTCCTAATGAGCTTGATACTTAGATAACGCTTGTTATCTATCGGACTCTTTAAACGAAATAGACCTGTATAACTAAGCAACTATCTTCACCTAACTGTTGAGTGCTCTACTAGGTTCCATGCGTAACATTAAAGGCGAAAGATTAGTTGTTACGAAGTAATTTATTGCAACAAGCTATAACCAGAAAGCGCAAGGAAGGTCTGGTCTATTTTTCAGTCATATTTGCATACATGCCAAAGTGAGAATGTACAAGTGAAATACTATATCCAGGGTTATCAGTGGCTGCCACGAAATTTCAACCTATCTAACACTGATTTCCAGTAACTAATAGATAGATCCAGATAAGCAATCAATGACAACTTAGACCTATGCACGTATGCTAGGTTTCATGTTGTCCATTACTGACAGTTGACGGGAATGATTAGAAAAACTTTGCATATTGTAGAAATTAGTCGTTGTTCTAGAAACCGTATTTGCTCCTAAATAGTCACTTTGTTATTTATCCTGTTCTAATCAAATGTTTAATTTTGAGACTGGTTTCATTTTGTCTTATAGTTTAACAAGCTTCCTGTATTTTTAGTAGGACAAAATGTTACAGGATGTACTCTCGATCATATGCATATCTTTTTTCACAGCATTTTTGGGAGAAGGTATTGGTGTGTAATTATAACTTTAATATAACTCATTATTGTAGGCTTAACATGGCTTTTTGTATACAGGACAGAAAAATACCAGAAATTAAAAGCTGAAGTCGATAAACAATCTAAACGTTGTAAGTACTTTCACCTAGTATTTTACGTAACATTGAAGTGGAAAAACAACGAGATGTTACAGAGTCAGCAATTGACCGCGCTGCCAAAAAGCGTTTAGGTGAATTTTGTATATTCCACTTACATTTTGTATACTTTAGAAAAACAAGAAGAGCGATTTAAGAATATTAATCGGGAGTTATCCATGGTAAGTAAACTTTATTCTTATTAGCACGTTATTCTTAAAGGTTAAAATGAAATCCATGTTTGCAGTCGGACTTATATTCACCTCGTTATTCAATGTTTTTAGTAGTATGTAAGTTGACAGTATTTTGGTAATCTAAAGTCCAATGTATTAAAGCTGTCAATGAATAGACGTAGAAGTCCAGTGTTATTTTTATTGCTAAGGGATTATGATTTGCTCCTGTAAGCGTCTAGTGCTTATCTAGAGCTAACAAACAGCAAACTTGACAAAACAAGTCTAGTTTCAAACCTGGAATTAAATGTATTCGTTATATAATTATCATTTGCTTGGTGGGATGTGTTTCTAGCCCTATGAATAAAAAATGTCACTCCGAAACTGTTCAGTATTGTTGCCTACATTGATCATAGTGGGAGGGGGGGGAGGTAGAGTGCATAGACCACTTCACTTAAAAGTTTCATCATCTATGGCGGTTATATACTTTACTAAGTAAATATGGTAAATCAGTTGATGAGATTGTAAATCTTCATCGACTGAGGTGGTTAGGATATGTATTATATGTACCCATGCGGTATCTGCTTTGATGCATAATACCGGCTAGTGTAGGAGTAAGTTGGAAGAGAAGTAGCGTCAACCAAACCAAGATTTGACATCAGTCCATGAAATTATTGTTAGTCTGATCCGTGTTGATAGAAACAGATTACCTGATTGGCGTCTGCGCGACCGCTAGTTGGAGAAATTTCGCGGTGACATGGTTGAGGACTAATTACAGTGGCGCAGATGCAGATTTTGAGCTTCACTATCCTTTCGTACATACCTTCACATTCTTTCCTGTTGAACTATATTGAGATATTTATCTCGCTAGTTTGATGTCAATCCAGTGTGGTGTATATACTTCAGCTCACACTCACACGTCAAGCACTATGTTGTTTGTAACTAATTGGTTTATGGTTACATATTCGCGACAAAAGGCGGGATAAAATATTGTCTGAGTTTTAAATTTTTTTACTTGAGTATTTTCAGTCTCATCAAAGGAGTTATCGAAAATTTTAACTAGTGGCTGCTAACGGACTTTTCTGAATAGATAGATATGGATATATGTGGTTCATAGTTGGATATGATAATGCATTTTTCCTTCATAATGTAATTGAACAGCCAATGTTTAGCTGAATCTCTTACTGTCTTACGAACAAAATACTTTGCACACAAATGTATTTAAATCTATACTTCAGTGCTGCATGAGTTGATGTTGTAAGGTCAACAAAAGCAATTAGTTACAGTGACCCTATGTAAATTGCCAAAATAATTGAAAAGCTAAGCGCAGAAATTTGTCTGAGATAAGTTTATATTAAAGGAGTACGTCATTCAGTCGGGTAACTGTATGAGTTGTTAGTTTTATTTAAATACGCGGTTACTCCAGATCACGAAAATACCTTGGATTCTAATAAAATATCTGTTTTTTACGATTTCAGTTCAGCCGGGCTTATTGTCACTAGTTAACCCCAGCATATATTTTCTCTAATGGAAACCTTTGAATAGTAGCGTTAATACTGTTACATACTCGTCCATCATATCGTTTGTTGAAGGATAAAAACTACTATATGTTGATTGAAGGAATACAAAGTTAAGTGTCATTGCTAATGAGCCAAACCAAAACATAGCACACATCTAGAGAGTCATTTACCTCTGGTCTAAGTTGTGTATGCAGATACAGTTTTCCTGATAGATGAACTCAAAAAGTGGGCTAAATTGATATAAACCTATTCTACCTTATTTAATAAATAAAAGAATCAACCTTTAACCTGAAGATCGTTTCTCACTTCCTGAGATATAAGTAACCAGTTATCATTCTTCACACAGTCAGCTTGACTTAAAGTCCATACTTGTTTGATAAATTATTTAAGACAAATCTCGTGTTCTATATGATAGGGAAGGTTCTTATCGATTGAAACACTCAACTTTCAAGAAATAGGCCACCAGTTTAAACTCCAGCTCATTTGCTTTGGTTCGGGCGATTTTACATTACACATAAATGCTTAACTCTAAGTATGGTAGTAGAACATCGTTTAGTTCAAGTTGCATTGATTAAGTTACATTGTATGCTTATTTATTACCCTATTTGTTGTGAGTATTTTATTTATAATACATCCCACTAGATTTGATGGACGTGTTGTGGCCAAATTGCCGTTTGTCCCTTTCTCATGGATTCAAGGATTATCACATCGAAATCTCCCAGGCAGTGATCTCACAGATGGTTCTTTCGTTTTCGTGTACATACTATGCACGATGTCAATTAGACAGGTAATTGTATAGAAATTATCATTAGTACGATCAGTTATGCTTCTTTTGATTTTCTTCCAATTAAGGGAAAGGCGTACACCTCATCCTATACATATTCCAAAAAGACTACTTACAATTAGTTAAGTTTTTGTTTTTATACCCATGATCATTTTTCGTTTATAACTCCATAAAACATCTAACCCTGCCTCACCTTAACTCATTATATTGTTTTCTTCCGAATTGACATACTTTGGGACTGTTTAAATGGCGTGACCACATGCGTTAACATAATTACTCAGATATACGAACTTGTCGAATACGGCTCACCATACAAAATAAGAGTAGGCAGACTCCTGCTAACATTGCCAAAATACTTTGCATTTAGGTGTTAAGTACTTACCATACTTACAGACATACTTGAGCATATATTTAATATCAACCTTAGTTACAAATCGGCAAACGTGATTATATCTAGATATTAACAAAGCTATAACACATATGAAGTTTTTGTATATGCAAATTACCAAACTTCGTAAAGCAATATACTGTTAGATGGCATCGTAAATTATAGCGTTGACTATTATTCCTACTGAGAATACAAAATGAACGGTGTGTATTATAAAAATACACTCTTAAAATAGATTGTCTCACCATATGACTATATCATGATTTCACGACAAGAATTAATCATAATCCAGAGTAAGTAATGTGGGGTTGTGACCAACTACTACCTACTATGTGGATCGAATTGCACTGATGTAAACGATCAGGTTTTACCACTAGCCCCTACCCTTAGAGTGGCTTGAAGTTACTTACACGAATCTGTACTTGGTAAATGAATATTCCTTACGTAAAGCTAGTTATCCTTACGATGTCATCAAGGTATTGGTCCTTATTTTAAATCTGCTTCTAAATCAACAGTAAAGGTTATTGCTAACTTTGCGAAAATCAAATTTATTGGATATATTCTCAAGTCTTGTTTACTTTCTTACTTAGAATGTACAAAAGATTCTGGGTTTCGCTCCTTCTCGCTCATTCAATAAACAGTCCACTGGATTTGCTCAAAGTTAAATTTTGTTATCCATTTCGAAGAGTGTATATTCTTTAGTGCATCCATTACGAAATACTCATATGTAGTAGAAATGACTTTTATAACTTTAGTATTTGTTGTTGTTTCCATAATAAAATAATTCAATTAAATGGTATTGTTGAAACTACTATTCAATTGCAAATCTGTACATTGTTTTCTACCTAACTATACTATATATACTGATAGTATTTTGATTTTATATTAGTACCGGTCAAAACAAAAGCGAGATCAATGAGTGAAAAGCACCTTTGATTCATGAATAATAAGAAGCTGGCTCGGTGAGGAAATTTTCTCTTAGTCGATTTCATTCTCAGAGCTGTAGAATCCCATATATATCACATTGGCGACAAAGAATATTCTAAAAAGAATCAGTCTATCATGTACAATATGAAACCTGGCACATGCATGCGTTATTTCAAGTTGGTACATCATATTTGCACGGCGTCATTAAATTAAATAGGAATGGAAGAAACAAAGGTGTGTATGGAAGAATAATAGAATTTAGGATGTTGAAGAATGTGATTGATTTTAAGCTATGTTCTCCCCCCCCCCTCAACATCAACCACTGTTCACATTTATCGCAGGATCTCTACATAGTATTCTGTGCCTAACTTCAGAACTGCTTATTCGGTCGTTCTACGGTACGCAAGTACCAAAAACGAAACAAGAAATTTTGCCTAGAACGTAACAGTGATTTTGTGAAATTTTCGAATTTCGGAATAGATAGAGTAGTAATTTCGATTATGTGCTGCATTGACATAAACTTGAAATTTCGTAAAAGGTACTAATTCTGGAAATGGCTGCATCATAAACCAAATTCGGAAATCCAACGTATTCAAGAAGAGCATAGGAACAAGAAATAAGTCGTTTTGTTAATATACAGAAAGTGATAACTAATTAACTGGTTAATCCCATGATAATCTAAGTTAGTCACGTTTCTTCTTATTACTTTATGTATATGGCGAGAGCTCTAAACCGCAGGCGACGGAAATAAGCTGCCTTTGATAAATTTCTGCTCACCTAGCAGAGGACTTTAGTGGACTAATCTATCTTGATCGAATGGTCGCTATTGACACGATCTCCTAAAGTGGCACATGTAGTGTAGCCGTTGTTATTATTCCGTAACCAGGCAGGTAAATGTTCTTAGACTCGGACAAATTACATATCGACGGACCTATAAATCTCGCTCCACAGGAACACGCAAGGTGACATACGCATCGAATGAGTCAATTGGTATTTGCCGTTTAAGTTAGTGGCCCTCGTTATCATGTCAGCAAATAGGTCGCCTTTGAATTCGGAGTGAACGTGGGGTATATTCACCTCAGAGATCTCAAATCCTCTGAAGGTTGCTGCCTCATGTTCTCGTCAACGAGTCGTGAGGGAAACGCACCATCAATTAGTATTTTGTCTGAGAAGAGCTGATTCTGCATCGGTAACACGGGTGCAGACTTTCGAGGTGAAGAATACAACAAGATTCTTCTTTTTGCTTGTAAAGGCCTAGGTATAGAAATTCGTCAGTTTAATGCTTCATGTGAATTTTCCACCAGCTTACTATCTAGGAAATGGATAACCGTCCAATCCTCATTTTCAAGAGAAAATTTGAATGAGCCCTTGAAGATATAGAATACTACTAAAAGTAAATTTATTACCACAGATTGTTGCTAGACTACGACATTTTAGCGGTGACTCAGTGACTAACGCGTCCAACTTCTAGTTACTAAGTTATAGGATCGAAACCTACTCCACTTAATCCAGTTTGGATACCCGCGCAATATCACTAGATCTCACACAAAGTGTAGTTCCAAGGCGAGTAGACGAATCCGTACTTGAAAAAGTAAATTACACTATTATTGCAGGTGTAGTGTTATGACGTAAAAAAAAAACGGACTGCTATTTGGTTGTATGTATGTGACCAATTGATCGACATGGGCTTGTGCGTACGTGGTCACAATAACAAACGCCAATGAGCGCCTAGTCAGTCCCTGTACGTCTACCCGATGCTCACTTGACCCTAGGCTGGAATAGGAAAAACAAACCGATGAATCAACCAGACGAAATCGTATTATATTTCAGGCATTCCTTTATACATTCACAAAATCAGACCACATGGAATAAACTAAGAATTAAATATTAGTACGAAACAAATGAGATAGTGGCAGTGAATAGGGGTAACTCGTACAAAACTGGAGTTCATAGTAAGAGACAATATATTAACAGTAAATACACGGAACGGGAGAATATGGTTAGAGGGACGTAACAATGACAGGAATGAAGTGTTTACATTATTCACAACCCAAACTAAATGAAGTAATTTTCTAAAACACAGTTCTGAAAGTTCGTTACTCTCCTTTAGTCTCCCAACATAAAGTCCAGTTGTTTGTGTCATAGATTGGTGTTTAATCTGTGCCACAGAACTGAGTAGTCGTCACGTTACCTTAATACACACTAACGCTAAACTAAAACTAACCTAATAATATCTACAAACTTAACCGTGATATAACACCGAAAACCAACCAGATGCCATTTAAAGGTGCACAAGTGACTTTTTGAGCCATTAGAATGAGTGCTATGCAACAATATCGAAGAGTTCAGATGCCGCTATTTTATAAATACAGGTTGAAAATTCTGTAGAAGGCTTGAATAATCACATTAATCGTGGAAAATTTGTGTATCCTGCCTAACATTATCTTTCTCTTGACAAAATGCTTATAATTACTGTTTTCTGATCTGATAAAACCGGCAGTAAGTTCTATTGTCTAGATTAATATTGACTGATGTGAACAACTATAGACCTGAGGAGCAGATTCATTATGATAATAAAACTCAGTGATAGAAAACGACTTCTATAAAATTACTAACTAATTTTATTAGCATAATTAAAATTATAAAAAATCGTTCAAAAGGACATGAGTATAGGAAAGCCATTTTAGAAATTGCTATAAATGTAAAAATATAAAAAGTTAATGCACAGATATCCAATAAGAAATATATATTATATAGTAAAAGTAGGTTTACTAGATCACAGTCTTCAAACTTATTTAGTTTCAAAGAAAGCCCAGATTAACATCGTTCACGTAACTCCCTTAGTTTCGCTTTACGTTCACGTAAGGCAAGTTTTAATGCTTCCTTCTTCTCATCTAGATCCCAACCACAAGCTATCGATACAGCATCACCTTCTGTAGTGTTCCATTCAGAGTTCACTGGACAAGAAATATGTTTTCCAATAGGACGATGCATAAAACAATAAGCACGTTTACACTTTGGACATTTACTATTTGATAAAGATAAACAATCACTATCAGCTAATAATTTGCATTTAGCTTCTGTGCATAAACGTTGCATAAGTTTTATCATTGCTTCTACATCATTTGGATGGACTTCACCAAGTTTGGCTGAGGCAGTTTTAGATTTTATTGTAAGATTATTGATATCTGTGATTGGATTTTTCTACAAGTTGAAGATTAAAACGAGGAAATCATTATAATTGATTTACAGTACAGTGGCTGTGGTGGTAGTCGATAGGAAACCTGATTTGGCCTAGGTTTCATGATATGTGGGCACTTATCAGTAAAGCGTACCTACAATCATTAGGTAACTGGAACTTCCTGGTAGATTCAACTTAAAGTTACCCAGTGTCACAATCCTCGATCACCGAGCTATTCGGGTAGAAATTTTCCATTTGAAGGACTGAGATATCACTGCGTAGTGTTCGCCTAGTTCACTCTCCATCACGACATAGCGCGTGTAATGTCAAGTCACTTAGTCTAGGCCCATCAGTACCTTTAAGATCGCAGTTACACCCTGCTGAGTGCCAAATATCACGAGATCTAGGTCAAGTCAGGTTTCCTGCCACGCCTTCAAAACTACCATCACAATATAGTACGAATGATGTTGAGTTACGTAGTCTAATAGGGACATTTCAGCTTGATCAATAGAATTCGATCATTATTATAAGGGACTAGACAAACGTCATACCAGTCACCACTCAGTGATTCATTATTGCATATATCATGTAGATATGATGTAAATAACGCTAAAGTTATAAACTGAGTTGATTACCACGTTGTACTAACAACAAATTTATATACTCAGTTTTGAACCACTCACTAGTTAACTGAGTGTTAATGACACATAACCGGTTTCTCAAACTGAGGTGCATGAGGTAAGGTTTGAACCTGAGATATTTCAGATGATAGCCAAGTTGTCTAGCTACTAAGCCACTGCTCTATTTGGTACTCAGAAGTTTATAGCAAGATGTAACCTAGGCTGTCAATATTTACAAGTATTATTTATTGTTCTATACTGTCTCAAGTTAAAAGCTGTTGGGTAACTTTCCTTGAACATTTTACAATCATAAATTGATAATCTGTAACATATTGAGATAAGGTCGAATAAAACACTGCCAACCTGATTCTGAACCATAAATCTTGTCTATAGACAGAAAAATACTTGAGGTCGACACAGCTGTGTTCAGAGATAAGAAAACTGTAGACTAGAAAGATATAAATAAAAAGTTTGTCCTCTAATATCAATTATTAGTGCGACATATTCACAATGTACACAATAAGGGTTAGTAATACTAACCAACATCCCAAACTGAAGTAGATAGGATAGAGTTAGAACTAGAGACTTAGTGATTGAATGTGTTGATGTTCACCCAAGAGCTACAATTCGGTAACTTTCGCTCTAAACGCCAATTCGTTGGTCACGGAACAACTGCGGCACGATAGACAAGCACTTGCGATTTAGGACTATAATTGACCTATCTTTGTTTGAACAGACAGATACTAGGTTCGAGTTTCAATGTGAGCAATACCAATGGGATGTAAGTTCATTCAGCTGAATAGTCCCAAATACAACGAAATACGCACCCTGAAATCTACTGCTAGCTACACACTAAACAAGCTGAAATATGTGATGTAAAGGTATATTGAAGCAATCCTTTCAGGATGTATATATGGTAGAAATTATTAGGCGGATTATTTAAAACAACCTTGAGTGGTATGGAGTTCGACTGTTGATTGCCCACCGTCAACATAGGAGCTCAAGACCATTTTGAATGAAAGAGTTGAAACATGCATGATAACATATTCCTGACAGAGATTAATCATCGAAGTCCTGAGTATTGACAAAAGGAGCTTGTAGATCAACTAACCTCTTGTTTACTTGGGTTTGCTTTTACATTACGATTACGACTTTGACTACGTGAACGAAAGGTTTCTGTCTTGCTATTTTGTTCATTTTTCAATGGAGGTAAGCCCAAACGTTGACGCTTTTTAGCCTCCATATGTAATTGATGTTGTTTTAGTCGAGCTTTAAGTTCTGCCTCTTTTTGTTTCTGCTGAACGCCTGCACGACATATTGCCTCATGCCCACACTGACCTGTTGGTGGAATATGTTCATTACACCAAGGACAATGCCAATAATCTTCTGGAACAGTTTGAATTGAACAATCAACTGTATTAGATTTTTTATTTCGTTCATTCTGTTTTTTACGTTCTCTTTCTTTACGTATACGTCTAGCACGCTTTCGACCAATCTAGGAATAAATAAATACCTTCATATAACATAATGATAAAACGAATAATTCCACAATCATTAGTTAAACTCACAAACAACGTATTACAGAAAGTGATTTAAGAAGTCGACGTAGATTATGATATGATACATTTGATGTAACCATTATTGTTCATAAAGATATGATTCCAAAACTTCACAAATACACTGCATTACTAATATTTTGACACATTTCCATCTTCTAATATTTTTATTTAAATATCTACTACTATACAAAAAGACGACTCCATTCCAAATCGTTTAGTTAGTCATGAACAACTCTGAAAGTGTAGCCTTTGTGCACCATTTCAGGACATCAAAACACTTCGGCACAACAAGATGACGATTAAAATAGTCATAAAAATGATTAGATACAGAGGATGTGGTCCAAGAAAAGAAAATAAATTAATCGAATAATGTAAAAGAATTTTAAAGTCCAGAAAATAAAAGAAAACAAGGGGTAAATACACATGCACCACTGAGATCAATTATGAACTATGTCACCATTTAGTCATGATAATTACGAGGAACCCAACAAGGTGGCCTGCACCTACTAATAAGATTCAAAGTGAGAACCGACTTCACTAACGGATGACACTTTTTGGTTTAAACGTCTCTCTATTTCTTCCAATCCGCACCTACGCCAGTCAACATAGCGCGTCGACATGAGCGGTGATTGTGCACACGTAACAAATGTCCCATGTTTTGGAAAGACCTAAAGTCAAGCAGTAGTAACTCATGAATGTTGCTTATCTTTAAACGTCACGTTAATGCCTACACGAGAAAACGGAGCGGACTGTTGTGTAGTATACTTGTCCTTTAGATAACAAATGGACATCTCACCTACGCAACAGATGACGTAGATCAGCAATAATCAAACGAGCTTTCTGAATCCATAGTGAAAGTTTGCTGAACAACAATTCATCAAGGCTCATGAGGATTCCAAGATAAGCGAAGTGGTCAACGAACTCAGTTGTTTCATTTCCTAATACGAGTTTAGCTACTGACGTAAACCGGTCATGAAATAACATTTTGTATTCAGAGGAAAAGAAATGCAAATCCATGGATCGGTAGGAATAAGTTGGAAGAACAGTTTGTCAGTATTAGACAAGATTTGTAAAACAACGACTACCATCACGCTTGAAATCGATCCATGAAACTCACAATTTTCATTTTCAGTTCTATTTAAACATATACTCATCCCTGACATTACAATATTTTTGCTCTATCCCCCTTTGTTTATTTGCTCTCACAATCGTGGTGCAAGGAATATGTCAGATCCTACGATAACTATAGCTGAGTGTCCCTGAAAAACGGCTGCAAACACTGAAGACTCGATAATAATTAACCATAGAAAAAGCCAGTTGCAGAGAAACTACTTCCACCAACTGCAACTTGATAGATACAATAAACCAATCACTGAAAACGACACTGGTCATGATCTGTCACTCAATCCAATCGGTCATTTGGTACTAAAGTAGTGTTTTCCATGTCCAATTACCAACACGTACTCTTCACACTTTACCTTCAACCGAGTCTTTTCATTTACGTAGGTCAGCCATGTACAACGAAGGACCTGCCATACACGTACATTAGTACGAGTTGCTGTACCACGTTAACACAACATAAAAAAATGGACGAAAGTAAGTTTGTTAGAGATTTCCGAGAAAGTCAAAAAATCGCAAACACATAAAAGTTAGGTAAACTGTTATTTGATTAAGAATAGCCCTTGACATCTCTTCAGAAACATAATAGAAACACTATTTCAAAACTGATAATTTTAGGAACAACATTATTAAAATGCTCACATTTCAAATAAATAAAATTGCACACTCTATATTGAGTATTACTGATCGGATTTTGAGGGCATAGATTGCGAAATTTAGTATTTTTGACTACTTACCTCCCGACCTTGTTCGTCAAAACTAGCTTGACAACACATTTCATGACGTTCATTTAAGTTTCCACTACCAGTTTGTGATTTTTCTAGTTTTCATAAATGAAAAACATCGTTAAATAATGATGATGACTATATAGTTTTTCTAATTATTTCATTACTCAAAAAGTTTGTGTTAAGTTTCTTACACAACCAACGTTAAAATCTGTATACTTTCATTCCAATATTTTTAAGCGCTGGATATGCCATACAAAACTACATACTTCCAGATTCCTAATCAGAAAAATATATAGTTAAACGAGTGATCTCACAAGTGCATTTATTATTTAGAATCAAGACTCACGTGATTTTCGAAGTGAAATATTAAACTATAAACTGTCTACATGTATACCTCTCAAGAAATATGCAACTAAAATACTGTTAAGGTAAAGTAATATTTTTAAAAGTCGTAACCACTAACCTTTTAAACTGATGCTTTATGGCTAATTTTTAAGTTGACAAAGAACAAACTAATTTGTTACCACAGAAATTAGAATTTTTATAACTTAATAAAAAACAGAGTGTGTATTGGCCGTATTGTGCTCTCTAAACAGGGTGATCAAATCGTGAGCCATTCGTAATCGTTATGTTCAATATCATCGGTGTTTACTTCATATAGAAGTGAGCTGTTTAATTAATTTAGAAGCATTGAGTTGGTGCTGGTGACCTTGTCTGTCAAAAAGCTACTAGTTGAAGCTTTATCAGTTTTGTTTCTTTTGTATTCCCGTTGAACGACAGTGTACTCAACTTTGAATTATACCTGTTTTAATAACTAGATACAGTCATTAAAAGTTAAACGAAGTGACGATTTCTGACCGTAGTTGTTACTTCGACGTGATGGCGAGCTTGTCTGCAATGATTAATCAATCGAGTTATGGTGGTTGGGACAATTGTATGGTAGGCCCTACCATACCAGGCAGGTCGGCTAAATAAAGTTAAGACGAAGAGCAGTAAACTCAAAATCTTAGAATGAAGTCGTACTGATGGAGAGGGGGTTGATGACAATAGTGTTTCATTCAAACAACTAGCATTATAGAAATGCTGTATTCCTACAACATAAGGCCGAGGTTAGGAAAGGTAGGCTACAAAACTGCAAACTTCACCTTATTCCATCAATTTCGGTTTCTAGCATTAAGGCTTTTACACCCACGGAATTAACAGGATTAAAATTACTCATTAAAAGGTCGCGTTCGGAAAGCCTTAGCAAGCTGCCTTTTGGGTTCTAAAGTCAACAATACTGCCCCTGACGCAATATTTCTGAAAAGAGAACTATTTTAAGGAGGGTACTAACACATAAAATCACTGGCTATTGGTTTGAGCGTGTTGGTAGATGCAGACTACTCGATTAGAGTCCACGAGAATGTCGCAACTAATGATTGGAAATTGAGGATGACACTGCTTAAAATCGCACACAATAGAGCAGATCTATTCACTTATTGTATTGCATTTATCCTGAGCTGAAAATTAATTGTTATCTTCCGTTTCATGAGTTAGTCTCATTTTTTAGATTTACATTCACTACATCCAATCATTTTTCACTATCACAGATGTTACTACAACTTACAGTGCCTTGTTATTTATCTTGCTATGTTGATATGGCAAACTTGACTGAAGCACATGTGCTAGATCCTAGATTATCCATGGCTGACCGATCAGATGATAATCGAACTTAAGACTTGACGTTGAAAGTCCGAGTTTCAGAAATAATAAAATATTCATAAATACTCAACCATTATTTGGATACCAATTAAAATTCATTGATAAAAATAATTTTCAAAGTAGGGAGGTTTCATATCTGTAGAAGTAGTAGCTTTATGACAAAAGCACTGAGTTTCAAATATGTAGGCTGTGAATTTCGACTCATCACTAACTTCAGTTTGAGTAACCAAGTAGTACGACTAGCCATCACATGAATAATGTATATATCAAAGTCGAGTACGTAAAACTGCACCCTAGTACAGTCACTGCTTTGTACGTAACTCAAGTAAAATCAACAAATTTAAAATTGACAGTTCCGGCAAAAAAAAAGAAACTACCGATTTTGATTTCTTCCATTTTTACTGGCAGCGTTAGTTCAGTCTTTTCCTTCTCTTTTAATTGCTTCTGACGTTGTTTCTCTCTTTGTTCCTCCAATGCTAATTCTTGTTTCTGCTGTAAAGTGCCACGTTTACGAACAACTAAACATTCATCATGCAATCGACCCTTCCCGACAGATAAAATTAACAATTCGTACTCAGCCGCAAGCTATAAAATTAGTCGAGATAACAAAAATACTTTTAATACTGATTCACTCCTATAATATATATATATATATATATATATATATATATATATATATATATATATATAATTTATATAAATTAAACTAGCAGCCAACAATTTGCTCCATTTATTGAGATTCGGACAGCCAAATTCTTTTAAACTTATTTACTAGTTATGGGACCATGTAACTGGCTTTGAGACACTATCTAATTGTGAGGGTTAATGATACTATCCGGTAGGTTAAATTGAGTTCCAACATGTTGTTTATTGGCTTAAAGTCAAATACCTTAACCACTGAACCAAGACCCAGTCAGGTAGTATTAGCAGATACTTTACTTTTATCCTAGTGAAGTGGTATTTTAAAAACTATATGAAGATAATTT
This sequence comes from Schistosoma japonicum, assembly GCA_025215515.1. Lineage (NCBI taxonomy): Eukaryota > Metazoa > Platyhelminthes > Trematoda > Strigeidida > Schistosomatidae > Schistosoma > Schistosoma japonicum. Next base: position 26,608,314 of record CM046069.1, on the reverse strand, counting down.
TAATGCATAATTTCATAAAGTTTGGCCACCACAGAATTTAGTTACTGTCATGTAAATTGCTAGTTAGAAAGTATGAGAAAAATATTAGAATTTAACTCACGTCCAATGCCTGTGATTGTTTATTGAATATAATATTTTAGATTTAACTGAAAATCGTAATTCGGTCATAAATCATTGGTAAGTAGAAAGAAACTTACGATGAGTTTCTTAAATGATCGGTTTGATCGCTTTGATTTTGTGCATTTTGAATTCTTTATTAACGCAATGTAACTTTTTTATCTAGACAACCCCAAGTTACGCTTTAGGTGTCTAGATTGCCAAACTGAAGTTGACGGTGTGGAGTTTAGACCTACTTATTCAAAAATGAGTGCTCTAACCATTAAGCCACCGCCAAACTTTAACCTCTCTAAGTAATACTATCATTTAATGTACCACCTAAATGAACTAAACCGGAACTCTAGGGGAATGTTTCAAGAGATTAGTATCGAGTTTCAAAGTATTATCTTTCCTATTGATTATACAGTGATGACTAAGAAGAATCACAACTAGTTAAATTAAAGCAGACCAAATATAATTTACCGATTACTGGGAAAATGACATAATTCGAATACTAAAAAACACACTGTCCATTAATATTTGGGGGGGGGGTATAGAGGTGTGAATGAAACCACTCTACAAGCTTTGCTTTGTTCAGATTAATTTTCCAAAGAATGGCAATAAGTTACGCATAACTCCGAGCACCATTAATACTATTTTGGTGATATGACACTTGAAAAACATCTACTGGACTTAAGTAAACATTGGTGAATATAATTAATTAGAAATAGACTTTGAAAGTCTGACTTAAATATTACATACAAACGACGACTAATAAAATTTAGCAGCATTTACTGGCTGCATCGAAACACAAGTTTGCCATCGATTCGTGACGTAATGGAGAAGTGATGTGTCCATAACAGGCTACTTTCCAAATTCAATGGTCATTCCCAACAGAAAATTTTAAATTATTGCTAGAAAAATAGACACGACGGCTAGAAAGAAGTAACATACTTGTCTTAATATACCGCGATAAATTTTTGATGAGAATTTGGTCGGCAATTTCAACTCGCATTCTGTTAAGTTTTGATAGAATGGTAGGATGTAGCATTCGAGCTCCATTACTAATGGATCTACTTGAGAAAAGCATCCACCTGTTTTTAAATCATTATCATCTTGTTGTATTTTCCGACAGACTGGGGTAGTTAAACAAGATTTGATATTGTTTTGACACTTATGGGCTTCTTTTTTTCTAGTGTTTAACTTGAGCCTATCTCTTGGATGTTGTAAACTTGGTCCTCCTGGGAGTGAACGAAGAAGAACCGAACTTAAATCAACCATATCAGGAGATTGTGATTGGTTTCGTACGGGACGAACGGGTATGGTTTCTGCCACTTCATTATTGCCAGAAGTATTAGGCAAACGGTATGTGTCATCTTCACTGGTAATGTAACAAGAATTAGAATTCGATAAAGTAATTGTACAAGGTGAGCATTCGCTAATGCAGTCATTGGATATGTATGATTCTAACCGTCCAGTGGATGGAGAATTCGTATTAGATAAACTATTAGAAGCCTCCCCGTTAACATAATCAGAATCATTGTCCATAGAAGCGTCGGCACTGGAATCCTTATTTGTAAATAATCCCATATTATTTTGAGGCTCCGGATCGACAAGTAGAGAAACTGAATCGATAATACGTCGAATCATAACCAAGGATGGCTTTTACAAATCATACTACAATCTGATAACGGAAAGGCAGGTAGGAAGAATATTTAAAATAGATTTTAATCATAAATAAATAGACGACAAGTTTTTGACAAATTACATTCATATATGTTCTAAGATAGCTAAGCGCAAATAAAAACTGAATAAAAAAAATGAAATTGTAAAAATACGTTACATTTTACCGTGTTGTTCGATGCAAATAGAATTTTTCAGGACAATCCCTTCAACAGGTCAATAAGACAATTAAATCCACTAGTTAACATATGAATCAAGTTTGACAATTTAGGACTTTGTATATCCGGTATGTTGTTGAGTAATTTGAACGTAATTAAAGTGTTCTTGAACCGGAACTCAACCAATCAACTAAATCCACATCAGATGAGAAGCCTTCATCCTAAAGAGCATACTTAGTCGATGCATCACTGAGCAGGTGTATATCGTAACTCTTTTTACCATGACTAACATTTGAAAGGTTCAGACAACCGCTGGGTACATGTAAAACAGAATCTTAAGAACTACATTGATTGGGTTGAATTCCCTGTGATCACTACGGCAGGCTTTCTGTAGTATCTATTAACAGAGATGATCGGTGATCGAAGCAAGTTAAACAAAGTTACGTGAATCGATCAGGTCTAAAGTGACACAACTACTTTAAACAACAATTTCAAAACTGACGAAAATCTATGAAATTAGTTCTTTAAAGCATATTGTCTAATAGAGCACGAGTTGGTCAATACTTCAAGATGTGAAGACTCACTTCTAAAGCCAATTTTAAGATGTCAGTTGACAACAGGCAGCTGTAATCAGACTGAAACTTGATTGGATTGTTTACATCATGTAATATGAGAGTAGATTACAGTGGTCGATCCTAACATAATAAAAGTATGAGCAACTGTCCAACATCAGTTATTACAGTAATAAATTAAACTCATAGGTCTAAAATATTTTATTACTCGTTAAGATGATTTGTGTCAAAAGACAAATAAGGGCTGGACAGATATTCTGTCCTTGTTGTAAATCTCTAATGGTGCGCACTCATGGTCATACAAGTGGCAAGACCTTTAAACTTGAAATCACGTGATTATGATCAATCTGGGTGTAAAAATAAGAATCAAGGGTAAAACTAAGCTTTATTGGCGAACTTGAGAGGGACAATGAGAATCAAGATAACTATCTCAAGGTCACGCGCTAAGTCTAGTTCAAAATGATTACAGTGAATCGGTTGATTGGAATTTCCTAAGAGGACAGACAGACAGATACAACGCAGAACTTCGTACGTACGTACATCAGTTCAGGTTGCCATACCACATCAGCACAGAGACGCAACTGTCAGTTCAAATCCAAGAGTGATAGCGATAGTAGAAGTATTAGCAGTAATGCAGAAAATTAGGAAGCGAAGATATGATTCGAAAAGTATAATTCAGTGAGATAAATTTGAAAGGAGAAAGATAGAGAACTCAGAAGGTTACATTTTGAGAGAACACAAAGAGTGGATGCACCTGCGCCATTGCAAACGATTTTGAGCCATGTCGTTCAAGGTCTCTAACCATTGGTGACTTTCGTCTCGCCGACCCCAACCACGCAGCCTACATCTACCAACATGACTTAGTCTGCTTGTCAGTGACTTCATCGATTTCTGCCATGTTTTGGTAGCCTCTAGCTTTCTTCCAACCTATTCCTACGCCGCTAAACATAGCTCGTCGAGGCAGTCGGTAGTTAGACATGTGTAACACATGTCCCAATCACCTCAACTGATGAAGTTTCAATACCTCATCTATTGATTGGCCATCCTTTCCTAGAACCCGTCTCCTAACGACAGCATTGCTCACTCGATTGTCCCACGATACTCGAGCAATGTTTCGGAGACACCTATGATCGAAGACCAGTAACCTACGAATGTCCTCTACTCTTAACGGCCATGTTTCACTCCCGTATAGTAGGACAGAGCGAACTACTGCACGGTACACTCGTCCTTTGGTTAGCAAGCGGATATCTCGCCTGCGCCATAAGTGACACAACTTGGCAAAAGCCAATCGAGCTTTCTGTATCCGTGCTGAGATTTCGTCAGTCACCACGCCATTAGCACTGGTGAGACTCCCCAGATACGTGAAGCGGTCTACACGCTTGACTACTTCATTCCCTATCACTAGTTCAGGTGCCAATGCAACCCAATCCTGAAGCAACATTTTGCATTTCGAGGGGGAAAACCGCATCCCGAATATGCTTGCATTATCGCTCAGGGTAGTCAGAAGACTCTGCATTTTGTCAGCGTCTTCACCAAATAGGACTATGTCATCAGCATACTCTAAGTCAGTAAGCGAGGCTCCTGGTAGTAAGTCAACTCCTGAAAAGTCAGACGAAGACATGGTTATATCTAGGAGCATGTCTATGACAAAACTAAACAAGAATGGGTACAGTGGACATCCCTGACGGACACCGCTTGAAGTGAGGAATTCCGATGACAGTTCGCCATAAGCTCTCACTCGACCTGTAGTTTTAGAGTAGAGAGCTTGTATAAGGTTAATGTACTTCTTTGGTACACCTTTCAATGACAGACACTGCCACATAACCTCACGATCAACAGAGTCGAATGCCGCCTTTAGGTCCAGGAAGACAACTATTGTAGGACGCCTAAATGTGTGTCTGTGTTCCAGGACCTCTCGCAATGTGAAGATGTGGTCTATACAGCCACGTCCAGGTCTGAATCCAGCCTGGTTTTCTCTAGTCTGCTCTTCACGAGCTCTAGTTAAGCGTCTAAGTATAATCGATGCTAACAGCTTAGAAGCTATACTAGTCAGACTGATTCCCCTGTGATTGTCACAGGAAGACTTTTGTCCTTTCTTATAAATTGGGACAATCAGGGATTGAGACCAGTCAGATGGTATTACGCCCAGTTCCCAGATTCTACCTAAGATTTCAGTCAATCTAGCTGCTAAAACTGGACCACCATCCTTAAACATTTCAGGGGTAAGCCTATCAGGACCTGCTGCTCTACCTCGCTTCAGATTTCCTATAGCCTTCTCAATTTCATAAAGACTAGGAGGAGTTAAGTCGATTTGCGATTCAGGATGACTGGGGATCGTGGGCAACCGAAGTGTGGCTGAAGGCCAGTTGAACTGATCCCCAAAATGTTCCGCCCATCGGTCCAATTTCCTGGACTGAGAATGAATTATAATCCCATCCCTTTCCAAAATAGTCTCACTCACATTCGGATCCCTAATACCAGTTTTCTTGATAAGTCGAAAAAGTTGCCTACTGTTGCCTATCGCCGCTGCCTTTTCCATCGTTTTTGCTTTCGCCACCCACCACTGTTCACGGTCGTTGCGTAGGCTTTTTATCAGCCTGCGCCTAAGCTCACTTCGCTCTTCATCATGTTCAGAGCCAGGTGGGATGAGTTTACGAGCATCCATCAGTTCGGTGGATGCTACTGAAATCCACGGCTTCATCCTAGCCTTATGATTTACCTTACTAGCAGATATCATTGCTGTTTCCACAGCATTTTTGATATCATTCCAGCCTGCTTTCGGATGGCAATCGCTTACACGGTCGCCTAACTGCTTTTTTAGTTGTTCCTGAAATATATTCTTAGCTTTATTATCATTAAGTAAAACCCTAGGAGGCTTCATTGCAATGTCTTTCCTACGTCCAGTAAGCCTCAAACAAATACGCGCTCGCACTAAAGCATGGTCTGAATCTAAACATGTGCCCCAGAACGAGCGACAGTCCTCTATCGAACCCCTCCATCGGTGGCTGATGGCGAAGTGATCTAGTTGGGTCCAACGTTGAGACGATTTTGGGGGTCGCCAGGTCAAAAGATGCTTTTCCTTATGCCTAAAGTTAGTATTCGCTAGAAACAGGCGGTTATCTGAGCATAGTTGCAGCAGACGATCGCCATTATCTGTTCTTTGAGCCGTGACACCATAACATCCACCCAAGTGTCTCTCATTTTCACTTAGTTTACCTACTTGAGCATTAAGGTCACCAGCCATTATAACTATATCAGAGCGCCTAGCTTTTCGGAGGAAGCCCGTAAGCTTGCTGTAAAACTCATGTAAAAGCCTCGTAACCTGTGTAATTTTTCTAAAACATTTTATTATTTTTCATAACAAATTATGGTTTATCGACAATGCGTTCTCACTGGTTAAAGTTTGGGTTCATTGAATTAGGTATCAAGAAGTAGTATTACGATTTACTTGATTCATGAACCTCTTAGGACAATAAGTGATTATTTTCAAAAATAAATATAATTATTCCAAACAGTATCATTTTTACTTTGTTGTACGAGGTACTTACTCACTCTATAGCTTAGGATTAAAGTATTCACCCTTGAAACCAGTGAATTTTTCAGAACTACAAAGTTTTATATACCAGAAAACTCAACGATATCACAAAAAAAACAAGAATGCCTTCTGTGAAAAACACAAGGCAGAAATACTTGATACCTACTGCTTTACTATTAACCGCTATTTCAGAGTCATAAAGTATAATTTGAATAGATTTAAATAACCTTGAAAAAAGGCATTCACTTATTCGCATGATGGCATAATTAGTCAAGGTGAGCAGAAATGTCTAATAGTAAAGTTTAGCATACTAAGATTAGGACTCCAAACTAAAGTTTGAGAATTCAAACATTCAGACTAAATGTGTCGAACAACTGCTCTTAGACTTTTGAAAACAGTGCCATTACATTAGGTAGCTTTTCCAAATGGAGCAACAAAAGTGTTAAATAAAATAATATAAACTAGGAAAACCTACAAACTAATTTCGAGGATATAATCTTGAAAATAAAATTGATAAAATATTGGTCATTCCAAAGTTTTATGTTTAAAAGATTTTCAGCACATAAGCAAAACAAATTTACTATGATTTACATGTATGTATGATATTAACAATGAAGTGTAACTTGTAAGAATGCATCATAAATATTATCTTCCATTGTAAAATGCTAAATCTTATTAGAAGACATTGACAGGACTAGTTGGGTAAGCACAAGGAAACTCAATCGAAAAGAAACAACATGAAATAGCTGACCACCTAAATCTGTAACATACATTACGTACTGCGCTCCTCTTCAGGGGTTTCAAGGAAATCAATATATACAATGTTCTTATAACAAGCTTGTATAAACTACTCTACATATTTGTGTTATAATCTAGATGTTTCAGCGGACAAAAGCGGTGACATTTATCTGTCGAATAGCCGTAGTAGTCCTAAGTTTTAATTATTACCATTTTCTAATACTTCAGTAATCTTTTTCAGAGTTATGCATTTCATTTCCTTTTTATTTGAACCGTGCAAAGTTACTGTGGCTAACAGTGGTTCACCAGAAAATAATGCTTTTCTTGGTCAATAAAATGTAGGGTGATACATACACGTAGTAAAAGAAAAAGTGATGAAGTAAAAACTAACGACGATTCTCTTAAAAGCAGTAAATAAATGTAGTGCGGATTAAAGCTTGGGTACCAGTATAAAACGGGTTAGTGCGTTTTTTCTTCACCATGGATAGTGGATAAGTATTCACTGTCGCACTAAACGAGGGTCTAGCCTCTGCCTGAAGTTCATCACTTATGAGGCGGTCCTAATGAAGGTCGTAAAGGCTCTACGTTTAGCAACAGTGTCACTGAATAAAAGTGAGCCTTGAGTTCGTGGAAACCACTCTTCGTTGTGCAATTAAAGTCATCAAATCTATCAAACGTTAATGATAGTTCCATTACTTCATGATACTTGTACTGGATTTTAGTGATAGTCTTACTTACTCAGTAAAAAGTATGATCATTCTTGTTGACTCTTCACGAGCCAGAATGAAGTGTTTGAAACTATTTCTGATTGCGAACTAGTCTTTTGAAGTTTAATTCTATTGTATTAATTCAAAATACTGATTCGGCCAAATCCCTGACTTCATCTCGTCGTGACAGATAAAATGTTGCCACATGCTTATTTCTTGCAAGCGCAATATCCACCGTTACAGTTTCACTTCATCGAAGTCTCTTACTACATTTAACCACTACAGTAGCTTGTGATTAATCTAAATGAGGAATCAGTAACCAGAGATATGTATTCTATATCTATCTAGCGTTAAAATGACTAAGGAACTTTTTGTTGGTTATACATTACTGTTCTGTAAATGTTTAGCTGCAATCGGCACTTCACAGCGCTGACAGTGTTAATTTTATGCTACATTCTTCGGTGTCTGTGGTCTTCGTGAAAAAATTCTAGAAGATGAGTGGCTTCGAATTCATCTGTTTTGTGTTTAAGAGCTGCCTGATCCTATCAAATGTTTTCCGAAGCCTCCTCTGTTCATATAAATTATTTGTTGACCAACACTTTGTATAGGGGTGCTGAAATATTCGTTAATATTCTTTATAAAGCAGGCCGTAGAATGATGGTTTCCTTATAAACTCCCTAAGCTTCCTTACTGAAGTCGGTGCATTTACGTTCTTGATCGTTAAAACTGATTTATTCTGCAATATTCCTTATACCGTGATAAAGCATTATTATTTTTAGTTATCTAGGACTTCATGATGATACGTAACTCATACTTATCGACTTGCTTCATAACTGTTTCTGAATGCCTAAGATGATTTTTCGCTGTTCTACAATACCCGTGCTAGATCGTCTCCGTATTCTTCCACGTTGTCATGATTTTGCAGGATCGAAATCATTAGTCTTCTGAATGTGCAAAAACGAACCTGACAGTTTGAATGGCATCTGTCTGAACTGTTATTGTTTTTGGCCCACACTGAAGACTGTTTTGTACTTGTCACTTGCTTTTATCGGTAATTGTAGACCTTAACATGAGGTCTAATAATTGACTTCTTGTAAACAATTTAGGGTTGTCCTCTAGCAGTCAACATTATCCATGGATTTAACTCATTCATACCACTTTGCGCTTAATATGCAAAGTGTATAGTCTCAATCGGGCTTTTTTTTAGTAGAGTGGATAAGCTTTCACTAACTCTCGGCAACTCTAAATATCCTATCTCGCAATACTTTCTCCCATTAGAAAATTTATTTTTGTTTCTAGATGGACTGAAATCCGACGAGTATAAGTTGTTGTCTTTCTACAACTCTTAGTAGTGATCTCGTCGGTCGCTCCTATCACAATGATCACATCGCTGCGTCGCCTCCCGCTATTCCACTGTTCCCACGTATGACGTAATACCTGTACTTCGTAACTACCTTCATTCCCCTCGTGTCAATTAACACCACCACTTCTCTTAAGAAGTCTGATCCCAGTATGGTTTTTTGTTTTCCTTTGGTTACGATGAATGAAATACTCCACCACACAGTCACTAATTTCAATGTTGTAATTCGATACTCCTTGAATATCAACAGCATGTCCGTTCACTGTTTGTTGTTCTGGCGTATACGCTCTCATTTCTAAACAATGCTTTGTGCTGCACTTGTATCGAACAGACAACTTAACGGCTTTTCACTTACTTTCAAACCTGTGAACATCACACCATGTCGAATCAGCCAAGTTGACTTGCTACGACTTAGAAGTTATTCAAGTTCGAAATACTATCGCGATTCTCCTATTAATCAAGCTTCCCTATCTAGTTTAGTATCGACTTTGACTAATGTCATCACAACTCAAATAGAATAACAACAAGTATATCAGAAGACGATTAAATTACTTCAACTCCTTGTCGTAGGAATCAACAAATAGTGTACAATAATGTAATAAATATACAAAATAACTAGGAGTATGCTTCTGAATAATAATGACCCTAAGAGTAACTATGAAAGTTTGTTCCATGGTTTCAGAACGACGGAACAGGATCGAAGCAAGCAGCATTCAGTTGTATCAATCTTCAACCCCTTGGCACACATTAACTAATCCAGCAACACTGAAGCGTAGTGTAAGAGAAATACAGCATTTTATAAAACTTAGAAGGATTTTAAAATTACTTTCCTTAAAAATTTACCATGTATCGCTTGCCTTTATTCCAAGGATTTATCCTTCACCTCTAAACGAACTCAAATAACTTCGACTTACTGCGATAAGCTGTCGATTTTCTTCAATATGGAGATCATCCTACTTTCCTTGACTACTGACGGAAATGTCATATTCGTTAGTTGTCTACTTTGTTTATTGTCTCTGCAATATTCATCGGCTATATAGCATTTGGCGACTTGAGTTTTCGGGGTATAATGTAAGGAACCACACCCCAACAATTTGTCCCTCAACTTGATGTCCAGTGTCGGTAAAGCACTTTGAATATGGTCCGTCAGAGTGAACACCGAAACAGATGAAATCACCATCCGGCGAGCGAAGTATCTTCCTGAATTGCCTTAATACAGGCTGACGGTCTTCCAAACTATCTAATTCCTCTATAAACAACAATCCACGCAGTGTTTTAATCGAAGCATTTCACACATATATGCTTATTTCTATACTGGTGCGTGTATTTAACTTGATACTGAGTACAATATATGAATGAGCGATTTGCTTGGCTAATGACCGTCTGTGAATTATAACCTGTCTAAAATACATCCGGTCTAAATCTTCGTCTGTGATTTCTTATTATACGCGTGTTTTATCCATTGAATATGCAAATAGAACCAAAGGGTACGCGTAGAATTACATGCGTAAATGAGTAAAGAGATGAATATGGAATACAGGACTCACTAAAATCTCTCATTTTCTTCGATTCTAGTGAATATAAATTTAGTGATGAGAGAGACATTTTTCCTTGAGAGTCAAAATTGAGTCCAATAACTAATTTTCTCGCTCTTTTTCCGAATTCGGTTCCACTATACCTTAGCATCTTTGGAGTACAACTGGGTACCAGTATAAAAGAATAGTAAAAATGAATAAATAACTGAAAATCTTTATTTTTGAACTGACCTAAAATATGCTTCAAAGTATAAGGTATGACTCTAGGTTTAATGGTATTCATGGTACAGTCAGCGATTTACGACGGTATGACACAGACACTTACATTTTCTCCATAACTAACTCGCATATTAAAGAATTATTTAAACTGTATAATCTACCTTGTGTTTAGGATGGATATGTCGGAGTTTTGTAGAGTTACGAGTTCCTTTATTTTGATTCGTCTGACTTTGAAATCGAGTTGGACAGTTACAGTTATGTGAGTCTGCACTCGTGATTATGCACTCCTTTAGAGAGTTTTAGTCGTCTACAAAGAGCATCAATTAGGAAGATATCTGCTGAGGAAAGCATTTTATGTAGATTAGGAAAAATCGAGCGGGTGTCCTTGAACCGATACTTACGGAACACCATTAATACATTTTTCGACTTGAAAAAACTTACGTTTGTATTAAACAGCCAATTCTGTAGCTGAAACTAAGGCTAGTCACTTATAAGTGATCTCACGGCTATCTGTTACAGTTTGTAGATCGGAGAAGTATGGTTAACTTGATTGAAGTCTTTCGATGAGTCGCGAAACGTTATATAGACTACAGGTATTTTGATCAACGATACCTGGTCTACATATTTCTAACAGAAACCAGATTCAGGATGCAAAAATCACCCAGTCTCAAGACCGTACTATCGGTAAAATTGAGAAGTTGGTATGTACATTTAGTTGTACAAACAATCATAGAGTATTGATTTCATTATACTCGAATATATTGAATAGAAAGCCAATAGCTGATAGTCTCCAGGATCATTGTATTGTCTTTTTAGAGGATTGAAGTGATGTGTACCAGCCTTCATGTCTCAAATATTTAGAAAGTGCTCCACTAAGTGGTGTTTTCCAGTACGTATGCTACCTATTCAGTAAAAAAACAAACCGTGTCCTGGTCAGAAGTAAATTGATTTAGCTTCTTCGGTGTTTCGAATACGTCCAGTATTCAGGCTGACTTTGAAAGTATCTGAGGGCTTTAGTTGAGGCCTTTGATCATATGAGTCACGGATATTGGTTTGTGTTATGTCCCTGACCCCCGACCTAATGGCGACATACGGAAAATAATAACTTAGCTAGGATCAAGCATACAAACGTTAGCATGTGACAGTTATTCCATCCTAATACATTCGATGCCAGCTAGCTCTAACGGAATAGAGCAAGGACACGGCCTTCGATTTGTCACCCTAAAGACGTTTCTAGTATATTTCAAACATTATACGTATGCATAACTAAACCACATAACAGACCAATTAGACTAATGATATCAATACACAACTGATGACATGTGGAACAGGAATATGGTGTAAATAGTCCATGAATAACCGGTTTTATCTTGTGAATGGAAAATACTATAACAGCGATTCATGTTTTAAATAAGAGCTGGAAACTAAGGCAATACAAAGACAATAGTAATAGAATAATAAACAGTCGTACAAACCGTGTATACAAACAAAACCTTTGTAAAATAGCTTTTAAAGTTTTTACTCCTTAGATTATTTGTCTTCTACAACAATTTAAATCCTTGTTAACTATAGTTAATCTTAGAACTTACTGTGAATACATTAATAACTTCGCTAAGTTGCATTGTTTATTCTGACGCTGCAGGTTCTTTTGTATTCTGCTCAGTGGCATCTTTTCAGATTCATCAGTCTGAGCTTGTGTTGCCATTAGCCCTTGATTTTCTTAATGGCATTACGTGTCATTTGAGGAAAGCTTAATCAATCGCCTATAGGATTATATACATCAAGAATTCGTATTGTACGTTGATATCAAAAGGAGAGTGAGATTTCTAATACATCTTTTTGAAGTGTCCGTTACAGTAAGTATATTCAGTCAGTAGTTTTCCAGGAACCTATTGTAAACATAGTGCTCCCTCTCATTTCTGTAAATAAAACTGAGAAATAAGACGTTGTGATCGTATATTTCTAGAGGCCAGAAATGAGAGGTGGTCAAATAAAAATTCCATTGTTAGCGTAGACACTGCTCTTGACTTTCTCAACAATGAGCTTCTGAGTTCGTATACTAGTGTAACCTTACTTCGTCAATGAGGTGAGAGAATCAGGTTCCAAGTGAGTTATAGGAATAGTATTAGTGGTCTTGATGAAGAACCCAACCAAGGGAATCTAGCTCAGCGCCATCAGGTTGGCAGACGCTTAAGCATTTGAACGATTGATTTGATGTCCATTGAATGGATTCGAACCTTCATCAATTTGTTACAGATTTTGACTACCATCCATCATCATTAGTGATAACTTTCTCACTGCCTGGAGAAATCGAGAGTGCACACTGACGAAAAATTTCATACTAGGACGAATCAGATTCCCCTTGCTCCATGGTATCTGGTGATACAATAAAAGTGCGAAAACGTGGGCTAAGACTAACTTTTAGTTGTTGGAGAGATTTCCTTAACGCAGACGTCAGTTCGCCACGTGTTACATACTAGTTCCCTTTACTTATCCGCCCGATAATTAGATGATGACTATTGCTTTCTAAGTTCCTTTGAACACTAAGCTGGTGCTTCTTACTAATTATCATCTTTGGTTAGCGTGAATTTGATTATCGCATATATCTATACATACTTCACTCTGTAGTGGTAAATAAACCCCGAAATAAATAGTTGCATAGGCTCTCGACATTGATGCTGACTATGTTTGCTTTATCGGACACTACTAGTTGAAGGCGCGCGGTCACGCATACGATCAAATATAATTTCGCTTCCATCCTACAGTGCCTTCTGATTTCTACTCATTCGTAAGAGTAGGGGTCCATTCGATAGAAGTGGCTTTGGTTATACGACAAGAGTAACTTGGTCATATATCCGGGTACACTTCAACTCCATTCTTTTTATATTACTTGATAAATAACGTATTGCTATTGCTTATAAGCAGTAAGCAGTAATTCTGGACAGTTTCTCTAAGGAATCAGATCTAGTATAAGAATGGATTCTTCAGCACACTGGACTAATTATTTAGCAGCATTAATAGTATAAGTTACAGAAATAAACAAATAGGTTTCAGTGTCTTAAAGGTTTTATAAAAGATTGGAAAGCCAGTCTTTTTAAGATGTTCAATTCCTTAACGTGGATAGTACAACTGGGTATCATTCTTTGACATTCCTTTACATTCTACAACTGGCAAAAGAATACATTCCTGATAACTATGCTTTGACTGGTTGCGTGGTCAGGGTTTATGCTCGTACTCGTTCATATTCCCGTTTTCTTTGTTGGGCTTACTTTGAATTAATTTTGTTGATATGAATTGATAGATTAGATCCAATAACGACCTGCCTACTTGTTACAGACAGATTTGAATTTAGTGTTGCCTAGAGATTCCAAGGCATTCCTAGAGCATCTTGGGTACAGAATATTGCTATTTCCTTTCTCGAATTCATTCATGTAATTGTTGTAGTGATGATAGCATGTTGAGAAAGCACAGTGATAGTCTGTATTCGTGTATTCACAGGTGAAGGAGTAGGGCGGAGAGAAGTCCAAAGTCGAATAATTATTCAAAATACTTAGATACACTGAAACATTTCAGATGATAGTATAAGGTTACAAATGGGAAATAATAAAATAAAACAGATAAACAGTATGAATGTATTCAATCAGTTAACTTATAATATTAATAAATCTAAATACATAAATCTAAGTGTTTAGGGCTCACTGTTAATAATGTTTATTTGACTTCATATTCACTTAACAAATCAGTTGCTATTCCAAACTCTACAGCTTAATGGATAGTTCTTTGGCATGTGAATTGAAAATTATTTTGTTAAAGTTTTAGTATGAATACTATCACTGGGATTCCGAAGCATCATCCAATTGACGAGTCATAAATAGAAAGTTATGCACCTCGTGGATTCGATCAATAGCTACGATGAAATTTTATTTAAAAAAAAAACATTGACTAGTAGGCACCACCAGCCACAACTTTTCACTAGAGATGCAGAAACATCCTGGAGTTAATCACTAGTGAGCTGATTATTATAATCCAATTGAGATGATTATTTTTGTGGAGATCGGCTCATTTAGTTGATTAAATATGTCACTCAACTAAATAACCAATCACCACAAAAATTAACCATTCCAATTAAAATTTATTATTTCTTGATTACTTATTACATAACCTGAACTTAATTGGTTCTATCTAATTGATCAGCTGATATCTACATTAACTTAAAGTCAATTCTGTTGTCTACAAACAGCATCTACACAACATTTTGACTTGATTAAAATACGATCAATTGATTTTCCTCCTTGTAGTTTATTTGTTACGTTTTTTTCGCTTTTAACGAAGTAAAAACATTTAGTGTTAAATCAATAAATAAGAAGAAAATATTTTGTCAAATGTGAAATTTTATAGTTAGTCAAGTATGTAACAGTCTATGTAGTATTTAATCAATTAATTGGTGATTTTACTAGTGAATTCCTATTTAATTGTTTGTATTTGTCACAGATTTATGTCAGTTGATTGTCGATGAAAACCAGAAAGCACTGGACATCTGTTTCGGCTAAGTGTGGGACTTCTCGGTAGTCTGCACTCTCGATTCCTCTGAGGAATCCGACCTAGAGCCTTCAGGTTGGACAACCACTAACCTTCTGCACCAGTGGGGCAGCACCTAATGATAGAATTCTTACCTTCATAAATTTGTCGGTGTATCTCGACGTTCATGTATTATTACTGCTGATTACTGTTTCACTACCGACATGTTTGCACTCCACTTAGTTACGAATTTTCATTAAAACTTCAGGAACCTCCTGAAGTTAATAACTGGTAAGTTAATTATTGTAATAGGAACGTGGTGGTTTTGTGGAGATCCGTATTCAGCTTAATTGTTTATGTTCATCACAGATTGATATTGGTTTGATACCATTGAAAACTAGGTGGCACTGGACATCTATTTCGTCAGAGTATAGAACTCCATAACAGCGAACACTCCTGATTTCATCATGAAATCGAGTGCTGTATTAAACCAAATAAAAATCTTATTTCCATTTAGTTTCTTTTACAGGGCAAGTTTTAAAAAGATTTGTTACAGATCATATTGAACAGTTTACTGTATTTTTTACAGTGTAATGTATACTCCTAGGTATAATAACTACTGATGTATTTTGAATTCGAAGTTTCACTCATTCTGTCCCCAATTATTAACTTCAAAAGAGTATGAACATCTGTTTTCACCGAATAAGGTAAATGCATTTTGTCTCATGTGATTCTCATCACATGTATATAACCTATAATCTTTAAAACTCGTAATTTTTTGTGACATTATTTTCTTAAGACTTAGGTGGAATTCGCATTTAACAGTATGGAGAGGCAAACATTATGGGCATTCTTCGACAGGTATGGTGTACCCAAGAAGATAGTCAATAACTATACGAAATTCTTACGACCTATTGCACTGAAAAATCATGCATGGTGAGCAGCTCACAGATTCATTCGAAGTGAAAACCAATATCAGATAGAGCTGCTTACTCTCACCCTTTCTTTTCCATGCTAATGGCTTGACTGGATTATGAAAGCTGCGATATCTCAGGGGAAGCATGGAATACAGTTGACAACATAGATGCAGTTAGATGACCTAGACTTCACAAATCAACGACATAGCTGTTCTATCCAACACACATCAATAAATGAAGATGAAGACGGCACAGTGTAGCAGCAGGCCTCAACACACACACACGGAAAAAAGCAATATCCTTAGATACAATACAAGCAAAACGAACACCAACTAAATTATACTTGATTGAAGTACTCTGGAAGATGTGGGAACTTTCACATACCTGGGCAACAGCATAGTTGATAAACAAAGGGGGCATCTGATCTGATACGGATGTGAAGATGTGGATTGGCAGGGAGAGGACAGCATTCCCACGATTGAAAAACATCTGGAACTCAAACCAGTTGTCCGCCAACATCATAATCACAATTTTTAATACAAACATGAAGACAACTGTAACTTGTATGGAGAATTACGAAAACTATCGTTCAAAATACATAAGTATTTATAAATAGTTGTTTGCACTACATAGTTCGAATCCGTTGACCAGACTCCATCAATAATAGCCTACTGTGATAAACAATAAACCAACTAAATTTCAGCTGATGAGAAAATTAGGAAGCAACGCTGAAAGTGGAGAGGATACACATTAAGGAAGTCATTGAAACTGCATCACAAGACAAGCATTAACTTGGAATCTTAAAGGCCAAAAGAAAACAGGAAAACCAAATAACACATTACTTTGGGGATTGGAGGCAGATATGTAAAGAATGGATAGCATTTGGGAAGAAATGGAAAGGGGAGCCCAGGAACAGAGTTGGTTGAAGAATACTTGTCGGCAGCGCTTTGCTCCACTATGGGGGTAAAAAGCATTGATTGACTGATAGGTAAGTCCCTTTCAGCATTATAAATATGAAGGAAAGTTATACCCAGAAATGTTTGAAAGGATAAAAGGATATTTCTTTTGATTCATACCTGTTATATCAGGAGATTCAAGAAGCGTAACTAACTTTCTGAACTATTTTTCAGAAGATTATTTCATTTATTTTAAATTTATGTAAGTGAATTATTTTATTTCCACTATTGTCATGTTTCGAACACCCTAACCTCCGATCAAACTAATGAACTGTTTTCTTATCATTTGTCGTTCAATAACTATGGTCAATTATCATGTATCTGTACTTCCAGTCCTCATTCCGTTTGGAATAAATGTTATTCTCCCCATTGGTATTATGTATGGTCTGGCTTTGTGTATATATAAAGAAATGTTTGAAATACAATACAATTCTGTCTAGTTGGTTCATCTATCTTGTGTTCTCTTATTCTGGACTAAGTAGACATCAGGCAGACATGCAGTGACCAGCTAGAAACTCTCGTTAACGATTGTTATTGTGACTTCATGCACTCAGGGTCGCATCAATCACTTGATAATACGCAACAATCATATCAGCTCCTTTGTAACGGCATAACAATACTATAACAATTTACCTTCAATCTATTTATTACGTAGTCATTTACTTTCGGTTTTGTAGTTTTCGTCACGATATTGATCAACTTTTCAAGGATCATCTATTGTATATTTACAAAATCCTTCATCTATTTAAAAAAAGTCTTTTTAATGTATAATTTACTTATACAGTATGTGGAAAAGTTTATCATCTAAGTTGAAGTTAAATTAGTTCGTAATAAGTATGTTAGATATTGTTTACATTTTGAGTGTAAGTTGTAGACAACTGACGAGAATTAAATGAGACAAAACAAATTCATTTTATTCTATGAAGATAATTATTTTGTGTCTTTTAGAATTCTGACGTTGTTATACTTCAAAATCAAACTACAGTTATTGAATTCAGTAGATTGTTACTTTTGAACTTGAAGGTTTAAATTGTACATTGAATAGAGAAAAAAATGTATCCATTTAAAATGAATTTCAGGATAGGATAACTAGTAATTGTTTTTTTTTTTTTAATGAAAATCACTGAATAAACGAAATATTATTGACAAGTCTATGTTATCCAAAAGATAATTGTACTTACGGTTTGACAATTTAATCGGGTTCTGTTATCAATCCACTATCAATATTAGTAATTTATGAATCTTATGTGCAGTTAGAAAAGGGCTGATATTATAGATTCGTATGACCTAAGTGATCGATGAGACCTTGCTCGTACAAAGACATAACAACAAGTGCCCATGAGGAGAGTTTCTAGCTGGTCACTGTACGTCTGCCTGATGTCTACTTAGTCCAGAATAAGAGAACATAAGATAGATGAACCAACTAGACAGAATTGTATTGTATTTCAGACATTTCTTTATATGTACACTTGTTATAACTTGTTCTTAATAGCATGAATAGCAGCAGACTACCTTAGCGCTCGAACGCTCGAACCCTCCTAGTCGCAAATTTAGAAGACAGAAGACGAGTAGACAGGACCTTTATTCCGGTAAGATGGATGAGTGAGTTATGTTCAAAATATTCGTATATGTATAGTTTTCTGAACAACGAAAATCAGTATTATAATCCATCCAATCCGAACTAGGAAGTTTCAACTAGTTCACCCAATCAGAACGCATGACGTCGAGATTACTGGAATGTTCTATCGATTAGTGATTGGATGAAATGTCTCCTGTTCCTTCAAGGAGTTCTGGAGGCTTCGTTGAGTTTTCTAGAAGCCATCCCAACATACACAAAACCAAACCACACCGTTAGCCAATTACGAAACTAATATTTATACAAAATAGGAGTAATAGTGAATGTGAACTGAATGCAACGTATACACAACTGATTAACCATAGTTGATCAATAAGAAATAATATACTAACAGTTAATGCGTTAAACGGGAGGATAGAGCAAGGGCAACGTAATGATAATAGGAATAAAATGTTCACTTTGTATGCAACCAATAATAATTAAATTGTTTACACATAAATAGCTCTCAAAGGTAATCAATCTTCTTTAGATGCCCGGCATATCAGAATTATAACTGTAATGGAAGTACTGAATTACTTTTATCCAAACGTATTAAACGTTGTTATGGATAATAATCACATTGTTTTATTACAGAAATGAATCATTTTAATCACCTACATTTTCTATCGTTTTAATAGTATCTGATAGGAGTGAAAGTGTAGGCTATTTCCCTACTGAAATTAATCCAAAAACAATTTATATTAGACAATTGTAGGTAATCTAAACGTTTCCTTCTCTCAGTTTATGAAAACCATTATAATTTGAGATTATTAAATAAGTTATATTCTCAATGAAAAATAGTTGGAACTAATGTATGTTTCCAAGCTAATGAGAGTTAATATGGCACTTTTAAGATCATGTTTGAACAGCTCGATTATTGACTGTATTGTTCCTAATTTTGATGAAAATGTAACAGTAACGCAATTAAAAGGATAGAGGTAGCTTCACTAAATCATTTTATGAAGTTATAATGAGGAAATACATCTAGTTAGGTGTTCAAATTAAGATTTACGGTTAATATTAAGGTAGCGTATCAACTATGGCTGGGCTAAGTCGACAAAGTGTATTCACCAACTTATGGGGATATTCTTATGGTCTAATTCTATCGTAAACTTATAGTGTCGACATCTAGAAAGACAATAAATGCTTCACGACTGAACTACCCAGCTCAGTGAACGTATAATTAGCTAATCAATTATAATGAGTTTCAAATTTTCCCTTCACATCCCTACTCTGTTTGACTAGTCTACTCAACATATGCCCATTAACTGAAACTGTTATGCTCAGTATCACATTTTGTACCTTTCTCCAAGTGATACGATTTTCTATCCTGTTTATAATTCCCATCCCAAAGTCACTAAATAAAGTGTGCCAAAACCTTGTCTGTAACTAGTAGAATCCAATCATACCTGGTATGAAGCAGTTATTCACCGATAGCAATCGATGAAATCTCACAAATCTATTATGAATTGACTGACTTGGATAATATCATTCGTCAGTTTTACGGTCAAGCGTTCACCGTGAAGCATGGTCTTGGGTTCGTTTCCCTGATGAGTCTTGGATGTTCACTGCTAAAGAAACAG
Organism: Schistosoma japonicum; assembly: GCA_025215515.1. Classification (NCBI taxonomy): domain Eukaryota; kingdom Metazoa; phylum Platyhelminthes; class Trematoda; order Strigeidida; family Schistosomatidae; genus Schistosoma; species Schistosoma japonicum. The sequence continues at coordinate 26,588,122 of CM046069.1, read as the reverse complement.
CTGTCCAGTACTTCCTAGTTTTCAATAGTTGTCTAATTTAGACCAACTCATGATGTTAAGTTATAAACAAATTGCTAGTTGTCTTTTATGAAATTGCGCTGTTTTCAGTTGATAAAAACTACAAACAGTATGATGAATTCATTATATTAATCAAAATCTGTCCTTCTCGTTTCGCTTAATTTTTTATATCGACTGAATTTATGATATGCGGATTAGTTTGCTTTTACCTATTACTTACTCCACAAGTTAAGTAAACTGAAGTTTAATTACAACAGTTAAGAATTATAATGTTGAGGCTTCACGCTTTATATAATACCTTGCACAAATTGTAACAATCAGAGCTGTTTATTAACCTTTAAAAACTGGAATATCTATCATTTATGGTCGCTAATATAAGACTCTTCACCTCCCACCCCCCTCCTTCTGTATCGTCTTGGTTATGTATGAACGCCATAAACACATTGATTAGGAAGCGAATTCATCATTTCTGTCTAGATAATTCTAAAATGGAAATATTTTAAAAAAATTAAATAATATGATAATCATGACTGATTATTTATGCTAAATATGTTATACAAAAAACCAAACTAAGGGACCACTCAGAAGTGACCAATTTCAGGTAGGTCTTAACTTATCCGTCAAATTCTGTCCATGAATTTGTATTGCAGCTACTATTTTGATGGGCTTACTATCGTGTACTGAATCTATATTACTTGATATTTTACAGATGTCAATAATACAATCTTAAGGAATTAAATTTGATCCTGGTTTGACCACTTTGTCCAGTCTCGAACTCTTATAATTAAGATATTTGGGTTAAAATTGACTTCTTGTAGGACTGAGATGAAGACATGAATTGATCACTGGTAGTGGGAAATGTCATGCCATCAAAAATTATTCTTTCATTGTCCAATACTGCTCTCAATGCTACTAAAATTACTGATACCAATACTACTATAAATACACATAGCAATACTGATAAGTCCAAATCATCATTGGATGAATTAACTTAGAGTTGTAAATATGTACTAATGAATGCAAACTCAATGATTTGAAGTCTAAGCTCTCACTATGAGCATGAAATTTCGTGTATTCAGTCCATGAATGGCATCATGAAAGGATACTTTATGAGGAATCAGTCCCATTCTAAAACGAAATAACTATATAGTGTTTTCTGGTTCTTAATATCAAATGAAAACAACAATTTAGTGAAGATATCTCCTTCTGATTAGTTTTTCATCAAAGTTCTACACTGTTATATATACTATTTAAAACAGTAATAAAATTGATATCACTAAAGCGGTGGTGTGTCAGATTGTAATGTAACATGTACGAATGTGCTCATGAAGATAACTGCATCCGATTAACAAAATCTGAGGTGCACACAACGACTACTAATCAAAGGTCATAAATCGTAGACGAATGAATTAGAAGTATGTCAATGACTGATAGAATAGGCAAAATGTTTAGATAATGGGTCGAATATTAGTACTAGATTTGTAAGATTAAAGACAATAAATTGCATTCACAAAAAGAAGTAGACCTGTTTCAAATATACCAAAATGTTAAAAAAACTACAGGCAGAGAAGGGGAAGTTTTAACAATTCATAAGTAAGCTGTTGATTGAGTTATGAAAATAGTTACGTAAGAATGAAGGGACGACTATTAAGACGACACAAGCACATAACGACCAAAGATTTCAAAAAAGTTAGGAACATTTTAGAAAAAAATTCATTGGATAAATTTGTATTTTAACCCCCACTTTACTACTGACCGAGATACGGCCAACCTAATTTTAAATTAAAATAACTCCACAAATTCTTATACTAACCAATTAGTGTCAATGAGTTTGTTTTACTAAATGATAATGTCTATTGTTATATTTATCTTCATTTGGAAGTAATTATATTAGTTACAGAAGTAAACACCTCAGTATGTGTTCAACAACTTCTGTTGAGTGGGATGGGGTGCACACTGCTGAGGAGTTCCACACTAGAGTGAAACAGCTGTTCACTGCTTCGTGGTTTCCAGTGGTACCCTTGCCATCATCAATCTGTGACGTATTCACTCAACCATTATTGACTTTGAATTGAAGGTGGTATGGTGGAGATAGATATCAAGTTCAGTTGTTTGTATTCATCACAGATTGGTGTTGGTTGGATGCAATGTACACCCTCTATTCCTCCAGGAAATCAAACCCAACGCCTATCAGGTCTTGCAACTGAAGCTTGACCGTCTCCAATTGTCCACTGTTTCACTGATAGTCAGCCAGTACTGTTGAATTCGTTAGTTTAAATGAACCGAAAACAGATGAATACACAATTTAAGCATGGATGACATTTTTTCTATCTCAATTCTCATAAACAGTATTTCGCATACTTTTTTACCACCTTGATCAACACTAATATAGCCTTTCTATTTACAAATCATTATTCTCTTCATTATCTAAGATCAAATAATAGATGGATGAGTATAGTTGTTTGATTCTGTCGCAGATAGTAGAGTTTCATAATGTGAATAGTGTACAAAACTACACTTCATCTCATTTTAACTTATCAGCATAAACCTACTAAGTAGACAATACAGTTTGTTTTCAAGATGAGCAAAATTCATTTTGATTATCAGGTAACGATAATAATTTATTTACTTAACTATTTAATTAAGTACGAAGTGTTTTTTTTTTTCAAAAAATAAAGAACCACCCACTTATTGACGATGAATTTTTATTGACTACACAACCCTATTACTGAAATATCATTATTATGTCATTCCAGTTCGATAATTAGTCGTATTTCAGTAGTCAGAACGATGTGGAAATTTAGATTCATTGTTAGTATTAACTGTTAAGTTGGAGTGGAAAAGCCAAGTTTAGATGTCAATTAAAAAGAACCAAATAGGTAATTAATTTACATGTATATGATAATGTTTCATTCATGAAGCTGGATTGTTTAACTGTGAAGTCTTAGTTGTCATTTCAAATAACATACTTGGAGCCTACATAATAAGTGGAGGTGATCATTTTGATAATTAGTCAAGTTACAGTCGGTCTGTTATGACGATCACATATCCAACAACAAGAAGCATTATGTGTGACAAAATGGAAGACCCATTTGGCTGTAAAAACATGCATGAACATAAATTACCAGCAAGAAGACACAACATGTTGCCATGAGTATCAATTCATGTAGACAACTACGAACAACAATTTGATCAAGAAGTCAGTTAATCAGTAATAAGTGGAACCACTGACACAATCGCAATCTGACTAAGTACTTATACACAATAGGTTATCCAACCATATAATCAGAAATTGACAGAATAAAGCTAATACGAACAAGAGAACGTGTGAAGATAGCAAAACGCATCAAAACAACGATTCAGATACATAGTTGTTAGAACGGACTGAATTAATACTTGTGGAATTATGTAAATACTCGCTTCTGTATACAGTAAGAAATAATGATATTATCAAGAACGTCACTTAAAGCTTTGCGATGAAGCATCCAGAAAAGATACAGCAGTTTCATAAATATCCACATAATCTACAAATTTTTGCATCATTTCTAAGTATTTATATAGTATTGTTAGATGGTTGAAGATCATCAAGAGAAACGTGAATCGAGATTTCATGCTATTCACCATTCGCCAACAATACCTAACTGCACAAGTGTGAGAACTGGTACCCTGGAGAATTCAATCTAAGTTAGCCTAGTTTCAAAATCTGTGACCTTTGCACTTAATATTTTCGGGCCACGATTGACTTCTTTGGTATAAATAATTTTTCGATGACCTCCAGATTTATTAAACTAACAGACATGAAAACAAATATTTTATTTTAATAATATTGATTCCATTATAAAGGGCTCATCCAGGTGATCAGTTGAAGTTTGGCTGGTTTTAAAATTCTAAATTACGTTAATCTATTTGTAAAATAGAATAGGGTTTACAAAGAAACATCTGTCCTCTCAAGACTGCAGTTAGGCTCTGTTGACTAATACCGAATAACACACAACCTAGGTTCAGAGTTTCCTATAGATTACCTCCAACCACTTAACAACAACAGCATACAGCATGCGATGTTAAAACACTCAGACCATGGTACAAGATGATTGACATAATTCAGTCCTACAGTTAACAGTACTTGATAAATGTGAAACCAACCACTTCTTGGTGACATAAACGTATGAAAGGAAACATCCGAATCAGATGAATATGTTCATTCACTTCATTTTAACCAACTGAAAGATTATTCACTGGAATCAGTAGATGAAATCTGTAGACAAGCAGTTTAAGGCTTGAGTAACTGATATGTAATTTAATGCGTATCCTCAATATATCACTAGAAAAGATGAAGAGAAGAACAGCGTAGAGACTTAATCAGAGTATGGATTGACAAAAGGTCACATGGATATTTAAATCCTAAATCAATTTAGTTTTGCACTTATTTTGTCTGTATGATATACATGTAGTCTAGAGTATATCTAATTAAAAATGTCAAAGATGTGCTAATGATGCATTAGCATAAGTTTGTATTATTATGACGATAATCATTGTTCATAAACTTAAGGGAGGTCTTAGATAGTGTAGGCAGAGTTGATTATCTGAGGCGAAAATGTGTAAAAGGAAAGTGTACCACAGAAATATTCGCCCTTCCCCCCCCATAATGATAATGTGCGCTACTTTTAGTTTTATTTCGCTACATACTAATGAACTGTATACCTTTAGATATATTTGACTGATTTTATTAATATATATAACTTGAACTGACCTTATTATTTCATTGTTCAGAAACATATAGAGGATGAGAAAGTTATCACCAATGACAATGAATAATCACCACTCTGTGTCACAAATTAATAGAAGTAGGAATTCTGTCATTGGACTCCGAACGTCCCAGTAGGTTCAATGGGTTAGGTGTTCGCCAACCTAAAAACCTTGGGTTCGATTCCCTGGAGAAGTTGGCGTGGAGGGTGTTCGCTTTACTGAACAATCTCATGCTAGGATATAACAGCTATTCAGTACTGCCTGATTTTAATTGATACTCAACTAATATCAGTCTATGACAAATACAATCAACTAAAATTAATATCAGTATCCACAAAATCACCTCAATTCTATTACTGATATACTTAATAAACTATTATATGTATTTTTAGAATTGACATAATGGAGTTTGAATAGCATGGTTACTTAAAATTATCTTATGAATGGTTAATCACGAACAAAAAAAGCTTTTATTGTACACATTACTGTGAATCATCTGTTTACACTGTTTAAATGCTTAATATTTATTAACTATAATAAAACTGTACACGTTTTTATTTCAATAAAGATCGTATAACAGAATAAAACAAAGATGTTGAACTTAGCCAGCCTTGTATAGGTGAAGAGAAAAGCTAAACAAACTCAATGAATTCTGAAAATATTATCGTTCTAACTTCATCCACATTTATAAAGGAAACAAACACTACAAGAATGAAATGACTGTCTACAAAGCTAATAATAACAATTGTCAGTGATTATACGGAGACTACATACTAATTCTTAAACGTTCTCTTTCTATATCTGACTAAACATAAACTCTTTAAGCTATGAAACATTAAATTTCAACACACAGATCTAATAATTTCTAATTTAAGTCATGTACAGGATGTGGCTAGAAATATGTGGACAGCTCTTTTATTCTACTACTGAGACTTCTCATCATTGACTATTCACAGCCCCTATCAAGAGTTGAACCAAATACTATCAGGCTTGGTAGTTAACACCTAACTTTCAGATCACTTACAAGGCGTTTAACTGTTTACATTTCGAACTTCAGTCGATATGCGTTTTTGAAATTCCTATTCGTTGAGAGATAAGATTGCCAATTCAGTTCAGCCTGACTGAAGTAGGATAAACACCTCTGAAAAGCCAAAAATAGATTGGAATGATACGACTAAACAAATTATCTCTAAAATCAACCCCATTAAAATCTATAACATGTTTAGTGCAAGGTTCAAACTTTTCTGCTAAATATTCAACGAGTAAATTTTGTTAGTGTCAACATGTATTTTCACCACTCTGTATCTATGTATTCAGAATAATGTATGATGAATCAACTGAAGCCTATTGCTAGAGCTAACACGGGCATTCAAGCTTTCTGTTCTACCTAATCTGAAATTGAAACTTAATCATAAAACTACTAATCGAGTCGAATCATTTAATTTATACAAAATCATGATAAGCCATACACATTTATCACTTTATTTATAGGCAACTGTCGTAGAATCATAATTTATGACTTGTTAATTGTCACAATTCTTAGTTCAAATGACATAATGACACTAAATGATACTTCATTAACCAGAGTCACTCTAACAACATTTCTTCTCTTTATAGGTCATACAGATAAACACTAAACCTTAAAATAACAGGCAAACATTGATAAAACGACAAGACTCAACTGTTTACTACCTAATTAACGATGGAGTATTGGAAACGATACATACATACACAATAATATGAAAATATGTGACTGAGGTCATATTAGGTCATTCAATTCACAACAAGTCATGGATACACAGAAGACATTTTAAAAAGTTCTATACATATTTCATTCTGAATTAGATGAACCATGAAAATAGAATGAATTATAACCAATGGCAACCTAATATCTTAATGTCTAATTCATGGCATTAACCTGAAGTGCACCCCGTATATAACTAAGTCACGCTTATCGTCTAACCACAGTAGCTTCTAATGATTAACCACACACGTACGAATAAGAACAACTCAGAAGGAATTGATGAATGGAGATATATTTGATCATAGGTAGAGCGAAGTAGGGCGTAAATGGAATAACAACGTCTATGCTGGCTAACTAGAGGTTGAATTGATTCTCACAAGGAGTCGTATCCACTAAGCAGACTTGGTCAGCATCAATGACGAGAGTCTATACAACTATTTATTTGGTAAATTATTTACTGTTACAAACCATATCCAATCAAAAAAGACTAACAACGTAGTCATCAAGTCAAATTAATTGATATCTTAGTGAAATTTGTTTGCTGTTAATTGGTTTTGCGTAATAATAACCAAATAATCAGATAGATTTCATTCTAGTCGACACTTACCAACTATATGTATCTACAATTTTAATTGAGCTGATTCTTTGCGTGAAAACGTGTCTACCCCCACTCCCATCATCTAGTGTTGAATTTCAGGCATTTACCAGTAACTTATTCATGCCATGGATGATAAACTCTGTTTTAGAATTGTCTATTCAAATAATATCGAATTACTGTAATTCTGATTTTCACATTTTCCCTCACAAAATATGGCACGATCAAGGTTAAAAAAGCTTGATCAAAATACAAATAATTACATCTGTTTAATAAAAAGTCAAATTTACATTACTACTAATCTACTATAAATTTGTAACTAATGTCATTATTGAATTAGGGTTACTTGGTGAAGGTAGATAAGGACCAAGTTTAGATTTTTTGTATTCATCACATGTCGATGTCGATTGGGAACCACTGAAAACTAGTGAACACTGGGAAGTTGTTTCATCCCAGTAAGCGACCTCTCAACAATACACATCCTCGATTCCATCAAGACTCCCAACCCAGGGCGTTTGGGTCTCGTGGCCAACACCTAACTATCACTACTATTTGAATGGCATCCAAGGGTTAAATACGTACCTCGATTCATCTGTGAGACAGTTTGATGATCAGTCAATACCACTGGTGATAACTGTCTCATCCTCTATATGCTTGAATTCCATCTGTCACGGCATGTCACTAGAATTTTGCGGGCATCTGTATAACTTTATTATCGCAACCAGGTAACTTCTAATTTATTCTAGATCTATCATTTATATGTGAAACTTGAATCTGTTCATTTTAGCAAATCTTAGTTGTATTACAGTCAAATAATTATAGTTTTAGCTAGTTATCAGTTATATCTGACCTTTTCAAATTACTTAATAAAGTTAGTTTATTAGTTTCTAGGACAACCACTTTTGTCGTCTATAAATATTCTATTGAAAACCCTTATAATTCATCTCTATTACAAACTTGTATATCTTCTGAAAAGCAGTATATGCTACTTAATTTACAACTATATTAACAGGATACACAATCTAAAATTAATTGCTTTACAGATTTGTTATTGACTAGTTAAATTAGCCTTTATGACAGTAGGTGAAAATTTAATGAAGTTATCGCCAATTCTACAACAAAAATAATGAAGTAGTTTTACGAACACATCTGAATTCAAGAGACCTACATAATGAAAAGGCTACAGAGAATCAAATTTGTAAATTGTACTGTAAAACATTTATAACTCTGTTGTGAAAGATCTCCATAAAATAAACAATACAGTGGAAGGATGGTGTGAAAGCTTTGTCCAACTCATTGGTATCATTCATTCAGGTAAATTTAAACGTATCCTCTAAATGAATTCCAAACTAAAACTTCATTCTCGATATCTGGGAACAATATATAAAAATAAGTTCAATATAACAACAGTACGCGTTAAACTGGTAGTAGAAGATTCTGAAAACAATTTTGTGTAATAGTAAACAATTTGAGTTTTCACTTTAAGATACTAAACTCTGTTATAAAAATTATACATATGAATACCATTTACCATCATATTACATAAGTAAATCACACTTTGATATTTACCCTTGTAAGGAATGAGATTACTTTTAATAATGTAGGCCATTACGTGTACTCATATTAAATGATGCACTTATAACGTGACCGTCTTTAGCGTTTTTTTCGATCTACTCTTACACTTTATTTTACTGCACAATCAGGTAGGAAATGTCAGGAAGTTGACAAAATTATCATGGTAGAGAAGTTCAGATTTTAAGTCAGTTTAATCGATTAACTTAACATTATTCTGGTTTTGTATATAAATTGTAATCTGCCCTTTAACATCTACTTATGATTTATATGCTATGTAAAATAACACCTAATTACTAACCAGGTGTCAAGTTAAAAACTGAACAACTTTAAGGTAGAAATGCTACTTTTAATTCTCCTTTGGATACTTCTATCGTTTCACTAATATCAATAAAAACCATGTGATAACAATTAAGATTGAAAAACAGTTACGTTCTTATTATTCATTTTATCTGTCTATTGTACATGATACAATTAGACAGACGTGCGTGAACATCTTAAAATGTGTCTGGCACACGTGATTCCCTGTCAGTTTCTACTTTTAGTCTAGAAATAGATTCCACAAAATAATAACAATAATGGGAAAAACAATCAACATAATTCGTAAACAGAAAGCTTCTTTTATTCAGGTTTATAGAAGCATTAAAGGACATTGAGTGAATCTTGAGGAAGCAGGGAAATATCTTAGTTCAAAATAATGGCTTTCGATATACTGCGTCCCATGAAGTGGATAGCTTAATTGAAGGGTTTTCATCGACATTCTGTACTGTCTTATCGACACAAACTTCTGATAAAAGTGACCTATGTCGTTTTCTCCATATGCTCATAATGAAGATTGATTGTTGTTAACTATTGTTCAGTCATCTTTTGCATGAGTACCAACGACTGCCAATCACTTCTGTCAGAAGTTCTCACCAATCATCAATGATTATTCTGAATTCACAGTCTGATTTCCTTTTAATTCTTTATAGAGTCATGTTACTGTCACTAATGGCATTATTGTTCATGGAATGTTCACAGCGATATTAGCGCAATTATAAACTTAATATGGGAAACTATTTTATTTATTCTGATTGGAACATCAAATTAAGCCATATGTGAGTTAATACTCGTTACTATAGAATATATGGAATTCTAAGAGAACCGGCAACCTTCAGTGTTAAAGTCAGTATCTGTTTTACTCTTAACTACCCCCTTGAATGTGTGCCTAAATGTCTCCAGAAACATATGAATTCAAAGAGCAAAATAAGAGTACAGGATTAATGACTTTCATCGTCTATTGCTAAACATTTAGTTAAGACAAGTTGCAACTTTGATATAAAATCATCGATTGTGGTGTTGGATAAGAGCACCTTAGGACGTATTCTAATATTTGTTGAAGTCATATATATGTGGAACTTAAACCCCCTTTCCCCGCTTCTTTGTTCGTTAATAATGTATACTTCCATTAAACCTACCTTAGTAGTGTGATTCACAATGTTCTACATTTTATCTTTATTTTCTTATTTTATACTCCAAATTGCTTAGTTGACCTTTATTTTTTGTATATAAATGCCCTAACAAGTTTAAGTGTGATCAAACTGTTAGAAATGCATTGTGCAAATATATATCATAGCTTTGGTAAACTTTGTCTTTTTATTGCATTATCAAAATTTATCAAAGAGGGAAGATCGGACAAGCTTACTGAGCGAAACCTTGAAGTTTTCGATATTTCCATTCTCTGAGATTACTTACAAATATGTTTTTCAAAGGGACTAATTGTTTTAACCTCATGATAAACTAAGTTACTAACACTACTAGGTCGTCATGTAACTACTGGTCCTGAACAAATTATGTTGCCCATGTTACAACATGACCACTAGTCTTAATAACATAACGTGATTCCGCACTATTGTTTAATGGTTCTTTTTAACCAACCAATTGGTTGCGATTGCTAATTTTGTTTTTGTTCCTAAGTGGACAAGTTTTAAATGAAACAGTAATCAGTTTGTGTTAATTTTAATAAGTGTATGACGAATGAAATTACTTCAAGGTACAAAGTAGGTAACTAAGTGATTTTGATCTCCTCTAAAACAAAATAAACGTTTCATGGTTCATAAAGAATAAGCGGTAGAACTATACTACAGTCGCAGCTTTGTGTGACCCATAAAATGACCTTGGGAAAATTTTAGCCAATAAGAAATAATGTGTAGCATGTTTAGGAAGTACTAAAGGCCATATTACGGATGGCGATGAAACACATTATGTGATCATATAGATGAATTTATTTGTCATTTATTCTAATTTAAAAATTCCGAATCACTAAACAACTTTGAATGGTTCATTAATCATACAAATTTGATAAACCCACTTTAAGTTGATTTTACATCTTGATAATACTAGATTATGGTCAACATACACTTCCATGTCAATTCGGATCTACTGAAAAAGGTTCCATTTGAAGGTAATTTATTCAGACCCACTTAGGACATCAAAAAATGTAAGTAACTGCTACTCTTTTCTTCTCATCTGACTTTATTCGTTTCCTGCCTGCAACTTCAAGACTATGTCCCCTATAACATTCTCTTATCTTTTAAAAAGTTACGCAGATTGATTCATCTAAATTGCGGATCATGCTCTCTAGCATCAAAATCATGATTTCAAGTATGCTTCGCGACCTTGAAAAGTAGTCCTCGAATCCCATTGGTCTGCTACTATCATATGTGTTCTACTGAATAAGCTTATCCTGGTTAATAATTGTTCCGTCTAATGATTCATCTGTCGAGTGAAGGACACCGCGCTAACGGATACTGCAGGGCTCTTTATTTGGTGAGTTTGCTTAAGTTCCTGGTGATCATATTTTCAGCATCAATTGCATTCAGCTTATAGTCACTGTGACGATTTGTCTATCTACCTGCTGCTTAATATATTCCACAATATCTAAAATAAATTCCAGTTAGCCTCTTATCAAATTTTAGCAATATGAAATCAATTACAACCCAAGTAGCTCAGTAATAACGTCTCAGACTGTGAACCCCAGTTTGATTACCAAAAAGAGCATCCGTTTTCCCAAGAGTGAAATAATAGCTTTCCGAGAAACGTCATCTAGAACGATATATATATCAAGCCGGATATCCTATCGATTTCCATTTATCACTTTACATTAAGACATTGAAATCACTTAGACTAGTGCCTACGTTGCAACTTGATCTATAGAATTTAGCTAGCACTAAGGACTAGAAAAACAGGACGTTTGTCATTATTCGGTGACTAATTAATGCAAAGGTTTTAGTCACTTGATATAGCAGTTTCATCTTCTGTAATTTTGTGCACTAGGTTCAGACCCACTTGTGAATGATCAATTTTGACCTTTTCAATTACTAACCACCCCAATAAGTTGCGTGTAACTAACTATATTTTTCGAATTTATGCGACCGATTAGGGCGACCAGTCATTTGTATCCAACGTTGGTGGGATTTATTAGATCCACCATCTTTGCTAACCATTAAGCACTACTCGGTTCATTCGCTAATCATATTTTCATTAAATTTCGCTACTATTGCAGTTTCTATCCATTTGTTGTTTAATATTCCTGTTATCTATATGACATTCTCTGAGTCGCTATTGTGCATTTATCAAATAAAGAGGTATCCAAGTATGTAACAAATTTTCATTCTTTCGAAGTGATGACATACCTTTGTAAACCGATTTTCGGATGTCTGCTAACTGTGCAATATTTTCGAATATCGAACTTCTTTTGGAGCCATTTTTCTTTGTGTTTCCGGTTGAAGCTTCTGTTAACCTTCCATAATAGGAGCTCTGTATTATATAACCAATTTTTTCGATGTCTATAAGCTAGATCAACCATATATGTGTCGGGAATATATCTCCACGTGAGTAGCAACTTGTGATCACATGTTTTTAGCCTATATCGTATAGTCAGTCAATCGTAATATTCGAACATGGTAAAAATATGAGTTGTCCAAAGTCGTAATGATACACAAGCACGGTGAGAGAGAGTAGTTGATATAAACATTACAACAAGACAAATATTTAAAACGAAACAGAATGGAAAAGGATGAATATATGAGTACTCAGAAGCTGTTTATTTTGCTAATACATAAATTATTTTATCAGTAGTGAAATTTTTTTAGACTTCTTAAATAAATACAAAAGACAATGAGCTTCTCGAGAATACACAGATAACACTTATTAATAACTCAGATATGTTGACTACATGAACTGTTATGAAGGTTGTACATGTAGGACATTAACTTTTGTCTTCTGAAAACATTTCGGCTGTTATAGTCTACATAACAAGGTTTCATCTTTAATAAATTACAAGCACAAAAAGGCAAATTAAATGATAAAGCTGATTAAACTCTAAGATACAAGCAAACGAACCACTAATAAGATTCTGTCAATACTCTAGAAGCCTTTTGCATAGATCCCATCACTTTCGGTGGTTCATTTACATAAAATTCTTTAAAAATATGCTCATTTCTTAAGTATCATACTAATTAGGCTTCGATGTTATGAAAATGATGTATGAGCTACTTACATGTTCACTGTAAGAGGGAAGTAAACTGTTTGAGTCTTTAGTAACCCAAAGTGCTTCTACATCTACATATTTACAGCTTATTCTTAACTAAAGCACTGTTCAGATATATATCAAATTAAGAAGGAGCGAAGAATGGACAGAAAATATAACGAACCTTTAAATAAATGCATTAAACTTACCTAGAAATAGGATTAGGCAACATCGGTGCCTATACCTAATTTTACAAAACATGGACCTGCTATGGTTACGTAAATGCAACTCAGCTCTAAAGTGAATTAGAAAACATGTTTGCGATAAAAATATCAACTGAATTAAAATGAGTTATAATTAAATTCTCTTTTACTTAATAAGTAAGAGGAAAGTTATTATGTACGTTACATATTGTTTACATTGCAATACGGTTATGTACAATCAACCACTTTAACAATTATTGACAGTCAAAAGCTGAGCCATCATAATAAGGTATATTTCAACAAATGAAAACAAGATAATTTATGCCACTGTGCTTTAATGTTCACGTGACCATATAACTCATAGGAATATCTTTCAAACAAAATGACGAACTCATCGACTTGTTTTTGTATACTTTTAACTATCTGAAATAAATGTAAACTTGACTGAAACTACTTCATCATAGTTAACCACATTTAAGTGAGTGCACGTGAATGTGTTAAGTAAGAGTAAGAAAACTGTAGGATACTCTTATTTCGCATACTAGTCAGTCATCTTTTTGATATAGTCAAGCTCTTTGATCTGGATGGCTTAACCGTAAAGCTTTTTCATTATTTTTTTCTGAATAACATTATCAGTACAAATTTTATCAAGAAGTAAGATTTTAGGATTTCTCTCTAGTTGAATGACAACTTGTTTTGTTGATCTAGAATTTCAATGTTGTCCATAATTGCATAACCGTTGATTATGTAGTATTTAGTACCTAAATGTAATGACAACTTTTACGTTTGGGAAAAAAGTAAGTAAATTCTCATGGCAAATTTTTAATTGTTTAAACAAACAACGAACTTGCGAGTCAGATATTATTTTCAAACACCTTGTTATCTTGTTTTACAGTGATAAATATTGTAGTACAGTAATTAGTCTATGGTGATAATGCAATGTTTCATGAAAAGAATCGACAGACCCTCCATTGACCCTTATTCGTATCTACTTAATAAACAAATAAGTCTCCCGTTTTATATCGAAAACTTATTTAACACCATTTAAATTAATGAATACAGTTTCAATGAAAATAATTGCTGTACTTACTACTACAAAAATTTTACTTATTTGGGTGATACTACATTTACTAAGTTAGTTGGGTGAGGATAATCCGCAAGAAACCATACTTTATCCAGGTTTCGTCCTAGTTAGCACACGTCAGTAAGACATACCTGAAATTCTGAGATGGTTAGCGCTCAATAGATATAATTGACCACCTGTAAGACTTAGATAATTACACTAATTTAAAGTAGATCAGAGAAGAATCTCATATTTGTCTGGAGTTTATAATATGGTGATCAATAATTTATGAATAACCTACGAAATTGATAATTGATGATTATTGGTGATTTTCGATGAACTTTGACCCTGTTTGTTCTGTGTCGCATATTTTGTTATAAAAGACAATTTGTGTGAATTGACAAGTTATTCCACCGTTTAATATTCGTTCATTGGGGACGAGGGGGGAAGCGTTGGATCAGTTAGTCAGATTTGTGAGTATTTATCACCCCGCCAAGATCAGTTCAGTATCGATATATTGTATGCAACCGTTACCTTTTACGTAAAAGTTTAGTGACTATAGAGTCGAAGTCACTGGATATTGGATGTACTTTGCGGTGTTGGTTAGGTGATTGAAGATAATCAGCATCAATCCCTACAAGATTACAGCTTTACCTTGCCGATTACTACCATCTAGGATGAAGGAATTAGGTGGAGTTTCCAGATGACTACATCTAGCTATTTAAAATTAATGATAATTAATGTAGGCAAAAACAAGTGTTTAATAATTAAGAAATATGATGTTATATACTTACTGAATGAATTCTTTTATTATTTATTGATGCTTGTTATCCACATCTACAGCATATGCTCTTTATCTCTTCCGCGAAAATTTCTATCCAATATCTGAAAAAAATCTTTTGTTTTTATTTCTACTATATTAAAAGTAGATATTCTGTGTCATTATTCAGTAATAATAATAATAATAACAGTTTTGTCTAATGGAATCTAGTCTCATTGTAGAATATCATGAGGTAACATAGTATAAATAGGATAAGAGTATCTGAATGTTACTTTCACCTCTGTCTCCATCTACATATATTATTTTAGAGACTAGTGGTCACCTATTTCGGAAAGAAACAGTATCAATTAACCCTATCAGTACAATTCCCAAAGAAAAATTGTGAAGATAAGTTTGCGAACAGCAGTTTTATTTGTAGACTGAAATTAAGTTGTTAACGGACGTAAACTTACGTATGGGAATGTGGGAAATAAGAGGTACATTAAATAGTTTTTTTTGTCATAATACGAAACTTCTTATAGATGCACATCATTTTACAACAGTGAATTGAACTCAGGGCCGTGAAGTATTGCTACGTGTATATGGTAAAAAGCCCCTGAAGTGAGAAACCAGATTTTTGATTATTGGTCAACGAGGTAGGCATTTTACCACTACATATTTTGATTCATTCTTTAATGAGGTAGGAGTAGCCTTGTTGGATAATCTACCTTATTTCGAACAAGTCAACATTAACCATACAAATGACTGGGATGCAAGTGTGTCCAGCTGACAAGTCCTATATGGGACGAAACGCGCCTCCTGGATTCCAACCCAAATCACAACTGACTTTCCGTTATAATTTTGCACTGTCTAGAAATGTATACAAAATACACATTTTTCATTATACATTAATTCCATACGGTTACAAACTATACTCCTCCTTCGGATATTCTGTGGGGAGGGGTATCGGTCATATCTGTTGTCGACTCGTGTATTATCAGTGCAAATATATTCCGATTATCTTAGTAAATCTCATAGGTCATATAGTAAGCTCGCTGAATTGGCGTTATTCACATGTATTCGGTCAACAACTGACGGAAGTGATCTTCAGACCAGAGGTGAATAGTCTACAAGGTAAAAGTGGGAATAAAACGACCATGAGCTAAAGCCCAGTAAGATCGTCTAGAATCACTCACGTGCAAAGTCTAAAGTAGGTGCTCGAGTGCGTCGTGCAACTCTTACAATATCATTGTTTGATCTTTAAACGACTACATTGGAATTCAGTAGTTCACAATTAAAACTTCTTCCCTCACCACATTATTCAAATGTATTACTTACTACTTATCTTAAAATTTATTTTTAGAATTAAATGAGTTAAACTAGTCAACTAATTGCCCACCAATTGAAATATATATCTATTGTCCAGTATCATGAACTGATTGGAGTTAACGATACAGAATACTGTACACGAACTCCGTGGTTATAAAATAAATAGTTTCGTCACATTATTCTTGTTAGATTTGCAGGTACTAGTTATTAAAAAATTCCACACTTGGAATAAGCATTTTTCTGTCGTTCAGTGATTCACAGTTGTTCTGCATTTTGCACAATGGTTCGCAAAAAAGCCATTTTTTAAATTAAATATATGACATATGTTAGTTATTGAAAATCACACTACAAACCATACATGAAGTGACAGGTGACCCAGGCCTTTGTGTTTTTAAGGGATCGTGAGTTAACATATCTACTATGTTGAGAACTAGAATTTTGCGTTGTTCAACTTTCAATATGATACA
The DNA here is from genome assembly GCA_025215515.1 of Schistosoma japonicum. Classification (NCBI taxonomy): domain Eukaryota; kingdom Metazoa; phylum Platyhelminthes; class Trematoda; order Strigeidida; family Schistosomatidae; genus Schistosoma; species Schistosoma japonicum. The sequence continues at coordinate 26,571,115 of CM046069.1, read as the reverse complement.
TGACTGAAGGTAGGTAGGTACGTAGTTTACCAGTACCTACCAGTATTAACAATTCGAATCTCATTCAGCTAACGATACAAGTGACATTACTTTCTACCAGCTATATGAATTGAATATCGATTACTATTTGATCACCTATAGTGTTCATTAAAATATGATCTTAATTCTGCGAAAGAAATATTTCAGTTTTTAATGGCTGATATTATGTATAGTTTAAAAACAAAGTGATGTAAGCTCCAAAGGCCCTAGAGGTTATCGGTTTACTCAATCTTACAAGTACGTCTTACTTATGACTGCCAACTAGCGCGAGAAGAAACGAATGTAGTGTTTGCCACCGGCTTCCCTTAAAGAACTCTTACATTAGCTTTTCCCTCAGTATCAACAAAATCATTGCAATATCTCTTCAGTAAATAAAGTTAATTCAAGCATTAACTATACGATAGTTATCTTGTTATCTAACTGTACATAAATATCTTGTTGTTACTTACAAAAGTGTGTATTCTATTCAATGTTAGTTTTAATGAGAATATTGTTATCACTTTATATTCGAATTCTGGTTCTTTATTGTGTTCCTTTTACCTGTATGATCCTACTTTGACTGTCTTGGATTTTGTTTTACTCAGAGCCTAAGTTATATGTTGTAAGTCATTCTACTTTGACATCCTTGACTGTCCATACTTTAGTTGGTCTATCCTCATGATTGCTTGTAGATAGAATATTGTTTCTTGCTAGTTGAGAACACTATTTATCTTTGATATGTATTACGACTATGAAAATTGATATATTTTTTTGTTAATTTTGGAGAACTGGAAAAATGTAGCCTGGAATATTAACTTGCGTGAATATTCAAACTCTAATAAATAGAATCGACATTGTTGAAGCACTTTAAGTGCTTTTTTTTTAGAAGTCATGTATTAGAGCACTTATTGCTAATTTGTAGTTCGCTTTCTAGTTCTCTACAATTCTTTACTCCGAACAGTGAACAGATACGAAAGAACAGGCATTTGTAGTTCGGTTGGGCAGAAACCATTTACCTAAGTACGTGCTATATGTTAAGGCTGAGAATTATCCACACAGCAAGTGATGCATCTGAATACAAGAATGTACCAAGAGTATTTGATTGGGTTTGACTGGGTGGGGCATATCTCAGTAGTTTCTCTGAGATCCTGGGACATCCTATAGGAATTTCCCAAGAGATCCTCAACAATTTTGTATTTTTGCTTATGTGGTACTTTAAATGCCACTAAACAATTGTGTTTTGCTATATTTTGAGGTGATTGTTTGTTGCCAATAGAACCGTTGACATTTTACTGAAAAGATATAGACTTGGTTAGGATTCAGACTATTCAAATATACGTATACATCGACTAAGCTCAGATTAGAGTTACTGGAGCTTTTTGTCAATACAGTTATAGTTACCCTGGAAAACCAGTCATAATTAAACGAATACTAATTGAAGGTGTACACATTACTGTAAAATAACAAACATATTCAACAGTTGGCTTTTAACCTTGAACTATGTACATATCCATTATGGATCTGCATCAACAATTTCTACCTTAGACAATGAAAGGAATTTTTCGGATTATTTTGAAATACCATACCAACTCCGTGAAGATGTCATTTACGATAACTGTACAACTATATTCATGGTTTGTTAGCATATAAAACTTCTAAGAATTACCTAGTATAGTTGTTCAAATAAGAATGTAAAGCGATCAGTTGTTCCATTCTCAATCATTTAGTCGGATGTAGTTATGAAACTTGTATAATAGCAGCTATTGAATTCATTTATTAAGTTGAATAGTCAACATTAAAAAGAGCGTATATCAAATACGCGTATAACAGAAACGTTGAGAATATAGCATATCTAATCTGTCCATTCGAAGTTGATACTCCTAAGCACTCATTTTATGTTGGTCATGAAAATAAGTATATGACTAGTACTTCCCTACGAATTTTAGAAGTGATTGTCTCTTATTGCTTATTTGTTTTGAATATCCTTAATATTATTCAAGTGAAATGTTATCTCGTATTTATAATCTATTTTCATTTCATTGCTTCATTTCGGTTTACTACATATATTTTTCCATACTTGCAGTTGCTTACATTCATTTTTTCAATAGTGTATTTATGTAAATGTAGTGAATGGAAGTGGTCGGTAAAAAACCTTACTTCATTTATGTTCCGAGTTAGTCAGCATTTGTTAGATAAGCATAGCTACAGTCTTGCGATAAATGATACTCTTTGCGAGATTAAAGTATTGTCATATCTCAAGTCGGAATGGCCGATTCTATAGATTCTGATTCACTCAAAATACAACGTCTACTGCTACTCCCAACCTTATTCTAATCTATTACTGAGACACGATAATCCGATAGAACCACCAAGAACCAAATAGGTTAGGCACAATCAAACATTACAGAAACACCGAGTGACAAACCGACACAAATCAAATGAAGAAGAAAATATATGTCACACTTATCAATCCATTCAATTGTCATTCATCTATCTGCTTATGCTTATATTAACGAATCACCACATGCGTCGGATAGATTCGTCAAGCCCTCATCATCCATCTTCATGGTCTACGAAGATCATCACCAAAGCACGTGAAAGAACTATAGAAACATAAAATTGATGATCTAACGTTTGGAGTTAACAAAAAATGTTTTATCTATTAAGTCTAGCCCTTTTTGAAAAGTATAAATTAGTAAACTAAATGTAGACATTAGGAGTCCTATAAAGAAATACTGTACTGCTAATAATTGATAATAAGACTGATAAGTAATGTGGGTCGCAAGCAATATTAGATTTTAGGTTAAATGATATTTCAAGTAATTTAAAGCTAATAGAAATTTACTTGAACCAGAATTCGAACATTCTCAACTCGATGCATTCGAATGCCACAGTAACATGCCATATATATCATGTCTAGGAGTTATGGCTTTGTCAAATAAATTAAAGAAAATTAGAATTGGCACTCATTAGAAACCGAACACTGTCGACTCAGTACATTCGACTAGTTTAAAAATATTTTGAATAGCCAAAGCCACTAAGCTGATAATACTTTAAACTTTATTAAGATATTAAGATGTCAAGATATTAAATGAGACCAACATGTGACTTCATGATAAGCAGACAGTTGTCTGAATACTAGTTTAACTTTTGTCTGCTATCATCTCTATCGCTCTATGTTTGTACGTAACAGATTGTGTGTACATGCGAAAGATATGCTGTATATATATATATATATATATATATATATATATATATATATATATATATATATATATATACTGTTAGTTGGGGGAGTTAGTTATTCTTGTTTTATCTTTAATACCAGTCAAATCGCATCGATCTATTACCAATGCCGTCATATGCATTGGGTGACTGGACACTGCGTGTATGATGATTTTTGATGTTCACTAGCTATGAGCTCTCTACAGGTGACTCTATACCGAATAGGCAAGCAGCAATATCTGTAAGTTTGAAACTTTTATGACACGGGTTTAAAACACACAAGGAATATTAGTTTCATTAATAATGAAATTAGTCTTATTGGTAAGCGTTAACAAGCATGAAACGTAATATTTGGGACAAACTCTGTCAAAATGAATATATATATATATATATATATATATATATATATATATATATATATATATATATATATATATATAATTTAATGCTTGTTCTGTAATGATGTAAAACTAATCTGAATTAAACGTACCGGTCAAATATTTTTTTTGCATTTCGGTTTATGCAGAAAAATGAATAAATTTTCGTAAATTGTGTCTACTTCTCAGCTGTTTTAAATTATTGAAACAATGTCCAAAAATGAATGATTTCTATGTTATTCTTCATTTACACACATAGATGCACATAATTTATACTGTTTATGTGGGTGTAAGGGTTCATTTTGTTTGTGTCTGTACGTGAATAATAGTTACAAATTACTTTATTATGTCTAGTTTCATGATTTTTCTCAACATTACATCAAAGCGTGTAGATATAGTGTGTTGTAGATGATGAATTATTGAACAATCATTAGTATTTGTGTAGCACTAGTCAAAGTGTATATTTGTGTCTGTGGTTATGTATGTCCTGTATTCTCTTTAAAGAATATTGTGTAGTGTTACAGTTTCCAAACTACCCTAGATTTCATTGTATCTACATTGGCTTTGGATATCCGTCTTGTGGCTAAGCTATTCAAGTGTATTATTGACAAGAATATCTGAATTCGATTGCATGCGAATTACTTAGCAACATGCAGCGGTAATCCAAATTATTTTTTTAACTTTATATAGTCAGTAGTGATACATGTAAAAAATATCAGCAGTTTATATTTTATTTTGTCCAGAACTTACCCAACAGATATGCGCAAAAGGCATTTTTTTCAGTTTGAAAGAGTTTGTCCCAAATATTACGTTTCATGCTTGTTAACGCTTACCAATAAGACTAATTTCATTATTAATGAAACTAATATTCCTTGTGTGTTTTAAACCCGTGTCATAAAAGTTTCAAACTTACAGATATTGCTGCTTGCCTATTCGGTATAGAGTCACCTGTAGAGAGCTCATAGCTAGTGAACATCAAAAATCATCATACACGCAGTGTCCAGTCACCCAATGCATATGACGGCATTGGTAATAGATCGATGCGATTTGACTGGTATTAAAGATAAAACAAGAATAACTAACTCCCCCAACTAACAGTATATATATATATATATATATATATATATATATATATGACTGAATGTGTTACAGATTGATGTTGGTAGAGTATCTTTGAAAACCAGAGAGCACTGGACAATTGTCTCGCCCTAGTACAGGACTCCTCAACAGTGCACCCCCTAGATTCCTCCCCAAAGGTTTCAGGTTGATGATGTGTGTGTGTTATTTGGAGTACGTGTGTTGAGTTTATTTCTAGCACAATTATATCTCAGTTATAATTCACTATATTTCGGAAGTACCTGTGTGAATGCCTAGTTTATCAATGAAATTAATTCTAACATTATTCCGTTATTTCCAGTAAATTAGTTCTTTTTGTGTTTATTTGATTCTGATTACTGTCGAATTCCTCTCAGTAATATAATGTCATCATCAACAACATTACGTACACACTGTCAATAAGTACTACAAAGGTGTATACACATTATTCATGTAAACAATGATAATTAATATTAATTAAGTAGTAACGTGTTATGTAATAATATTAGTACTACAAATTCAAAAAGTTACGATTGAATAACAGAAGGATGATAGTGGATAAAAGAACAATCATAAAAAAAGTACCAATTCATCTCTCCTACACTTTCTCATCGATTACTTCTCAACTTTGAATGCCAACAAAATTGCTTATTTAAAATGCAGGACATTTGTGTATACTTCGTAACGCCATAATAGAAGAAGCGTTCTCGTTGGTGAAACTATCAGGAAATACGGAAGGTTTCTAAGTGAGTATAGAGTGTAGTATACAGACGAGTTTGAGAGATACTTAAATTATCCAGATGACTACTCATTTCAGCCAATTAGTACAAATTTTGGAAATCTGGGTACGCAAGGGAGTTAGATTTAGGTTAAAAGCGTTAGTTTAAAATTATTGTTGATTTGTGTGCTGTATATAGTTTGTTTAGTAATAACTTTGTATTGGATACGTTCATCACAATAATACTTATCTTGTGAAGCAAAATTTTTCCAATAAATTTATATCTTTTGGTCATCAAACAGGGATACTACAGTAAGTGATTTTGAATTGGTTTCAGATTTTTAAAATCATTGCTAATTGGCTACAGTGGTTACTTTCAGTGACAATTTAAGAAATGTTCAATTTCGCCTCTACAACTGTAATAAATGTTTATATGGTCCATAATAGTACCCCCTCCTTTACAATCAAGAATATTCACATTACTGAACATATAAATATCCAATTATATGAAATTCATCTATAATCTTGGCATATTTACTGATATTTTTATTGATTTTCATTGTTGAGAACTCTTCTATTATGGTAATATTAAATATGTATTTATTGTACGGATATCTATATCATACCAAAAATTATTCTAAGAGTTCTATACTAAGACTAAACAACTCTCCAGTCCTTTCATGGTTCTCAATAGTTGTCTAATCCAAATCGGTTTGTGATATTAAATTTAAACTCACCAATCTCCCTAACACTCCATTCATAAGTACAGTAATTATTCTGGGAAATCGTTTTGTTTGTGACGAAACATTTGTTAGATATATTAAGGGCAATGCTTATTTCTACAGGTGTGAATGAGCACATACCTATGAGTCTTTATCTTTAAATAGAAAGGAGTTTTCACAGTTCTATTTCACACTAGCTGTTAAACGCAAGTAGTTGCATATTTTAGTCATTGTGCTGATACATGTAGTTCAGGATAAAATATTATAGAGTTTGTGTAATGATCTAAATGATGATAAAAATACTAAAATGAAAGTAGTCTATAGTTAAAACGGAATATAACTGCCCACTTGGAAACAACGATAACAAACGTCTGAAGCGAGAGGTACTATGGTCGATTTTCCGACTAAGGGTCAACAATGAAAAAATGTAGAAGATATATCCAGCTGATAAGTCCTAAGTAAGATGAAAGGATAATCCCCATTTAACTTCGCTAAAATTAATTACTTATGAAAGTAAGAGGGATTACAATCAAGATACAATGATAGATTAGGTATCCTACTTTCTTTCAGATAAACAGTTCACGCTTCATTAAGATCGAATTCGCTAATAGTCATTTACGATGAATAATTTTCGAATTTATACTTCACTTGGATTAATTCATTTGACTATGTAGATAAATTTCTTATAGATTTTGCTTATCGGTAACTTGATTCTAATTGCTCAACAAGCAGTTGATTTAAAATTCACTTAGTTGATTTGATTCTAAATACCTCATTTGTTTATTTAAGTCACTTAATCTAATTAGTATTGCTATTCTCAATCATTAGTAGGGAATTTTGTAGATGCATGAGACAGTTGATTTTTTGTTAAGATTTGTTGTTTCTTTTTGTACTCACGTCCTCTTATTTGTTAATTACATTTATTCAATAATTTCCAATTATAACTGTCTAGTTTACAATTTCAAGTTGTTACCTGTCAACTGCAAAATAAGTGAATTGAATTAAGATGGTTTGTGGGGATCGGCATTAAGTTTAGGTGACTAAATTCGCCACAGATTGATGTTATTAGGGTACCATTAGAAACAAGGGGGCACTGGACAGCCATTTTGTCATAGTAAAGGACTCCTCAGCAATGCTCTAGTGAGACGTCGTGATCGGTGGAGTTCAAACTTGTCAGGACTGAGACAGTTATCACCGATGACAATGGATGGTCGACGCGCTACATATTACAAATTGATGGAAGTGGAAATTCTACGATTGGATAACGGCCAGCCCAGTGGTACAGAAGGTTAGGCCATCGCTAACCTGAAGCCTCTGTGGATAAATCTAGGGTGCGCACTGATAAGGAGTCCTACACTAAGACAAAACAGATGTTAAGTGCTCTCCGCTTCTCAATGGTGGCTTACAAACATTAATCTGTGACGAATACAATCAACTATATAAAGCTTTTGTGTGAAATATTGTACTTTGGAATTAGGTTTTCTTGTGATTGCTTATAACGTAGATTATAGAAGCCAGTAATATGTATTGATGTAACCTAGCAATGACCCATATCTAATCTATGAAGACCACTGACATTATCCGGTCAGTCAAACCGAAGTAAGCGGAGAGAGTATAAAACCTGCAAAAATGTAGTTTATTACTTGTTCCGTCTGTTCTGTATCTAAAAATTAATAACTATATATGTATATATATATATATATATATATATATATATATATATATATATATATATATATATAGTCCTAATTGCAGATGATTCTTTACAAACTGTAACAGTACTACAGTCCCCCTATGCTAATTTAATTGTTCTGCCTCTAAGTAAACATAACATTCTGGTGTTCATATTAGTAAAATACAACTCTACGTATATTGAATCTTGTCCAACATATACATTACTAACCACACTGTTATTCCATCACTTCCTATATGAGCTTATCTATTCGTACATTGTAGGATTGATTTGCTTAACAACTCTTTAACTATTCTGTTATCTCATCTGATTAAAACATCTCTCCTGCTTTGTATGCTCGAATATTCTGAACAGTTTTGTAATAAATTTTCAATAAAAATAATTTATGAATCACATTCTGTATCATATATTTTAAACTTAAATATTTTTTATAACACAGTCTTATCCCTGCATATCGATGTGTATTCTGCAATCATTTTCAGAATATACATATCAGTGTCTATCAGAAATGCAAATATTCTCATACCGTCGTGAATGTTTAGACTCTCATTAACACTGAGTAGATTTTGCTACATTAAATAGGATGATAACATTCCTTAGACCAGTCAATAAGAAGTTTCAAACTTTAGAAAAACTACACCATCGATGATTAGCTTGATCTAATTTATATTTTAAAAGCAAGAACGGATATTATTTACTACAGTTAAATTATTATCAATTAATAGCTCTAATGAAGAGCCTAAATACAAACACTTTGTATCAGGTTCTAAGAATAGATAATTTCCAACCTTGAATATTGACAGTGAATAATAAAAATCCTTACTAATAACATAGAAATAATACCAAACTATGGAAAATAATCAATTATATTCAAAGCCATTAGAGACGGTTGCTCGTCAGTTGTGAAAAAATTCTAAAATCTTCATTCACTCTTAGGTTTAATATACTGATGATGTCAGCTGGTAAGTCAACCAAATAATTTACAGTTAAGATTTCTAGTACAAAACAACAATGCCTTAAAAATTCTCCACTCAAGCCATAAATTTTCTCCATCATGTCACACCACAATACCCATTAAGTGAATTACTTGAAATCCGGATTAAGTAGCTCAGTGAATAGAGTGTTCAGCATTTGGATTTGAAGGTGTTCGGTTTCGAATCAAGACATCAACACACCCAGATATGAATGTATCCATCTGAATAGTCTTAAGTAGGACGAGACATCCATCTTGAATCTCACTATTAATGATGAATATTAGTTTATGATAATTCTGTGTTCAACAGGTTCTGATTTCCAAAAGCATCTATTATTTTCATACGGTTTGTTCCCTTCAAAAATTTGAATAATGCAAGAACGACAACATTTGCAGAATACTTTGAAATCAATGTATTTCGTCGCATTCTCATCAGCTACATACATGCTATTGATTTTAGATAACTCAAATTATTAATACTTATTGATTTTGTTAATTGAATTGACTATCTGATCATCGATCTAAAGCCACCAGGGCAGTTGAAGATTAACTACGAATTCCTTTTGAACACAAAGGTTAGGATTTAATCTTCTAATTGCAATGGCCTCAGCAAATTTTAATAGAATCTATTTATGTTGTTTATTGGTGATTTCAAAACCATTTGTTACATCGACCACATGTCCCGTGTCTACCAAATGACGAGTAATTGAACTTCTAAAAGTGGTTGCTTCTTTCAAGCACAAGTTCTTCGGGATATGTTCAATAAATCGTAAATTGAACCGTCTTCTTGTCTTTCCAATGTATCTGCTTTTGCAAGTACATGTGAACTGGTTATGCAGCATACAAAAATTAATGGGTTGCAAAAGAATATCAAAGGTAACTACGGTATATATATATATATATATATATATATATATATATATATATATATATATATATATATGACAAAGCTATAAAATGAACATATATAGAAATGCAGCGATTACCATTAACATTTTTTTTTAAAAACTCATTAATTTTCTTATACCGACTATTATATGCGCATATATCAGTGTACAAGTTTAACAAAGAGCGTTTGTCAAAAATTTAAGTTGAATTCAATGAACATTAATCACTCTAAACTTAAAATTTGGAAACAAGGTTACAGAGACAAGTAATCAAGGCTTGGATACCAATGAGATTAATTTGTTGCCAGGTAGGTGTTAATTTCATAGTATAATCTGGTTCGAACTCAATGGCCATTGATAATCAGGAAGCACTGAACAGTTGTTTTATCCTAGTATGGAACTCTTCTACAGTGCGTATTTACGACCCTACCAGGGATCGAACTCAAGCACTCCTTACCATTATATCATTATGCCGGTTTCCAGCGGTTGATATATCCAACTCAATCAATTTACGATATATCTGCTCGACTACATCCGTTGCTCCTGGTGAGTAACTGATATACACCCAACACGGTTAAACTCACTAGGACGAAACAGCTGTCCAGTTCTTCCTGGTTGTGAATGGATGTCTAGTTCAAACCAATTCATGATGTAAACATAACATTCAATAATCTCTGCAATATCCAACTATAACCAAGGTAAAACTAACGAGTTACAAGTTTTCGTTTAGTAATTAATATGATAATGCGATAAAGAAGATTCGATATTTGATAAATGATAAATTGATCACTTTATTAAGAGTTTAACTGAATGACTAATAGGTTCACCAGAATCTTAAATACCACTATAGATGATAAAACTTTGTTGCTTGAGATTTCCATGGAGAACAACAATGTGGTGATAACATTTAACTTTTAATTATTTTATCTCTGTGTTAAATGCCGCATTATATGCAGTGGCTTTGAGTTACCGGTTAGTATCACTAACTTACACACAAACTGTGTACCTCAAAGCTGAATACATAAATTAGTACATGATGTACGAGTTACATTTCAGTGATATCTAACTACTCAACTTGTTACTTGAATAGCATACTTCTCTTAAAAAAGACTATACTAAGATCCAGAACTAAGAAAATTTCTACAAGAGATTACACGATAACTGTACACAAAGAGGTTAAAGAAATTGCCTTAGTTGTAACAAACTAATTCTCTAACCAGAATGAAGGCATTTCGATGTGTATGATTTAGTAAATAAACAAGAATATAAATTGACTAAGATTACTGTGGCAGGATGTAATCGACACATGATTACTTGCAACGCATAAATTATCCCTAAATAATTTTATTGACAACTGCTTCAGAGTAAGAATATCGTGAAAATATGTTATTTACCTTATTAGGCAACTAACTATAGTTTACCTCTTCAAAATACAAAAAATACCAGTAAATACATTCTATCGGCACTTCAAATGTTAATATTGTTCACTTATACATTGTACAGCTAACAAATTCACTTGAAAATAACAACTGATGAAAACTGATTTAGTGAAAATATGAGGAGTATTAAATAAACAAATAGATTATAAGACAATCTTCCAGAAAATTAACACTGGTATAACTACTGGAACCGTTATGTATTGTTATTACTGTTATTGCATATAGCACGGCAGTAATAGAGAGATAGGTAGAGATAAAACGACATATACAAAACAATCTTTCTGGTTTATTCTGTAAGAGGAAAGAAAAAAACGAGCTAAGAATGTTAGGTTGAGATTGGCACTGAAACTGTTGGAAAACAGTATGATCCTGAACGTAGTTATTATCAGAGATTAATTATGAATGAAGAAACATTGAAACGATAATGTAATTGTTATGAATTAAGATTATGTATTTTTATTTAAACGAAGAATGCAATGATACAATATGACACAATAATAACCCCTCCCCTGTCACTCGACTAGATACTAAAAGACTAGACCACCAACTAGAATAATTGTTATTACTTTAACAAAATGACACACTTATCTACGGCAATAATGGATACAGGAAGCTATTGGACAAATAAGTGATTGGATGATATGTCAACTACTGATCACTCACTCTCCAATAGGGTTAAAGCCTAGTTACCAGGCTTATTTTTTGCTTTAACATGTCTTACGATATAATTATATATCTGTGCTTATGGTGATAACTTGTTAACCAGTCTTCACTCTTGTCTCTGACCCCTTCAAAAGATGAATTTTGTAAGGAAGACTTATTAGTAGTGACCAAAAAAGACTGTGAAGTAATTTGAATACACTTATTTATCTAACAGTTTAATCACAGTGATCATTATTTTAGTCGAAGTGATTTTATGGAGACTGGTTTTAATTTGTTGTTTGCGTTCGCCACTGATTGATCTCACTTCAGTATCATAGAAAGCCAGGAAGTACTGTAATACGGTTTCATCTCGGTATAGTACCCCTTAGTAGTGGACATCCATGACCTCACCAGAAATAAGAACTAGAATCTTTAGGTCTATCCGAGAATATCTGAACACCAGCACCACTGATCCAGTTTCTCATGTCAACCAATTCGTGATATGAAGTGACAATTATCCAGTATCATTGACGATAACTATCTTACTCTGGGAGAAACATGAAGATCCTGTTTTCGATTGCTTGGTGGGTCGTGTGTGCGTAATGATGGAGAGTACCACACTAAAACGAAATAACTGTCCATTATTCCATAGTTTTCACTTTTATCCAACAGAGATCAATCTGTGATGAAACTAAATAATAAATTCAAAAGTGCTTGTGTAAATAATTCCTAAGTGATCAAGTGAATAATTAAAAGATGACGGTGGATAAAATGATTGATATGTGAAGTCATAAGTGAACTATAATATCTAGTTATAGAATTAACAGTATACTTAATATCCTTTGTGAAACTTAAGAAAATGTATGTTAAGAATTGGAATATCCATGACAGTTGTGTTAGAATAAGTAGTGAAATATGACAGTTATACAAAAACACAAGAAGGAAATTTGAAAATTTTAACATTATTGAAGAAAGTTAGGCAATTAGTCTGGTTTAGGGCATATGAGAGAATGTTATGTCTAGTTTGTTAGAATGGATACTAATGGTTTATTTTGTACTTAAAACACTTATATGTATACCATAAAACAAATTTAGTTGAATACAATAAATCATTCGAATTGTTTTGCTTGATAACCTTTTTCACATCAATGATCAAGTACAATTACCTTAATTGTCCTAAGCTAAAACAGTTCATTTATTTGTAAATGTCTAAGTATCACGAGACTAATGTTAGTTCCCATCATGGTAATTATAGAATAGATAATTAAGAATAAAGAAAGAAACACCATTATCTATAATGACAAACTATAATTTATTCATAAATCTATTCAGTACGTAAATAAATATTTATACTTTAACCCTGTTTCTATGCTTATCATTGGATAGTTTGTAGGTCATATTTTTGAATTAATGACAATTTCTGTATCTGTTTAATGGTAGATATAATAAGCATTACTATTATTCAAGTGAATTATCCCATAATTTAAGTAGGTTGGTTGAAAATACGGTTTAATGGACGTGTGTGGATAAAAAGAAATTTTGAGCTACTGAGTATAGGATATGTCCTATTTTCTTTAATAACGAAGATAAATATGTTCTAAATTGTAAACAGATTATATATATATATATATATATATATATATATATATATATATATATATATATATATATATATATATAAACTGAATGTCAAGTGGAGTTTCCTTCTGAATAAACTAACATATACACAGCATATGGATGCAAACAAGATGGTGAGCATCAAAATGGCAAGTCCAAAAGGAGAGAAATTTAAAACATCGTTGATCAAAATGGATTACATTAGTTAAGGGTGATACAAATAAATATGTAAAATCAAAAGCTAGTATTTAAGTACTATGTAGAAAACAAATTTCGTCGATGGGGTATACATGACCTCGGTGCCTTTGTAAATTTAGATCTAGATAATTTATGCTATAGAATCCAGTACAATTATTCCAAATGAAAGGTGGAAAGAATACAAATTCGTATGTATAAATAATTAAAGAATCGAACAAACGACATCTAAACTTAAATCCACTTAACCATCATGATGGTAAAATAACACGTAATTTTGTTAGCGTTTTAATGAGTTTATCCAATTGTGTTATTGCAATTTAAAATCGACCTTTCGATGCTTGCTTATGTACAATTAGTCTTTATTAACTTTATTAGTTTGCTTCCCTGCAATACACGTCTCTTTGATGTTCGTCTTTATTGATGTACTCTTTTTCATAGTGGCCATTTTGTACTTGCCCTTTTGATGTTCTCTCTTTAATGGTATAAGTCCATATTAATCCTTGGAAACCATACTTCGCATAAAACCGAAAAGATATTGTGTGATATTAGAGAATCAGTTTCGAAACTTCTGCAACACGAATCAATCGTGACTATGACTGTTACTTCTAAAACCTCCGATCGCACTATATCAAGGAATATCAAAATATGAAACCTTCTTTGTGACTGTGGAGAATAGTGTATTATGTGGAACATTACCAACTTCTATACGCAGATTTTTTAAACAGTTATTGTCGACTACATGTCGTTTCTGAATGAATTATAATGGAAATTATCAGAATACAACAGAATAACTTACTGAAATAATAGACAGCTATCGAAATCATCAAAATGCAACTGAAAACACGAATTTCAACTATGGAATGTCTTTTCGAAAAATTCATGAATAATGTTACACTGAAAGGTTGTCTAACTTTTCTTGAAGATGAATGTAAGGACTGAGTTCTACGAGAGCTAAAGAGTAGAAGTGCGAAGTCCCATCCTTGAATATTTAGTTTATTATGATCATTCATCAAATATGTATGTCGATTTCAAGGTCGTTTATAAAATTCGTCCTAATCCATCAAGATGTTTTTGTACTTGATTAGCAAAAGCTCTAGCTATTCATGAAATGAAACTGGAACTTTGCATACAAAAAATTTATTTCTTGTCTTCGTTCTTGACCTAACTATAAGCCCTTATCATTAATTTTTATTCATTATATTCCAGTGACGGATCATTTTAAAAGAAAACGTTCCAATCCTTTCTTCTTAAATTATGCTTTTATACTCACCATAGCTATCAGTAACTGTTCTCGATAATATTTCACTTAAACATTCAAATGTCTCTCATTAAATTTAGGGACGCAAACAATGTGATTATCTTAATCTATTTACACCTTAATCCAGTAATTTCGTTAATTAAGTAACACAACCTTATAGTGTACTGTTATCAGGTTTACCTTTGTTTTTATAGAAGTCTCTATTATATCTTCATGTTTATTTGCTGTTCATAAACATTCCTCTGATATTGTGTTCATTTTGAAAGAACACTTAATATATGTATACAGATGTATAGCATGATTATGAATTCGTTGAAAAGATATCCCTTTGCTGAAAATCATGCTTCCAATATTAGAATGTGAGTTGAGAAAATACATTTGAATGTTAAAGTATATATTAATTATTTTGAACTGCTCAATGATTTCATTCTTGTTTTATTTCTATTACCTCCCCACCTCCATATCAACTATATGTACGCTATATGTACGCATTTCCACTAAATATTAATTAATCAATCAATGCCTGTTAACCCATGTGTAGCATAGGCCGACGACCAGTATTCTCCAACTAACTCAGTCCTGAGCTTTCCTATCTAGTCCTTCTCAAGTGTACTTCAGTCTCTTCATGTCTGACTCCAGTTCCCGAGGCAGTGTATTCTTGGGTCTCCTCCTTTTCCTTTGACCTCCACAGTTCCATGTTAATGCTTGTCTTGTGACACACTTTGGTGGTTTCCTCAGTGTGTGTCCTATCCACCTCTAGCGCCTTTTCCTAATTTCTTCCTCTACTGAAAGTTGATTTGTCCTCTGCCATAGAAGATTATTGTTGATGGTATCCAGCCAACGGATCCAAAGTATCCTAGGCAGATAATGGTTTATAAATACTTGTATCTTTTGACTGATGCTTTTCGTAGTTCATCCAAGTTTCAGCTCCATACAACAGAGCTGTCTTCATATCTGTATTGAAAATTCTAACTTTAATGTTGGCTGACAGTTGATTTGAGTTCCAGATGTTTTTTCAGCTGTAGAAATGCTGCTCTTGCCTTTCCAATCAGCACCTTCACATCTGCATCAGACCCTCCTTGTTTATCGATGACGCTGCTCAAGTATGGAAAGGATTCTACATCTTCCAGAATTTCTCCGCTAAGTGAAATTGGGTTAGTGTTGGTTGTTTTGTATTGAAGGATCTTGCTTCTCTCTTTATGTGTGTTGAGTCCTATTGCTGCCGAGGCTGCTGCTACACTGTCCGTCTTCATCTGCATTTGTTGTTATGTGTGTGTTAGGAGAGCTAGATCATCTGCCAAGGTCTAAATCATCTAGTTCCATCGATGTTGTCTACTGTATTCTGAGATTGCCTTGAGATGTTGCGGTCTTCATGATCAAGTCAACTACCAACAGAGAGAGGAAGGGCGACAGTAAGCATCCTTTCTAACACCGGTCTTCACTTCGAATGAATTCGTGAGTTGACCTCCATGCATGATTTTGCAATGTAGCCCGTCATAGGAGTTTCGTATGATGTTGATTATCTTCTTCGGTACGCCATAATGTCCGTAGTAGGCTCCATAATGCTCTCCTATCCACGCTGTCGAATGCTTTTTTGTAGTCGAGGAAGTTAGTGTAAGGGGTGAATTCCTAACAATTAACCGTAGGGTAGCTATTTGGTCAATACACAATCGGTTCTTACGAAATCCTGCCTGTTGGTCTCGAAGTTGAGCCTCGACTGGGTTTTTCATTCGGTTCAATAACACTCTGTTGAATACTTTTCCTGGTATCGAAAGAAGAGTGATGCCTCTGTAGTTTTCGCAGTTGTTGAAATCTCCTTTCTTTGGTATCTTGATGAGGTATCTTTCTTTCCAGTCTCCTGGAACTTGTTATTCCTCTCATATCTTTCTAAAGAGAATGTGGAGTATCTTTGCAGTTGCTTCAATATCTGCCTTCAGTGCCTCATCTGGTATGTTGTCTGGCCCTGCTGAATTGCCACTCTTGATTTGTAGGATGGCCATTTTGATTTCTTCAAATGTTGGTGGGTCGGTGTTTATGGGGAGATCCGTCGCTGCTGCTTCGATAACTGGTGGGTTCAGTGGTGCTGGTCGATTTAACAGCTCTTCGAAGTGTTCTACTTACTTGCTTCGTTGTTCATTCACTTCAGTGATTAGTTTGCCAGCCTCGTTCTTGATTGGCTGCTCTGGTTTACTGAATTTCCCAGCTAACTTCTTTGTTGTATCGTATCAGTGCTTCATGTTTCCTTCTTTTGCAGCTTTTCCCGCCGTCATTGCTAGGTCCTTAACATATTTTCGTTTATTCAGCCAGGAAGTGAAAACCGCCCTCATACCTCTAACAGCACACGAGATCATCTTGTTCGAAGCCGAATCCCACCTTCAACTCTTAATAACTCTCTTATCACCATGCCTAATCCTTCTAACATAATTTTATCGCCTGGCGTCTCTAATGCTAGTGATTTGAATTCACGAAACGTTATCCCTGGTCTTCTAAAACCGCGCACTAAGTTGTATATTGGAGCTTTCAACGTTCGAACCTTATGTCAAATAGGACAACAGGCTTCCTTAGCCATGACTCTAGAATCCCGCTCCATCGATGTCTGCTGCATCTCTGAAACGCGTATACAGGATTTAAGCACAGTCATTCGCTTGACCTCACCTTATGAAAATAAGGAATCTGCTCGGTTCACTTTCCGTGTTTCCGGGGACCCCACTGCTACCACTCGAGGCCTTGCTGGAGTAGATGTAGCATTAAGTTTAATAGCTGAACAGGCTCTCCTCGACTGGATTCCAATAGACAGTCGCTTGTGCGCTGTCCGTCTAAATGGAACGGTAAGGACTCGTAAAGATAGGGACACACGCCGTTGTCTCTTTGTTGTCTCTGCCTATGCTCCCACTGACTGCAGCTTAGATGAAATGAAAGATGAATTTAACAGAAAGCTTTATAACCTTCTATGTAAAGCTAAGCGCACTGATGTAGTAATAGTGGCTGGTGATTTTAATGCCCAAGTAGGTAGACTAGGTGATACTGAAAGGCACCTAGGTGGAGCATATAGTGTTGAGGCTCAGCGAACAGACAATGGCGACCGGTTACTACAACTTTGTTCAGATAAGCGTTTGTTTCTAGCAAACACCAACTTTAAGCATAAGGAAAGACATCGGTTGACATGGCGGCCTCCGAAATCAACCCAACGCTGGACCCAAATAGACCACATTGCTATTAGCCATCGTTAACGGAGGCTCGATAGAAGACTGTCGCTCGTTTTGGAGCACATGTTTAGACTCAGATCATGCCTTAGTGCAAGGGGGCGTATTAGTTTGCGACTCACTGGACGTAGAAGATCCATGACAAGGATCCCCCCCAGGGTTCAACTTAATGATGTAAAAGTCAAGAATACATTCCAGGAACAACTAAAAAACCAATTAGTAAACGGCGTAAACTGTTCTCAACCTGAGCTAGCCTGGAATGATATCCAAAAAGCTGTTGAAACAGCAGTAATATCTACTAATAAACTAGACCTAAAGGTTAGGAAAACTCAGTGGATTTCAGCTGCATTTACTGAATTGATAGATACTCGGCAATACATCCCGTCTGGTTCTGAACATGATGAGCAACGTAGGCAACTTAAACATAAACTAATCAAAAGCTTCGCAATGATCGTGAGCAGTGGTGGGTGACGAAAGCTAAAGAGATGGAAAAGGCAGCGGCAATGGGTAACAGTAGGCAACTGTTCAGACTTATCAGAAAAATGGGTATCAGAAACCCAACTATAAGTGAAACTATCTCCGAAAAAGATGGTTCCATTATTCACTGTCAATCCAGAAGATTAGACCGATTGGTAGAACACTTTAGGGAACAGTTTAACTGGCCCACGGCGTCATCCCTGCTGCCCACCATCCCCAAACAATCTGAATGGCAAATTAACATTGGTCCCCCAAGTCTCAGTGAGGTTGTGAAGGCTATTGGAAACTTAAAGCGAGGGAGAGCGGCAGGACCAGATGGATTGACCCCTGAGATATTTAAGGAAGGTGGTCCAGTCTTAGCAGCCAGATTAACTGAGATCTGGGCTAGAATTTGGGAACTGGACGTAATCCCATCTGACTGGTCTCGAACACTAACCATTCCGGTCTTTAAGAAAGGACAGAAGTCCTCGTGTGACAGTTACCGAGGAATCAGTTTAACGAATATAGTGTCAAAAATATTGGGTTCAATAATACTTCGACGTCTAACTAAAGCTCGTGAAGAGCGAACTCGAGAAAACCAAGGTGGTTTCAGACCTGAACGTGGTTGTATAGACCAAATATTCACACTTAGGCAGGTTCTGGAACATAGGCATACTTTCAGACGCCCAACAATAGCTGTATTCCTTGACCTTAAGACGGCGTTTGACTCTATTGATCGTCAGGTTATGTGGCAATGTCTGTCATTGAAAGGCGTACCGGAGAAGTACATTAACCTTATACAAGCTCTCTACTCGAACACCACATGTCGTGTTAGAGCTTATGGCAGATTGTCTTCGGAATTGATCAATTCTAGTGGTGTTCGTCAAGGTTGTCCGCTATCCCCATTTTTATTTGATTTTATCATGGACATACTTTTAGACTTAACATTGTCATCGTCTGATTTCTCTGGGGTTGACCTCCTCCTAGGAGATAAACTTACTGACTTAGAATATGCAGATGATATAGTTCTATTGGGTGAAGATGCTGATAAAATGCAGAATTTTTTGACTACCTTAAACATGAGTGTAAGCATATTTGGGATGCGATTTTCCCCATCCAAATGTAAAATGTTACTTCAGGACTGGTTTAATTCGGCACCGAAGTTAATGATAGGGAGCAAAGTAATTGAATATGTTAACGGCTTCACCTATCTTGGGAGCCGCATCATTCCTGACGGTCTGGTGTCTGCTGATATATCGGCTCGTATACATAAGGCCCGATCAGCTCTTGCCAACCTGCGTCACTTGTGGCGTAGGCGAGACATTCGTTCACTGATGAAAGGACGCGTTTACTGTGCAGCAGTCAGATCCGTTTTACTTTATGGATGTGAAACATGGCCTTTAAGGATAGAGAATATTCGTAGGCTACTAGTATTCGATCATAGATTTCTCCGAAACATTGCTCGTGTTTGCTGGGACAACCGAGTAAGCAATGCATGGGTTAGGAATAGAGTACTAGGTAAATATGGTAAGTCTATTGATAAAGTAGTGAATTTTCACCGGCTGAGGTGGTTAGGACATGTGTTGCGTATGCCTGACCACCGTCTACCTCAACGAGCTATGTTGTCTGGTGTGGGAGTAGGCTGGAAGAAAGCTAGGGGTGGCCAAACAAAAACATGGCACCAATCCATGAAGTCACTGACAATTGGGCTGAGCCATGTTAATGGATACAGACTACCTGGTTGGGGCCCACGTGATGATCTTAACAAATGGTAAGAGACTTTAGGTGATATGGCTCAAAATCGTTGGCGATGGCGCATGTGCCTCCACTCCTTGTCTTCCTTTAAATTCTAAGTTTTTGAGCTTATCATAATTTTCTCTTCACTGAATCATATTTTCTCAATTGTTATCTCCCATCTCTATGCCTTTCCACTAGTACTTACTCTGTTACAACCTCCCCTACTCTGGGATTTGGTCCAACAATTCAACCTCTATCTGCTAATTGAGGTATGGCAACTTGAACTGACGTACGCATGTACCAAGTTCTAAGTTATAACTGACTGACTTATTCAGCCTGATGCTCCTCATTACTTGCTTGTTGAGGTTATTGTTTCTATAATTTCTTTCCGATTGTTCTCCATATGAGTACCACCTTCTTCTAGTAGATCATGAAATGCTTGAAACTTGTTGTTGAGAGTTATGTTGAATTCGCTGCGTTTGTTAGTATCCCGGAGAAGGGCTCTGTTAAACTTTTGTAATACTGCTGCTCCAGTTGTCCAGTGCTTTTTCAGCTTTAGTTTCATTTTAGCCACCACCAGATGATGATCTGGAGCTATGTCAGCTCCTCCCCTTGCTCTCATGTCTTCCATGGTCCTTCTATACTTCTTATTGATGCAGATGTGGTCGATTTGGTTCTTCGTAATGTGATCCGGTGAAACCCATGTAATTTTGTGTATGCTTTTGTGGGAGAATACGGTGCCATCTATAATCATTTTGTTGAAGGCACATAGGTTTGCAAACCTCTCACAGTTTTCGTTCCTTTCTCCCAGTCCATGTCGTCCCATGATGTCTTCATATCCGGTGTTATCCATTCCAACCTTGGCGTTGAAGTCTCCCATCAAAATGGTCAGGTTCTTGGCTGAGCATTTATCGATAATTGACTGCAGCCTTGCGTAGAACTGATCTTTGTCGTCTTCGTGGCTGTCGTTGATGGGTGCATAGCATTGAATGGCATTGATTGTAATTCCCTACTTCTTCGTCTTGAATGATGCTTTGATGATCCTAGGTCCATGAGGTTCCCATCTTATAAGAGACTTCCATGCTACTTGGGACAACATCAGTGCCATTTCTTGTGTGTGTGAGGCGTTTTCTTCTTCGTGACTAGAGTATAAAAACACTTAGCGTTTATTTAGCAAGGTTGTTGTTTTACGGATTTATTAAATATTAATGACCCATCATATATCTAATCACCAGGAATCCCAAAAAGCATCACGACGACAGTTCATATATTTTTCATCATGGTGTTTGAAGAGAAAATGAAGTAGTGATTACCATAGAATTCATATATCAAACTAATCAAGCAATGGAAAGATATAATATACAAACAAGACTAGTTGCACGTATTCATAGACCATTGTGTGAACACATTCTATACATTTACTTTTAATATTTAGAAGTTTGATACTATTTAAGAATTTTATTTCAATATCATTTACTAAGAGTTCTTCACGACATTCACATATATGGTATCAAACAAATAATTCAATCACAACCTGTTACCTTACATGTATAGGCCATTGATCAGCATTCTTGAACCAACTCTGCCATGGGCTTTCATATAGGAAAGTCAAGTTTTTATAGTGTTGAACGAAGCGAATAGTATTTATTATTTTCACTATAATAATATTCATTTCCTTTAAATACAACATTTATTCATAATCATGATTTTACTATCATGAATTTTCTGCATATTGTAGTCTGGAGTCATTCAGACTGTCTTCTATAAACAGTGTATTGTGGCGTAGTCCAACAGCTTTGATGGAAACGAAAGATGTAGTATAATTTACGAATTGAAATGAAATCTGTAATGAAAAATACACTTTCAAATTAACTACTCACCTAATAAATGATCGAGAAAATGATTTAAAATGTTGATTACAATACATTTAACAAATATTAGAAACATTTTGTTTAACCACAGATATTGCATTAATTAAGACTTTGTTAAAGGTCTAATTTATTTAATAGCTGTAATATCGATTTGTATTCGATATATCAAAATAACCACTTCTTTTATTAATGGATCCAAGAGTTTTAAGATTTTGAAGTAAATAATTTATTGTAAAGTTAAGTCCATCAGAACACAATGACAAAGTACATTTTGATTTCATCTGTGATTTATAAATTATATATTTTGTTTTGAACTTATAAAACACAACATCATACTGAATATTGTCAACTTACTTGGTCGGTCATCATGTAGCCTAGTCAACATAATCTTATAATATAGTGACATGTAATTTGCATATGTACATACATTTATACAACAAGAACACAAATATAAGGAAGATTTATTCTTAAATTACACCTTAGATCTGTTAATAATCGAATAGTTTATTTAGTGAGCATTTTTAAATTGAAGAAACTTCTTTAATCGACTTCCTTTTAATGTATATTTACAAAGATACAGAAAAATACTGTTTCATTGTAAACAAAGGTAGAAACAATAAACATAGACTTGATATTCATTACTTAAATCATCTAGATATCAAACGTTGATGCATAATTAAACTTTGTTCTTAATATTTCTTGTTGACAAATGGAAACAGCATTTCGGTATAATGGATAACATGAATTAAACAAGAATCACAATCGCAGCAAAAATAATACGTCTTCACCGATAAGACGATTCTCAACAGGCATATATATATATATATATATATATATATATATATATATATATATATATATATTAGCAAGATTAATGGAATAAAATGAATTCATGTGAATTCATTATATTTCGAGTCATTTTACCAATTGAAAATAGTTTAAAATTACAAGGAAGAATAATTTGCATTTCGATTATGAACATTCATCTCAATCTCAACAAAAAATGTGTATCAAATATTTAAATCTGTGCTTTAAGTTGTTCATGTTTGGTAAAAATCCTTAACATAAATCCATTCTAATCAGGAAATCTTGTTTTTTTTTTTGTATTGTTCGGAAATGGACTCGTTCAGAAGAAATTCGTAATTGAACAAATAGGTCAATCAATAATTAGATTTTGGTTCAAATTTGGTTAGTTGTATTATGTAATGTAACCACATAATTCATAGAAATAAATAAGTAGCTATTGAATGAAGAGATTCATGCTAATATACTAAACATATAGTCATTCGGTTGAAATCAACAACTGTGATTGTCTTTAAGTTGAAAAGAAGAAGGTGCTAAATGAATGACAATCAAGAATTCTGTGTTGAAACAACGTTAAATAATCTAAAGGAGATACATTTTTTTAATAAAATATAACCATAAATTTGAAGACAGTAAATAAAATAAAACTATAATCATGGTAATAAAAGTGATTTAGCAAAATGTCTATTTACATATAACCCAGATTTAAGATTGTGGAATGATAAATCATCTAAAATTTGAGTAAGTTTAGGCATACATCACTTGTCATGTTGACTATACTTTGTGAATAATATCGAGGGTTGAACGTGAAGCTGAATATTTTGAATCTACACGACATTGTAGAGTAGATGACATAAATGACCTATGTTATCCCTTACTAGGCCATTCTGGAAATATTCTCGAATTCATCAAGAAGGTCAGTTAGTCAATCATAGAAAACGTGCATAGGTTTAAGTTATCACACTACATTAACACGATGACATCAAATTAACATAATTAATATCATAATAAATAATTCAGTAGGGATGGATAACGCAAAGGTGTGTACTAAAAAATAATGGGACTTTAGGTTTAATGGGTGGGGGAGGGAGATGAAGAGTGGATACACTTGCTCCACTGTAACCACTTCTGAACAATGTCACCCAGTGTCTGCATTCGATCATCACCTTTTTTCACATGAATTCCAACTACATAGTCTCTATCTACTAACATAAATTTGATTTACAGTCAACTACTTCGTGGACTAATGTCATGTTTGCGTTTGTCCTCTTCTAACCATCTTCCATCCTACTCCTACGATGGATGACGTTGTGCGACGAAGCAGGAAATGGTTGGGCGTACGTAATACTTGACCCAATCATGTGAGTTAATGAAGGTTGACAAGTGTATCGAGTGATTTGTCATGTTTTTGTGATGTTGTGTATTTAAAATGAGTATTGCATACCTGATCATTGCATGATATGCTGTCGCGACTTCGAATATTTCTGTGATCAAAGACCTGGAACCTACTCATATCTTTTATTTTCTTAGCCCATGTTTCTCACTCAGGCTAAAATTGAACTTACTCCTGCGCTGCTACACTCGACCTTTCGTTGAGGGGTGGATTCAGCCCACCACGGCTGATCAAACTATAGAGGTAAGCGTAGTGGTCAACGAATTCAGTCACTTTATTCCTGAAGTAATATTTTGCAATTAAAGGGACAGAAAAGCATTCCAAATATGCTCGTATTGTTACTCAAGATGCTCAGTGTACTATATATATTTTCAGCGTTTTTACTGGACAGAACAATATCGTCTGCATATATTAGGTCGACAAGTAGGTTTATTGATAGGATGTCTACTCCGTAAAATTTAGATAAAGAAAATGTAACTTCTAGGAGGAAATCTGTAATGAAATTAAGTGAGGAGTGAAATAAGGAGCAACTCTGGTGAAATTCAGTCGACGGTGACAATTCTAATGACAGTTCTCTGTACACCGTAACTTGAATAGTAGTATTCTAGTAGACAGGTTTCATAAGTTCTATGTACCCCTGAGGTACATCTTTTAATCAAAAATACTGGTATAGAACCTTCTGATCTACCAACTCCAAATCTGCTTCTAGGTCAATAAAAGTCCCTATTATCCTCCTTTGGTAAATATGCTTATATTTTAGAAGCCCTAGCAGTATGAATATTTGGTCACTGTATCCTCTCCCCAGGCCTAAAGTCAGCCTGATTATCTAAAATTTGAAGTTCCTTGAAGTCACTCTAGCTCCGGATGATTACAGAAACTAATATCTTAGACACTATGCCAATTAAACTGACTGAACTGTGGTTATCACAAGTGGATTTATTTCTTTTCTTATAAACCAAAAAATTCAGTTCCCAGACTTTATCTCAAATATCAGCCAGCATACCAAGTAATGTCCGCTGGTGATCAATAAATTTAAATTCATAAGAAAGGGTGGACTTATATGTATAGACCAAATTAGTTAGTCGTGGCTAATATACTGAGAACTTCTGAGGAGTTCAGGGGATTCTAGTTCTTAATCGATACTTAGCTAAAGTTAATAGTAAATTAGTTAGTCTGTATCATTTTCAGAGTAAATCATGTTTAAAAAACGTTTATCTAAGTAGAATAGTCTTGATTAATTTTATGTTAATCAACTTCAGTTTAGTGCTTATTAAATTCTATCAATCAGGTTGCGACACAACAGCTAATGTAAGCGATTCAACATAGTGCATACTTTGTTTGGTTTAAAATAATATGAGCTAGTCAACAGAAAGCTACACTTTTATTGCAATTTGTCGGTTCTAAAGGAACAAATGCTATCTCAAGAATTCAAATTAGCCTAACGCAGCTAAATAATATGAATTGTATCTCCGAGATAATCAAGCCACAAATGGCACTTCTTAGGGCTAAGATATTTACACTGACTAGTCACATGTCTCTAAATTCCGAGTATTTCTATCTGAAGTCGCATATTTAGCACAAAATCTAGATCAAGGTTATATATGCATGATCATTACTTGCAATCTTATCTGCCTTTACTTGAATCATTTCCTCCACTTTTATTTCATCTTAAAAGTTTCGAATTAAGTATCTCTTGAACAGAACATTGAGAATCGCAAGTCTGAAAATACTTGACATACCCTAAAACAACGGGTTGAAAAATTAATAAACCCCTCACACTTGCTTATCGTATTTGTAAGGTAACTTAATTATAATATAAAGGATTTCGGTCTTAACCATTTCTCAATTTTTTCAACGAGATCTGCATTCGAAAGATGAGTGAAAACTCTACGAATACACAAAATCCCAGTCTTAAACAATATTTTCTACTGATCAAACAAATTTTTTTACAAAATGTCTGAAAACGTGGTGTTTACGCAATTAACTAATTCATCCAAGAGAAGACTAAATACATATACAAGCGTACCAGAAAAGAATTGGCACAACTTAGTCTACTCTAAAACACTCTTGATGCTGTTCAACTAAGATTGACTATGTGAACTTCAACTTCTTGACACTAGTTATTATAAACAGATTGTGCAATAACAAAATTATTTCCTACTTCAATAGTTATGTAATCAATATGTTACTACTTATGATTATAAATTTCGCCAACATACTATATACTTCTTAATAATTTTTGATTTAAATGAACTAATTAACTATAGGCATCTTTTCAAATAGTGGTTCCGCTCCCCGCCCCTCATCTTCTTATCTGTGTTGATAACTCTATTATTACCTGCAATTAATTACATAATACACAATAACTACACATTGAAAATTAATCATCTATTTTAATTTTCATATTAACATTACAATATTTCTCTTCATTTATTATAGACCTTATATATTCACACTTTCTATAAATTGAAAATTAACTAACTTTTATACGTTTGTTTTATGTGAAATGTTCAATTTTAGTTGAATGAATATAATTAATTAACTATTTTTATAAAAGAACATTTTTCAAATACTATTAGAATGTATATGAGCTGGTATTTGGACACATCTTATTTACATATGTAGGATTTAATATTGTCATTAAAAAAGATATATATATATATATATATATATATATATATACTAGTTACTATCACCTTTAAAAAACAGTCTGTCTTTTATTGATTCATCGGTTTAATTGATAATCTATCGGACAGCGAATTCACAGACAGATCAAGTGTCCCAGTTTCTCACAATTACTTACGTAACTAAATGTTATGCCACTATTTTTTTTCACTTCACTTTATAGTCGTCTCTAAAAGAGCGTAGGGATGACATGCTTTTCGTCCATCATTGAATGTACGTGTGTGTGTCTGTATCTATGCTTCGATCAACAAATAGTTGTGTTTATTGTATGTGACTCTATCTATAGATTATATTTAATAACTGTTGCTTCTTATCGTAATCGATTCGGTTACAAGTTGAAAACTGAGAGAAGAATAAACAATTCGGTTTTAGAAAATAGCCTTATCACCACCACGTGAAAAAAAGTAATTTAGAAAAATGATTCTTTTTGGGTGACTACACTTTAGTATTTTACATGGATAGTAATTAATAATAGTAAAAGAATTCTTTCGTGTATCATATAGTTTTAAAAATATACAACAACTGAGAAAGAGAATGAATATAACTCAACAATTAAGGTAATTTTATTCAATGACAATAATTCCTAAATGTCTCTAATAGACAAACATATTTAGAAATTTGAAGGTATTACATGTTTCGTATAGTTACACTATACAGAAATAGGAAACAATAATGCAACAGATTTATAAATTTCCCGATTGACTTCATAAATCAGTTCTACCATGAAAAGTGAAACGACGAGGAAATAACAGCTTGGATTAATGATTCATACTTGATAAAAGTTATGCTGCTCAACATTTTACATCTCGCGTGGTTTAAAAATTTCAAGACGAGGATATTTTTTAGGTAACACCTGGAAAATCAATCAATCGATTATCAATGCCTGTCGCATCTCGTAGACCATAGACGGTTGACTAGCATTCTCCAATCATTCTGTCCTCAAATCTCATTTCCAGATGTTCTTAAATACTATTCGTTCTTTATAAGTCCTACCCCAAACTCTCGGTGTAAGGTGTTTTTTGGTCTTCCTCTTTTCCATTGATCTTGAGGATTCCAAGCTAGTGCTTATCATGTGACGCAGTTTGATAATTTCCTCAATGCATTTCCTATTCACCTCCAGCGTTGCTTCCTAATTTTCTCATCAGCTGAAATTTAGTTGGTTTGTTCTATGTCACAGTAGGTTGTTATTCATGGTGTCTGGTCAACTGATTCGAAGTATGTAGTGCAAACAACTATTTATAGATACTTATGTATTTTGAACGATAGTTTTCGTAGTTCTCCATACAAGTTACAGTTGTCTTCATGTTTGTATTAAAAATTGTGATTATGATGTTGGCGGACAACTGGTTTGAGTTCCAGATGTTTTTCGATCGTGGGAATGCTGTCCTCGCCCTGCCAATCCGCATCTTCACATCCGTATCAGATCAGATGGCCCCTTTGTTTATCAACTATGCTGTTGCCCAGGTATATGAAAGTTCCCAGATCTTCCAGAGTATTTCAATCAAGTATAATTTGGTTGGTGTTTGTTTTGCTGTATTGTATCTAAGGATCTTTCTTTTTTCCATGTGTGTGTTGAGGCCTGCTGCTACACTGTGCGTCTTCATCTTCATTTATTGATGTGTGTTGGATAGAACAGCTATGTTGTTGATTTGTGAAGTCTAGGTCATCTAACTTCATCTATGTTGTCTACTGTATACCGCGCTTCACTTGAAAAGTTGAGGTTTTCATGATTCAGTTAACTACTAGACGAAAGAGATAGTGCAAGAGTAAGCAGTCTTGTCTGACAATAGTCTTCACTCCGAGTTAATCAGTGAGCTGCCCAACACGAATGTTTTTGTAGTGTAGTCCATTGTAAAAATTCCTTATGATAGTGACTATATTACAGTGTGCGGTACAGTGCCGTTGACTGAAAAACATATCATTTCAAAAATATATTTTGCTGTTGGATACCTATTCTAGTAAACGTTTAGAAATCGTCCTTTTTAAAAAACTCTTCAAGTGAAAGTATCGCCTACATCAGAAGATTTATATGCATTACCATATCAATAGGAAGCCATTTACTTCCAATGTATATTTTAGTATATATGTAACTCGCATGGATTTTGATAATCCTAACGACATTGTCATCATAATTGATTTCAGCTTCTCACAAAGAGATGTATACTTTATTAAAAATAAGAATGGGTTATGTTATAATGGGAGAATTTCGGGATTGGTTGAGAGAATGCCAATAAGGTGTGCCTAGTCGATAATTGCGTGTCTGTGCTATACCCACTGAGTCCCAAGCCGGAATAAGAAGAACACAAGCCAACAAGACAACACTAGTGAACTGCGAATCCTATTTACATAAATACATCGATTTTTATATGAATTAATTTACAGTGATTATTCATCAAGTGAAATCATTAACATTTAATTAGTACCATGAAATACTGTTAAACTGTACTCAGGAGTAGAACTCACATTGAAATAAAAATAATTAATAAGTCTACAAATGAAGCTTACAAAAAATCAATACAGCTTCTTTCGTTTATTTAAATCAATCATTGTATCTTTAGGGATTAGGAATTCCCAACAGGTTATTATATTTTTACTACTTACATGATTCAGTAGGCTAACAGCTAATTCTAAACTTGCCTTAGTAGCCCTATTCAGACATTCAATAATTCAGCTGGACGATCGAGAAGTAGACGAATAAAGCAAGCATATATATATACCATGAAGTATAGACACAAGATTTAAGTGACTTTCCCTCTTCTGTGTACCCAACTTCACTCGCAGCCAACCACATGTCTCCACCTAAGTGTGTCATACTTGTATTTTAACAACTAAGTATCTGCAAATTGAAAGTCAACTTAGTGCTTAGTTAAGTCTAATTACGTCTCACTCATGTTTAAAAATATGACGAATTGGTTGAAGTGGTAAATGAAGACTGGTTAATATTAAGTGATTTGAAGGTTGAAAGTATACGAAGAGACTTTAAGACCCTGTGTTAGTAGGATAATGTTCATTGCAATGGTAGGACGAAGTAGCTATCCAACACATCCTACTTCTCAATAGTTGTTTATAAATAATCAATTCATGGTAAAACTGCAAATAAAATATAAATGGTAGTGGATCCAAATTTCGTAAGTTCTGCATTAACCAATGAAAATGACATTTAGTTGATTGGCACTACCTCAAAAATAAATTCTTCTTATTTACTACCTGTTAAAAATGTATTAAATTTTAGTACGTTAAGTTTTTGGCTTTGAATATTCAGCATAAACCAAAGTTATTGAAACACGTTAAAATCTATGTGACTTTAGATGTTAACAAAGTTGTCCAAAAAATTTTGGACAGCTAACCAACTTGAAGCTCGATCAAGTATCGATTCTTTTCGAATTACTGATAATATTTGTTGTCTAAATATTAAACTTTTATCACTGGCCAATGCCACTTAGTTAACCAATGAAGATACAGCATGAATTAGCTGCTTTGTCCTAGTATGATGCACCTCCGTGGTATGCACATATGGCCTTGTTAGGGATCGAATGGAGAACTTCCAATGTCTTCAACCCACTACAAGCGCCTAGAATATATGGCTGAGTTTCTGAGAACTTGGAACTAGAACTGCTTGTTTTTTCTTAGTAGAAATAATAATGACAAATAAGTGATTAATCATCGACCAATATCATGATTATCTGTCTTCTGGTGCTACTCACATTTAATCGTTCATAATGCTATTGACACTAGTCTGTGTGATTCGATATAGCGTTTCGATATCAGGTGTTTAGAGATGATCAGTAGAAATTCTGTGCAACTTACTTTCCGAGCTATTTGGCAGGAGTCGGTTAGGCCCATTCATAACCTTGGAGGAATTGATGATTCTAATAGGTTATTTGGGTCACCATCGATCTCTTGTACAAGTGGTTGATCAGTGTCCAGTAACCGCTATCATGTTTATCTAGTCCTTGTTAATCAGATTTGATTGATCGACTAGTGATAGGTAATGGAAAGGAGAGGAATTTATATCTTAATTAAGAGCTAATAAGTAATAATTATATGTTTTCATTTAGCTGGTTATACAACAGGATGCAATTATGAAGAATAAATTTGTCACCAATAGACACCGAATCAAGGCCGTTTTGTAGAGATATCCACTAATTTTAGCTATTTGTATTTGTCACAAATTAGTGTCCGTTAGTCACTGCTGAAAATCATAAATAGCTAAACAATTTTTTTATCTTAGCATGATTAGGTGTCTGCATTAAGACTTGAAGGCCTTGGGTTTGATTTCCTGGAGAAATCAATGATGAATACTGCTGAGAAGTCTCGTACTAAGACTTAACAGCTGTCCAGTGCTCCCTGGTTTTCACTGGTTCCCAGTTAATACCAATCTCTGTCAGCAGAAAGCAACTACACGTCAAATCACTTGATTCAGTGAAGATACGATAGAAAATTATAGTTGTTCCACCTTGAATTTTTCAAAAATGCTTAATCATGTTCCTTCCGCGCCCACAAATCGTAAATTAGTATCTTTGCTTCATTCAATAATTTCACGCATTAGGAGTAAATCACGAACCTGAGAACCAGTGGTCCGAAATCTAACATGTAATCAAATAATGAGACAACGCAGCAATTATCGATTATATGTGTCCCACTTACATTATACTAAATTCAGTCACTATTCATTTTGAAATATATTAAGAAGTTATTGATTGATCGGTAGATGATTATGTCCATTTGATTGGTTCATGCTGTTAAAATAGATTGTAATAGGAAAATAGAGCTGGAGTCATAAACTATCAGTAGGTAAATTACAGAACCGTAAATACCTTAGTTTAGCAGTAACAATTAATCGTTACTTTTTGTTCATATTAATATTAAGATATCTAAAAGCGTAATGGATAACCAGTAAAAATCAACACATTTAGAAAGAACCATCATGTAATTGTTCATTAGACTGGAACACATCCTATGTAAACTAATTATCATATTTTGATTGGTTGGTTCTTATAACCACTTGAGACTCAATAATAAGGAAGTGATAGCTACTTGAGGCTCATTTAGTAAAAATATTGTTCATTCTATAGAAAGTAAGAAATACCTGAAATGCTTATTGGAAATATCACTAATTGTGATAGTAAATGGAAACAACAGTTCTCATCTTTAAGATTGGTGAGATGTCTTGATAATATCGGTGAGATAGAATAAGACCTAAGTACAAAACAATTCGTTTGTTCATCTACTTGTCATTAAAATATGTTTAGAATAAAACACTCAGTTAACGTGTATTCGGGCTTAACACACACACACACAAATAAAAAGCCAATATGCGATTTTTACTTGTAAGTAGTATGAGTTTGTGACTGAAAATAAAAATCTCGAATTAAACATGAGTTTGGAAACCTGATTATTGGTTAAACTAAAGCGTCGAAATTAAATTTGCTACATAATTGTGTAAACGAGTTTTCTTCAATTTTATGTGACAAACAATAAAACCCAACTACTCAAATTTATTTGTATCGTGGATGTAAAAACTTAATATCAAAGTTAGAACATTTCATGCAGATATTGTGACATTCAGTTTTTCGGGAGGTTCGTATTCAATCTGTACATCGTTGTTTACCTGGAAAAGGGTGCAAAGCAGAGTGTGACATAGAATTCGAAACACAGAATTGCAAAAGAGGTGAGCCGACTACTAAGTCAACATTTAAAATACACTGATACGGTCCCGAGTTTAAGACAATTTAACTAATGACAGATCGTGGTTTCAAATTGGCTACAATATAATACATTTGAAAGTAAGTTTTATCGTTTACTGATGGTAAGTAGAAAATTATCGTTATGTGTAACACGAAATGTTTGTGCTGGTAAGGCACCAACTACGTAGGTTTAGTCTAATGATCCTAAGTCAAAATATATTCATTTAAAAAATATTATAGTCCTAATTTGGTTACCTGAATGAAATTGTAGCAGAAATTATCAAAAATTCTCAAACTATCAAGACATAATAACTACTCAGCGTAACTTCAGTTACAGTCATTCTCTTGTAAATGTCAGCTCATGATGAAAACGATTTTCAAAATTCAATATGAAGAATGTTATTTATTCAAGACTAAGTTTTACTTCAACTATATCAGAATTCTTGAAGCTGAATTTTTATAAATCTTGATCTATTACAACTTATAGCTGTTGAGTATTCATTGTATGTTATTAATGACTATCCTCCATATTTTCAGAGATACTCTACTTGACATTTACAGCTGTTTCACACCATCTGTCAGATAGTTCATTAATACGTGAATCATAATTGCTATAATAATGTTGACTATTTGTAATAATCAATAACTATTAATTACTTATGAATGAATACAGAATAAATAATTTATTATTTGAGCTAACAAAAACTATCTGTCAACAAGTTTAGTTTAGCAACAAATTACTTCCATGGTTAAAGAAAAGTAGTGCTTTACTTATGGCTAACTTCTGAGTTAGAACATTCATAGATGGGGGGGGGGTTGAGGGAATTCTGTGCATTCATCCGTCTGGAGCATTTACGTAAATAGCTAATAAATCCATTTCTCATTTAGTAGATTGAATCAATTTAACTTAGTAATGACTGATACTGTGGTCAAACTGAAACCCAAAATTATTTCTGTCTTCAAAATATTGCATAAGCTTGGTTCAAACATCCTTTTACTTGAAAACTCTATGCTCAATAAATGGATTACTTACTACAGTGGCCTGTTTAAACTTTAGAGTCAAGTATGTTTTAATTGTGTAAATAGCTTAGGTGAATTTTTCTAATTTTTATTTGTTTTAATCGATTAATTATGTTAACTGTATAATGAATGGATAGGAATAGAACCAACAGCTTACATCGAAACTAAATATTCTATTATTTGAACACAAATACCACGATTCTTAGAAATTTACTTCTTTATCTGAACTTCATAAAGATCAGGAGCGATTATGTTAAAATATTCATGCTTCAAATATTTACTAAATGATAAATATGAGTGTAAAACGACCTAAACCAGTCATTTACCTTGGTGAAAGTAAAGGAATATCAACTGATCACAGTGCGTATAATCACTTTATTTAATAAGCTTGGATGGAGGTAAAGAGTTATTACATTTTTTGTTATTATACTGGAATAACCAAAGACATTTTTAACGATCTGTTTAGTTTTCGAAGTATGTACCGAATGTAGTCAATGCTCAATAAACAATGTTTTTTCAGTATCAGTTGTCTTCTTTATTACTGGAATCTACCAGTACTCAAGTTCCTTGTTAGGTGATATGAATCAATGTACTCAACAGTATTCTAGATTTATTTTACTGGAATATGTAGTAAACCAGGGAAAACGATTTACCTAGAATATACATACTCTTTGAAAAGTTGATAAAGAGAAGACCAACAGAAAATTGAGACTTAACAACAAACAACTGTCTACCAATTATGTGATATTATGAAGAGTATACATAGTTCGATTTGGAAAATTACTTAGAATTTCTCTGTAAACCAAATAAATTTGAAGTAAATGCTTACAGGAAGTTAAACGAAAGACTGTACATCAACGTGTTAACTTGTGTGTAGCCTAACCACTTGTCAAATGTCATTTTTCTTAGGGTTGAATTCACTTCTGATCTCATTTGATCTTCTCATGTTTTGTTGATTTCGAATTATTTTATCTAACCTATTTCTACCACGATGGTACATACTACCTAGAACTTCAGTTAAAGATGCTTAAAATCCTGTGTTACCTATTATCCCATGTTATTCTTCGTTGGTTGTGGGAAGAGGGTTTACTGAATTACGTAAACTATTCAAGCCTATTCGTAGGATAGCTGATGGATATTTGACGTTGTTATTGTTTTAGTGGTTGAAACGTTGCAAACAAATAGAAATTATTATTCTTCCAATCACAAACGACCTACTTTTCAGATACGTTTCCCAATGTTTGACCTTTATCTCAGAGGGACGCAGCTTTTTCATGACCCAAACATCTAAAATAACATTACTGTATCCAGAACATACTGTGCGACGAAGAACTTGTCCAGGACTAGATCTCTTAATGCAGTCATGGATGAGTGCTGCTAGGCAATCTCATACCAGGACGAAACAGCTTTTCAGTGGATCTTAGCTGGCTGTCTAACATCAACCTATAAATGAAGATTTAAAAATCTCCACACAATTGGATTACGCATATTAAGTTATTACTGAGACACTTAAAAATATTATTACAAATGAAACAAAACAGTAATCGACAATAAAAGCTGTCAGTTGTCCAAATCGGTTCAAAGAAATTCCAAAAATAGCATAAGAATGATGTGAATTCACTGCT
Source organism: Schistosoma japonicum (assembly GCA_025215515.1). Lineage (NCBI taxonomy): Eukaryota > Metazoa > Platyhelminthes > Trematoda > Strigeidida > Schistosomatidae > Schistosoma > Schistosoma japonicum. The sequence goes on along the minus strand of CM046069.1, from coordinate 26,535,772 downwards.
TGAGGTGATTCAAGATCATCCAAGAGACCAAACTTATGGAAATCTTCAGCTTATAATTAAAAAAACGAAATGAAACCTGTGATTCATCTACGTATAGAAATTTGTCGGGCTGATATCATTTCAATAATGATTGGTTCATTTTTAATCCAATCAGCAATAATCAAGTCAATCGGGCATTTACACATGTTCAGTTTTTACTCTTTTATAGCAAATCAATGTTCCTTTTATGTGGGCAGGCAGACATTAGCCTGTAACAATTGATCATTAAGCTACGTAGACAGACAAAGACATGAGCTAAAATTAGTCTAACTAATCAAATTATTCTATTGGTCAAATGTATATCAACGTGTCTATTCGTTAAATAGAACCAATACACTGGAAAGTATGTATTATGTTGACGCATATCGTTTAATTCCTACGTTATTATTTACTGGTTATTTGCGAGACTGAGCTGAATATTGTATGCCAACTTTAGCTTATTAATGGAGTTATCTTATTCACTGCAACTATATCTAACTTACAATAAATTACGATTGAGTAATATGACTACTCATTGTTAGACTTATGGCGTACAAACCCCGGTGATTGTCTCGATCCGATTTTGCTCAAGCCTTCATTAAAAATGCCAACCGTAAGTATGGCTAACTTCGATGGTGAAGACCTATTGAGTGCTAGGCTTCTGTCATTCATGTCTAATGGTGACCAATCCAATTCTGATGGACAGTATCATATGAGTGGAAATAATGACTTTAATCAATCAAATTTATGTTCACTTATGTCTGAATCTGGAAATACGTGTTTCAGTATCGGTTCTTCAAGTCATCGAAATATCCAAACTCCACAGATGTGTGATAGAACATCTAGTGGCATATCTTCAAGCCCTTCAAATGAAAATGGAATATATGGTGGAGTACCAGTTAGTCCTATTTCAGGATCAAGTACGCCTCCTCCGACTGTAATATCTCAGACTGATTTTGCTGATAACTTTCAAAATATGCGTCACACTCATATCGGAGCACCTCCGTATTCAGCACTAACATCTCCCTGTCTCAGTAATAAGTTGGGATCTATCCCTCAACACTCATTATTAAATTTAACTGGTGGAGCCGGTGATCGTCACAGTTTACAAAACTCTCCATTTTATAATCATTATCCTGGGAACTTGCAGACACATTTACAGCGACAGTTTCCTGGGCTGTCACCAGGTCCTGCTGGTACATTGTTTTCTAATGGAGTAAGTGGATTTGGCACTGCGTCACAGAATCTAATTTCAAGAAACGGATTATATCAGGATGCTGCATTTTCACTCCCTGGTTTTCGTCCTACAAACTCTAGCTCTACGTATTGCCCTCAGAGAGAACTATTTCCTGCAATTCATTCATCTCATCCAAGTAACAGTTGTCATAACTTCATAGGCCCCGGCCTTTTGATGCAAGATCGTTTACACTACTATGCTATTGCACAGAAGCATGGTTTTATAGTTGGTGCTGAATTAGAGCGGATTAAGGAAAACTCACGCCGTTCTACAAGTCAGTCTTATGGCAGAATTTCAGCTTATTTCCGTAATCGTTACGGTGAAACAGAAGCTAAAACTAAAGCAGCCTACCTCCAATTGGGAGTGCGTGTGCCGAGCAAAGATCATGTCTCTGAAATTGTTGGGAAAGGTGGTAAGTATTGGTTTAAAAGATGTCAAAATTTATTAGGAAATATGCATTCTTGTAATGTTTTCTTAGCTACTAATGTTTGTCTATTAGTCTAATCATTATATACATTTTAAGACGATGTCCAACTTACACTGTAGTCTGTGATCTTTGTGACAGTTCAATTATCTCCGATCAAATGTTGCCAATTTTTAGTCGTTTGTGCAAAAGTAATGAACATGTGCCTACATTCCTCATAATGCGTACATTATATGAATGCACAGCTAGTAACCTGCCCACTTGTTTAGTCATGAGTAATTCCTCAGCTAGTATGTAGTAGTTTGTGTATAGTCATACATGCGATGTTTTCTATAAACAACAGGAAATGTACGTAACGTCTTTCAATGAGGCTCAGAAAATCATGAGCTTAAGGTGTTTCTTATTATCCTGTATGCAGCAGCATTGTGATAAGTAGGTTGGCTGGAATTGCAATAATTTTACCATGTACTCGGAAATTAAGTCATTTTTCAAAATGATTTTTAAAACAATGATTGTTGTTATAGCATTGTCACTTAATGGAAAAGAACTTCAACGTGAATGTTTTTAAGTTTTGTACATGGAATTTGGCTCACTACATTATCATGATTTTTGAAAGGAATCAATCATTTTAATTTAGAATTTCGAAGAAATATTAACGTCATAAGGCTTCGGGACATTTGTGTTGTTTCCATTACCATTCCATTTTATCTAAAGTAGTCAGCGCGTTTATGTGAATCAAATGTTTTACCATATTTTTCTGGATCGTATTGTGCTTAATAAAGAGGCCTTGCATTTCCACAAGTAATCCACCATCTTAGTGTAATGGTACATCGTTAAAGTGAGTATGCTTCCCATGAAAGTGCAAATCTATAGCTTAAATTTTTTTTGCCCCTGTCGAATTAACATGTGTATGGATGAAACCTTGGAGTGTTAATGTTGGTTTGTAAGTTTACATAAACTGAATTTATATGGAGGGGCATAGTTACTGTCAATGTTAGATCGCAGCTGAGTTAATTCAATTGAATATGTATCGCATATGTGTATAAACCCTCGTATATCAGCTTGATTTCGCTCACATATGCGGATGATCAGATGCACGTAAATCAATAAGTTTGTACGGTGAATTCGATAAAAAATATATTTGAAATCGAATTCAACAAACTGTTCAAGTTCGTACATTTCCCTAAAAGTGTACTATCCAAGGAAGCTCAGTTATACGTTAATCATGAATACTAACAGAGAAATGTTCGGTGTATAAGTTGCCGTACTTAGGGGGGGGGGAAGGGATAATCGTGGCCTCTACATCTTAGATTACTGAAACCCATTGTGATATCAAACTGGTAAAGCTAGTGGATTGGTTTGTTTTCATGGTTGGTTGTAGGTATGGCTCATCTGGTTTTAAATTAGTTTGCACTGTGGCTTAACGGTCACAGCAATTGACTTCTAGCCATTATTTCATTTAGATGAGATGATGCAAAATTAAATAACTTATGATATGGATTATAGTGTTACTAGCACAATACGAAATGATCTCGTTTTAGTAGTGAAAGGTAGTGGTATGATCAAATATAGGGATGTCGGGAACAATTACATTTTAAAATGAAAAAGATAAAGTAGCTAAGGAGACATAGTAAAACATCTTCAAATGTAAAATTTTTGCAGTGGAAATAGTAAGTCTTCTGCATACAATGTTAAGTCCTCGTCTCACGGATATCTGAAGCATATATCATTTTCGGAAGCAGGAAACAGGTATTGTAAATGGTATCAGAAGTAATATGTGGGTTGATTAAGTGGTTAGAGCTAAATAAATGTTCTAGAATAGGGCTCACCGCTTTTTTGCCCTTATCAAACTAAGATGTAATAAGTCAGTCATAAACAATGTAGAGCCTGGTCCAAGTTACCACACTACATTAACACGACGACATCAAATTAACATAATTAATAGCATAATCAATAATTCAATAGGGATAAATAACGCAAAGGTGTGTACTAAAAAATAATGGGACTTTAGGTTTAATGAGCGGGGGAGGGAGATGAAGAGTGGATACACTTGCTCCACTGTAACCACTTCTGAACAATGTCACCCAGTGTCTACAATCGATCATCACCTTTTTTCACATGGATTCCAACTACTATCTACTAACATAAATTTGATTTACAGTCAACTACTTCGTGAACTGATGTCATGTTTGCGTTTGTCCTCTTCTAACCATCTTTCATCCTACTCCTACGATGGATGACGTTGTGCGACGAAGCAGGAGATGGTTGGGCGTACGTAATACGTGACCCAATCATGTGAGTTAATGAAGGTTGACAAGTGTATCGAGTGATTTGTCATGTTTATGTGGTGTAGTGTATTTAAAATGAGTATTGCATACCTGATCATTGCATGATATGCTGTCGCGACTTTGACTATTTCTGTGATCTAAGTCCATGTTTCGCTTTCATAAGTGAGCTTGGGTCAGCCATCCTGGTAGTGCCGAAAATGAATACTGGTTTTTGCCTATATACTGTGTTCATCTTATTTCACGTACTGACCGGTAATAATGCATAATCACAACCAGTAGAATTGACTAGAATTTTCTATCAAAAAATCAATTTCTTAACCCACTCATTGTATGCATAAGTAGATAGTAAACAGAATTCATCTCCATTCTTTATAACATTCACAGTGTGGAGGTATCTTGTTATATTCGTTATTCATTAATAAAACTTTTTATCATCCTTCACTCTGCCTTTTCAGGTCTACATCGAGAAATAAGATAGGTATTTAATTTTTCAGCGTGTATTGTAGGACTGGAAGACAAATATCGAAGGGATGCAGAATGTTTATTAAGTCAATGTTTTCATCACAAAATAATAAATGTAACATGTTGGTCTCCTTAAGAAGTAATATCTAGGATTTTAATTGTCACTTTAAGCATTAATGTCAACCGGAAAATAGTATTAAGAGTGAGACTAATATTTATATGAAATATGTGACGAATTTCGACGATTACATTAACCAATTGAAGTAATGGCCAATGTCACGTAGTATAGTCATTAGTGCTGGTTGAGTTATTTTCATTATTTCTGCAGTGTAGTCACTAAGCAGTCACTCGATTCTTCCTTACACTTACCAATAAATCTTTTAATTCGCTAGTTGGTAAATATCCATTTGTTATGGAGAAGCTTTACTACTTATATATATATATATATATATATATATATATATATATATATATATATATATATATATATATATATATATATATATATATATATATATATATATTAAATGATTCGATGCATTAGCGGTCGATTGTAATATGAGATTACGCGATGTAGATGAGTTATAACTGATTGACTCAATCCTCTGGACGAAATATTAAATGGATGACGAATGACCAGAAAAGTCGGGTTTTAATCGAACAGAACGATGTGCTTATGTACAAATTGTTGACTGGATGTAACTATGGCTAGATTACATAAATGATTAATGTCTTGTAGTTTACTCAATAGCCATTTGAATATTACCTTATTGTTAGGTTTATTTCTTTGTCATCATTATCAGTATAATCATCATAACTGATATTATTATAGTGTTAATGTACATTACTACAGGCCTCATGTAAATATGCTATATCAAAGTTCATATTAACTTCTTAGCAGTGTATGCTACGTAAGAATACGTCGATATCAAGATTTTCGGGATCAGGATTTAAGAATCATGTCATTTCAGAGTATTTGGCCATTTAGAGAAATTGCACGCCTTATACAAAATCGAAATATTGGGTGATGAATACTTCAGTGCTTGTCATCCGACTCTGTTCTTCTCCAACTTGTTGCCGCATTGTGATACCCTAACAGATGATATCGGTGTATATACTGACCCAAATAGTTAACAAGTTAAATTAATTTAGGGATATATTGAACAATAAATCTGAATCTGACGAATGAGTAACTTTTTAGATGATCTCTGTTGATTTTCGTCAACCAGAAATATTCAATTTTCACCATCATTAGCAGTGTAAGCTGATAAGTTCGTTTAGGCTCTGACCTTGGCTGTTTTTCTGAACCAAATAAATATCATAAATCAAATTTAAATATTAATCATTTCTGTATCTCATTGATTCTATTGTTAGAAAGGAGTTGCTCATGCTTCTTAAATAATTTACATTATTGTTACATTATCTAGTGTTGCATTGGATTTATTGTCCAAAACATAGATGAAGTGACTAGAATTACTACTTTGATCCAGTTACGAAGTACACTTAGCAAGAAACGACATTGTAAGAATAGAAAAATCATCCGTTAGCGACAGGTTATTATACAAAGCATTATGGTCATCTTATGTTACGATACGTGCAACAAATGTTGTTCGTATGTGATCTTTCTAGTCTCTGCAATTCAATATTACTCGCCTTTGAGCAACATAATAACGTGCATTTACACCCATGTAATTTATAAAAGTCTGCCATCTATGTATCTATCGTATAGGCTTGTATGATAACATTATGAAGTGCCTGTGGCTTTATATAATGTGATATTAATGGTGTCCATTTTTTAGCTTGCTTCTTACTGCTTCATTTTCTTTGCACAAAGTTAATAAAATGTGTAAACATTTATTATGCATTGTCATATTTGTGTGTATTAGGAAAGTCTAATAAATCCACTCGACCAACCCTGGGAAAATCCAAGTTAAATGTCTGTATTGTGCTAGGCTTTTAGCATTTCAGTGTGATATGTACAAGTTTATAAATTTTGTCTTCTAAGAATTTGTTGTTGTGGGAAATTGAAAATACATTCAAGCAGTCATACCTTAATTTATATTTCATATCTGTCGACTGTTTATGTGGAATAATCCTCCATTATCCCGTCATTCAGTTTAAAAGTTGAAATTACTTTAACTCTATACACTAATCGAATATTACGAGCTTGTCAGTAATAATAATCAGTTTGACTATTACTAATGGGGAGACTCAGTACAAAAATAATCACTTTCCAGACGTCTTACTTGCTTTAGTTAATGATGTGTTTTAGTTTTTTAACTACCCAGTGTTTAACATTTCATTATTTGCAGCTTCTGTTTGATGATGTTAGTCTCGTACTAACTTTTACTAAACATTTTCAATGATTTTACTTTAAACTTCAATCTAAGGACAATCATTCTTCATTCTTACATAAAGTACTGTGTTTAATCTTAACACTGTGATGGGACAGTTTAGAGTTTATGTAGTTCCATGTAAAATATCATATTCAACTGCCTTTTTTTCACATTTATCATCTTTAATCCACATCTATCTGTGGTTAGTGAATTTTCAGTTAAAATGTTACTGTCTCAAAATTACAACAGTCGAATGATGGAATAAATAGGAAGAATGCACTAGTCTGAATCGTTCATTTCGTTAATATAAGGCAAATCATTCAGAACTCAGTTCATATGTATATATAAAGTTAGCTAACTTTATTTGGATTAGCTTTGGCAGGAATTGGCAGCTTGCATTGTTAGTTGATTTCTGACTTGTAACATAGGATTATTTTCAAAGTATTTATATAGCTTTGTGTAACTCCGTTATAGTGAGTGTAATCAGCTGGTGAAATTATATATTTATCTTTCCGGCATATATAATTGATTGAATACATTCATAAATGTGCGAATAATCGATAATTTTCCCCTTTTACAATTTTTTAAGGTCAGAAGATCAAATTGATACGTGAAGAAACTGGGGCCTTAATTACGACACCTGGTGAACAAGAAGAACATGTATTTATTATTGAGGCTCCTCCCGAAATAGCGATGCGTGTTGCTCAACATTTAGCTACTAGAGCACAAGAAATAACTCAGAGTAAAATTGTTGCAGGAGAAAGAAGACGTGGTTCTACTAGTTCTCAGCCATGTGGTACAGATACTGGACTAAATATGACTAATGGATCTAGTGGTAACTCGGGACTAAATTTGACACCCAGTGGTTCAAACAACTTCGTTATTCCGAATACATGTCCTTCTGTTTCTGGGCTTTTATCTCTAAACAACAGTGTGAATAATTCTCCACTCCATCCATCCACAACTGTAAATGTACCTTTCAACAGTTCTATTCATTCTACAAATAGCTCTCTTCGCAGTCCAAATGCAACAATATTTACTCCATCATTCTCAAGTTTACCTGCTAGTCCAGGAAACTCGAATTCCTTGAACAGCCAGATGCAGACGAATACAATTACGAGCAGTGGTGTATTTTCAAGCACAAGCACACCTGGTAGTCGCGTCCTTTTGGCACGTGGACGAATATCTGTCCCACAGGAAATGGTCGGTAAAATAATTGGCACTCAAGGGTCAATCATTACTACTATACAGAAAGATACTGGCACGGAGATAAAAAGTCCTCCTAAGGAAGCGGTACGAGGCCCAAATGCAACATCTGAATTCGAGATTTCGGCATACCAAGGTTTAGGTTTAAGTTCTAATCAAGCTGCTGAGTGTAGAGTGCAGCAAGCCAAACAGTTAATTGGTCACTTAGTTATGAGACAGTTGGAGCGACGTGCCAGTGAGGAAGTAGAGGAAGCTTCTGGTTCATCTAATATAAGTTCAGAAGAGCAAAGAGTTAATGGTTCCAGTGCGCCAGCGATATCTAATATTTGTAACAGCACTTCGAAAACGAATTGTGGTGGTAATAATGGTTGGATGTGGCCTGATGTCGCTCAAATGGATTCTCAAGAAGCACGTGAAGTTTTAGATCGTATATTAGCAGAATCGAAAAACAAAACTCGTCGAGCGAAAGAACTTGCAGTGGTTTCTACAGGGCCGTCACCAACTTCTGTGTGTCCTATAACCACTATGAATGCACAGGGTTCATTAATTAATCTTAAGGGCTGTAATGGTTCTCAAAGTTTATCTGGTGATAATCAACATTCTAATCATTTTCAGTCTCATTTATTGAATGGAAATTATTTTGACGGTAATCAAGCAAAAGGCTGTGAGGATATGAATCCTGGTGATATTTCTGTTTCTAGTGGTAATTCAGGCAATCAGTGTGCACTAAATGATTCAAGAATGTTACCAACTCCATTTAATTTAAATAATGGCCACTTTAATCATCGTTCTTCAACCACGTCAACTGACGGTTCGTCGAATGGATTTCAAATGTGCATACCACGTACTGTTCAAAGTAAGTATTCTGTTCTTGTCTCCTCTTTCTTGATACATTACATTCAATAGTTATGATTGACAGAAAGTGTTCTCAGTAAATGCGTAACAACAGCCATCCAATTTTCACAAAAAATGGACCGAAATGACTAATTAATACCATAGTTCTGCGTTTAGTTCAAAGTTCTCAATCGTAATAGAGTCACTTCCTACCGACTGACAACAACTTGCAGGCTATCATGTGCTTGTTAAAAAGTTAATCACCGTGTAAATGTAACGTTTAATTTTGTCTGACTGTTGGATATACTGTTAAAAGTAGGTAAGGTTTTTTTATTACTTATTTTGTTTATAACAGTGTTCGGTATATTAGGGCACAATGAATACGCCACACTATACGAAACATTAGTTATGTAAAGAGATGGGTGTTGATACAGAAAGAAATGTTTAGTTTGTGCAGGGATTTAGTCGATCGCTAATTTCGTACTGCTTCTGAAGAACAGGAGTCAACAAACTACAGTGGATCGTTATTAGCTTCTGTTCTGAGGCGTACCTGACATCATCCCAAAACTAAAGAATGTTGTATATTGTCTGTTGGACTACATTCGAAAGATACGTTGTACCAACAAGCGGTAACTCTATCCTTTTGTTCTTCATTCTCTACCATGCTGTACATCAGCTTTCCCTCATCCATGCATTACCACCTTAAACTTTGTTGTAAAAAAAGTCATTCGAAATATTCTTCCTGACTACTAAACCTTATGTTTTAAGATAATAACAAGGACTAAACAAGACTGTATCCTTATATATTTTTTGAATTTAGTACTACTTTGTAGGAAATCCTTAAGGGATTGAATTGGTCGAAGATTCTCATCCTACAGAAGCTACATTTCACCTAGTTAGAGGAATACGACTAGCGATGCATGGTTGTTCATCCGAGTCTTCGTATAGGGATCTACATCAGTAAAAGCGATTCTAAACTGACAAATTAGTTTGAAATAAATATCTGCTAGTGCATGACATATTTTCCTCCACTGCCAATATACCTATGCATTACATTATATCTCTACTGGACTTCGAATGAAATTATATTCACAAGGAATATTTGTTATTCATTGTATAATTTGTGATGTGAATGGCACAGAAACGAGTTTAAACAGTGCTTTCATGTATATATATCCTGTTAACGTGTTGAAACTCATCTTGTTAACTGAGTTGAGATTTATTTTTTAGATAGAATGTAAATTAGTAAAAACGACAAAATGCAACGAGACTATTAGACACTGAAAATTCTTACGTTAGAGGTCAGAAAGCCACATCCGTATGTGTCCTACTGATTAAGCTTTGCATTCGAATGTGTTTGACTTACGTTGGCGCAAATTTACTACACTTATATTATGTACTATGAAAGTCATTTCAGTTAATGAGGCCCTTCAACGTACTCCCACTTCATTTAGGAGAATTCAACTGAAATCATGAATGTAGCGAGTGTAAATTTTCTAGCTCTTTACTATCACCACTTCTACGCCGGAAATTCTAGTGATTATTTATTTAGAATGTTTCAATTGTACAGATCATATAGGTTTGTTTAATGATTCCTGTTCCGTCAACTGAACATGACGAGCTATATTTATGAAGATACCTGAGTATGTTGTGGGTTTAACTCATTCTAGGTGACCTGATACCCAGTAATTTCCATTTCGTTACCGTTTTATTTTGTACAGCATTTATTATCGTAATTATTCATTGAAACAGGCTAATAAGTTTTAGAAAAATTGCTGTTCGCAATAGGTTAAATTATCATTCTTGCTTATTATCTGTACTTTTGTCTCCCACAATAGGTTTTGACCTTTCTCCGTCAAATGAGTTTCTCACCAATATGAATCGTCCCCCTAATTTGGTTTCTGATATATGGAATTCAGTAGCTCCATCATTTAGTTCGGTTCAAACAGATTCTAGTTCACAGCTTCATGGTTATGCTGGCTCTAGTTGTTCCACACTTGAATAATCTGAATGAATTCATCATCACCTAATCGTAATAGCAACTCTCTTATTTGTTCGAATCGCGTTATAAATAGTCGTGCGTTGGATAATGCGTTTGATACTGCAATATTCGATTTCAGCGATACGAGACGTGAGACAGATGGTGACATTAGCCCAACTATTTTACTTCACAATCGTCTACAACAAGAGCAAGATTTACATCAACCTCTAACTCGTCGACATAGTGATTGGATCGTCCCTTCCTCTCATCTGCTTACTGAACTGACAGCTGATTCAGGGGGTACCACTTCTTCACCAGGTCGTAACATTGCAGTTAACGATAATGAGGCAAATTCACACTCATATTCGGTGAATAATTTTAATTTTATCCATGATTTGGATCAGTTATGTTTGAGTTCCCCATGTGATAAAGATCCTACTGTTAATGGTACTTCTTCAGTATGCACTACATTGAGCAACTGTATTACTGTTTGTCCTCCTGGTTTTGAAACACATGATCACAACGAAAATGAATCCGTTTTCACTCTTAAACCTGAGTCGTTAATTAATTCTACTAAACTTTGGTCATCTTCAAATACACGTAAAGTTCATAATACTGGCAGTGTTAACACTAATAATCATATAAATGCTACTAAATGTATCAGTCTCGCTCATAATCTTCCACCATCAAGTACTGACCCGTTGATTGGATCAAGACTGTTTTCAAATACTTCTGTACTTCAGCGTTTATTTAGCAATCCTGCAGGTCAGTTATCTAATACAGTTTCTACCAGTAATCATGATCTTAATATATCCAGTCTAATCAGTAGTTCTATTTGGCCTCAGACTAATAATGATCACATTCCTATTTGTTGTTCATCAAACGGTATCGATGATTCTTTTGGATTTTCTTATTTAGAAAACGAGAATCAATTTCAACAGCAGCATCAAGCTGATACTTCTACTCAAAGTTCAGCGTTTTTTCATGAGAATCTGAGTGATTACACAGGTTCGAATAGCATTAATAATAATGGGACAGAAAATACAACTAACGGTAGTCAATCTGCACGTTGTGGAGCTATTGGTGAAGGCCGTCGTCGTGGACGTCCTAGTTCAAATCTGCTATCCGCTGATAATGATGCCATGGCTTTATCAGTTTCATCTTCATTAGCGTCTATTACAGGAAGTGGCTTAACGATTCCGCTTTACCGATAATTTGTGTAGTGATTGAAGCCTTTAAATCATTTGAATGATCATTTAGCTCACGTAAAATACTAGTAGAATATAAACTTAGGCATGCAATAGAATATTATTATTACTACTATTATGTATTACTTAATTTTATCAACTTTTCACAATCCTAATATCACTTCAGTAATGTGAGTTACATTTGTGTGTTGAAGGTATGAATCGGGACTTAGTTACCGAATTTCGGAGTGTTATTATGGCTGTTTGTTCTCGTTATACCTGTGGTATAATTATTATTATTACTTTTAAATGATTACTTTCGCGTCTCAGAATTGCCTTCCATAAACTGTTCTGAATAAACCTTTAATTGATCTTCTCTGATTCGACTAACCCTATGTTGTTCGTTTCCTAAAATATTGTAGTTACAAATATCTTTCTTCTGAAAGTTCCAGCCTTTATATGTACACTTCAGATTCCTGTTAAATGATCCATTGATTTGTCACAACAATTCTTGATTTTTCTTCATGATTTTCATTCGGTGACCAAGTGTTTGATTCTGAATTCTACCATTTTGTTGACGATCGCTTCTCAGGGTTCCTTATTATGCTAACTTGTTAATTAAAAATGTCGACTCTTATATTATAGATGTGTCTCCTCCGGTTATTCTCATCCATTAGAATTTCAGCTTTGTTCACATGTTATGGTCTTTAACATGTCACGACGAATATACATAAAAGAAGAATCAAGGCGTCATTTACAAACAAGAGACAGGATTATCAATTTTGATTATTTTGTTTTTTTATTTCAAAACAGAGTCCTTAATAGTTCCACCTGATTTCCTTCCCGGTTTTAAAATGACCGTAAACAGAAAAAAATTCATTTAATAACGAAACATTTACAAGTATGAAGAACACTTTTATTCTCTGTGTAACAAAATGACTCTCAGCAAATGTTCATGTTGGTTATCTCGATCAGGAAGATGTATTCAGGATAATTTGTTTACTTGAATGAAAAAAAAGTAATTACTTTATTTTTCTATTAATTCAATTAGTATTAACATCAACTTATCTTAATCTAAACAAAGACATCACTGAGACCTGTCATAATATATGTTAAATATTTCCATAGGAATGTGTCACTAGCATTTTTTGAACTACACTATGGTCATCTCCACCAGATCGTCCATATCTTATTTTCTCATTACGCTGTGTGCTGATTACAAATACTGTTATTTGCGTTTCTTTAATGTGTTCGCATAACTGTCATCCAACCTTTCTACATCTCTCTAGTTACCTGCCTACTTATAATATTGTTTGCAGCTCTGGTGAATTTCATATGTAATTTAATACCTAGCACTATATCACTGAGTTTTTTTTCATATCTATTCGTAGTAACTTCTTGTTTTCTTGAACCGCTGCTTGCTTATTTCTTTTCTTCTACCATGTGATTGAATGAGTACTACTGTTTAATATGTTGTTGCTTATAATCAAGATGACTAAAACATTATGTAATAGCGTGTACAAGTTATCGTAATAGAATTAGATAGACAGAGGCAAAGCTCATAACACTGGTAAGCTATATGTCTTTCTTAGACAATTGGAGTAAAGGTTTCCATTCATAAAATTATGCAATTTATATTTATCTATGTATACCTTACAGTCCAGTGAATTATGTTCTATACTTATATAGTGTAGTTACTCATTTTATGTTGGTTGGTTATCGTCTATGTTATTATTTCTATTGTTGTCATTATTTTCACTGATATTTGTAATACCACTATTATTATTGTTATTATTTATATTACTACTAACATTATTCGCAACCTATGTTCAAGCGATCATAATCAATGTTTTCAATCAGATATGATTATGCATATATACTATCAGGTTTTCCTTTTTAATCTATTTATGATCTATGTGAAAGTCGGTTAGTCTACAATATATTATTTCTACCGGTTCAATTTTCATAATGACGTATGTGCATGTACAGGTATACTACTGTTTTCGTTAAATCATCAGAATCAGGTGACATCTTTCTTTTCTGTTCTTCAAAGGTTCCTTCTTCCTATATGTATACATATTCGTTTAGTCGATTGTTATTTTTTAACAGTGAAATGAAATTGCTATTTATCTGAATGTGTTAAATGAAGTAAACATTAAAAATCTAGTTAAAAATATCCTTGAGATGTAATTTATTCGAGATGATAGACATACTTTATGTCTTTTTCTGTAAAACATTTTGTTATGGACTATTCCCTATTTCTGTTTTGCTTGCATTCTACTTTGGAAAAATATCTCTCTCCATCTACTCTATTTATCCTTGTTCATCTTTTGTTTTCTACGATTTATCCTCCTCATCGGCTGTTAGTCAGTCCTATTTTTGTAAATTTTTTTTGGTTTAGATGTTTCTTAACTTCTCAGTAACAACAATATTTAAATTTGTTCTCATGTTTTTTGTGCATTACATTATTACTTGTCTGCTACAATGTGTTACGTATCAAGTATCATCTACGCAGCTCATCTAAAACGCTCAACACTATTGTGTATGGGCTCCATTAAATTATATACTACCTAAGATAGACAATTGTTTTTATTCTACTTTCCTAGTAAATTATCATTACCTTGAGTATTCATCTCTTCTCCTTCTCAATATGTATGAACTTTTGTCATTTAAATATCACCATACACAGGAGATGAAACGCATTAAGATATGTTGAACGTGGAGTTCTCTGTTCGCTATTCTTAGTTAATCCATATACACATACGTGTATCTGATAATTTTTTTTCTAATCACGTTATTTAATCATGTAGCACCATTATTATTCATATTGTTATAAATCTTACATAGACTCATACTAATCTATTTATGTATCCTCAAACTATTTATTATTTATAATGTCTATTACGTAATGAATCTAAAACGACATATGATAAGAAAATATTATGCGTATTTGTGAATGAGTTCTAGTTCAATCGAAATGAAATCATAATGTACTTTTCTACTGCATAAATTTTCTACGTATATTTTTTGTATTATTTCTTCATTTATTCCATGTCTACATGTATGTCTGCGTATATGTACTGTGCAGTACGCTTACGTGATTCGAAGCTTTTTCTAGGATTTTTTCGGTGACAGAGGAAAGAGACAATGTTCGTTACCGTTGAGACTTTTCCTTAATTTTTTTTTCATTTTTTTTTTGGCACACACATACATGCTCGCACTCATCTTAAGATATATCAACCAATTTACAAGAGATGATAGATAAACAAGAGATATCTCAGTAAATAAAAGAGTATCCAAATTTGATCTAGTAAGTATTTTATCAATTTGAAACTATATAAAAGGAAGATTTCAAATTCAATTTTGCATGGATTTATACATACACATCTACACATGCATTACTCATCTTGAGTGCTTTAATTGATATTTTTTAATACAATAAAAAAGATGTTGTTTATGATGGAATTTGTCGTCTACCCGGTTGAAAAAAAGAGTGCTTATTACTATGCAACATTATTAAATACAATTCAATTACTACTTTTATGCACAGCTGTAGACATTTTGTCTATCTTTCTATGTACATGTATGTGTGTGCATTTTTGTGTACGTGCATGGATGAATGGTTACAAACTATAACTAGTTCCTGTTGTGTTTTTCTAGCCCTAATTGCACTATTCTAAAAAAATAATTAAATTCTTGTTATATATTTTGTTATTTTGGCTTTAACTGTTATAATAGGAAAATGAAGTTGTTGCAATTCATTAGTTAAATAAAACGAATATCATATAACCTAAATCGATTATATAAAGCAGTTTAGGTAATCCCATAAGTTTCAATATATAAAATTACTAGTCTATAAGATTGAATTCTATAGTATTTGAGATTCCAGTAATTAGTAACTAATTTATTTAAAAGAATAAACATTGAGTTCAGTCCACGTGGTGATGTTGAAATGGTTAATTTGATCTCGTCGTGCTTATGTGATGCGACAAGTCGGATCTATGCGGACATATAACACGTTCTACGTTGTCCATGGTTGGTGACTGGCTGACTATTGAATAGTGCATGTTTAAGATCAAGTCGCCTCCTAGATGAAGGTATTTGAATAAAAGTGACTTGCTACAAATGAAACATCGTGTGAATACACCATAAAATCAATATAACTAAGCACTGATGTCCCTATTTCATGTTTAAGGCAAAATCGATTTCGCTTGCCAACTGTCGACTTTAGGAAAAAAACTAATTGGGCTTTATTAATTAATATCTCCTTAAGTGCGTGGTTCGAAAGGAATCGACAGATCATCCGCATAAGAGCATCAAGTGGAGTGTCTTGATATTATTTAGCTTAGCATAATTACTATATGGTCATAAAGTTTTGCTGGTTTGCTTTTTTTTTTTAGCAAAGTTGCTGTTTTACGGGATGGGGTTTCTAACCCCCAACCCTCTATTCGGACTTAGGACCTGCAGCAACCCTAGGGGGGCTCCAGGCTGTTTTAATAGGGCACTGCGTAGGTTTGATAAATATCACCATATGTATTAATAAAATACAAATATTAAGTGATGAAGGGAATAAAACATTTCAGCCAGGAAAGTCTTCAAAATGGTCAAACGATTGGGGCCAAGGGGAGAACAAATCAATAACTTATACAATCTAGAGATACTGGCAGTTCATGATTTCAAACCTGAACTCTATCTTCCAAAGCGACCATAGCCGTAAGACCTAATTTTCAGAGCTGAATAGTTTAACTCTGAAGCTTTTACGGTCATTCTGGACGACTTAATTAGTACAAACTTCTCAAAGAAGTGAGCTATGAGACTTTTACTACTATGAACTTGTTCTGTAGACTTTGAATTTGATCGGTTATTGTTGTTGGTTATTAATGTGTACACCAATAAGATCGTTAAGATTAACGCTGAAGGTTCCACTATTAAACCATCCAGCTCAGAGAATGCGGTATAACATAAACCATCCTCTTGAGTTACAAATCTCTTGAAATAGTTATACTTTAAAACCATTTTTATTTAAAAACTCCACGTTTGTTTTATGTACACCATTATATTTGTCAAGTGTATAATTAGTTTTATTTTACCAGTATTCTTTAACCATTATACTGTTATGCAATTCATTTTAACACTGATGATACAATCAACTTTGTATTTCTTAATAACCCACTAAACTTACTAAATCACTATAAATTCAAATGTACAGCTTTTGTAAATAAAATCATCAAGAGGAAAGTTCTCTTGGTTTGAATGTCCTACCTTCTTTATTCCTTCAGTTTTTCGTTAGATAATGTGTACCTATTTATAGTATTGCCTTAATTAGTTGTGTAAGCATTTGTTGTATTGAGTGCACACTAGATATAATGGAACTTAAAATTGTACGTTTACTTAATGACTACAAATCCGGTCACTTTATAGTGCTTATAAACTAGAATCTACTATTCCAAATAAACTACTAAAATTTCCGACGGACTAAATTTACGGTATTTACTGTTCGGCGTTTCGCGTAACTATATTTATGATGGAACTCATTTTGAATTAATTTTATTTTTAATACCATTTGCAATCAAATTACATCTCATCTGTTATTGATTTCGGCCCTATCATGTGGCTTCATCATAGCAAATTAAATCAAGAGCGTATGGAATATCCCTCTGTTGTGCTCTTTGATTTTGGCGGGATAAAGCAAAAGGACTAAATACCATTAGTTTCAAATGATTTTGAAAGTGTACAGGTGATTTCCTACTTTTTTCTTGAGTAAAACTGCCCTGACAGTAATTCTCTTGGAAGACATGTAGAATTGTTTTCAGCTTTCCATGTATGAAGAGTGCGTCATTAGTTTTTAAGTTACCTGAACACTTCTGTACTTAATATTGTTTTTTTATCTTGTGAGTTCTATAAGCTGATATTTATTTCTTGTGGTTTGTCTTCCTTCGTATTTGTATTTCTAAACTTCCTGTATTATTCCGACATACGGTGTGATGCATTCTAGTTTGTTATAAATGCTGTAATCTATGCGTAGTTATCAAAAACAAAATTATCCACTACTTTTTGATTCTTTCTTTGGCGAAAATAACATGAATACACCGAAAAGAAGTCTTATTATAAAATGAAATTTCTAGTAGTGGGCAGGAAATAAGCAAAAAGAATAAAAAGCTCACAAATCTAAAGTAGTTTTGTGGGGATTCCGTATTCGGTTTTGTTGTTTGCATTCGTCAAAGGTTGATCTTGGTTAAGTGTCTTTGTGAACCAGGGAACAGTGATGAGCAGTTATATATATCTGCAAATATGTGGAATTTGTTGTTGCTGTTGTTAAAAGATGCATTTGAGTCTTAACAGTTTGATTGCGAAATCATAAAGACACTTCCCTCTTTAAGCTTCCAGATTTAACGTCGATGTCAGAAAAATTAGCATCTTACTTTGCAACGAAAGTTATATCTGTATATCATAATAAGCATACTGAAATTAGATTTCATAATAATTCTGTTTAATAGTTTCTGTGTTATTGCAGAATGTATCTCTCCTTCAGATTATACATTTTTCATTTACTGACATGCCTTGAAGTTAATCACCCTGCCTATACAAAAATACTGGATATTTTCAGGTTTATGTATTACAATTTTAGCCAATTTATGTATTATTTGATTGGTAAAACATTAAGACTATACAAGATCTATGCATTATTTTGTAACAGTTATATGGATTATTTGTCTCCTATTTCGAATCACTAACCAGTCTTATAATAGTAAAACCTCATCAAATTCCATTGTCTAGAAAGAAACCTTATGTTGACACTATATATTCTCAACTAATTTCTAATATTCATCCGTTTGTAAATAAACTTACTGAAAATATATACCTAAATCTATATCATCTAGAGTAACTATTTGTTGAAATGTCTAGAACGTAGTTGTTGGCATCATTATCGTAGTGAATTATGTTTTTTAATTGCACATTGTAGAAATTCCTGAATATAAACTTGTCACCATGACTTCACGTGGATTGGACAGTGATCGCAAACTAAGAATCACTCAACATTTGATTAGTTCTAGTATTGGACTAATCTCAGCAGTGCATCTCAATTGATATCTATGACTAGAGGTCGAGAAATTTCTAAGTGTGTTACAGGACTTTTAGGAACGAATGATTCACATTAATCAGTAAATAAATGGCACATTGACATATATCTAATCAATTGACTCATAGTGAACAGGTCACTCAGTTGCTTGTAGTCAGAGGTCAGCCAGTTAACAGGAATGTAGGATCAAATAAGGACAATACAGCTCATAAAGCCAATCAATCACTATCAAGACCATCAAAACAGTGGATTATCGTTCGTGGAATAACTGAAAAGCCAACTGCTACATGAAGTTGGAGCTGTTGGTATTGTTCAGAATAACAATAAAAGTTTCGGGATTTTACTATCTAATTTACAAATCACAAAACAAATGTGTGAAAATGATGGATTTTCATAGTTACTCATACCGACTACCGTCAAATCAACAGTGTGCATGTGGTATACTTGATGATAAACTGCATATGTAGCCATCGAAATCAATAACCGTGACAACCTGAAGATGATTTTCCAATAGGGTTATGAATAATGAAACTGGCCCTAATCTATTAGATACTAACATATGCTAATTAGCAACTCCACCTTTTTTAAAGAAAACAAACTTTATAGGTCAAAGTTCATCATCACTACCATCATCGAACGTTTAAATCGTTATGTACCAGCAGATGCTTTAACCATTTCGAAATTCTGTCATCACTCGAAATTAATGCCTTTGATCTTATAACCCGCTTAAACGCTATTTATATGAAATTTTTAAAACGAATAATCTTAACCTTTAGAAACCAGCTTAGAATAAAGGTTAATCGAGCCTAATCATTAATAAGTCAAATGCTTTTATAGACTGAAACTATATTTTAGTATGGAAGTTAGATGGGTAAAATGTTAACAGCCTATTGAAACAGAACTTTAAAAAAATTATCCTCGAATATATGTGAGGAATAAGTCAGTGAGTCAAGTAACAATCTCTTAACTCAGAGGAAATCATTTCAGATTTAAATCTTAGACAAAAGCTAGTGCTTCATTTATTCTCCCGCACACACTCAGCACATTTCATCATTGCTGTTTGTTAAAAGAAATGAATATGCCAACCAGGAATCTCAAATAATATAATTAAATAATCACATCATTAAATAACTTCAGTTACAGTATTCATTAAAAGCCAGACAACTCTTTTTTCGTTCCTAGTGACAGATTCTACAGCTATTTATCCGAAACCCCTTCAGTGATCAAACACAATACCTCTAGTTCAGATATAAACTTAGAAATATTAAACACTTTCAGCATCTTCATATGCATGAAAGTCTTACATAATAAATTGTGCTACATAATCTTGAAATAATAAACTAGCTTATGGAATTGTATCATAAAGGAAATGACAGTCTTCCTAATATTCTAAAGTTGAAAGGACTGCTTTTTATCGAGATTCTATACGTGGTCTGTAATTACATTCTATCCATACACTTACATAAAGATTTGTGGCTCAGATGGGTATTTCTTAATTTGTTCTGAATTCTCTGAAATGGATTGGTTGCTTGTTTTGAATTACATTATAAGCTCTGTGACTAAGTTCATTAGGATAGGCTAATATAGCGCTTGTAGAATAATGAAGTCACTTCTACATGAAGTAAGCACAGATAATGTTGTCCAATGTGGTAATAAAGGATACGTAATTCAACTATCTAGCTCGTAGAATGGTAATATCAGTTTGACAAAATAGATACGTTGTTTAGATGATTATTATCTTATAGTGGGTCTGTGGATTTCAATGGTTGTATAGCTGGGATAAGTGGGTGATTTAGACCAAAAAATGCAGCTATCTCTATAAACCCAGTAGACTACTAATAATAGAGTGCTCATTAGTTAATAATTTATAAAAATTTCCAGAGATTTTATAAGGAATGTAAGCACTGGAGTTGAACTAGTTTCTGCAGTGACTTAAGCACAACTGCAGTAGATGATCACTTAACATCACTAATTCACTTAAGTTACAAATATACTTGATTGATTACTAACTTGCTAATCTGAGGGTTAAGAGCTTGCCCCGAGATATAAAAGTCTTGGATTGTAAGGGTAGCGAAAGCGTACTGCTAAAGAATCCCATGAGAGGACGAAACATTTATTCAGTGTCACCCGGTTTCTAATTATTGTCTGATTAATAATAGTCAATGGAACAAACTAATAAATGGATTACGTAATTAGTAGGAGGTAATCTAAGAAGATTACTGAATAATCTAACAAGACTTCTTACGAAATAAATAATGTGAAATGATTAGAGAAAATCAGTAGGGGATTTTAAACTATGGTTTCATGTTGATTGGTATTCATCAACAATAAAACCTAACTATACTTTCTGACACTACGGGTATATTAAAGATTCGAACTTATACGGTGCAGCAATTAGCTATGTGATTTATACGACTAGTCCATGGTCAGTAACTTAAATAACAGCACCATATCAATCGAATTACGTTGATTGCTTTATTGTTAGGTAACTCAGTTTAAAGTGAACTTCCAGGTTAGTTAGCACTTATCTGAAAGGCGTACACACAAACTTAAGGTGAGTCATGTCTTGTACGGGAATCATGGTAGTAATAAGTATTCAGGTGAAAGGGAACATTTTGATGAGTATACTTATTAAATTTAATTAACCATATAATCATCATCATAGTTTATGATAGTCCTGTATTAATCAGAAACTTGCTCAGTAGATAAGAGAGATGATAATGTGAAAATCTTTTTTAGAATGAAAATAATAATTCAACTTAGATGCTAAACAAAAATATTTTTTTTCTCTGTAATATTTTGAAAACAAAATGATTTCACCACACGTTGGAAATATTGATTCGTAATTTTACATGCGATCACCTTGATCTACGGCAAACACGTTAATTATTCAGCTGATGAAATGAATTCCTCAAAGCCTAGTCTCGTGAGTATCAATTATCAGCAGCATTATTCTTATAGAATTTATAACGTTGAATTGACTGATTATAATGAAAGAAGATAAATCCAATAGATTAATGATTGTAAATCAATAAAATTATCATGAAAATGTAATTATTATTGGATGGCAATAGTTTCCAAGAGATTTTCATGTTTAGCAACCAAATGATATTTTATGTAGTAAAAGTTAACTCGTGTCTAGTAATAAAATACAAAATACACGTTTCTTCTTATTTAAGATATATTAAGTGAATCCATTTGTATTTCAGTGAGTTGATGATCACACTGTTATTTGAACTTAATTCCATTTGTTGTTTCAAACATAATCATATCTTAAACTGAATTACTGAATCTAAACAGTCCAGTGAATTTTTCACCATGTATGAAGGTATTAATACAAACAGAAGTGTACTTGTCTACATTATTTATGCATGTCTATAAAGTATTACTAGTCTAAACATGAATACGGTTAAGTGGTCTGTTATGTCTAACTGAAAATTCGATTTACTCATAAATTTCCAATCAGCGTTCTATTACTATCAATTACACTAACCACTCAGATGCAGATGCAAACCAGGAGTCAGATGACTCTGATGAACAACAAAAATCACGACTAAAGTTCTGTTTTTTTTTTCTTCCTTAAATCAGTGTGTTAAGAGAACATCACGTCAAGAAACTGATTAGCTATAATTCTCAATGTAAATGAATAAGTTCCTTTCTTGATTACGGTGAACATCTATGTATACATATAACATTGTATATCTGTTTGTTTGTGCTTTTATTTCTTGTAACTTTAAATAGACATTATTTGTTCATAAATGTTAATTATTTATAGAAACATAAATCAGCAATTATAATGGTGTGTAGATTGTTATTGTATTAGACAACAATATAAAAGAAGCAGAATATAACTGACAAAGAAATGCCGCCATGTTCAAAGCGAATGAGTAACTTTATTGAGTGACGTTATACACAACGTATTCAGTATTCAATCATTGTGTTATACTAATTGTTTCCAGTCACATTTTCTTTCACTTAGTAGATGAGTGATGATTATCAAAGTGTAATTTTCATTAAGAGGTTTTATTCCCTGGGTCTTGATGTTTACCTTGAACAAATCACCGTATCTGTGTCAAATGTAAAACACAATTGTATTCAAAACTGAAATGAAATCACTTATAAAAACTACACTGCAACACGCATCATTCATCCACTAAATGAATAGAAAATTGATTGGGAATACTGTCAAAAAACACATTATTTAACCATGAAAATGCTATTAAATCCTTAGCTATTTTGCTTTGGTTTTTGACTGCAGTCTAGATAGTAAGCAATAATTTGTATTATGAAGTGATCAGTTTAAGTGAAATTAGTTTTTTTTGACTCAGTGCAGTGTTGATGCATAAAAATAAGATAAATATTTGGCTTCTAAATGAGAAAAACTCTAAATGATATGGTTGTAACTTATTCAAGACTTCATTCTATCAACTTGTAGTTTCGATTATCAGAATGTCTTCGTTATACTCCTGAGTCAATTCATAATTTCATCGATTGCTTTCATTATTAGATGTAAGTGTACATGCTATTCTCACTGAGATGTCCGCTCACCTTTTCTTATTCATCTTTCGGATTATCACACAAGGTACTCCGCACACTCACTTCAATATACAACATACTTTCAGACTAGAATCAAAATACCAAAAGCTGAAGGCCGCATGCTAATTAGCCAGTTACGTTTTGTGGAATTTAATTTTAAATGAATGTGATATACACAATTTACTGAAACAAACCATTTTTAAGTATACTTGACATTTAATGAAATTATCTAGAGACACAGAGGTTTAATGACAATAGCTCCTATTTACCTGAAAGTCAACTCTCGGCATGAATGGAATCTTTTTTTACAGAAAACTTTTCTGAATTTATTCCGGGAATCGAATAGACATTCTTCTTTCTGTTTTACCAATGTAACCATATTGGCCAGTACATGTAAATTTATACAAACAACTGGGGAGGGGAAAATATACGAATAATGCCTGTTGATTTTTGATTACCTGGGAGAATATGTTGATTAACATAAAACAGAAACTTTGACATTTAAATATTTAGTGTTATATACTACTGAGAAGAACCAAACAAAACCAAATGAAATCATCTTAACCTACTAAAATCAGTGTTCTTGTTCTTGCTTACAAGTTTGTAAGCAGAACGATGTTTATGAGAATTAGTGAAATTTTACTAAATAGAAGCAGTCATTTGAATGAGACTCAATACAAGTTTCTAACTTGTTTTGCTTTTACATAGCGATTAGTCCATGTATAATCCATATCTTCTTAAATGTTCCAACGGTTGTAGACAGACAGCTGTCGAGATATTTGATGATAGTTCGTATGTATCAGTAATAACGGATTCTAAAATCTAAACTTATTAGAAACAATGCCGCACACCGATACGTTACCAACGGGTTATTATATCTGAAATAGTCTTTTGTTGAAATGAGATAATTACATTAATTGCCTAGTAAGCGATAATCATCACGAACCAGACAGACAACACATTGGATAGTACTACATGATCACTCTCGATTTGTGAAATTATGCATATGAACTAAAGTGTTTAGTATCATTTTTAATTCTTTGATTCATATATTATCGATGATATTTATCGGCAATATTTTAGCTACAAGCACATAATTCATGTTATTAAACTTGAAACAAACTAAGAATGATGAATTAATTTGCAAAGTGAAACAATGATTCACTTTATTTCACGTGGTCCTTATTAGTTGTTTACTTCTTTATTATATTTGTATACGGCTGGTCGAATTATACCTATGAACTTAGAATGTGGTCAAAAATTTAAATAACTCCCTATCGTGTGCACTATATTATTGGTATCACAATGATTCAATTTAATAGGTAGAAAACCGTGAATATTCCGTGTTTCATGTTATTAGTGTTATGTTGGGCGATTAAAGAAGAGTAACGAACTCGCAGAACTGTATTTTTGAACATTATTTCAATCTTTCTAACTGTGGGTAATGTAAACATTTCATTTCTATGATTGTTACGTTTATTTTACCCTATCCTCCCGTTTAATATATATACTCTTAGTACAAGTTGTCTATATTCATTACCACTATTTCTTTGTTGTGTATTAATGTTAGATTCCTAATTGGTCTGCTGTCGGGTCAGGTTTTATGTATATATAAAGGGATGTGTGAAATATAATATGATTCTGTCTGGTTGGTCCGTCGGCTTGGGACCGAGTGGGCATAGGAGAGACGAGCATTTACCGACTAGGTACAAATTCGATTGTCATTCGACCAAACAACCAATTTCTCGCGAAATAACAATTAGGTAAAATTTTCTTACAATTTTGAACGAACTAAACCACATTCCAATCTGATCTATGAAACTAAATTCGAAAGCAAATTAGTGCAACAAATATTACGTCAGTGTTTACATTTTACTCCAGCAGGGTGCTGGTAGCAACCCTAACAGCTCATTAGGAACTTTTATAGATAGCGAAGATATATGATGTTAGTTTTAATCACACAGGGAACATTGGTTTCCTGATAATTTCAATTACGTATTGTTGACGAATGTCAACTAGCACAAAACTTATATCCAGAATTTTCTGTTGACTGTCTCCGTCACATCATATCAACAAAAATAAGGGAATTACGTTTTCCAACAAACTTCCGATATTCTTGAACATTGAAAGACATCATAGCAATTCAAGGACAAACACACAAATAAACCATATTGACTATTTTCTTATTTATTAGTGCTAAATTAAGTCGTCAATCAGTGATTTGATCCCTTTACAGGTGATACATATATTTCCAGACAGTTAAAGGTATTATTATGGGAGTCCAAACAACTGTCTACCAACCTCAAAGTCAGACTCTTCAATTCGAACGTCAACACAGTTCTTCTGTATGGAGCTGAAACGTGGAGAACTACTGCAAGCATCCTGAGGAGGGTACAGGTATTTATAAACAACTGTCTACGCAAAATATTGAATGTCCATTGGCCGGAAACCATCAGCAACAGCCTACTATGGAAGAGAACAAACCAACTTCCAGCTGAAGAGGAAATCAGGAAACAACGTTGGAAATGGGTAGGATATACATTGCGGAAATCATCAGACTGCATCATGAGACAAGCGCTAACTTGGAATCCTGTTGGACAACAGAAAAGAGGAAGGCCTAAGAACACCCTGCGTCAAGAGCTGGAAGCATACATAAAAAGGATGAACAGTAAGTGGAGACATCTGGAAAGGATTGCTCAGGACAGAGTTGAATGGAGAATACTGGTAATCTGCCTTTGCTCCTCCGAGAGGGGTAACAGGCGTAAGTAAGTAAGTAAAGGTATTAAAAGTCAGTCGAAATGACAACATCACCAGTGACCATCGACAACAGTATGTGACATATTATTTAGTAAATAACTAATTGATTTCATTATTGGGTATTGTGGAGATTGGTGAACTTCTGAAGTTGCACAAAGCATATCAAACCTAAAATCCAATAGGGAAAACTAAAATGTATTGGAAGGCTTTTACATATAGGACACTTCGAAAGTTCACATTCACTAACGTATCAGAATTAGAACCCAGAACTTTCAGGTTTCTCGACGAGATCTCAATGTTTAAGTCTCTGAAGCAACATTTGATAATTTATATTTCTAAGTTCAATCAAATTGTCATTTTATGTTTCTCTATCCAATACTGTCTAGGAAAAACTGGTTTTCAATATTTGTATAGCTAAGGTTAGTTTGTGATATGAAACTTGAAATATTTAATTTTAAACAGAGAAAATATTTCATCCTTTGGAAGGAAACAAGTCCCAAATATAACTATTTGTGTACTTTTACGTTGTAAGGAAGGAGATTTCTAGAATTTTCAATAAATATTTTCATTGTTTGTATTGCATTAAATTAAAAATTTACCGTTTCTACTCCATACAGCCAAACGATGTTAGTTGGAAATTTAGTCGATTCAGTCATCTGATTGGTTTCAAATCAAACTTGTATAAAATACATTATTAACCGCTAATGATTTTTTTTACCATTATTATTATTATTATTATTATTATTATTATTATTATTATTATTATTATTATTATTATTATTGAGTGCATTCAGTGTACTGAATAATCGCTTCATATATTCTCTCACTCTTCTATTTTGTTCACACTCCTCCAAAGTCAAACAATGGATTGTGCAATATCTCATCGAACTTCCTGTTTTAGAATAACAGAACTTTTGAATATTTGTCGAATATATATATGAAAAGATCTCGGTTGGGTCCCATTGAAAACTAAAGAGCACTAGAAAGCTATGTCGTCCTAGAGTAATATTCTTTGGTAGCGCACTCTTACTTCCTCCAGAGAGCAGAACCCAGAGCCATCAGGTCTTGTGGCGAGCACCTATACACTAGCACCACTGGATCAGCGTCTGTTGGTGGAATTTCTACTTCCATCGATTTGTGATATATAACGACGATCATCTGTTGTCAATTGTGATGACAAAGAGTTTTATACTTGGACAAACAGCTGTCCAGTGCTCTATGGTTTTTCATTGTATCACGCTATGACATATGAACAACAAACTAGATACGAAGCTCCACAAAAACCACCTTAAATGCAATTTATTAAAAGATTTTATACTATGTTTACTTCCAGTCATAAATGTTTACAAGCGGTCCTCATTCCATTGCTTTTCATCGCCTAGTATATTTTATATGCAAACTTTATAGAAGTAATTACTTCTTGTTTTTCCTGAGAATAAAAGAGAAGACAGTTGTACGAACTTCTGTGATGGCACTTTTTAAATTTTTCAGTAAATAGATTTTCAATATTTTGTAAACATTTTGAGAGCCTAAGCAAACGCGGTACATCATTAAGTAGACAAAATAAGCAGTATTAACTTTATGTTATCTCCCTCTTTCTCCTGCCTCACCTCTCTGTCATACAGTTAACATTTCGCACTGAAAAAATATTTGAGCTAACTAAATCATGAAAAATATTGCAGAGAAATAGACCCAGGCTATGTATAACCTCATCAGTATTCAATAATTATGTCGTACTCAGTATTTCCAGTCATTGTTTCCATACATTTAGTAGATATGTGCTACATATTAAAATGTAGCTATCATTATATGCTTCATTTTAAGTCCTAATTTTCATTTGGTATACTGAGAAGCTCTACAGTGGCATTTTCATAAAAGTCAGACACTTGAAATTACATCCCAGTATGCATCCCTGATATACTAAATGAACAGAAATAGCACATAAGAACTGTATACAATAAACTAATTTATATTGAGAATATTCAGCGTAATATTTTATTCACGATGTTAGAATGACCACTGTCTAGGCGTTTCCACTGTATGGAGGAAACAGTATACACATTACTTCGCAATGGCAACATCAGTTACTCTTTAAAAAAATTTATTTATTACGATGAATATAATTAATTAAGACGAATCTGTTCATGTTTATCAATATTATAAAACTTATGTGAATGACAATCCTACGGCTTAGATTATCTGGCTCGTTACTAAATCTAGTTGAATCTGTTGAAATAACAGTGTTCAAATGCTAGTTCAAGTGATTTTACATTTGAATAACTCGGCGACATGCCAGATATCCACTCCTTAACGTTATGTGTAGATACGTCTATGTAACATTCACTGTTTGATTATTAGAGTTCAGCCTGACTGTACGTTAGTGATTGCTGGGAATGTGAGGATAAGTGTGCCAAAATCTTAAAGAAAAATAAGAGTTGAGCAACGATTAGTTAGCACATCAGATGCCCTTAAACTTATTATTGAGTGGAATCGATCAAAGTATGGAATGATGCAAGGGTGAGTTTTAGCAATCGAAACAAAAAGTTAAAAGAGTTAGGCTTCAAACATATATTAAAAGCCCTACACTGCCACGCCATTCGTTTTTTACTACTTCAATAAAATAAAATCGACATTTCGTAAGTAGCAGATGACTTAATCAGGACCAGTTCGTATCATCCTGTTGATTAGTCACAGACTGAAACTAGTCAGCCTCTGTTGCTGTATGTGCATCCTGAGCAGATTA
The DNA here is from genome assembly GCA_025215515.1 of Schistosoma japonicum. Lineage (NCBI taxonomy): Eukaryota > Metazoa > Platyhelminthes > Trematoda > Strigeidida > Schistosomatidae > Schistosoma > Schistosoma japonicum. The sequence goes on along the minus strand of CM046069.1, from coordinate 26,506,682 downwards.
CCTCTATATAGCTATTAAACACAAGTATTGTTTAGAAGTCAGATTATGACTGACAAGTGGAGCCTAGGACGCGCGTTTCGTCTTATTTGGGGCTAGTTAGCTGAATATGCCTGCATCCCAATGTTGATGTCATTCGTGCCGAAGGCCATCGCGTTCACCACTAATCCACTGAGTCCAGACAATGAACTGACTTCGAATCCCAGTGTGAATATCAACATCAGGATGCAGGTACATCCAGCCGACTAGTCCCAAATAGGACAAAACGCGCTTGTCAGTCACAATCCAACTTAAACATTACTAGTAGATAAGTTAGTTTAAAATTACTGAGTTGATAAGACCTCCCCACGCCTCAACTCCCTCATCTATAGAGAGTGCATAATAATGTCAAGGTTATACTGAGTTATAAATGGTCAGCTAGTAAATTTAAAATGATTGATGTGGTCACCACTTTTAGACTTTATTGTGGGCAGGGGGGAGGAGTGATATATACCTTAGTTAGCCCAATGTATAGTTTTTCTGGTGAAACATTTAATTAAATATATACTTTAGGGTGTGTAGTTTAATTTGCACTTAAGTGACTCATCGCGTTAAATAATCTATTTGAAAGGAGTGAGGGGGGGGAAGGATTATTTATTAAAATGTTAATAGTTCAAGTTAAAAAGAATTGATCCATTTAGAAATATCAACAATTGGGAGCCGACTTGGTGGTCTAGTGACAAAGCGTTCTGTGAGGAACCAGAGGGTCCTCGGTTCAGTCTCCAATGCAGTCGTGGGTGTGCACTTCTGAAGAGTCTCACACTAGGAAGAAACAGCTGTCCAGTGCTTCCAGGTGATCAATGGTTATCAATTCAAACTAATTCGTGATGTCAAATTGAAAAGAATTGATGTATTCCTCTTTAGATTTTGTGCGCAACTTAAAACAGAAGGTTTTTCACAGCGTTTTTAATTTTATATGAAGTGCGTTAAGCAAATATTTTGTTCAAATAGTTGGCAATTATTTCATATCATAGCGTAATTTTTACTAAACACTTCATTTCAAATTCAACCTATTGAAAAATTTGAGTCTTTCATCTAACATGGAGTTTTACACTGCCATATTTACAGTAAACAGTTGAGGATAACTCAGAACACTTAAATTCTGTAATGCCGAAGGCACTCTAGTGTGTATTTCTGACTCACTGAATAATCTGAAAAAAATCAACTGAGTGTGAATTACAATTCCTCGTGGTTGATAATAATGATGATCATAAGAAATACCGATTGTAAATTAGTGTTATGGTAACTATTGAATTTGTAATTGATATCATGAATCGGTCTACGTAATAAACCATTTGCTAATCAGGAAGCACTGAATAGCTGTTTCTTCTTAGAATGAAACTCTAAATTCACGACTCCAACTCACTTGCCTAACAGTGAAGAGCCCCCAGAGAAGTCTGAATGTCATGACTTCGATACTCTGGTGGATGCGTATTGTCGAAAAGTGACATATTAGTACTGAATAACTGTCTAGTGTATTCTGATTTTTAATGGTTATCTAATCTAGGACAAATTGTGATATTGAATTCAGAATAGACTGAGTTTGAGCATGCATTATGAGATTTAGATCAGTCAACAAGAAGTTACATTTATTAGTTAGCAGGAAGACAGATAACACTGACTGGACGAATGAGTCTTGTTAGTTTAACGACGTTTCAATTCTGTCAACATTATTTGTGTATGTTTCCTGTCATAGTTACCAAATAATAAGATATTTTGAGCTTAATGTATAACAATTAGGAAATATTAGTCTTTCAACAATTTAATTGGAAAAATTATTTGTCATACCTGTGACTCATAGAAAGGGAAAAAAAAAGAATAACTAGATCAAGAAATAAATGTAACACACCCAAACAAAATGACTCATATGGAGAGTTGTCTAACAAATTAACAAAACAATGAGGAATGACAAAGATATAGAATTAGACTGAGTCATAAAATAAGGAAGGGTTAATGCTAAACAAACTACTACTACTACTACTACTACTACTACTACTACTACTACTACTACTACTACTACTACTACTACTACTACTACTACTACTACTACTACTACTACTACTACTACTACTACTACTACTACTACTACTACTACTATACTACTACTACTACTACTACTACTACTACTACTACTACTACTACTACTACTACTACTACTACTACTACTACTACTACTACTACTACTACTACTACTACTACTACTACTACTACTACTACTACTACTACTACTACTACTACTACTACTACTACTACTACTACTACTACTACTACTACTACTACTACTACTACTACTACTACTACTACTACTACTACTACTACTACTACTACTACTACTACTACTACTACTACTACTACTACTACTACTACTACTACTACTACTACTACTACTACTACTACTACTACTACTACTACTACTACTACTACTACTACTACTACTACTACTACTACTACTACTACTACTACTACTACTACTACTACTACTACTACTACTACTACTACTACTACTACTACTACTACTACTACTACTACTACTACTACTACTACTACTACTACTACTACTACTACTACTACTACTACTACTACTACTACTACTACTACTACTACTACTACTACTACTACTACTACTACTACTACTACTACTACTACTACTAACTACTACTACTACTACTACTACTACTACTACTACTACTACTACTACTACTACTACTACTACTACTACTACTACTACTACTACTACTACTACTACTACTACTACTACTACTACTACTACTACTACTACTACTACTACTACTACTACTACTACTACTACTACTACTCTACTACTACTACTACTACTACTACTACTACTACTACTACTACTACTACTACTACTACTACTACTACTACTACTACTACTACTACTACTACTACTACTACTACTACTACTACTACTACTACTACTACTACTACTACTACTACTACTACTACTACTACTACTACTGCCATTTGATGGTAATTTGATTTCAACAATCTAAACATACTTTTAATTGCCTGAAAACCACCCCAAGTTATCTTATTTAAACATATTTGAAACAGATTAATTCCTATAATTTTCAAAAAATAAATTTTATGATGTCACAACACTTCCTCATATTATAAATAAATATTTCATGATACTGATACAATCAATTTAACAATTTTCTCAACGTACAATTTTCCAGCATAAGCATTAACTGAAGTTGCATCACCATACCATTAACTTAAGACAAATACTGATGCAACGATGATAATCATAGTTGAACTGACGTTTAGAATGTTGTGTATTACGAAGATAGTTTGTGAATTGGTAAGTACTAAACGTTACTGGGACTTAAAATATTTATGGTAGATAATAATTCCTCCATTCTCAATCTTATCAACAGATACTCTAAGAAAATAATGTATACTAAATTCGCTTCTGAGTCGTCAATCGTATTATCGGTAATTGACATAAATTTGATTTTAATTCAATGTTACCCTTGCATAACTTACGTGATATGTTTATTTAATAGATAAGTCTAATATTTGACCTATAAACTAAGAATCTCATGTGATAATACAGATACTTTATTCTTCATAAATTAACATTATTAACTAAACATTCATTAAATACCTTAGAATAATAACAGCTGTTTCGACTATGATCGTCCTCATTACCACATGATCTTTACTGAGAACGTTTTGATTGGCTGTTGTATTCTGCATCAATACAGTATTGACTTAATATTACTTGGTTTTTTAATATCATGCGTTGTACTGTTATTATTAATGTTCAACACTTTATTCATACAGGTAGCTCGGTATTTCTTAGTAGAATCTTTATGCGACTATTGTCAAATTCAAACAGTTAGTTTTATCAACCACTAAACCATGCTAATGATTCATGTAAGAATAATTTTTAAGCTATAGAGAGAAGACTACATTTATAAAATAGTTCTGTTGTTACTCCTCGTAATAGTTTTCTGCAGGCCTCATCAAATAGAATACTGATGCTTGTTTGTTTGCTTATTTTCCTAAAGAACCAGATAGTCATATCAGAAATTAGTTCGATTTATTTAACTCATTGAGATCGGTAAACAGAATCTATTGTAATGTACTCAATGACAAGGTGTGTTGTTAAACCGTTCTTCTGAATCTTTATGAAATTCCATAACGGTGTAAATTTTTATGATTATTAGGCTGGGTTATTTTCTTGTAACAGTACTAGTACTAAACACTAAGGTGAGGATAAACAATAGTTTGTTACAGATACTGAAAGTGATAAATGGGACTATTGTACATCGGTTCTTTTTGTTCCATTATCAAAAAGCAATAGAAAATCACCTAGAAGAAAGAATTAATGCATTTATACAACTGAAAAGTATTTCAAGCTATGTCACCTAAGGTTTTCAACCATAGATTCCCTACCTATACATCTTTGTCCTATAATCAATGATTTCATGAGCCGTTTCCCTATCTTGGTTTAACGAAACTGCTCCTATACTGGGCATATATAACCCACGTCTTAGTCAACTTAGTCAATGAAAATGAACAAGCCTGTCTATCGATTAACCATATTTGACCTAATAACCTAAGTCTATGGTCCTACCATGTGAATGTGGTGTTATGAAGTTACTGAGGTTTAAATAATTTTGGCCTATACATATGTCTTCATCATTTAAATGTTGTTTCACAACTGTAAGGTATTTCAGTATACTGAGTACTATAATTGATGTCATATTAGTAATGAGGACAATATACTAAGGGCTGAGGAAAAAATGATTAAGCTAAAATAAACACAGAACCAAAGATGTGCTGAATTAAAGAAAGTATTTATTCAGTCACGTAGACTACAGTTATTGTTTCTAATCCCTATATCTTCTACTATGCGGAATAAATGAATACGGACTCCATTTAGAAACTTTGATGGTGCATTATACATTGCTCTAAAAGACTTCGTTTTCTCTAGCGAATGAAATAAAGCCGAGCTACGTATAATATTTATTTGTTTCTTACTGAACCACTGTGGAAGATATTCATTCATTCATCGGTTAAATTACTTAGTTGTAGGTGTATGTAGCTTTTACCACATCAACAGCTGAATTCACATATATGTATTAAAAAGACAAATTCAAGAAACCTAATCTCCGTTTAAGTGAACACCACTGGTCGACTAGAAAATGACAAACAAAGTATGTCTGCGTAAAAATTCTTTTGACCCTCCTTGGTTTTCTATCGTACGGGATCATACGCACCACGTCTCCATTGAACTGTAGTTTTAAGAAGATGCGCTTTTTGCAGGCAGTTCATAACTCTGGCTTCTTATTATCTGCATTCATATTATTCTGTAAGAAAGCCTTTCAGTCACCTTATTTACTCAGCATATTGTTTGTAAACTCAAGTTTTCTCTTTATATTATCATCAGAGAATACCCTTCTTTCTCTGTTGTTAAGACATCCTCTTCAAAGAGGATGGATATGAAACTATAACAATGAATGTGTTGACTTACATTATCATTAAATCTTAATTTAATTTGATAGATTTAGTGTATAATATCACTTATGAAATTACTGATCTGTTGATGTCTTGTTTAATCACGTAATTAAATTTTACAATGTAACTGTAATGCTAATGATTAAATCACAATTACCAATTAATAATAGAACAAAATCAATAATTTTAAGATTAAAAATTTTTTTGTTTCTTCAATTTATCAAATGATTAGGTGTATACATTCGAAATGTATTTAATATTTTATGTAAACAAAAGTTACTATTTTTATTCATTGTCAAAGTAAGTACACAATTATTGTCACGTTTTCGAATTGATTTCATGACTAGATTGTTAATATTTTTCTATTTTGGCAATAGATTAACTTATATTGACAACTGATTAACCTCATCACAGATTGATGTTGGTAGGATCACATTGAAAACTAAAGGGTGGGATAGTTATTACTGATGACGATGGATGATTGTTGTTCGATATCACAAACTGAAAGATGTGAGTAATCTACCCTTTAACGCCAGCCAACTCATTAATACAGTGGGTTAGACGTTCATCAACTTGAAGTCCCTTGGAAGGAATATAGAGTACACATTGCTAAGCAGTCCCATACTTGGACTTCCTAGTATCCTACCAACGTCAACCTGTGACTAATTCAATTAATTAAAACTTAATAGCAATCTCCACAAACCACCTCAATTTAATCGTATTGGTAATATTTGCCAAAATTAAACAATTAACCTTTTATACATGTGTCATATTTTAATTGGCATGATATTTTTTTTATTGATTCAATATATTTTATTGATTAGTAAGGAAATTAAGTGAAGGTAGATCATTGTTCAGTAAATATATTTCACTTGCATTGACAAATACGTTAAATAATAATTGGTGATTTGTTTAAACCATTGAATGATGTCAGTCAAGACCGCCCGTTATCCACATCTTTGTGTAATTTCATTATATACTAACAGCTAGATATAACACTTTCATTGTTTGAATTTCCAAGAGGTCTATTGATTAACTTTGAATACGCATGTGATAATCCTGTTTAGTGAAAACCGTGATGAAATGCAGTCTTTTGATATCATTAAACACTGATTCAAGAGTGTTCAGAGTGCTTTTCTTCCCTCCCCGCCACTCATCTTTAGGTTCAAATTGTTGCTTTCAGGACTGCTCTTTGTCAACGCTCTCTGTCAACTAAAGATAAGAAGTGAAGTAGTTGGGCTTGTCGACCACCTCACTTATCCTGGAAGTCTGATCAACCCTGATAGGTTGGTGTCTAATGAAATTTAGACTTATACCAACTTACGTCACCGATTGCGAAGGTGAGTTATCTGTTTGTAAATTAAAGAATGAGTATATAGAGTATCAGTCTGTTCTATCGTACTCTATAGATTAGAAAACGTAACCATTATAAGTAGATGACATTCATAGGTTATTAGTATTCAATGACTGGTATTTTTGGGACATTGCTCGCGTTTACTGGAAGTACTGGGGGGGGGGGGGAAGTTAGTGGAAGGATTTAGGAATTTGTTGAATTTTGTAATCGACATCATTGATTAGCTGTAATCAGATGACTTTTAAAACGATAGAACACTGGACTGTTATTTATTCCTAGTTTGATATTCGTCAGAAGTTCTTATTCATAATCTCAGGAATTGTAAGCCTTACGATCATTCAACTGAAGCTCTCTAATTCACACCAATCAATTCATGATATTGCGTAACCGATATGCATTACAATTAGTGATATTTATATAACATGCGACTTAGTTGAACTCTACTAGCTACAAAGTTTATTACAAACTTTTAAGGTTTAAGTTCAGTGAGCGTAGATACGAATGTCTGAGTAATCCTATACTAAAATGAAATAGTCTTTTCGTAATGTAAATTAAACGCATCAAAAATGTTTTGAGAGATACAAAGTTTTCATAAAAATGAGAATATTTCAATAGCGTCGCCATTTCATTCTAATAATAAGTCCTTGGTATTAAAAATTAAAGTATAAGTGAACTTATTTAATTAATTATACCCTACACTATTATAGAAGTCTTGTTTCTACTTGTACTTACCAACAGAAAACATACTACATGCTCCAGTAAACAGTTTTAGTCCCACTCTATTTAGCCAAAGATTAAGCGTTAATACTTGGGAATTTCTAAGAATTTCTTCACAGTTGGTCATTTCTTAATGAAATAAACAATCAAGATATAGTTGTAATACTAGAATAAAATCATTCAGAATACTGAAAATTAATATACATTAACCTGTTATCACCTACGAATTCTTCTATAATAAGCTGCCTAACTTTAATAATCATAACAGTAAGAATTAAGGAAAGAATTCAGTCTGTTGTCTTCATATCGAAACAATCAAGTAGATATGTAGGGAAATCAGTGATCATTTTGTATACAATTGTACAAACTGAGACGTAACCCACTATTTTCAACCAAATATGAATAAATCCAGTATGCAGATATTCGTTTCACTTTGTTAAAACTGTGAACATGGATTAGTTCTACACTTGTTTTTCTCCCTCTCTCTCTCTATCTATCTATCAATATATATATATATATATATATATATATATATATATATATATAACTTTCTATCTGTTTATTCATTTAATACGTCTATTTAAGTTTTTTTAGTATTTAGTAACTGCCATGATGCCATGTTGATGCCATGTTGAAAAGATAGTCAACATAATGCGGAATTCTTACGACGGACTACATTGTAAAATCGTGTATGGAGGTCAGCTTACAGATTCATTCGAAGTGAAAACTGATGTTAGACAAGGCTGCTTACTTTCCCTCTTCCTCTCTCTTCTGGTGGTTGACTGGATCAGGAAGACAGCAACATCTCAAGGCAATCTCAAAATACAGTCGACAACATGGATACAACTAGAAGACTTGGACTTTGTAGATTATCTAATTCTTCTTTCCCACACACAGCAACAAATGCAGATGAAGAATGACATGGTAACAGGAGCCTCGGCAGCAGTAGGCCTGAACATACATAAAGGGGAAAGCAAGATCCTTCAGTACAAAACAACCAACACTAACCCAATATCACATGACGGAGAAATTCTAGAACGTGTAGAAACCTTTACATACTTGGGCAGCACCATCGATAAACAAGAAGGGTCTGATGCAGATGTGAAGGTGCTGATTGGAAAGGCAAGAGCAGCATTTCTACAACTGAAAAACATCTGGAACCCAAACCAAATGTCAGCCAACAATAAAGTCAGCATTTTGAATACAGATGTGAAGACAGTTCTGTTGTATGGAGCTGAAACTTGGAGAACTACGAAAAGCATCAGCCAAAAGATACAAGTATTTATAAATAACTGTCTGCGTCAGATACTTTGAATCCGTTGGCCAGATACCATCAACAACAACCTTCTGTATCAGAGAACAAAGCAACCAACGTCTAGCCCAGGAAGAAATTAGGAAAATGCGCTGAAGGTAGATAGGATACACATTCAGGAAATCATCAAACTGCGTCATAAGCCAAACACTAACTTGGAGCCCTGATTACTAAAGAAAAAGAGGAAGACCTAAGAACACATTACATAGGGAATTGGAGACAGATATGAAGAGAATGAAGAGCATGTGGGGATACCTGGAAAGGTAAGGTCAGGACAGAGCTAGTTGGAGAAGGCTGGTCGTTGGCCTATGCTTTACATGAAGTAACAGGCATTGATTGACTGATTAACTGATAATGCTATTTAATCTCAAAACTATTTTTAATACACCTGGTTTTTCAATAGTAAGGAAAATTGCTTCAGTGTAACATTGTCTCGAAAATGATGTTCTTTAATTTAATGTAATTTATTATCTAAATGTAATTTAATTTACTAGAGTTTAGATTACACTCTGTTGAGTGAAGCCTAGTAATGAATCTTTTCTTCTACAGTCAAAGTGCTTTTAGTGCAGCTATTCTAAGATTTATCACAATTCACTGGTTACTGAATCAAAGCTGTTCAACAGAAAGTTCAAAATCTGCGTCTTTACTTAACATCATTAATTTTTTTTTCACTGATGTCTATAAATCAAGAGAAACATGTAAAAACATAAAATTGTTCAATGCTAACAAATAAATTTCACTGTATTCAATACATTGCAAAACTCATTTAAAGTTTCAATTTACAACATGTTTAAACTTATCAATGCTATAACAGTTTCTGTTTAGTTTCATTTTATAAATAACAGAATATTGTACTTTCGCTTGCTTCTACTGTTTCATTATCTATTTAAAGTACTCTTCTCATTTGTAATTATAATAGTGTGTTGTAGAGTGTAACGCATAACTGAAGTTATGCGCAATACTTTCAATATTCTTACGACGGACTACAGTGCAAAATCGTGCATGGAGGATAGCTGACAGATTCATTCTTAGTGAAAACCGGTGTCATACAAGGCTGTTTGTTCTCGTCTTTCCTCTTCCTTCTAGTGGTTGATTGGATCATGAAAACCTCCACATCTGAGGGGAAGCACGGAATTCAATGGACAGGTAAGATGTGACTTGATGATTTGGACTTTATGGATGATCTAGCTCCTCTAGCCCATAGACACCAACAAATGCAAGTGAAGACAACCAATGTAGCAGCAACCTCAGAACCAATAGTCCTGAACATACATAAGGGAAAGAGCAAGATCCTCAAATACAACACAGTGGGCACCGACCCAATTGAACTTGATGGTGAAACTCTGGAAGAAGTGGATACTTTCACGTACCTGGAAAGCATCATCGATGAACAAGGATGATTTGATGCAGATGTAAAGGGAAGGATTGGCAAAGCAAGGGCAGCATTCCTACAGCCGAAGAACATATGGGACTCCAAACAACTAACTACCAATTTCAAAGTCAGACTCTTCAATTCAAACGTGAAGACAGCTCTGCTGTATAAGGCTGAAACGTGGAGAACTGTTTCAAACATCCTGAGGAGGGTACAGGTATTTATAAACAACTGTCTTCGCAAGATATTGAATATCTGTTGGCCGGAAACCATCAGCGACAGCCTACTATGGGAGAGAACAAACTAACTTCCAGCTGAAGAGGAAATCAGGAAACGACGTTGGAAATGGATAGGAAGTTCATTGCGGAAATCATCAGACTGCATCACGTGACAAACACTAACTTGGAATCCTGTTGGTAAACGAAAAAGAGGAAGGCCAAAGAACACACTGAGTCGAGAATTGGAAGCAGACATTAAAAGGAGGAACATCAACTGGAAACAACTGTAAAGAACTACTCAGGACAGAGTTGAATGGAGAATACTGGTGATCGGCCTATGCATCTCTAGGAGGGGTAACGGGCATAAGCTAGTAGTAAATATAAGTGTAACTTAACAATAAGAAGGTCTTATTGAATATGTTAAATGATTTTGGACATTGTATGAATATGTAATTTTGAGAATTAGAGGTTAACTGATACGTGAAATGTTTAAAGGGATGTCTATGTAAGTTTGGATGAGTAACTTCATTTCAATTGTTTAAAACTACAGGTCCCTTGAAGGATAGAAATAAAAGTTTAATATGCAAATCAACATAGTCAAAGTTTTTAGGTCAGCGATTATATCATTTCACAAATCTCAGCAGTTTCACAAGATGAAAATATGGACTTTTGAAATTATGATTTAGCCACAAACATGGTGTCCTAACTTGAAGTTCTTGAGATTTGTTTTTCTTTGAGCTCGTTTATGTGTGTTAGTGCTCTAACATATTTTAAGTGTACTGTGATTTTTAAGTGTTCTAGAATTAGCGTAGTCTGTGTTAAAAACTAACTTCATACTACGCAATCTTGATAAACTTCCTGTTCTAACAATATCTACTTGGCAAAATATATTAACCAAAACGAAGGATAACAATGAAGAAGATTGATCAGTGTAAATCATAGAAAAGTGGCAAAAGATTATTAATGATGCAGTTAGCACACAAGATAATTAAATGAATAATATGAGATCGAAAAATAAACCAATACTACAAGTTTATCTTACTGATGCATATCAAAGAGAAAGAGTCATAGTTCAAGTGTTACCTTACGACTACCTTTAATTACTTAGGATATTACCAATAGGTTATTCAGTCTACTTCAGTCTACGATTAATCTCTTTTGTCTTGACATTCCACTAATACTAGTTCCGTCGTCTCATAATTAAGTGCTCACTACGAGAATTAAATATCAAGGGTTTGTTTGATGGCATTTCATACAAGAGTCACAAATTAAGACAAAAGTATTGTCCAATGTTTCTTAGCTTGTAATAATTATCTAACAAAATTCCATCAGTATTGTTATCTAAAAGTAAAAAGTGTTTTCTCATAAAGTATACTTGTTTTCCTGTTAATAAATAAGTTGATGTTATCAATTTGTAAAAGTTGTTTTGCCCTACTAAATGAATGTGATAATATGCTGTATTTTGTTGTTGTTTCTGCATAATCTCGTTGTAATTAAATACATCCAATAGACTAACAAATACCTACATAGATACATAATTGGCAAGCACATGAAGATACTCACTTAGAAAGTAATGATGGTCACTTTTGTTTACATCTAACCATATATATGTATATCTACACACACACACACACGTTAGTACGTCGTGAAAATAAGCAGGTGTAATTCTACAGCTACAACAATTCTCATCAAATTCTAATACCTTCGGTCTATGAAATAATCTATCTATTCACCACTCTACTGTTATACTACATGTACACTTTATCAATGTATTCTACTTTGTTTTTTTTTTTCTATATTCAATGTTAATGTAATCACCTGTTAGGTATCTAAAAATATCTAACTAAAACAGCATGTCTTGTAGGTACATAGTTATATGTTAATTAGCTTGAAATCAATGCATTTATTCATTATTATTCTCACGAATACAAATTAGCTATTATTGTATGAATCTTTCTTATTAAACAGTGTAGTTACCATGTATTCTTAAGAGTCAGTATCTTATTGTATTAAATATTGCCGACTATTTTGATAAGTCAAATTTATGGAGATCATATTTTATTTTTTATATAAAAGCCTTTAAAACTTCAAGATCAACTGTTACCTTAGAAAATACATCTAATTTGTATATCTGTGCAAGTTTTTGAAGCGTTCAGTGATGATTGAATTCTGTTGATGAAGTTATACTATGGTCACTAGTCTAAGTGACCTGAATCCATTTATACTAAACTTCTTCGTATTATTTATTTGAAAGTGATAGTCATGCGGTTAAGATAGTGTATTAGTTAATATGCAGCAACCATATGCATGTACACTTTAAATAGAACTGAATTCCTCAACAGGTGAAAGTGATGAAAAATGTTTAAAAAATCTATAAGTAAGGGTTTGAATCTTCCAGTTGTTGATATTTTGTACTGAATCCGACCAATCTATATTTTAATATATGCATTTTCAGAGTATTACTTCGTTAATGTCATTATATTCGAAAGCTCGTATTGAAGTTAGAATGAAGTTGACAATGTATTCAAGACACTAGTCTCGTTACATTTGGGACTCGTTGACTAGATACACCTACATCTATCTATAATAATAACAGTAAGTTCCGTTAAACTCGAGAATAATCTGCTAATAAATGAAAATACTAACCTATAAAATAAGAATTAATCATAGTGATCAATGTATTTACTATGATATGTAGATAGATATTCAAAATAAGATAGCTGACATAAGGAATTTTCTTATTTTTATGACAAAAATGAAAATTTCTATAAACATTAGTTTGTTCTGTTAAAAGTTAGATGAATATACAGAAATATGGATATCATTAAGAAGACAGTTCTTAAGTAAATAAACATCTATTTTCTTATGAAAATAACAATCACGACGACAACAACAACAACAAGAAGATTGTTTATGTAAACAAACTTGAGAGACCGGATGTATTGATTGACACAATTACTTACTTAAACTGAAGGTTTTGTCACTAGTAGTCTCAAGGTTAATTAATTATTCGAGTTTATCTGTGCATAATAAATGACCAAATTTTAGACAGATTTCATAAACATAGAGTAAGAAACATGAGCTATAAAGCTTAACTATGTCCTAAGAGTGGCATGCTTATCAGTAATTATATTGGTTGACTGTCATATACTACATCTCGAATTCAGGATTATACCCCATATATTCATTTATAAGAAGCCTATCTTCACTTAGCTAGTACTGTATGTTCTACTATAAATAAAGTCGTTTTATTATTATTTTGTAGTATAATAGGTTATGAAGATTGGTGAATTCCGTAGTTTTACATCATGAAATTAGACGATAGAAATATAAGTATTTAGATGCTATATCAGTGATCATTTGTTCGTCATAAAGCTTCTAACTACTGGACTCAGTCCCTGGTATGATCTTGAATATTTGTTGATCAACAGTGGGATGAAATAATTATTCAATAGTATCTAGTTCTCAACAGCTATCTAAACAGTTTCAATCCGTGATGTAAACTTGTTACATCATTCATTCCCTTTGAATCATTCCAATGTTTATGTAGATTACTTTATTTAATTAAAATGGTTTGTTTACCTATTCACCAAAGTATATACTAGGTGGTTTACATATAGTAAGTTGTATTAACAGTTCTTGCTGAATAAACAACAAATACTAATCAATACTACTTCAAGGTTAACTAAACAACTTGTCCAAAAAGCTAATAAATAGACATTTGATTCAGGTTGAATTACGATATTTTGGACAAAACAATTGTGTATAATACTTTAGTAACTGTAAAAACTAAGTGAATAATAATGATGGTTTATTTATATTTACTTATTTCTTGTATTATACTTGGATGGCTGACTCATTAACTTAAATTTGCCATTTTAAAGAGAGGTGATACTAAAGATGCATTTATTACGATTCATCATCATCATCATCATCATCATCATCATCATCATCATCATCATCATCATCATCATCATCATCATCATCATTATCATCATCATCATCATCATCATCCATATTCTTTCCGATTTTCTTAAAGATATGAAGTCGATGATTTGATTTAATTAAGCCTATATTATAATTACTCTTAGGCTTTATTGTTTTTATATATAATTTAAGCATTCCATAAAACGTTGAGGTCACTTATTTTAATAGAATTTATCTGCAACGTGTCTGTCACTGTCAGTCATCTCTCAGAGTGCACAGTATATGAGTGCTTTTTATTCTTGAGTTTGATTGAAGGTTTAGTTTCAAGTGCCTGAAGTTATTCACAACAATCTGTTATGAGTTCTGTAGTAATGCTCAAATCGATACGCTAGTTTAAAAACATAGATACAATAAAAATGAGATATTGAAAAGAAACCTTCAATGAAAAAACCGACTTTAGATTTACTTTCTGTTAACACTATCAATAGTCATTGACATTTATTTTATCGGAATTGAATACTCTACCTAGGACTCAAACTACCCACTGTAATAGTCAGAACCGATAACTATCAAATATAAGACAATGAATACATTTATAAGAAGTAGCTTAGATTAATAGCCTATATTAAAAGATGATTGAAGAAATACAATCGGCACTAACGGTTAAACTCTATGATACAGATTATTATACATCATAATATATATTCATGATATAGTTATGTATTTTTTACCTTATATGTAAAACCATGTTTTCTTATTACTCCATCTCAAAATATGAATTTCCAGACATGACTAAGACTGAGAGTCATTGATATAATTCACTGACTTTATGTTTCGCTCTATAACTCTACCGATTCATCCTCGCTTTTTTCTACTCTTTCTAACCTGATTTGGCCAGGATGCCATCTTAGTCATAAACGATAGAAGTTCTGTCAGTCATATGCAACATAAAACTTAGGACGAATATGCATTGATTGAATTTTTGCATTGCACTAACACAGCAAGATGAACACTAAAAGTAGTAGTAACAATATTAGTAAAAATGATTAGACATGGGACGTAAGATCCAAGAACAAATTCATAGCAAGATATAAATAGTCTTGAAGCTCTGGATCTAAGATAAGAAAGGAATGAGTTCACCTGTGCCATGACATACTATTCTAGCTATGTCATTCACTATCTCCCGCAACTAACGACGGTTATAGTACTGGCGCAAATAAATAATCTAAACTTATCAAAGTAGCTAAAACCAGTAGGAGGTGACTTAATAAGTTCATGTCACATTTCATTTTGGCCACCTCTACTTTTCTTCTAACCTATTTCGATGCCGCTTAACATCGCGCGGAAAGGTAGGCGGTTGTTAGACAAATTTAATACATATCCAAACCTTTTAAGTAGGTGAAGATTTGCATTCCTATCGACTAACTTGTCATTATTAACTAGTGTCTAATTTTATCATTCTGCACCAAGTGGTAGCTATTCATGCTCTTATCAGTTTACTAAGAATACTTACATAATCACCTCGTAGAACTAGACACGATTTCAGTTCTATATTCAAGTGAGTTACCAAAGTTTACTCGAGTGTTATAGAAATTATTAAATGTGAATATGATATCACAAACTGATCCGAGTTAAACAACTACTGAAAACCGTCAAACATTTGACTCATGTTTCTTCCTACTGTAGAATTATTTAGCAATGCACATCGTTCGGTTTGTGGTTGCAACTAATCTAGGGTCCTGAATACTAAGACGAAACACTGGTTTAGTGTTTCTCAGTTTTGAGTAGTTATCTAAACCTAGTTCATTTATAATTTCAAATTAAAATAAGCTATCACTGAGATTGTTGTGATAAATTTAATAATATCTAGAAATTGTGTCTACGCTTTACAATTAGACAGTCACTAATAACTCTCAGTACTATTCACATATAGTCAATAGTTAATCTATAAGTATTGTAATGCATACCATACATTAGATTACGTTCATTGTATGATAATGATACATTCTTTATGTAAATCAATATTAACCATAAATCAATATTTGGGTTTAGATATACAATAAATATGTTACTTCAATAATATCCAGTGATAATAAATGACGTTCTACGCATTACATGCAATGATATAACATATTCACTATCGTCAACGTAACTGAATATGCACAAAATTTTTGTCATTCATTAAATAAAAAACTTTTAACTAATCACATTTTCATTATTTTTTTTCTATCAATTATGCAAAATCAATGAATAAGATACTGTATTTACACTTCTTAAACTGTCATTACATAACAATATTGTATATTCATATGAAAACCAATGTAGACACGTTAATTCTTGAATGTAATTGGTTGATAGAAATGTTATTTTGTCTGTTACATAAAGTCGTTAATATGAATGCGAATTGATTACCGGCATCCTGTGTAACCGGGTAGTATGTATATATCAGGTGATTTATGATTTACAATGTTAATAATGATAGTAATATTAATAATAATATTAGTAGTAATAATGACATTTATTCAAATAATAACTTGACTACTAATAACAATAACAATGGTAATAGCAAACATACTTTGTGTATACGAATAATAAATTTATCGAAGTCATGTGTTCTTGATTTTGGATAGATAACAACTCTTCTTTTTTTAAAATGTTGATTACGTTTTTTTTGACAAAATAAATATTGATTTATACTGATTAGTAATTTTTTGTTCCCTTTGAAACAACGTGTTGACTGAAACCTACTTATAAGTAGGTTTCATTTTTAATAATAATGTGTATATATAAACCAGGCAAATAAAACTACTGGTACTATTACTATCGATAATTATAGTAGTTTGTTATTTGTATTTGTTACTTTAAAAGTGTCACGATGCTCATATGAAAAGTTGTGACTGGTTATAGACCACACATATTGGGAATGAGACTGTTATCCCCAACGGCATTGACAAGTGGTGGAGTTATGGGAAAACTGGATTGAGGTGAAAGCTATTCCATTAGACACCTAATCAGTGATGTAGTTAGTTAACTTTTACCTCCAGACGCGAAGGTCCTTAGTGCGATTCCCTAATGGAATTGAGAGTACGTGCTAATGAGAGTCTTCATACTATGGCTAAACAGTTGTCCAGTGTTCCTTCACTTTCAGTGGTTTTGAAGCGAGATCAATTTGACATGAATACAGATAACATATTAAATACAGATCTAACCTAAACCACTCTAACTCGAGTTTACTAATTATTATTTACCACGATCTTAGAAAATATCAAGAGGAGTGAGTTTTTTTCGAACAACAGTGTGAAGTTACTTTTGTCATTGATTATTATCTGTTAAGTTTAACTCAACAGATTTATTGAAAACACTTGTAATTCGCTCATAGAACCACTTAACTCGAATTACTTTCGAGGTATTACAACAGAAATTGTGCTAAAACCACTAATAGACTAATTGAAATTGAGAATGAATATTAGATATATTAAAGACATTATACGTAAACAAATACTTAGAATAATTATGAGTTACTACTTGCCAGTTAGTAAATGAACAATTTTATTGTTTAAACGCTAAGCAGTGACCAACGTCCAGCTTTCCTAATCTTTAAATGTGAAATACAGTTACTGGTTCAAGTCAACTGACTTCGTGCATACTATATATTGATGTAAGATTTCTAGAATTAGTAAGCAGAAAACCTACCTGTCCTTAGTTTTATTCAACTTATCACTTCTTAGAAAAGTGTACCTCTAAACATGATACATTTGTATAAACTATAAACAACTGAAAATTCAGTAGAACTGTACAGTTGTTTCCTTATTACTTAAAACTCCACGGTTTTCGTGAGCTCATCACTCCTTTATAAATGCATTATGGTCACTGAATGAATGGTTTACTTGCTCAGTTTTCATCATTTCAAGGTATGTTGTAAGGTAGTCTTTCAATACAGATATGATTTAACTTGTATAATGAAAGTCATCATCATCAAAATTAAATGAATATTCAAAATATATTCCTATAAATTTGAATACACAAAATTAATATATGACTAGCCACCATAATTATCATATGGAACATTGGAAGAAATGACAATGTATGTTTGCATGTAATCAAATGAAATAAACAATTTTAGTTAGAATATACCAATTATATGAATATATTCAAGAGAAAAGCTTTTATAGTTATCAGTTGATAATGTGCAACACATGTATAACAGACAGGGAAAGACAATGGTATCATCAATAAGAGGAAATTTTCAGTCATATCAATAGTTAATTACCGTTGTGTATTTGTTTCACCAAGAAAACAATTATAATTGCCTAATTTATATTACTTCAATGAAATCATATCATTTAAATAGTTGTTTTTAGTCAATCTTCATTCAAGGATTCCGTTAAATTAATCTTTGTGTTTACTTTTTACTAACTGACTCTAGTCTAATCGAAACTTTCTGCTAAATTTGGATTTAAAATAAATATGTTCAAGTTGTTCGTCTACCATGACCCAGGACAGTGCCACCTAGTACATAAGCTGACTGTTGTAAACTCACACCACAAACCCGTTTACTGTTTATCTCTGAACTGTCTCGTTCTTAGTTACACATTCATCTTTCTCAATTCATACCAATTACTTGTCATCATTATTAACTTAATAATATTGTCTTTCCCTCTTCACATGAATTCCACACTATTATTATCATAATTACCCTGAAAACAATCCTCATATAATTGTAAATGAATACAATAAAGTATACATGGAATCTCTTTGTTCTACTTTACACCACTGAATACATGGGATGTAGGTTCTCTTGATAATGAAGTACGTTGTATCTTACATAACTTTGAGCACTTGGAAGTACTCATGATGATGTATTTCAGTTACTTTTTATGTAAATTTCAGCTCTCTTACACCAATATCATGCGCTATCAAGATTATTTTTGATAGTAGCAATTAGACGCATAGTATGCAACCACTAGTGATTATGCTATTTGGAAACAACTTATCCTTCGGGGGTTTTAATAACCATGAATTTTACGTTCAATTAAAATGGTTAACAATAGACATCCTTTCAAATAATGCAGCCTAATCATTGTTGGCATCGTGAATACGCTTGTAAATCAATGTATATTCTGCAATTAGTTCCATAATGGACTATTATTATCCCCATATATACAACTTTATGCTTTTTATTATAGTTTCATGCATTTAGCTGGAGACGTATATGAAGAAACGGAGTAATTTATTTAAATGTTCATCGAGATAGCGTGTAACTTCTTAAGATATTTCATGCTGAAGATTTTATATGACTCTAAACTTAATGAATAAAGTGCTTATTATTATTGAATGCAGATTCGTAATTATTCTCCGTAAAACATCATTAATGTCTAGATTTATGACGGACAGTATTTGATCTTAGTTAGTTAGAAAGCATTGTCATTAATTAAATCGGGTAGTTTTATTAAGATAGGTGTTAAATTAAGTTGGCTGAATTCGTCATAAGTTGAGGTTGGCGGAATCTAGGGTGCATACTGCTGAGGAGCCTCATACTGGGATGAAACGGTTGTTCAGTGCTCCCTAGATTCCAATGGTACCCTGCCGACATCAATCTGTGATAAATGCAATCAACTAAACTTAATACCCTTCTCTAAAAAACCATATCAATTCGACTGCAGAACTCAGCTTAACAGTGACTAACTTAGGGATATTCTTGATGTTTTAGTGCGAAGTCATTACTGATGGAGTTTAGATACGTTATATAACATACAGATTTAAGACTGATGTCAACTAATGGCCTAACTCTACTCATTTCGATAAAGATGGTATAGCTGCATAACGTAGGCGAACTTACGCTAAATCCGTACCGTCTAATGACTTCACAGCCTCTATTATAACCGTGGCGCACACGCTTTGCTGTTCCTTCAATACTTGTCGTATAAGAGCCAGTCTTACATAGCAAGAATATATTTAAGAAGACGAAAGGTAAGTTACATAAAATGGATTGCAACCGCACCCACTAACCTCTGTACTCATTTTGAATGTTGACTGTTTGCGTGAACGATATTGGTCCTTGAAAGTTGACATATTTCATTCAGCATCTGGTGACCAGTACACACTGTAACTTCATTAAGGTTGATGGAAGTAGAGATTATACCATTTGATACTGACCCAGTAGTGTAAATGTTTAATCGACTGCCTTGAAACTTAAAATCTTTGGGTTAGATTCCCTGGTGAGATCGACGTTACTTACGTCTGAATAGCATTGTCATTAATTAAAATTTAAGATCACAGGCGAACAGAACTTTTGCTTTGTACAATCTGAAAAATCAAAATTTTTAACCTAATAATTTCCACACTACGATAATTATGCAAACAGAAATATGCAAACGACAATAGCATCATCAATAACAACAACAAATAATTGTGCTGTTTTTGTTTACGTCAATTACAGTTTACAAATTACACTTTCATCTTTTTTCCTGTACTTTAGACGTATCATGCCTACAGCTAACTGGCTAGGTGGATAGATAGTTAAATGTACATAAACCATTAAAGTGCATAATTTCATGAATACTAGGTCATTAGGTTATTTGATTAACTTATAAACACATCAAACTAAGTTTTGCAAGATGGAAAAGCTAATTTAGAAAAATATAATTTATGCTGCAAAAACAGTATATTAAATTCATGTAACTAGTTTACTATATCCGAAAACATTAAACGAAGTTGTAATGATAATTTACAGTACGGGTGGATTGTAGTTAACAGTGGAATCATGAGTATGCATTTAGTATTATTTAATAATTGTCAGCTTGTTGTCCACCCCCCCCATCCCAGTTTTGACGTTGACATTGAAGTTCTAACCCAGTACCTAACGTGATATTCACTAATTAATAGGTCAAGGTAGAAATTAACATGTTCAGATAGGATGCAATTAGAGTTCTTGATTTCACTATTTACAGCCACAACCAGATAATATAAAAAATACTTAACTGGTCGGCAAAACTGAAGCGATCCGATTCGGATGCACAAAAGTTTAGAGAGGCTAATTATAAGGAATTGTAAACTCTTATACAATAAAAATGTTAATAATAATTAAATAGTTATACTTAATCATTTATATAAATAGATATCAGTACATCCCATTGAAATTTTCGTCCAAGTCTGAATGGGTATTTTTATAATATGAAATGGACATCATATTGAAACTTCATTATCTCCAGGACATTTAATTATGACAATACCAATTCACTGGTGACTAGCTTCAGCAAGCAACTCTTGAAGTTCTAAAAGGAAGACATGACCACTGTAATTAACACCGTGCGGCAGTCATTGGGGTCGCTCAAATACATCACGAAGCAACTGAATTTAGTAATATTACTAGCTTGGTGCCGACTCACTTATCTAACGATGAGGCAATCACCTTAAAACCTGAATGTCACAGGCTAGTATGGTCGTAGGGGCACACTAGTAGAGATGTCCCATACATTAATAAAATGACTGTCTAGTTTTCAATGGTTTTCTAACACAGGTCATTTCATAATATCAAATTCAAATCCAACAATATTTGCAAATCCAAATTACGGTATAATAATACTTGGGTTCCAGATGCAAGTAAAGCATTGAAATGAAATTACATTTGTTCGAAATCTTTGTGATCGAAATCAAAAATAACTTCCAAAATTTTTATTTTATGGTTTGGCCAGACTTTCTTCTGGGGAACAATAAGAAAGTCAGAATTAGTGAGAAGTAAATTTATGCTCCCTAT
Organism: Schistosoma japonicum; assembly: GCA_025215515.1. Taxonomy (NCBI): domain Eukaryota; kingdom Metazoa; phylum Platyhelminthes; class Trematoda; order Strigeidida; family Schistosomatidae; genus Schistosoma; species Schistosoma japonicum. The sequence continues at coordinate 26,484,500 of CM046069.1, read as the reverse complement.
TTATTCTCAATAATTCCCATTTTGGTTTATTTGTTTAAGGAAGATCGGGTCAGACAACTGAGTGAAATGTTAATAGTTGAGATTTTTGCAAATGTCATTTCATTTTAATACCATTTCATTCCCCTCCAAAAAAACTATCATTATTAGTTTAACCTCACTTCGAATCTCATGTGCAGTATCTTTTCCTGATGATTCCATAAACATACATTTTCGCTAATAGATGTCAACTAACATGAAACCATGTATCGATAACATCCTGATGATTGCATTCAAATATTTAACTTCAGGATAATAAATCACTTGAAAGTTTCCGATTAACCCTAATATGATTTTCTATAATGAATGTTGACAGGTAATTTATTATGAAATATAATTTGAAAGTATTTGTATTTTTTCAATGATGTCGTTGCAGACTGAATTTGGCTGGTCTGTTTTTTTACCTTGTACGCGTCTTGAGCAGATAACCACAATACAGGTGTTAATTCGTATGTATGATTAAAGTTGGAATGTAACGTACAAGTGGAATCCAGGATGACATGAATATGAAAGCTGAGATGCAGGTATATTTAGATGACAGGTTTAAGTATAATAAAACGCACTTCCTAGACTTCACAATGCAAGCCACAATTCAAGTTTAATTAATTCAGAAGTATAAATTGAACCATCTCTACAATATCATGAATGAACGAAAAATATCGATTGTATCATGAAAGATAGGAATATGTTTCAACGAAGAGTTCTCTTTTTTCGGCAAATTCATTTCCAAGATTGTACAATCACGAAAACATAGATAATTTTCATCAATGATATTTGTTAATGACAATAAGTTAGTGAATATAGCAACAATAAAAGAAACACTATTCATATAAATCTGAAAATGTAGTTGAGAAATTTATCGAAATATCATAAGAGTTACATGAAGACTATTAAATGTGAGAAAAGTTACGTAATATGTTGAGTTGACATTTTCATAAAACTGTCATGAAATGTGTTCAACAATGAAAATGCCACAGTTCAAGGCGAAAGGTCAATAAGGAGGGAGAAGGAAGTAGTAATGGATTTTGGAGATATTGTTTTCTCTTCTTATTCACTGAGTTTAAAACCAAGGTAAAAGTAAAGGTTGAACAGATTTCTGTTTGATACATAATTCTAGCTTCAGTAGGTGTATAGCCAGGGAATCAACAATTGAAAGTAGATGAAATACTATCATCGTAGGTAGGCTTTTGTTGACTTTATAAATATCAATTAACATTAATCACTGACTTATTAGTAATTGATTTCACAAGGTTATTTCAGAGCTCTAATATAAAGATAAACCAGTAAAATTCACTCAAATCCTGTGTGATGCATCTACTTACTAATGAAATTGGACATAGCCACATAATATCGCGAATAGACTAGAGTGAGAAACGTAAAACACTAAGTGTCTACTTAGTAGTTCGAATGTTAAGAAGTCTCCTCAATATCTGATGCTTCTAGGTTCGATCACTGGTAAATTAATTGATGCACACTATTGAGAAGCCTTACATTAGGATAAAAAAATGTTTAGTGTCTCATGATTTTTAAGGATCGTCTATTATCAATCCGTGACGAGAAAACTCAAACTACTTTCATTTTAATTGAGTGTTATAGGAATTCTTGTATTTGAATTTTCTATTATGAATCAACTTGATTTAGTTAATCCCAATTCATAGTGACTAATTTCAGGAGGTAATTACTAAAGCTTTAGAGATAAGATATGGTAGCTGGAGTTCAACCATGTCAGGTGTAGGACAGTAAATGACACGTCAACATAAAATTATTATGTTTCTAAATGAGAAAAGGAAAAACTTCACATTTCTAACTAACGTTTTTCTAGAATTAAATTCACTACCATTTAAGTATTTTTGTTTCAGACAATCAGTCGATATGACATAATGAATGTTTATGTTAATACTTTATTTATTAATTGATTCATGACATGAAAATTAATTCAAGTATTTAAACACTTCAGACACTATTCAGTTGCATTATTGGCATATTTTGATTCTTAATTCCAAGATTAATTGAATTAATTATTGGTAAGGAAATGAATTAATTCACAAAGAGAATGAAGATCAAAAAATTGGCACCATAGATGATTAAACAACCACTCAAAGCCAGGAAGTAATGGAAAGCTGTTTAGTCTTAGCATGGAACTTCTCATTAGTACGTGTTCATGACCCCCACCACCACCACCACAGGCTGGGGTGGATCACGTCCAAGACCTTCAGGTTTCAAACCGAATGCTTAAATGTTAAATCGATGAGTAGCATCCAATGGTTAGTATTTCAAAGTTTATTTACTTTGAGATATACTGCACGATCTTATCCTTAGGGACATTTATCTCCCTCCTAATATTACTAGACTCTCTTGGTCACATCTTCTTACTGGGACTTCAGAATAACCTCCAGAAATTAGTCATTGGTGATCATATATCGATTTTTCTTTTTATATGTTATAGGTTTTGTTGAATTGTAAGATTTATGTCACTGTGTGGCAGCGGTTCAACAATAATGTCAGAACAGACGACCGACTAGTCGGGTATTAGATGAAATAACTTTCTAGTTTATAAAGATGAGTTAAGAACTTGTACTCATTATTTCTATCAAATTAAACAGTAATAAGTTAGAGTATATCTGCTGTAAACACGATAGTATACTTAAAATGTCAATCTTTTTGATAATAGCAGTACATTGTGATAATATAGCAACATATAAATGTTATCGATGATAAGTATGCCATGTATCTGTCGTCTGCCATTCGACTAGTTTAGATATCCCTTTCTAAAATATATTAAATATCCTAAAACCAAGGTCCAGAGAATCCCGCCGACTACCGAGTTGGTATGTAGATGAACATTACCCAAACCAGAACTACAAGATTTAAATAGTCAACTAGAGAAGACTAAAAGTTCAATATAACCAGTTGATCTCTTGTTTTTTTCTCATATTTTAGTTAATAGAAATGTCTGTATGTGAAAATATCAAAATCTGGGTAGTCGGGTGACGAACATAGACTGCCTAAATTGACTTGTTTACTTAGCAGTTGACTGATTTCTATAGACTAAGGTTTTTCAAGAAAATATTTTGAATAGGTTCTGAATTTTAAATTATGAACGTTATACGCTGTAATAATAGTGAAAATGTAGTGTATTACAGATATGTAGATAACATTGATCACATTTGATGTAAGGTCATTTAAAGCCAGAGAGAACTGGACAGTTGTTTTGATGTTGTATATGACTTCTAGGAATTGTAGATATTGATTCCTAATTAGAGCGAGCCTATTAAATTCACGTCTCTTATCTAGCACTTAACTACTAGACCACTGAGTTGGTATCCGATCCTACACGTTTCTGACTTCAGTAGATTCAGGATATAGGTTGACAAACATTCAATGTTATCATGACCACTGTTATATTCCCAACACGTCTGAACTCTACTGGTTACGAAGTTACTCCAAGATACTTAGAGCTCTTCTCAAAGTTAGCCACCAGTGAGCTCACAATTACAGTTTTTTGTGCGGAGGTTCTATGACTATTAGTTCATTTTGTTGGTTGCATCCAGCAAGAAGTGCTCTTAGTTGAGGATCACTTGTGGTAGAACACCACTGAAAAGTACCATACTAGAACGTATCGACCTTTCGATGTTCTCTATTTTTTAATGGATTAACATTTTAAGTCAATTCATGATGGATATCACTAACAAATTAAACTATTTCTTTTACAAAACTTCTACATTAACTTGGTAATCATGAGAGTTAAGGAATCAATCAAAACCAGGAAATATGGAACCGTACTTACAATTATTATGTTAACAGTGAAATGGCGTCGATTATTATTTTAAGAATACTATGAGATAGTTATTCAGTACTAAAAGACTTAATAAAACGCTTCTACTTGATTTTTTTTTTTGAGAGTTCAGCATTTCCAGAATTTCAGTAGTTCCAGTCAACACAGTAAAAAAATCGTTTAAAGATAACAGGATTAGTATTAACTTCATGAAATAGAAAACTCTACATAATACAACTTATTCATTAAGCATAGATGAGACAAATAAATTAGGTAACTGTGACTACCATAAATTACTAGACAATAGTTACATGTAATGGTTACCAATTATTCAATTGTGTACACCAATAATCAATAAATACATAACAATTGCTTCAACATTATACAAAAAAATACCGGAACAGTAGTTTAAAAAAAAACACAATTTGTATTACACATATTTTACTATTTAGAATTCCCTTTTATGTGTGCTATTATCATCATCACATGTTACTATTATCAATCATAACCTACGTTAAACTTTACATATCGGTTAAACTGAACAGATTTGATTGTACGAAACTGATTCACAATGATATCGATGCATCTAAATGAAACTAAGTGGATAAATTGATGCAGCTATTCAGCTTATTTGATACACACACAAGACAGTTGAGAAACCGTTAGGCCCTTAACTGTATGAATAAATAACATTTGGTAAATAAAGTATTAGATGAGGATATAAATCAATAATATGGCACTACTTACACATTTTTTTAACATTAATTGTGTTTTACAAAGAGAATCTTAGTGAATTATTTTTTTAGATTGTGGAATCACAGACATTCCATCTAAGTAATATGCATTATGTAGAATGATGAAAGTCTTCACATCTTAACTACACAAAAAGCTTTTACTGAATACAACTGAAGAAATAAACCCTTATTGATCTATAAGAGACCAGTGCGCATCTTAAAATTATTGAATTTTAATCTTAGTACTTCAAAAGAGAATGAAAAACCAGGGACCTAAAGTAGATGTCAATTACTGGAGATTTCACTAATTTTAACATGTGAATTAAATTAGAATTTAGGCTAATTTTTTTGCGGAGATTGGTATTATGAGTAGTTACATAACAGATTGGTGTTGGTAAGGTAGCACTAGACATCAGGGAATACTGGAACATCCGTTTCTCCCTGATATGAGACTCTTCAACAGTGTGCATCCTTGATTCTACCACTTCAATTCAATTACACTAGTCAGCTCACTTGTGACTAACCTCAGAACTGCTCCCGAGTTCGCGTACGAAGTTGTGACTTGTGGAATTCAGACTTGTCAGGAGTGAGACATTTATCATCAACAATAATGGATGACTGTCGCACCATATCATAAACTGATAGTAATGGAAATTCTACCGGTAGACCTAGTGGTTTAAAGGGATAGGCGTTCGCCAACCAGAAGGCTCTGTATTGAATTAGTTAGTAGAATCGGGGGTACTCATTGCTGTGGAATCTCATACTAAAAGGAAACAGCTGTCCAATGCTTTCCGGTTTTCACTAGTACTTAACTAACATCTATCTGTGACGAATACAACAATTAAATCTAATACCTATCTTCACAAACCACCCCAATTCATCTAAATGTAAAGTTGTTTGTGTATCATATAATGCAATAAATCAAAGGTGTTAACAAGAGAACATGATTGGTCATTTAACTGACGGTCAACAATTTGTTGCCTACTAATGTTTAGGCGTTTACGAATTACTAAGACATTTAATCTCAGCGCTTCAAATAAATGTCAATAGTTTAAAATATGTTGTGAAATAAATAAACCTAATAATCAGGTTTTATTTCACAAGCATTTGTTTGATCTAAAATTTCCGTATTATTCAATAATTTAGAATATTCAATCTCATAATTTTTTCATTTATGTTTTCTGTCCGTCTGGTTTGTAGTGTTGCTCTGATCCCACATTATATCAGGTCAAATTAAATCAACAGTCCTATATTGTGAAAAATTATCACTCAATTGCATTCTATTATTATGTTCATCCATTGATCAGTATTATTTTCTTCTTTCAATAAACAAAAACAAGTCCAAATTGCCAAATTCTAATTCAAAACAGTGGCGATGGAGGTGAGAATCGAAACTGCTAAGGCGGAATCCCCGACTACTCATTAATTTATCCAGCCTGTATGTAGTAATTTGAAATTTTAATCTGATGTCAGGAGGTGGTCTGAATTATACAGTTATTTTATCCTAGTGTGGGACTTCTCAGAAGTGTGCATCCACGACCCCACCAGGGTTTGAAATCAAAACCATATGGCTCCGTGGGAGACATTTTACCACTAAACCATTAAGCCAGCTTTCATCGATTGATATTTCTAACCTAATCATTTCGCAACATTTTAAATTTCTTAGCAATTTTTTATATAGTATATTTGTTCTGTATAAATGCCTTTTATTTCCATCATTTAACACCTCTTCCAGCTCTAATTAGTAATTCCTTTAAATCATAATCTTCTTTACACTAGAATGCAAAATAACTGACCATCCTTCATTTCATGAATAAATCACTGACAACATTTTTTTTCAAAATGAATAAAGATCGTTATTGTTATTTCATTGAATGACAAAATTCATAATCGAACTATTATTCATGACATTCAACATCCAGGGTTATTTAACTACTACTAGATGTTTGTCGTCAAAAATGTAAAAAAAAATCAGCTTTTAGACAAAGTATACACAGTCAAGTACTTCCTAGTACTTCTTTTCACTTAGTTAGTGCATATATATATTCATAAAACGAATAGAAAATTATGACAGTAATACATCATACATTTCTAGCAAAAGATTACATAACTGAAATACTTGGTAATTCTATTTTGTTGTAAGTATAAATGTATATGCTTGTGCATATGTGTTCGCGTATGTTTACGTTTACAATTTAACAGGTAGCTGTGTTATCTTCACGTGAGTGCACATACTACTTATGTAACTATCCAGTCAATATTATATTGATACCAGACTAGATATGCAAATAACTAAGATTTGATCAGTTTATGTAGATACAGTAAATTTATAAGAATACTAATATGTAAAATCAACAGTTAACGTTTAGAATTTGTATTTAATATTCATGAGAATATTTCTTCCTTAGATAAACTGAAAGACATTATGAAGTAGTGTTTATGCAAAAGTGAATTAGTGATTTCAATACTGATACAATGTTATAGTGTTATTACAAAAGTTTCAAATGAAATCTTATCAATAGACTATAAGTACAATGTTATGTAATCTCTATGTATGTCTTTTTTCGTCTAAACATTTATGATATTACAGACAATATGGTAGACAGTGGTAAGAAAGAGATTCATGTCCGTAAGTGTATGTTTGTTTATTTCGTGATGTTACATACATACACCTTACTGTTTCAGTATGTACGATGGACATATTTGTTATGTTTATGTTATGAATAATACCATAAGGTGAATAATTACCAAATATTGACTAGAAACTATTGAATATGGATGTCGTTAACTAGAATTTTAAGTAAAAAAGATAAGTCATTACTTTAATCCTAGTCAACTGAATTCCACTTTTAATCTTTAACTAATAAGTAGTGAAAGAGATTTGAATAAATGATGATTTTGTGAATCAAAATTTTTGCTTTAGGCTTTTTTGGAAATATGACTTCATGGATATCATTGGTTGAAGGTTCTGTAACAATCACGATACAATTTAAACCACAGACTAATTCTAGTTAGATAACTATTGAAAACTAGAGAACATTAAACAAATGTGTTAATTTGCATATTATGCTTGTCCATAATTCAACCTGCGATCGAATTCAGGACATTTAGGCTTCATGAAGAACTCTTAAACCTCAGACTATTGAGTTAGCATTCAACAAGTTACATTTCAAACTTCATTTAGTAAAGCTGTCATCTGAAGTGACTGTTGCCTGTTGCCTGGAATCGGTGATATGTGTCTCACAAACTCTACACATTTAAACTCTACTGATCACGGCTATTCGTTAGAGATATCTGTCGCGAGTATATAAATAATATTATATGTATTGTGCTTCGTGGCTTTCAGTAGCTGTCTAGTTATATTGAGTTCTTAGTATAAATTACAAAAGTCTATAAATCAACAATGCTGTAGTTGTATCACTGATATTTTAGTGTCAATAGATCTCCAACTGATATCACTCTGTGGCGAAATCTGACATTCAATATATACAAATTTACGCATGTGACTCTGAGTCATGGTTGATTGTCCACAAATTGAAATAGGTATATAGAAGTCCAAGCCATTCTATTAAGTAGTTGAAAGCCGTGTGCACTTTAATTTAAAAGCATTTAATCAAACTATTCAAGTGTATTTTACTAGTGTGATAAATATACTGAGAGATGGAATACACTTATTGAGAGAATCTCTCCTTTTTGGGGAACTTATTCTCAAAGTTGTACAATTGAAAATATTTTTTTTCCCAAAACACTAATCAAAAACATATTTATTGTAATATTTGTCATAGATACATCTCAATTAGATACCAGTGAAAACCAGAGATGGTCGGACGGGATGGTCCTAGCACGGGACTTCTTTGCTGTGTACACTTAAGAAAACACCATTGAATAAACCCAGGACCTTCAGGTCTTTCCAAAAAATGATACTCACTTGCATTAGTGGGGTGATATCCATTCATAGGATATCTACTTCACTCATTTTCTTTTACCCTAGCCGAAGAGTTTCATAATAACATGAAACTCACTCTAGTGTCCCCTAATTTTCAATAACGAGAATGCTTGCTAATAATAGCGATAGGTTGCTGAATGTCACAGTGGAGAACACAAATAAACAATAACATAGATATTTTACTCTTATTCAGAAACTGAAAATGTAGTTGCTTCGACCTTGAATATTTATTAAGAACGTCATATTTGTTAGTTAACAGTTATGAGAAAAAAAGGAGTTGTACAACATAATAAGATGAAATGTTGACAACTAAACAAATGTTAGTTGTAAAGGATATCTAAACACGAATATTTGTAGGTTAAGTATGAAGCGTTAAAATAAAAAGGGAAAGAGGAGAAAAGGAAGGGGGTAATTATATTTGGGATAACTAAAAATTAGGACTATAAGAGAATAGGAGGTTAAAAATAGCTTATATTATATACACAGTTTTGACTTCTCTAAACTTACATTGAAGATTTTCGCAATGCCAAGAAGGTGGTAGTTCATTATTTATAGTAGGTTTCTGTTTGCCATGTAGGTGAGTATACACACTGAGTATAATTTAATGAAATTCAATTTCAATCTATAAAACATCATTTAATGAGTAACAATGAATTCGATCTAAATCACAGAATGAACAACAGAAAAGTACGTATATAATTATGAAAATATAAATAATCCATATACTATGCTATTTCTTCTAATAAAAAATCTTTACAACCCAAAGTATTTCATGTTACGTACTTAGTTAAGAACCTTATTCATCGAAATATTGACATTTAATTTGAGGAGTGAGGCGAGAAAAGATTTATATCAACGAAAAATTTTCATTTTGTTCATTTGATGAGTTTTCGATATTATGAACAGCTAGAGTACAGTATAGAGAGGAGTAGATGCGATATTTGAAATGTCCACGCTCGTTTTAACAATTGACCAATTATCGATCTGATTCATTAACCACTTTAAGCCTATTAGTATTTATGATTGACTAGTTTATTGGGAGAAAATCAACTATATCACAAGGGATATAAATATTTTAATATAGTAAATAAATAAATGATAGTTTTGCAATGGCTTTTCAACTGTTATCGGATCATTTTTCAAAGAATTAAATTGAAGATTTTCTCTAAAAAATCTATACTAAAAGACAAAGATCAATTAATGGATGGACAGCAAATTTATCACCTTAATAACGAATTACAGAATTACATTACTGATGTCGAACATTACCCTAAGTTTAATCTAGTCTTACAGCACTATTGAACTTCAGTGCGAGAATACTATTAAAACATAAGTTTAAAAACTATATATAGCGTATGGATTAACACTAGCAACAGTATTTATGCGACTCGATTATTTGAACTTCATGGATGATCTATCTCTTCTAGCCCATACACATCAACAAATGCAAGTGAAGACAATCAATGTAGCAGCAACCTCAGAACCAATAGTCCTGAACATACAAAAGGGAAAGAGCGAGATCCTTGAATACAACACAGAGGGCACCGAACCAATTGAACTTGATGGTGAAACTCTGGAAGAAGTGGATACCTTTACATACCTGGGGAGCATCATCGATGAACAAGGAGGATCTGATGCAGATGTAAAGGGAAGGATTGGCAAAGCAAGTGCAGCATTTCTACAGTTGAAGAACATATGCGACTCCAAACAACTGTCAACCAACCTCAAACTCAGACTCTTCAATTCGAACGTCAACACAGTTCTTCTATATGGAGCTGAAACGTGGAGAACTACTGCAAGCATCCTCAGGAGAGTACAGGTATTTATCAACAACTGTCTACGCAAAATATTGAATGTCCATTGGCCGGAAACCATCAGCAACAGCCTACTATGGGAGAGAACAAACCAACTTCCAGATGAAGCGGAAATCAGAAAACGACGTTGGAAATGGAAAGGAAATTCATTGCGGAAATCATCAGACTGCATCACGAGACAAACACTAACTTGGAATCCTAATGGTAAACGAAAAAGAGGAAGGCCAAAGAACACCCTGCGTCGAGAATTGGAAGCAGACATTAAAAGGATGAACAGCAACTGGAAACAGCTTGAAAGTATTGCACAGGACAGAGTTGAATGGAGAATGCTGGTGAGCTGACTATGTTTCTCCGAGAGGGGTAACAGGCGTAAGTAAGTAAGTAAGTAAGTAAGTAAGTAAGTAAGTAAGTAAGTAAGTAAGTAAGTAAGTAAGTAAGTAAGTAAGTAAGTAAGTAAGTAAGTAAGTAAGTAAGTAAGTAAGTAAGTAAGTAAGTAAGTAAGTAAGTAAGTAAGTAAGTAAGTAAGTAAGTAAGTAAGTAAGTAAGTAAGTAAGTAAGTAAGTAAGTAAGAAGTAAGTAAGTAAGTAAGTAAGTAAGTAAGTAAGTAAGTAAGTAAGTAAGTAAGTAAGTAAGTAAGTAAGTAAGTAAGTAAGTAAGTAAGTAAGTAAGTAAGTAAGTAAGTAAGTAGAAGTAAGTAAGTAAGTAAGTAAGTAAGTAAGTAAGTAAGTAAGTAAGTAAGTAAGTAAGTAAGTAAGTAAGTAAGTAAGTAAGTAAGTAAGTAAGTAAGTAAGTAAGTAAGTAAGTAAGTAAGTAAGTAAGTAAGTAAGAAGTAAGTAAGTAAGTAAGTAAGTAAGTAAGTAAGTAAGTAAGTAAGTAAGTAAGTAAGTAAGTAAGTAAGTAAGTAAGTAAGTAAGTAAGTAAAGTAAGTAAGTAAGTAAGTAAGTAAGTAAGTAAGTAAGTAAGTAAGTAAGTAAGTAAGTAAGTAAGTAAGTAAGTAAGTAAGTAAGTAGTAAGTAAGTAAGTAAGTAAGTAAGTAAGTAAGTAAGTAAGTAAGTAAGTAAGTAAGTAAGTAAGTAAGTAAGTAAGTAAGTAAGTAAGTAAGTAAGTAAGTAAGTAGTAAGTAAGTAAGTAAGTAAGTAAGTAAGTAAGTAAGTAAGTAAGTAAGTAAGTAAGTAAGTAAGTAAGTAAGTATAAGTAAGTAAGTAAGTAAGAAAGTAAGTAAGTAAGTAAGTAAGTAAGTAAGTAAGTAAGTAAGTAAGTAAGTAAGTAAGTAAGTAAGTAAGTAAGTAAGTAGTAAGTAAGTAAGTAAGTAAGTAAGTAAGTAAGTAAGTAAGTAAGTAAGTAAGTAAGTAAGTAAGTAAGTAAGTAAGTAAGTAAGTAAGTAAGTAAGTAAGTAAGTAAGTAAGTAAGTAAGTAAGTAAGTAAGTAAGTAAGTAAGTAAGTAAGAGTAAGTAAGTAAGTAAGTAAGTAAGTAAGTAAGTAAGTAAGTAAGTAAGTAAGTAAGTAAGTAAGTAAGTAAGTAAGTAAGTAAGTAAGTAAGTAAGTAAGTAAGTAAGTAAGTAAGTAAGTAAGTAAGTAAGTAAGTAAGTAAGTAAGTAAGTAAGTAGTAAGTAAGTAAGTAAGTAAGTAAGTAAGTAAGTAAGTAAGTAAGTAAGTAAGTAAGTAAGTAAGTAAGTAAGTAAGTAAGTAAGTAAGTAAGTAAGTACGTAAGTAAGTAAGTAAGTAAGTAAGTAAGTAAGTAAGTAAGTAAGTAAGTAAGTAAGTAAGTAAGTAAGTAAGTAAGTAAGTAAGTAAGTAAGTAAGGCTGTGTGGTTGTTGTGTTGAGTAAGTCCGTTGTTTTCACGTTCTTTTGCCGTATATGTCGAGAGATGTAAGCGTGCACGTCCGTCCGTAATGTGAAGGTTTCACTCGTCATAATCCTGTAATATCATGTCGATCTCTATTTCCACAGTTATATGTATTTGACACTAACCTCGGGCTATAGGTGTTGCAGTTATGTGTTGGGGCACATGTCTGGATTGCTGTGTTAGTGGTAGGGATTCCAGTTGTTATTCCAACTTCTTTTTGAATATGTCGAGAGATGGAGCTGCATCTACAATGTGTGAGGTGTGAGTTCACTCGTCAATGTTCTGTAAGACAGTCGACAATCAGCTAGCAGATATTTGTTCTGGACTTATGGACATTTTTGGAGTGTCCTCGTAATTCTGTCCCGGAAGACGAGAAGAGAGTGAGCTAGTAGGCCAAATTTATTATTAAATATTTTGAAGACTGTTATTAGGTCACCTCGAGTTCGTCTATATGATAGCTAGAACAAGTTAAACTTATCCAGCATCTCGTCTCATGGAAGTCATGAGATTTCAGGGACTAACCTAGTTACCGTTCTTTGAAACTTTCCTAATAAATTGTTATCTCTTTTAGACAAGGACTTGATGGTTGTATACAGTACTAACGTTTAGGTCTTATAAATACGGTGTACAAGGTTATAAATATCCTGTCATCAATATACCTAAAGGATCTACTTATTAACCAGAGAGTTCGGAAGCTTTTATTAGCAGTATCACGGCAATGTCTAGTGGTTTTTAAATGGCTGCTAATGATGACCCTCACAACATTCTGCGTCTGGACGACGTGGAGCACAACGTTATTCGTCGTGTATATGTTTGTACCTTAATGTCCAATATGCATCATAATGCTTTTGGGGGGCATTCTTTGACATTTGCCAAATGTTAGACCATCTTTCTAGTGTCTGTGGTTCCTTTTGCAGCTTTAAGCTCTCTCCTATCTTCTCTTCATATCTTAATATCATCAGCATACAACAAAACTGATGATGATAAAAGACTAGGAAGGTCATATGCATATAAGAGGAATAACACTGAACCCGAAACCGTCACTTGAGGTATTCCACTAAGCATTGTTTTCTAGACAGACAATTTGAAATTGACCCAACTAAGAAGTCAATTATCTACAGGAGTAAGTTGCTCTCCTAATTCGAGTATTGTGTAACTTCGTTCTGTTGTTATTATTATTGTTTACAATAAAATGTCTACTTTGCATATCATTACATTTTAATCATTCACGTCGTGTTTGTTTTGTTTTCATTCACTCGCTAAGTGTCCACAATTTCCCGTTGAAAACATTGTTTATTATTCACAGTTAGGCATGATTCATTTTCATTTAATGTAGTATACAAATTGTGTATTTCTAATGCTCCTTACAAGTATAGATAGACATAGTGAAGGGACACAAATAGGCATTTGTTTAGCTGACTCATTCAAAAGTGAAGACTAACAATGGCGAATTTATTTACTAAGTAGTATATAAAGAACACGGGTGTTCTATTTACTAACTTATTTATTTTCCAACTATTTGAATAATTCTCTCTTTTTAACTTAACCTCTTAGACACTCCCATTACTATAAAAGGTCATAGACAGGATAAATAAACAAGCCTATGAAGATAGATAGATAGATAAGTTGGATATGAGTCATGAGTAAAACAAAACAAATTTAGTAAATACGGTAACCATAGTCACGGTTTTATTATTTACAGTAAACTTTATTGTTTCATAATGTATATATAAATAAATACATAAATAAATACATATTCTATATCTGAATGTGTACACAGTCTATTCATATTGTTAATAGATTATTAATTAGAATATTGAACAAGTAGTTAGATTGAATGTAACACTGACCCTAAGATTAAATTAATCAACATCATGGTTACAGTTTCATGTTTTCTTGATTTGTATAAAATTCTTTGTTGACCTAATTCATTTTGATGTTCTAATTTTTATCTAATTTTATAACTAATTCACTTTAATATTAATCGATCAGTATGCATCGAATTGAGATGACTTGTGGAGATTGATAGTAAGTTTAGCTTGTTGAATTCGTTACAGATCGATGTTGCTAGAGTAACATTAGAAACTAGGGTGCATAGGATATCTGTATCGTTCTAGTATTGGAGTCCTTAAAGGTATGCACCCATGGTTCCTCCACAGGGGTTTCAGGTTGATGAACACCTAACTTTCTTCGCCACTGGACCAGATGGCATTCAGTGGTAAAATTCATACTTCCATGAGTTTGTGATATATTTCGATGACTATCGATTGTCACTGATGATAAGTGTTTCACTTCCGACAAGTCTGAACTCCACTAGTCACGACTTCTCACTAGAACTTTAGGAATATCCTGAAGTTAGTTACTAGTGATGTGATTACTGATTAGCGTTTTTTTTAGCATGCTTTTGTTTTCCGAGATGAAAATGCTAGCTTCATGCCCCACCGTCCTCCTTTACCCGAACTTGGGACCGGCAGTAACTCTAGAAGAGCTACAGGTAGAGTATGTGATATAATTGCTGTGACTGAATTCAGGTGGTTTTGTGTAGGTTGGTATTAAGTTTAGTTGATTGAATTTGTCACAGACTGATGTCTGTAGAATCAAGAGTGCACACTACTGACGAGTCCCATACTGAGATGAAACAGTCGTCCACTGCTCCCTAGTTTTCAACTAGCAGAAGAAAACTTGTTGAATAGTAAATTGCTGTGATTTAAACGATACATTTGGATCCCACTATCAACTTGATTTAGTTAAAATAGAATATACAATGAGTTATGAATATGATGAAATATTCACCATGAATTTAGTTCAGTCACTACCAAATACAAAATGAGTGATCAGTATTTTCTTGGTTGCACTCTGTAAAACTACTATCGCATTACGATGCATCAACCTGACATCTACATATAACACGTTATGTTGCGAATAAAAGAAACTTATAATTGTACAGTAATATAATCTAAATAGGGGGTTTATTCTTCATACAACGAAGAATCAGTGTTCTATTAAGAACAACATTATGATGATTATCTGCATAAAACACTCTTCTCAGTAGGAATCTACCTTTGAAAATAATTGTAAGTAATACTTAAATTAGACAACAAAACTATCACTATATGTCCTCTTTATGAATGTTATGCAAAATACTCCTATTAAAATATCATATAAATCATGTCTCAAATCACTGTTATCAAGTGGGTGTGCATGTATGATAAGCCAAGCGTTTATCTTTATTTTGTAGATCATGTGATGTATACGATCACGTGACATGAACCAAACTCTGAGACAAAATCTAGAATAGGAGCTCAAAGAAAGTTATTCATCTTTCAAAATCGTTTTATATTAGTCTAGTTACTATGGTCACAGTAACTTGTTCAATAAGATATATATATGTGTATATATATAGTAGTCTACTGAAAAAGTTTGGGCCACCTACATCTCAACTACTCAAGTTATGCAAAATGACCATTCTGTTTTTAATTTATTTAAACTGAATAATAATGAATGTAATCCTGATTAGTAGCAATCTCAGATAAAATCAGTGCAGTTGCTAACCTCTTTACCATCTAATCTAGTCTTAGAATGGAACTCAAGTTAAACACAAATGAATGCATTCACGTTATATATGATAAACAATAAATGAGTAGTTGTAACAAATGATTCAGTGGAGCATATTCCTAACTGAAAATGTAGAATAGAAGGTATTTATTAATAAAAAGCAATGTAGTTTTTGCATACTAATTATTTGACTGTATATTACATAGAAATCTATTGTAATGTTGTATAACCGGTGCTAACGAGTTCTTACTGTAACAGACTGTTTCTATGTCATTCTACATATACTGTCTAAAGTCTAATTCATTTTAACTTAATATTTTCTTTACGCATAAGTATATACTATATTCGTGTTTTTTGTGTATTCTTGTTTTCATTACTATCATGAGTATAATGTATAACCGTATAGTAAAACTAATAAACAGTTGTTTACGCCCATAGACATTATTCAAGTGAACTATACAACACCCATATGGAAAATACCAATATAATACGCTCATACTACTAAAAAATACTTGTGCATATAGTAGTCCATATATATATATATATATATATATATATATATATATATATATATACTTAAATTGTGTATTACTAATCTTGTTTACATTTCAATAGTAGTAGAATATATTCACGTAAATATCGCTTTTTTTAAATTGTTTCTTGCAAAAAAAATAATAACAATGACCTTCAGAAAGTTGGAATTGCTTTTAGCTGTGTTAGATGACATCCTACCGTTTGGACAAAAGTTCAGTTAATACACATGAATATACCGTCTTCAATTCAAAAACTACACATCAACTAGTATAATGAATACAGGTTAACAATGTTGTATGTGCTACGTAGATTATTCTTTAATGGATAATACTCAGTTAGATAAATCAATTTTTTTATAAAAAGAGAATTGAATAAGTTAATTATTATACCTTCATTACATCTACTTTACTGCTTTTCTGAGATGATATAAAACTAAGGTAATATAAGTCAAACTTCATCGTCATTTGAAGAACTGATGAAAACCAGGAGGAAGAGAGCTATTCGTGTAGTTAGTTTGCAAATCTTGAGGAGTAAATCGGATTTTTGTGATTGTAAATCTTCATTGATCAAAGCGGTTGAAACTAGTAACTCCTATTTCACTTGTTGAACAATATCAACTGATGTAGATTAATGCTATCTGGTTGGAATAAAGTCGATAACTATGATCCATGATTGGAGATGCTGTGTGTGACATGGGTCATCATTGGTTGAAATGGTACATACAAATTCGCTATTTGCAAGTTTAAACATTATTGCATATTTTCTCATTTTTCAGTTTCTTTTTCTTGAATCACC
This sequence comes from Schistosoma japonicum, assembly GCA_025215515.1. Lineage (NCBI taxonomy): Eukaryota > Metazoa > Platyhelminthes > Trematoda > Strigeidida > Schistosomatidae > Schistosoma > Schistosoma japonicum. The sequence continues at coordinate 26,467,464 of CM046069.1, read as the reverse complement.
TTTAGAACTGGTCATTTTTAATAACGCTTATACTACTTACTTTTCTCTTCTGATACTTCTCTTGATAATTCAGTCTTGTCATGTTGATGTAGTACGGTAACCAATATTTGTGTAGAACAGTGAATCCCACTTAACTTGTAATGTAAACTGCTAATTATTTTAATGTCGTCCCTAGGTGTCCTGTCTTATTGTTAATGTTGTTGATAACATTTCAAAGCTTTTAATAATCGATTCTGATAATAAACTTTTAGTGATAACAGCGCACTATTATTATATACTGTGGCATTTTGTCTAGAGATGTTTTGATTATACCAATTAACGTTGTCACAGTAACATCATTAATTATACCAGTCACATGATACGAGGATGTCAATACTGTATGTTTAAATCTCTCTGGTTTGGTTGGTAATGTATGCTAATCTACACTGATGATATTTTAGACAGTAATGAGTCAGGCAGTGTTAAGTTACCCTAGTTCACAATATTTGTGTCAGAGAGCAAAAATTGTTATATTAGTTTTCTGTTGTGACATTATTAACACTATTTAATCGATTGTTTTATTACAGTTACATTGTAGTTGACAGGGTGAATCCATTAGGTGCGTTTCGTTGTATGTGTGACTCATCATTTAGAATCCACTTGCCAACGAAAATAAAATTTTAGGAAATTTATGACTTAAAAATATATCTAAACAATATACTGAGTATGTACACAGTGAAACAGCGAAACAGAAATTCTTACAAATTGTACTATAGTCTACCGGTTGAAAAACCATTTAGTTGTAAGAAATCTTTTAAGCATCTATTATTTTTAAGAAATGTGTAGATAAAACTCTCAGTTGACGAATAACAACCAAGAAGATACTGAAATATGAAAATGCTTACTGAATGATAATCCATAACTAGTTCGTAATACCTACTCACTGTTATATTGTGTTACGAATGGATCTTATCAGGCTATTCAATAATCTGTTTACATCACTTTCTAATAATTATATGTAGTAATTTAAACGATATATATTTATTGCTCACAATGTCACTACTGTGTTATTATTGATATATTTTATGAGCTGCGTTCTACGTGCTAGAGGCTCTAAATGTACATCATTTATTCCTACATAATTTAGAGTAGAAGTACTCATTTACTTTGTAAGAGCTTAAAAGATCTGTTTGAATGATCTATCTATGATCAGTCAAGAACATCCAAGAACAACAAGTAAATCATCTAGTTTAAAGGACACAGTACAATTAAAACCATCTCCTTGGGCTACATATTTTTATCCTTATCCTTATCCTCCTCCTCCTCCTCCTCCTCATCATCATCATCATCATCATCAGCAGCAGCAGCAGCAGCAGTAGTAGTGCCAGCAAGAACAGCAGTATTGAGAGCACCATCGTTTTATTTAAATTTTAAACATCATTGAATGCTGATATCACGAATTGATCTGAACCAGACAACCATTGATCACCTGGAAGCACTGGACAGCTGTTTCGTCCTAGTATGGGACTCCTCAGCAGTGCGCATCCACGACCCTGGTGGGGATCGAACCCAGGACCCTCTGGCTCCGCGACGAGCGCTTTACCATTGGACCACTGAGCCGGCTCCTAATGGTTGATATTTCTAATTCAGTCAATTCGTGTTACGTTTGCGCGACCTCATCCATTGTCATCGGTGAGTTACTGTCTCACACCCGACACGATTGAACTCCACCGGTCACGTCTTCACACTAGAACTCCAGGAATTACCTCAAGGAGCTAGTCACTAGTGAGCTGATAATTAGTTACATTTAAGGGGTTGTTGTGGAGATAGTTAATTTATTAATGCTGATATCACGAATTGATCTGAACCAGACAACCATCGATCCCCACCAGGGTCGTGGATGCACACTGCTGAGGAGTCCCATACAAGGACGAAACAGCTGTCCAGTGCTTCCAGGTGATCAGTGGTTGTCTGGTTCAGATCAATTCGTGATATCAGCATTAATAAATTAACTATCTCCACAACAACCCCTTAAATGTAACATCATTAAATGTTTATTCTGTTATTAATAAGTTCAAAAAATTTGTTTTAGATCAATAATAATCACCTAATATCGAGTTATTATTTAACAAATCTATATCTCAAATAAATTGTCATTATCAGATAGTTTATCTTCTCTACTAGCTGAACTGAACTACGATTGTTATACTGCTCACTTTTGATAGTTGAGCATCAATTTCCTCAATCTTTTTTCTCTCACTGTCTACTTTTTAACCAATCGAAAAGTTTTTCATTCATAAGTCATTGTCGGTCAAAAACTAACTAATATAAATGCACTGTATATTTTAGTTCATTGATATTTAAAAACCGAAGAAAATGCAATAATCTATTCATTTCATATCTGTACAGATACAGATATATGAGAGCCGATTCTGTTGATTAAACTCTGTTATTTATGTATAATGAAATGTCTCTGTATACACGTTGTAAACGTACTGTAATAACATTAACATGCTCTTATATTGATGTGTGTATGTAGGAGGTGGGACGAGGAGGAATACTAAGTTCATTCATATGAAATCCAAATGTACTTACTTACCTATTAATGCACTCATATAACCATGCAGTATACAAGTAAAATACCCAAAATGTATGTTACACGCTTGTATGTATTTGTAGACATGGAATACCACTTTGTTGTTAAAGATAGTTTTTGTCTGATAAATTTTCTCTCAATCTTTTCAGTTACATTTCTTTGTCTCGTCTTCAGTCATTTAAAATATGATGGTGATTTCTTTTTTTTTCTGTGAAGAGTGAAAGAATGTTTTCTTTTAATATTTATTTTTCGATTAGGAACAAAATTTTTCTATTTTATTATTGCTATTGTTCCCGATAGTGTATCATTGTTCTCATTTACGTATCTATTCATTTTTGTCATATTAATAATTAGATAGATGTATGACTCACTAATACATTACAGAAATTGAAAGTATCTTATTAGAATATATATGAAAAGTAGGTAGACAACCACTGAAAACCAAGAAGTACTATACAATCTTTTTAGTCTAGTATGGAATATTGTAGCAGTGATGCATAACAATGACACTTTCACTAGTTATTTTGAAACAACTGATATTTCCCATGAAAAGCACGGTTATACCATCCAATAACACAATCGACAGGTTACTGTCCAAGCATCTAAAATTGTGAATTCGCGTTACATGAGTTGAAATCTAATGAAAAACATCGTTTTATTTAAAATCTCAAGTATGCCCTCTTGATACATTCCAACTAGCGTGCAAGCTCGGTTCAGAGGTTTCTACTAAACTGTCAAGCGATATTTATTGAGAACCCTAAGGTGGCAGAGGAGATTTGTATTCTAGAGGGATGAAGTTATAAATATTCAGATCAGAGAGCTCAACTTCACTATGATAAAATTGTGTTTGTTATAATACGAACCCAGAGCAATCTCATACAATGTGTTACATCTCTCTTACTAATTCATCACACAGAGACTTCATAAAGCTTTGTATCACTATCTATATCATCGTATTCTTATTTTTGTGTTGTTTTTGTTAGATTATATCTTAAAATCTATTCGATATTCAATTGATTCATTATAATCCCTTTTCTACTTAATCTTCTCATACATTTACAATGTATAATAAATTGTTCCTCATAGCATGTATGTTAAGCAGTTGAAATGGCATGTTATCCATGAATGTAATGTAGTCGTATTGTAGGTAAACTTGAAAAGAATAAACAGTTGTTTACAGTGACAACTGAAAGACAATCTGAACGGTGTTAGACTTTAAATTTTCATAAATGTTAATGTTACTGACAGGAGTTTTCATATAACAATTTGGAAAAGTTACAAATTAAATCAATATATTACTAATTATTATTTGGGGTCAAAAGTATACAATCGTGATTGTGTAGAGCTTTCAAAAGGATTAGGTCAAAAAGAGAACACTTTACTCAATAATAACTCTTTATTGTTTTTGTGTTTCAACAAGTGAATCTCGTTTATTCACGTATATTTGATGTGTTGTTCAGTGATGAAAGCTAGTTAGCAGGAGATCACTTTTGGCACAGTCTTCATGATAAATGGCATACGTTGGCAACTATCTAAAAACAAACCATACTCCATACATTATTGAATCTCTAGTGATCACATCTGTAAGTGTCTATGAACAATTTGGTCATCAAGGAACACAGATAGACAACCATGACACTGATCCCTACACATTGATCAGAAGCGGAAATTTCTGAAACAATAATAATAATAATAATAAATTGTAGGATTCATAGTATACAATATCCAACAAGTTCTTCATTTTTCTACATACCTGTCAGGAAAAACTGCACTTATTTATTGGAAGCGTTTTATAAGAACAGGATCTTATTAAGAGGGAATAACCTAGGGTTCAGTTATCGAGTATGTTATAAAACACGCCATGATAATGAGTCGAGTGAGTTAAAAATCTAGTTTGACTGTTTTCTTATTATATTAAAAACGACTTCAAAACATACTGGATATCTGCAGCATTTGACATCAGCCTTAAGACCATAGACTTGTGGTCACGCCAGCTATTACAACTATATTATCCCACAGTATCAGTACCAAATGCAGAACAATAGAACTTTTATGCCTTTCTTTGAATACATATATTTTAATGTGTTTGTATTTCAATTTACCAGAATATTTACGAGGACGTGAATGTTAATGAAATAGGTGGTGGTTTACGTCTAACGGAATAATATTTTTTTCGGTTGTTAGCAGGATTTCAGATGTCTACCCTCAACTGTATTCATAATGACATCGAGTATTTCACTCACCATATACGATTCAGCATTCTGTGCAACACCATGTAGCATTTTTTCACAAAAATCTGAGTAAAATTAATGTCAACCAGTATAGAATGATAGATAATATACGGGAATTTCTAAAGCTTGAAAATTGTTACCTAGTAATGTGAGAAATACATCGATTCTTTAATCAGTTATGTTAATGATAAATTTTCTTTAATATTAATAAAATATGTGAAGAATAACATATAGTTAAAGGTTTACTAAGATCAGTGATATTTAACATGATCTTCATTATGTAATCACGAATAGTACGGATATCATGTGATTTCACAAGGATGTTCACGTCCATTCCACACCTTAGACTAGGATTAACAGTTTGATGTTTAGAAGGATTGTCTACGAAACCATTCACAACAGACTACTAGTCACTATTCTCTGTTAAGAAACCACTCATTTGAATAGTCGGAAACAAGCATATTTAACGAAGTTGTAATTTTGTTGAAGATGGAAGGTAGCGCAATAAGAATGATTGAACAGAGGATGAAGAAACTGCACTATGAGGGATATCAACTCCTGTTAACAGGTAAGTGAAACAATGTTATGCATACACACCATCATGTTCTTTTCCATAGAAATCCCGACCGTAGCTGCTACCTTGTCGTGGTGGTCGGGCTTGCCTATCGTGATGACCCAACCGAGCTATACTGGCTGGAATATATGTTCCTGTAGGTTCTACCATGCCAGGCAGGTCGATTGGAGAACGATGAGACTAAAAGCAGCTACTCAAGGTCTGAGGGCGAAGTCGTACTGCTGACTGCAGAGGGGTGTGACAGCAGTAAGGTGTTTCCCTCGGACAACCAGCATCTGCAGCGATGCTGCCTTCTCACAAGGAAGGAGGGTTTAAAAAGGTCGGCCCTCTAAAATGTCACACCTCACCCTACCTCACGGAATTTCCGTCTCCGGCGGTCAGGGTGCCCACTAAGGGCTTTTTTTAAGTGCGGGCTAATACTCAAAAACTTTTCATAAAAAGGCCGTGCGTGACAGGCCTCAAGCAGTTGTCCCTTGGTTCTCTGCGGTCACGATCCCAGGTCTCTCAGACCGACACTAATCTGCTTCTTTTTCAGGTGTCCTCAAGCAACACCCCTTCCACGGTGTGGGCAGCCGGGAAGCGACAACTGCCCTCATACACCGCAAAGCCACGAGAGTCCATCTTGGTCAAAATCAATTCTTTCTACAACCCCATAATATCTCACTTATCTCTACGACTAACTCTACTCACATTCCTTCAATCTCACTGCACCGCTAATGCAACGAATGCGAGCTCACGAGAAGTCCTTCCTGGTCTTCTGAAAGCCCGTTCTAGACTATATGTTGGAGCTTTTAATGTACGGACATTAAGTCAAATAGGGCAACAGGCTTCCTTAGCTAAGACTTTAGAATCTCACTCAATCGATGTATGCTGCGTCTCGGAAACGCGCATACAGGATCCTAGTAAAATCATTAACCTGATTTCACCGTATCAAAACAAAGAAGCAGCCCGATTTACTCTTCGTGTATCCGGTAGCCCGGATGCTGCTTCCCGGGGTCTCGCTGGTGTAGGTATAGCATTGAGTCGTAGGGCAGAACTAGCTCTCCTAGACTGGATCCCTGTAGATAGTCGCTTGTGCGCTGTCCGACTGAACGGGACAGTTAGGACTCGGAAAGATAGGGACACTCGTCGTTGCCTCTTTGTCGTATCTGCCTATGCCCCCACTGACTGCAGTTCAGACGAGGTGAAAGATGAGTTTTACAGCAAGCTTACGGACCTCCTCCGAAAAGCTAGGCGCTCTGATATAGTTATAATGGCTGGTGACCTTAATGCTCAAGTAGGTAACTAAGTGAAAATGAGAGACACTTGGGTGGATGTTATGGTGTCACGGCTCAAAGAACAGATAATGGCGATCGTCTGTTGCAACTATGCTCAGATAACCGCCTGTTTCTAGCGAATACTAACTTTAGGCATAAGGAAAACATCTTTTGACCTGGCGACCCCCAAAATCGTCTCAACGTTGGACCCAACTAGATCACATCGCCATCAGCCACCGATGGAGGGGTTCGATAGAGGACTGTCGCTCGTTCTGGGGCACATGTTTAGATTCAGACATGCTTTAGTGCGAGCGCGTATTTGTTTGAGGCTTACTGGACGTAGGAAAGACATTGCAATGAAGCCTCTTAGGGTTTTACTTAATGATAATAAAGCTAAGAATATATTTAGGAACAACTAGAAAAACAGTTAGGCGACCGTGTAAGCGATTGCCATCCGGAAGCAGGTTGGAATGATATCAAAAAGCTGTGGAAACAGCAATGATATCTGCTAGTAAGGTAAATCATAAGGCTAGGATGAAGCCGTGGATTTCAGTAGCATCCACCGAACTGATGGATGCTCGTAAACTCATCCCACCTGGCTCTGAACATGATGAAGAGCGAAGTGAGCTTAAGCGCAGGCTGATAAAAAGCCTACGCAACGACCGTGAACAGTGGTGGGTGGCGAAAGCAAAAACGATGGAAAAGGCAGCGGCGATAGGCAACAGTAGGCAACTTTTTCGACTTATCAAGGAAACTGGTATTAGGGATCCGAATGTGAGTGAGACTATCTCGGAAAGGATGGGATTATAATTCATTCTCAGTCCAGGAGATTGGACCGATGGGCAACATTTAGGGATCAGTTCAACTGGCCTTCAGCCACACTTCGGTTGCCCACGATCCCCAGTCATCCTGAATGGCAAATCGACTTAACTCCTCCTAGTCTTTATGAAGTTGAGAAGGCTATAGGAAATCTGAAGCGAGGTAGAGCAGCAGGTCCTGATAGGCTTACCCCTGAAATTTTTAAGGATGGTGGTCCAGTTTTAGCAGCTAGATTGACTGAAATCTTAGGTAGAATCTGGGAACTGGGCGTAATACCATCTGACTGGTCTCAATCCCTGATTGTCCCAATTTATAAGAAAGGACAAAAGTCTTCTTGTGACAATCACAGGGGAATCAGTCTGACTAATATAGTTTCTAAATTGTTAGCCTCGATTATACTTAGACGCTAACTAGAGCTCGTGAAGAGCAGACTAGAGAAAACCAGGCTGGATTCAGACCTGGACGTGGCTGTATAGACCACATCTTCACACTGCGACGCGACAGGTCCTG